>CM040430.1:2831694-4031694 GCA_022702705.1 Papilionanthe hookeriana x Papilionanthe teres | reverse complement strand
ACGGGAAGATAACATGTGAAGAATAATTGGGAGTTTTTATAGGGGTAAATTTATCATTGCAAGCTAGTTAGGTGATGGAAGATTTTTTTTCTTGAATTTAGGAAGCATTGCCTTGATATTGTGGTTGCATTCTTTATGGGATACTAAGATGAATTGGAAATTTTTGACAATGGAGTTTCAGCGCAGGGACAAGATGGTAGTGCTTCGCGGTAACCCTAGTTTGTGCAAGGCCTTGGTAAAGGCCATGGTTAGGGTAAGCCGGGGCATAGAATTGGGATTCTTGATCTAGTTGCATAGTATAGAAGAGACATATGCTACAGAGTTAACAGAGATTTCAACACCGATTCCACAGTTCTTGCAATAATTTGCATAAGTTTTCCAGTTGCCATGCATATTATTGCATCAGAGTGAACACTAGTATACAATAACACCAAGACTGAGGGTCTCTCTTATTAGTGTGTGCTCATATCGATGTCCCCAGGAACAAAAGTATGAGATCGAGAGATTGGTTTGAGAGATGCTGTAGGCTCGAATCATACAATCTAGTGTGAGCCTCTTCTCTAGCTTGGTTTTGGGAGTTGGCATTTCTGTGTCGATTATCGAACAATGAATAAGGAAATGGTACTTGACAAATTTCTAATTTTAGTAATTGATGTGCTATTGAACAAATTATTTGGGGCTTCGATATTCTCCATGATTGACTTGAAGTCAGGATATCATCAGATTCAGTTACTATAGACTGATGCTCACAAGACGAAATTTCAAACTCATGAGAGTCATTATGAATTTCTAGTTAGATGGAAATGATTACCAAATTATGACGACACGTGAGAGCAATACGACTTGATCCAACAGTTGTTTTCTCTTCCGTTTTGAGGACGATGTATGTTTTTGGGAGGGGAGTAATGTTAGATCAGTGCCTACGGCGCCATGCCCCTCGTGCTCCAGTGAATCTATGTTGAGCCTACAAAATAATTTGAAACTTATGTTCCTTTGGCGTAAGACTAAAAGGACAATTTAGTCATTTGTTATTTATTATTATATGTTATAAATGGAGCTTAATATATTTAGTGTTAGGAATGTGTGTAACTGTTGTCTTGAATCTAGGATTAGAGTTTAGGAGAGATCGTCTATCTCTCAAATTGTAGGTGTCTATCTTCTAGATCTTTCGGATCGTATTGCTTTGTTTGGTACCAGTGGAATAGAATATGTTCTTTATGCCCTAATCACTGCATAAAATTGTCTCGTTCCTATCAATTTCTTGCTTATTTAACCCACTATGCAGAAAATGTTTTTTTACTATGTGGTTTTCAATCATGTCATAATCTTTTGCTTTGAAAAATTTACAGCACTATCCAATATTGAGTTGGCTAGCTTTCTTCGGTGGTACGTGGCAGTAGAACTTCATGATCCTGCATATGCAAAGCGTTTTTATTGTACTTATGACATGCTAGAAGATAGCATGATGAAGGTATGTTCTACTATTTTTCAGCTTTTTTTTCCAAACTATGAAATTCTGATGCTAATGATATTGCATATTCTCAATTAATTGACAAATTTCTTCATATTCCTCGCGTTATTTGAAATAATTTTTTCCTTAATGGGCCTTTTCTTTTAGTCGCTAAAAGACTTGTTATGAACTCTCGTGGGGCCTAAAATAAGTTTTTGACTTTGCAAGGCTCCTTCGCACGTTTGTTTGATCAGCTCAATTTTTAATGTTGCTTTTTAACCACGCAGAGAAAATATCTGATTTCTTGATGCTTTTTAACCACGCAGAGAAAATATCTGATTTCTTGATATAACTTTAGCCCTACAGTAAAGCTAAGGTTTTGTATGTGATCAATTTGCTTTATGTTTATGTTTTTATTTTATTTTTTATTTTTTCTTTTGTTTTTAGAAATATGTTTGTTTAATGTATCTTTTACATGTTTTTTATTTTTTATTTCTAAAACTAATTACCTGTTTTTGAAAACACTCAAAAATAATTTGTGTTTTGACTGCTCTAAAAAAATAATCATACTTTAATCAAATAGCCAAACATGTTTTGTTTCAAATCAAAATATAAACAAAGCAACATAAAAACATAAATCAGAAAATAGAAAATAAAAATGATCCCAAGCGGCCTCTACGTGTACTACAATTTTGCTGTTTTCTGCATATTATGATACACTACAATGATAATTGCAGAGTCTAGAGGGCTGCTACATTTAGCTTGAAAACTGTGGGCATATGGAAAGTCACGGCGGACACAATTAGTGCTCCATTTGGTGTTTCATTATTTTTAAACAATTGAGAAATTTACATACATGCCACATAAATCTTATCTAATTACATATCTAACGCCCATAATTTGATATTTACACTTTTAGCACCTTGGTATCACACTTAAACTTGAAAAAGTGTATTCTCTTTTAAAAAGAGAGTGACGATGATATTTTAATGTGATGTTATATATTTGAGTGGTATGCATGTAAATATGAATGCTTAGGTATTATATATATGTAAATACATAAGAATTGTGTGGTATTTATGTAAATGCCTATTGAAAATTTCCATGGCGTTTCTGGAGTTACATTGGTGATGAAATGATGATAAAACCACTCACTATACGATCTTGCACATCGCTTTGAGAGTGCCAATTTTATTTTTCCTCACTGCTCGAACAGAAAGTTTACTTTCTCAGACAATCACATCACATTGAGAGTGCCAAATCATAATTTAATGTATGTGGCGTTACTTTGTGTTATTACAAGTATTTTGGATGCATGGAGTAATCCTAAGCATTATCTCACATTATCTAGGTTTGTTGTGTTTTAAGTCTTAGATATGTAAATACATAGGATTTGGGTGTTATGTATGTAAATGCCCCTAAAATACTTCTAGGCAAGCATCTTTCCTTTAAACATCAGGCTTGGAAGCAGCACATTATTTGATTGAAGATACAGGTGTTAGTACTTAAAAAAAACGATTAGTTTCTTTTATGATTATAATTGATATAAGGTGATACGGAATGATCATTTATATTAGCAGAAACAAAGGTGCGCGCTTAGAAACATGTTGCACAAACTAGAGCCGCTAGAACTTCAAGTTCCTGTGTCGTTAGTCTTGAGGTTGAAAAAGGCGCGGGGAGATCCTGGAAATGATGACGGTCTAATTATATGCATTAACAGAAAAGAGAGCACGAATTATGGCAATAATAGCTATACGGAAGACTAGATTACCTCAAGCTGTGTATGCTACAAACATAAGTATTCTTGTTTAAGATGATTTATTTGTCAAAAATATTAAACTTTAAATGCCATTGGACTTGAAAATTATTGATTTTTCCTAATTATTGTAATGTGATGACTATCTTGATACCCTGTGAATTATTCATTGTACTTGAAATTATTGTGTAGGCGATACAATTATTTATTTTCTCTCTTCTCATTTTGCTTAGTCAATTGTTTAGTGAGGTGCCCGGTGCTTTGGATCCGAGACAACCACATGGCATTTAGAGTGCCTAACGCTTTTTAACGTTGCTATCCTCATGTTCGTTGATCTTTTTCCTTGGGCCTATAGTCATGCTTTGGAGGTGTTTCAGGAATATGAAAAGCATTGTTCTAGTCACTTTCCATTAACACTTTTTGTTATCTTTTATTTTAAAGGATTAATAAAATACTCTAATTGGAAAAACATTTGTTGTTAAAAATGAAATTTGTATCGAGTATTGATTCTTATATAGCGGAAAACAATAGAGTTACCAAAAGGCGAAAAAAAAGAATAAGTCAATACCATTATTAAACATTGACGGAAGACAAACTTGAAATAATCATGAAAATTAGAGTATGTTACATCATATAGGAGATAGTTTTTAGTAAATTATTGATATAAAGTGTGTAATAAATACATTAGTTAAATTAAAATTTAAATATAAAATGCATGATGAAACGATCTTATGGTTTTTTTTTGTCAAAAAAATATTACATAATGAGAAGTAAAATCATTTGTGTGGTATAAAAAGCTAAATGAAAAACAAAAAAAATGTTGGTTTGATTGCGATTATATTGCACTATTTATTAAGTGTACTTTATTTTTATAAGTGTATTTCATTGTTAACACACCAACATTAGCCTTAATTATTACGTGTAATTTTTTCAATGTCAACAATAATTACTATTTTTTATTCTACAAAGTAACTATGGATTAGTCTAGATATTGCATCATTGTAAAAATATGTAAAATGGTGCCAACTCTTTGTATTCATCAAATAAGCTCGTTAAATAACACCTAATGCCCTTTGTTCTAGCTCTTAGTATGTTGAGTGACACATGATTAAGATGCTTAGTTTCTTTGATGGCTAGAGTCTTACTATTTACTACAACATGTTTTAATTCTTTCTCATATTATTAGTTTTTTATTGACTTTCTACATAACTCCCTCCCTCAAACACATACACTATAGGTGGGATATTTTTCTATCTCAAAAAATTGTGTTTAAGAGGTACTGTTTAGAGCGATTGCGACTTATTAATAAGTCATCGATCCGTAATTGCCCATGAAAACTGCTACGAGATAAAGTCTAGTGATTGTTTATTTATTCATTGTTTGAAATCGAATGCAACACAAGTGTTTCTAGACAAATGACAATTCCGCCGTTGTTTAGTAATGTTGTTTGCAACAGAACTGTTATAACAATATATTTGATACTTTAGAAGCGAAAATCCACTTAATAACAATGCTAAAAATTAGATGTACACCTCACTAGCAGTGAGTATCATCATTACTAAAATAAAGAAAAAGATTATTAAAATAACATTTTAAGGTTATAATAATATTATTTTAACATAGAGGCGATATATGTCACGAGTCAGACCGTTCTCCAGGGATATTATTCATTCTCGATCACTCTCAGCGGTGGAATCTCTTAGTCTGTCTGCCCACCAGAAGAAGTCACACTTGTCTATGATTCTCCACGGGTACATGTAGAATTGTTGATCCCCGAATATTTATACTTCACGTTTTTCACTTTATATTTCTTTTGCAATGATAATATCTCTTCCCATTGCAACGGCTCGAAAAACTTGATTTCAAAGTAATAAGAGATATATTTTAATTATTTATATTATGGGATACTACACAAGTATACGTATCGTTTATCAAGTAATATATGACTTTTTGATTAAGCTCCGAGATATCGAACCCACAGGAAAATGTCTAAAATTTTAAAGAAATAAAAAAAATAACTTTTTACTTTTTAAAATGATTTTGTAAAGTATGTTTTAGGATATAAAGTTTTTCAAATTTGTTTTTGGTATTTTCTGAATAAAAAGTGAAGCAAATAATTATAGTTAACACAACTTTAAGATAGTACGAAAGCAAATTAGAATAAAATATATTTTTCTTCTTTCAATGAATCAGTAATTATTATGGAATTTCGTTGTGGAAGTATCTAAATGTATTGTGCCAGATAGAAGCAATTATATTCTTTACCCTTACATGGTTCTATAAAGAACATTGGTTAATTTGAAATTTTGAAATAATGTAGATGGGTTAAGCGGGAAGATACTAGCTCTACTCTGGAGTTCTCTCTATTCCTCCACTGTAGAGCTAAAATCACATAACAAAATTTAAAACATCAAACCAAATTAGGAGGCTTTAGTCTGTCACTCTAAAGTCCTCTAATTTTACTTTCCATTAAGAACATATCTTTTCTATTTATTTGCACCCAATTATATGGACTACAATTCTCACCCATACAATTGCATGTGATTCTTTCAAATTGTTGATTTAAACAATACTGCATTGGTTGTTACATGTTCTCACAACAAATTTTAACATCTTAATTGGTCAAATCAAGAAGTAAATGAAGTGCAAGGTAGTGAATCGTCACAACTTCTTCCAACATTGAAATCCTATACTTCACACAACTTCCTTCCATAATTTAATTACTTCATCATTTAAAAGAAAAAAAGATAAAGAAAACTACTCAGAACTCATGGAAAAAACACAATCACAATTTGATTTAAAAGTAGAAATCATAGTGAAAACAAAACAAGTCTTACTTTAGAACCAAATGTAAAATAAAGTTACACTTATATGAAAATCATCTCCACAAGACTCTCGAAGTTCCTTTGAAACTTTGCTTTCCCTTTACAAGACACAATAGTGGTTGGCGCCCAACTCTGTTGACTCCAAATCTCTATTCTACTCTTAATAAAAGCTAGATACAATTGAAAATAAAAGTGGTGAAGTGGAAATGTGTGTTCTCAATAACTCTCTAACATAAACTCGACTCTTAACACTAATCACACCCTCCAACAATAACCCTTTTTCTAATCTTCAAGACTTTTTAAAATTTTCCAAAAAATGCTTGTCTCTTTAAATCATATCCAAATTCAATATATCCACCAAAGAATGCATATGTTCATTCAAATATGCCCCAAAAGAAGTTAAGGATGTTTAAACAAAAAGTTGCTTCAAACACCCCTTGAAAATGACGCCAAATTTGAGTTAATTCATATTTTTTAACTGTGGCGCATATGCGCCAAGGGTCCGACGTTTAGGCGCCAGAGGCCAAAATTTCTTATTCTTCAATTTTTGCTCTAAATTTGATTCTCTTTTGTTTTTTTCATCATAGTCAATCATTTTAATCATACCTACAAGAAAAACACAAATATACCTTCCATTAAAGTGCAATATCATCAAAAATAGATATAAAAATATATGTAAAAACATTATATATTTTAAGTGTATCAACTGTCTCCTGTAATTATGTGCTCAATGTGACGTGAGCAGGAAACTCTGTAGTCTGCAATCACATAACACTCCCCGAGAGGTCTCTAAAATCCTTGAACTTATCTTTTCTGAATGATTTAAAAAGACTATTCATTAGTCTTAACACTAGTATATATTGATAAAAGATGTAATTAATTATAGTTTTGTGTAGGCAAAATGTTTAAAAAGACTCAGTATACCAACCAATGAATTCGTCATTACAAGAAGATAACAAAACTTATAAAATAAGAGTTCTAGGTAACCTTTAACTCGTGTAATACCATGCTCGTGTGTGTCACATATGCATATCATAAAAAAAAGTCATTGAGAACCTTAAAAGCCATATCGCCAAAAAGAAAGAGAAAATTGGTTGTCTTCAATAGGATGTCACATGTGACGCAAACCAATAATGACAATCAGACAATCCAGAAGAACCCATAAGGTCTAACGTCTCATCATGGATCTCGCAAACCCACCAAAAGTAAAATGAAAGAAAGGATAAAAGGAAAAAAAACATTTAAAATTGCAGAAAAACCTGAACAATCATAATCAAATGTACAGGGATCGGAAATAAATATGAACCGTATAAAATAAACAAAGCATAAATTGAAAAACGAAGTGATTAATAACATTTTTGAGTCGGCGTGAGATCTCAGAAAATTCAGTACACCGTCTAACGAATTTGTCACTACCAGAAGACAATAAACTTTGTAAAATAAGGGTTCTTGGTTGTCTTTAACTCACGTAATACCAAGCTGTGTGTTTTACATATATCTGAAAAAGGCAATCCATAAAAACCTCAAAAACTACAGCATCGAAAAGAAAAGAAGAATTTGATTGATTTTATTAAGATTTTACACACCAACCAACAATGACTAACAGGTCATCCAGAATAACCAATAAGGTCAAACATCTCATCACAGATCTTTTGTGCCCACAAAAAGAAAAAGAAAAAATGGAAAAAAAAATCACAAGCAGCGTAAAAAATTCAAACAAACAATATCAAATATACAAGAAACATAAAATAAACAAAAATCTTCCCATCAACATCCAATAATGACTTTTGTAATCCGCTCTGTCGTTTAAATCATTTCTCCAGAACCTTCGTCATCATGGGTGCAACCTTCTTATGATTCTGCTTCTGACTGTGGTATAGATTGTCCTATGTGATATTCAAATGCTTTAGATGGGATGTGTAAATGATCATTGTTAGCCATGTTGAAGTCTACATCAGTCCGAGAATGATGTCGTCGAATGTAATTGTGGAGAGCTATTGTGGTCACTACGATCGGCTCCTGCTTCGAAAATGAATGCGTTGGCATACCATACAGTATGACCCATTTTTTCTTCCACACTAAATACTTTTTCAATTGCACTGCGTAAGGAGAAGTGTCTCTTGTTAAACATTTCTTTCCGGTCTCAAGCAACACTGCTGAATCTTTCAAAATTGAGACTGATATTTCGTATTCGGAAAGGGCTTCAGACGCTCTCTTTGTAAGGGATAGCCAACTTCGACCAAATATATTTATCTGTTCCAAATTCATTAATTAGTAATGAACTTAAAAATTATCTGAAAATGATTAATAGTTGAACAAACTTGAAGGTGGGCGAGAGAAGTTATGCTTTCGATTTCTTCTCGCAAAAGCGAATATACGAATGTTATGTGTATTGTCTTCCCAATCAGTTATATTAAAAGTAAAACACATGTAATCACAAACGACAATCACATTTTATGTAAGTGATTCACACCGCCCAATGAATGCGATCTTTTCATTATTGTATACACGTGCATCCACGCGGGTTCTATCGATTGCTCCATTACGATTCCGACAAATTAAATAAAGTTGTGATAACCACGCTACTCATTTTGACTTCTGAATACACCGAGTGAAAAAGATTTATCCTAAAAAATGACATATATCACGAGTCACTTCTCAAATTTTGGATCATCTGGCTTAATAATCTGTGTCGCCAAACTAACAAAAGTCTTCGACCCCACTGAGAAATATCTGCTGATTGCCTCCAATGAATGTTGAAATCGATTCATCGCCCCTCTCATTGATTTATTCTGTGATAAAATGTCGATGATTATTACTAACAGCGCTCTAGTTGTCATTTTTTAGGAGCCATGAAGTTCATGATTCCTATGTAGTTCATCAAACAGATCCATAAATATAAGTTGTCATACGAAACATGTTGCTGAATCTTGCTGAATCTTGTATGGTGTCATTGCAGTAGCTCCTCAACTCATTTATCACAATTGTAAGTAGATGTCATGCAAGGAGTTCGACCAACGTATGAGTTGTAATATTCATACAACATACAATTTTTTTTCTGCACCTCTCTTTCGATTTTGCTCTGTTCAATTAATACATATGATCAAACAATATTAAAGAGCATAAAAAATCGAATCACAAAACATACAATAAGAAGAATTAAATATCGAATAACAAATAGATTTTTCTTCAACTGATCTCACTTCATCTTAAGTTGCAACTTGTCTTTCTTTCTGTCATAATATTTTGCCACCTTTCCTTGTTAAAATGGGCGGTGAGCCTATTTCCCAGTTCAACGTTTTTAAGACACGAGACATAAAATATGAGTTCGACTTTCCTATTTCACATGGCTGATGATCAACTTCTTTAGTCTTAACGATTGCGTTACTAGCACATAAAAAACAAAACATTGTTATTTAATAACAACCCCAACACACAACACAACAAGACCCATAGCCACCTAAATCACAACCACCCAACCGCACCACCACACCACATGACACAACCCCCCAACCACCCAACCCTCAGCACGACCACCACAACTCATAACACGCCACCTAGCCCAAGGCCACAACACCACAGCCACCCAACCACACCTCTACACATATCCCACAACCACCACACCACAAGACACAACGCCACAACCACCAAACCCACAACCACCACCACACATGTCCCACAGCCACCACTCCACATGACACAACCCCCCAACTACCCAACCCTCAGCACGGCCACGACAACTCACATCGTGTCCACCACAACCCACAACGCGGCCACCTAGCCCAAGGCCACAACACCACATTCACCCAACCACACCACACATATCCCGCAACCACCACAACATAAGACACAACGCCACAACCACCAAACCCACAACCACCAAACCACAATCATCCAACCACACCTTCACACACATCCCATAGGCATCCCAACGCATAGCACAACCACCACAGCCCACAACACAGTCATTGGTTTTGAGTACCATGTATATAATTTGAAGAAAATATTTTATTTATTCTTGAAATTCTCACTCATACATGAAAGGTAGTGCTAAAACCCTATCCCATATTTGCCATTTCAGAAAATTACATATAGGGCATCCGAAAGTCGAAACATTGTTATGTACAAATCAAGCACCCTATTTCATCTATCTTTCAAATTCTTACTCAAACATCAAAGGAAGTGATAAAACCCCTTCCCATATTGTTCATTCGAGGCAATTACATACACGACACCCGAAACGTTGCTATCTACAAATGAAACACCCTCTTTCATCCGTTTTTTAATTCATTTTGAATTTAGGCAATTATAAACAGGACACCCAAAACAATGTTATGAACAAATCAAGGACCTTAGTTCTTCCATTTTTCAAGTTCTCACTCAAACATTAAAGGAATTGAAAAAACCCCATCCGAAATTTTTCATTTGAGGCAATTACATACAAGGCACCCCAAACATTGTTATATACAAATGAAGCACCCTATTTCATCCATTTTTCATATTATAGCTCAAACCAAAAAAAAAAAAAAAGACAAGTTTGTAATTTTCAATTGAGGCAATTACAAACAAGTGCACCCGAAACAATGTTATGAACAAATCAAGCACCCTATTTCATCCATTCTATAAATTCTCACTCAAACATCAAAAGAAGTGATAGAACTTCATCCCATGTTTTTCATTTGAGGCAATTACGTACAAGTCACCCGAAACATTGCTATATACAAATGAAGCACCCTCTTTTATCCATTTTTTAGATTCTAGTTCAAACAAAGAAAAATAAAAACAGTATGTAATTTACAATTCAGACAGGGCACATTGATATGAACAAATCAAGCACACTATTTTATCCATTTTTCAAATTCTCACTCAAACATCAAAAGAAGTGATAGAACCCCATCCAATATTTTTCATTTGAGGCCATTACATACATAGCACTTGAACCGTTGCTATCTATAAATGAAGAACCATCTGTCATCCATTTTTTCATATTCAAACTCAAACATAAAAATTTAAAAAAAAAACTTTATGTAATTTTGAATAGAGACAATTTCAAATAAGGCACCCGAAACAATGGTATGAATAAATCAACCACCCTATTTCATCCAATTTTCAAATTCTCACTCAAACATCAATGGAAGTGATAGAACTCAATCCCATATTTTTCATTTGAGGCAATTAAATACAGGGCACCCGAAACTTTGCTATCTACAAATGAAGCACCCATTTTCATCCATTTTTCAGATTCCTACTCAAGAAATCAAGCACGCACTTTCATCCATTCTCCAAATTCCTACTAAACAAATGAAGCTCACTCTTTCATCCATTCTCCAAAATAGCACTCATATAAAGAAAAATCGCATAGAGACCATAAAAAAATCATATAAAGAAAGTCATTTCATTGAAAAAAACGCCAAAAATCACATAAAGAAAGTCATTCCATCGGAAATTACCACGTGAATTACTTGTAGAGCACAGTTACTAGAGATCGGAGGGAGGAGGAAGAGGAGAAAGGAAACTCTAAGCGCAAGAGATGAGCAATCGAGGGAGAGAAGTGAGAGAGGCAGGCACCTAGGGCAGAAATTGTGCGAAACAGCGGGGTACAAAGTCATGCGAAGGATCGCTGGCTGCAGTGACGAACCCACGACCGCATTTATAAGAAATATGAATCGGAGTATCATGATAAGCGGCAGCGACGCAGTAACCAAACGGGCAAGCCGACATTTTCAAAACGCACCGCACCAAATAAGTTACTCCAAACGGGACCGGATAAAGGAAAAACAAGAAGGCTAAGGGATGGGAATTTTGCAAAACTTTTTAACCTTTGATGCTTTTGTTTTTTATTAGTTTAACTATTGTTTATTCTGCTGGACTGGTTAGACCGCCCCATGAGATTATTACCACCATTGGTTAGTGCATCATATGTTTGTCATTATTCTAGGTGATTTGGCTTAGTGATGAAGTTTGAATTTTTTGGCTCTTAACATAGCTCTGTTAAATGGATGTTTTTTACTATTCAATGAAGTTTAGGCTTAGGAGTGAAGATTGAAATTTCATTCTCATTTTGAAAAAGGTCAATTAAATATAAATTGCAATTAGTCTGTTTTAAAAAGCAAAATAATTTGATGTTCAAAATGTTCACCACTGCTGAAAAATAATTTGATGTTCAAAAAACTGTTGTGGCTATTATTATTTTTTTTTATAAAGTCAGATCGTAGCTAAAAAGCTACCACCGCATCTTGCGATGATCGTTCAGAAAACTCAGGTTTTCAGCGGTAGTTTATTAAAAATGTCGTCAAAACTAGTTTGCCCGAACAAATAAAACTGCGGTGCCGCCCCCAAATAGACCTTAAATCTCTGACATTTTCGTTCCCACTTTTTACTTGCAAAATATTTTCATTTTTTGTTAATTGAAACTCGCCCATGCTTAATGCTTTAGACCATGAACAAGTTTACTTTGGTTTGTGTATTGCACTTTTAAAAACTGAATTAGTAATATTTTCATTATTTTTTTTTAAACTGATTAGTCACTTGCAACTGCATAGCATTGAATCTGTTTTTCGATGTCTAGTTGAAAGTTGGTGTCAATGTCGACGAAGATGGTTTTAAATCGTGGCAGAGTTTGATTCGTCAAACAGAATTAACAGCTCAACTTTGTTCTATTATGAGAGATGTTAGGAATGTTCGTGGAAGTACACAGAAGAAAATTGAGAAGTTAAGGGAGCTCCTTTCGGGACTTCTCAGTGAGCTTACCTATTTTGATGAGGTTTTTATTCTGCCTCTTATTTTCCTATCATGATTGTTTTTTAAATAAAATTTTATATGCTAGGCCCTTTTTTATTGGGGCATTTTCATACATAGAAAACAATTCATATGTATTTACGTATCTCACACCAAAACTTTCATACTTACACGCATAGCACTCAAATATTTAATATCACGTAAAAATACCACTTTTATCACGTTTTAGAAGTCATATATAACTTTTCATGATTTAAAGCACAAAGTTGCACTTTGTGTGAACATGAAAATTTAGTGTGTTATGTAAATACATAAAAATTATGTGCTATGTATGTGAACCTCTCTTTCTTTTATTAATGTTATTTTATGATGAAATTTTTGTGGTTTTTTATCTTTTTCAGCCAATTCGTTCACCTTTGGCACCTGGAATCCTAATAACAGGGATAGTGCCATCAGATTCTTCACTGTTTAAGAGTGCTTTGCATCCTTTGCGTCTAACATTTAGGACAGCAAATGGCGGAACATGTAAAATAATCTTTAAGAAAGGTGATGATCTCCGGCAGGATCAATTGGTAAGCACAAGTTCAATGAAGCAGAAATTGTTTATCCTTTTAACTGTATTTTTTAAGGTTGTTGTTGAATCACATGTTTTGGCGCTTATTTTTTGGGTATGATATTCTAATTTTGTTTTTTTCCATCAATGGCACGCATTGCATGTGCTTGTGATATAGGAACAGATTTATTGCTTTACAAATAATATTTCAGCATTTTATTTAGAGATGATGGGCCCAACATGTAAATTTTGAGTTTTGGTCAACCCATATATGACTTTGGTTGGCTTCGTGCTGGTACAAGGTTTGGGTCAACCTGGTGATAATGGCTTAAACCCCTTGATTTTTTTAAATTAAAAATTATATTAAATTGTAATTTTGTTTTAGTTTGTGTCCAAATCCTGTTAATATATGCTTTTTTGGTCTATCTGGCACTAACCCACAAAGAAAAAAAAATGTGTGGTGGCTAGGCAAACTTAAGTTGAAATCTTCAACTCATTTAATAAACAAGTCGAGTTTGGGCTACTTATATTCAGGTTGTTTGTTTTTGGGCAAAGCCAACTCAGCCCATCAACTATTATTTAAGCTTGTTTATGACAATAGCTGGGGACATTTTTTGGGGGCATTTACATAGATACTGTCCAATTCTTATCTTTTTGCATACTTAACACCTAAACTTACTTTTTAGATTTATACCACCCAAATCTTTAAAATTACATAAAAATGCCACCATTTTTACTTTTATAACATGAAATACATCTTTTCATGTATAGGTAAGGTGGGCATGTATGTAAAAATTGAAGTTTAGGAGTTAGATATGTAAATACATAAGAATTGAGTGGTATGGATGTAAATCTTCCTTTTTTTATATAACTGAATTTTAACAACCCTGTTTGTGCAGGTGGTTCAGATGGTTTCTCTAATGGACCGATTGCTTAAATTGGAGAATCTTGACTTGCATTTGACGCCATATAGAGTGCTTGCTACTGGTCAGGATGAAGGAATGCTGGAATTTATTCCATCCAATTCTCTAGCTCAGGTATTTTTTATTACATGTAAAAATCCTATTAATTTTATATTATTCTGCATGAAAAATAAAAAACTAAATGCAGCTACCTAGCCCTCCAATTGAGGTTTTTTAAAAATAGAAAATAACTTTCATGGTTATCTATGAAAGAAATTCTTAAACTCACTTCCACAGGTGAGTTCTAGCCATTTTATCTTACAACAAATTAGCTCATAATGGAACAAATGAATCATTACATTGGCTGATTCCATTTATAACATATCTATAATGCCACGATGCTGCAGCTAAAAACTTATAGGCCGTTGGCGTTTTGCAAATTAAGTTTTTGCATAAACATTTTTTTCCTACTTTTTGGTTATATTCTTATTGGGAGCATGCAATTTTTTTTAAGTTTGTCTGATCTTGTTGCACTTGCATGTTTTTTTTTTTTTTTCAGATTTTATTTGAGCACCGGAGTATAATAAATTATCTCCAAAAGTTTCACCCAGATGAAGATGGACCCTTTGGCATAACAACTACTTGTCTTGAAACATTTATAAAAAGCTGCGCTGGTTATTCTGTTATCACATACATATTGGGTATAGGGGACAGGTAATTTGTGTGTATGCATGTGTGTGTATATTGGATTAAGTATTTTTGCCCCCTCTTAGTTTGAAATATTAGTTCTATCACTATCTCCATGTCTCCTCATTGGGAAACTGGAGCTTGCATGTCAATTGTTTAAAATTTTTTAAATCTCATGTCTGGTGATGTTAAACTAGGTTCAAATTGTATCAATGATTTTCAGACCGTTTTGGGTGGCCAATATAGATATCAGTTATATTTCTCATGAATATATTATTGTAGTTTACTGTTATTCTTTGATTTTAGGCATCTTGATAACCTTCTCCTAAGGGATGATGGGCGCCTTTTCCATGTTGACTTTGCCTTCATTTTGGGACGAGATCCAAAGCCATTTCCTCCACCCATGAAACTATGCAAAGAAATGGTGGAGGCCATGGGTGGAGCAGAAAGGTAGCTACTCTTTTGCACCTATGAGAAACTATGCCTACAACATGATATTATGATCAAACTTTGATCATCAAGACATTTTTAATCGTTGAATATTCTTTGAAATGCATGCCTTACATGATTAATCTATTAACTTTTATATAACACTCATCTCAAAGCAAATCCAGTGGCTACTCATTACTCATTGAAAGCCTATCAACTGTTTCTTGTAATCTTATATTGAATGTTTCTAATTATTTTTTATCCTCTTATTGCTTCTCTTTCAGCCAATATTACACCAGATTTAAATCTTATTGTTGTGAAGCATACAACATTCTAAGGAAGTCCAGCAACCTTATTTTGAATCTTTTTCATTTGATGGCTGGTTCCAGCATTCCTGATATAGCTTCTGATCCTGAGAAAGGAATCCTTAAGGTATTATTTTTTCCTTAATTAAATTGATGATTATGCAATTGCAGTATATGACAATTTGGATTCTCTTTACAGCTTCAGGAGAAGTTCCGGTTGGACTTAGATGACGAGGCTTCCATACACTTTTTTCAGGATCTTATTAATGATAGTGTCAGCGCTTTGTTTCCTCAAATGGTTGAGACAATTCATAGATGGGCTCAGTATTGGCGTTGATCATCAATTCATATGATTTTTATAGATATGGTATGGTGTTCTTCATCATGTTATCGTCTATTGTTTCGGCGGCTTATTGTGAGGACTTTTTAAAATTACTTTCTCTACTACAGCATCTATTCTATTGCACTTCTTCAATGTTCACCATTCTAAAGTAAATATTAACAAACATATAGAGAAGTGATGTAGCACGAGAATGTGGTTTTATGATTGGATTCCTCCACAAGCTTACTTAAGTTATAATATGTATTATAATGTATTATATTATTATTGTGATATTGTTTTGTATTATTATTTTCATTCCATGCAAAAAATGGTGAATAAATTTTTGTTATATTAACAATTAAGAGGTATTATGAAACTATTCGAAGGTGGTCATATATGCTAGCTAATTTTAAGTAAAAGTTTGCATTAAATGATAGACATGCAACTAGCCATGCAAATAAACATAGCATTCAACAACTCCAAATGGAATATGGAGATGACGATTATGCCCATCCCTTGCCAAGGCTCATGCACATGAAGATTTACCCCCTTGAACATATAAAGAAATCTTTGTAATTTTATCTTTTGATATTCTTATGTAATTTAATGCATGGAAATGCTATATAAATGTATAAAAATATTGTACTTACTTGTTACGTTGAAATACCATTTGTGAAGATTATGTTCTTTTTTCATCATTGATTAGTGTCATTGTTCTTTGGCGTTAGCTTGTTATCTTGCCACTTTGATTCTTTGATATTTTTAGTTTATTTCACTTATATTATTCATCTATTTATATGTCCATCATATAGACAAACTTCACTCTCTTCCCTCTTTCTCTATGAAATACTTGTACCATTTTTTATCTGAAAAATTACTATTTCTACTCGTTGTTTTCCTACCACAAAAACAAAAAATCTGTCACAAACAAAGCTTTAATCTGCTAATCTGTGCTTTTTGAGCTCATTTGACATCACTATGTAGATTGTGCTTGTTACCTTACATAATTTGGCTCTAAATTAGCGAATTATATGGAAGGAAATATGGCTTATGTAGTGTTCATAGTTATTTAATTTTCATATATAGTTTGTGTTACATGTTGCCAAGATTTGCAATGACTAGCAATATAGAATGGAAGCTTCATCAACAAAAAAAAATAATTAAATCGATCCATATAACTCTCTAGAAGTTAAATATTGTTTTGTTTCTAGCTACAATCATATGAATTACTAAGCCTACTGCGGGATTTATTGCTTGGCATGTTTTTATACTATAAAAAAGCACCTTTAATGTTATGATAAGGCTTCCCTTTCATGTGTCTAATGAAGCTTTATTGCTTAAGCTATGATGAATCATTTTCATTATCAGGAAAATCCTTCAATCAATGTGTATATATTGTGTGAATTATTCGTTCATTTTGATTATATGAATATGCTTTATTTTCCTGTAATTATGTTTTCAGATGGAGCTTGGATACGGGGCTTCATGGTTACAGTGTGATTAATGGTTGAGATATTATGTTATTTTATTTTAATATAAAATTTGAATTGGGTCGAGTTTAAAAAATCCATGTAGTTGCTTTTTTATAGTGCATTCATGAAGAATTAATTAAAATTTAAATTTCATTCATTTCAAAATAAATCCAATAGATTTTCGACTGTGCTTACGTAAAATTTTCATTTTTTCCCATCATTCTTTGTCTGAAATCTGGGATTGGGACATTGTATGTTTTTATGTGTCTATAGTATAGAAATATTAAAAAAAGAAAAAAAATACTGGTTTATCTCATTTTGATTTTTTTTTTTATAGAATTAAGTTAATGTGTCATACATTAAAATTATGGGAGAGTAATTGATTATAGGTTATGTCGTGATACGAAAATTTCTCAAAATCAGTTTGAATTCATGCCGAGCAATTCTCTAATGGAAGCTATACCCTTTTTTAGAGGTTTGATAGAAAAGTAGATAGAAAGGAGGATGTATGTTTGATTATTGTTGATTTAGATAAAGTTCCAAGAAAAGTATTTTGGAGAGTTCTAGAAAAGAAAGATGTTGATATTGCTTATATTCATGTCATTAAATATATGTATACTAGAGTTGTTACTTGTGTTCTAACACCATAAGGATTGATCAAGTATTTCCTATTTCAGTTGAATTGCATTAGAGATCCACTTACCATTTCTTTTTGTTTTAGTTAGGGATATTATTACTTGACATTTACAGGAGGATGTACCTTAGTGTATGCTTTTTGTCGATGATATCCTTCTTGTTGATAAGGTTAGAGAGAGTTCAAAAAAACATGAATTATGCAGGTTAACTTTAGAGCCTAAATGCTTTTGTTTGAGTACATCTAAGACTGCATACATGGAATGTAATTTTAATAATAGTCAATAAAAGGAATGAAATAGATATCTCGGGTGTATTATTCAAAGTAATGGTAATATGAATGGGGATGTCATTAGTAGAAGTTGGATGGTTGAGGTGGAGGAATGCATCAGGCTTATTTTGTGATAGAAAAGTACTGCTTAGACTTAAAAGAAAATTTTATATGATTGTGGTGAGATTGCAGTAAATGTTTTAGATTTGACTTATCCTAAGAAATGTAGAAGTATATCTAAAAAGACATGGGCATGTTCTATAAAAAATGATCTTAATTTATTAAAATTAAATGAAAATATGATACTCAATAGGACACAATGGAGCAAAATGATTCATGTAGCCTAACCCACTTAATGGGATAAAGGCTTGTTGTTGTAAAGACTCGTAGAATCTTATGTATATGTATATGTCCTTAAAGAGCATATAATTTGCAAAAAAAATGTCTGCATTATTGATACTAGACAATGTACATTCAAGCATCCATGTGAATGTTATTATTGTAGATGAACTTAATGCTAGCTAAGTTTTGGTTGAGACATTCATGAGCTTCTCATTAAAGAAAAATTTATTAGAATGTAACATTTATTTGAAAATAAAAATATTTGATGTAAAATAGAATTCATTTAAATAATAATGCAAGACAGTCTTGAATTGTTTTTAGTTAAGATAAAAAGTTTCAATTAAAAGTTTCAACTTTAGAATTTTGCCTTATCACTTATTTTTTCATGCTCATTTTGCATGCTAAACTCATTTATGATATTTTTTTTAATGAATGCCACTTGATTGTGCGATTGACCATCACTGTAAGAGCAAACCTTTCAACATCATTTATTTTACTAGCATAATATTTACATTTATCTAGAATTTTTTTGAGTTTTTGGCTTATTATTGTTTATGTTTGTTGTTGGTGTCTTTCATTTCTCTTTCATTAGTTATATTTTTGTTTTCGTCGTTGAAGTAATGCTAAAGACTTTTTGATGCAACAAAATTATATTCTTAAATGTTTTTTCTGATATCTTTGTCTCTGAAATCATAAAATTATTTTGATATTATCTGTGAGATTTATCCAATGAATTGAGATTGATCATTTCATCAATTCACATTTTGCTGGAGTATATGACAAGAAGGCCACCGAAGTAAGAACAACAATGATGGTCGCTACAGTAGGATAAAACCACTTAATATTTTTTGAACTTTCTTCGCTTCAAACCACCAATTTCTTTTTTTTTTTTTTTCAAGTGACCAGTGGTCCTTTGAGAAAATAACATTCTTTTTATCAAGCAGAGACCATTGAGGACTCATATACACATTTCTCAGCATTCCAAATCAGTAAATCATTATGACATTTTACCTTCTCTTTAATTCTCAAACAATACGTTTTGCCGTTATCGTCCTTTGGCCTCGTCAAGTTTCTAGTTTTCCATGCCAACATTCCCATGATATTGTGTGGTGACTTCAACAAGGTTAGAGAAGAGGACAACACATATTATTGACAGTTGAAGGCCAACTAGTGAGTTAGAAATAGGGTAGCTCGATCTATTTCCAGCACTCCGCCGTGTCCTTCATGAGATAATTATTGATGCTTTTGAGGTTCTCGGTTAGTGTAATTGAATCACGAAATTATATGAAAGAGCGATTTGAGCTAAGCATTCTGAAGTTGGAGAGGATGTAATTTTTTGATAAAATTGAATCCTGAAATCACGACATGCCATGTTGTTGGTTCCATTATTCTGTTCTCAATTAAACTGCAGCGGAATATACTGACAAATATTGCCCATGGGATGAAGATTGAAACTAGAAGATGAGACACGATGAAGCTATATATAATAAAAATAATTGAAATATCAATAGAATGGTGAATTTAATTAATGGAACTTTTTTTTTTAATTTCTAGGAAATAAACTTAACAAATAATTCTCTAAGGTTACAACCAGCACACGACAAGTTCAACCTTTTTTTTATTTGAGAAAAATAATAATTTTTTATCAAGTAGAGACTATTGAGGATGTATTTACTTTATACTAAACATTCAAAATCTCTAAATCGTTAGGACTTCTCACCTTCTCTCTTTCCATTTTAATTTCTCCATAAAAAATTTTTGTTATTTGCCTCGTCAAGTTTCAAGCTTTTCATGCCAACATCACGATACTTTGCGTAGTGTCTTCAACAAGGTTAGAGAAGAGGGTGATGAGTATTCACAATCAAATGCCAATGAAACTAGTTATAAGTAGAGCAACTCTATCTGTTTCAGCACTCTGCCGTACTCTTCATGAGATGATTATTGATGGTTTTGAGTTCTAAGTGTAGTTCTGACAGCTATGGCAGGGATCTTCTTGAATAATGCCCCCAAGGAGAAGAGTGGATCAGGAATTGGGTAGTTGTAGTTGATAAAGCCACTTAATTATTTTTTTCTATTTTCTTCACTCAAAACCACCAACTTTACATTTTTCATATGGCAGCTAATTAACTAATCCTTTTTGAACAGAAACCTTTGAGGGCGCATTTACTTAATTATCAGCATTCAAGATCTCACCAAGTCACTATGATTTCTCACCTTCTTTATTTCCACCTTTAGTTTCACTACCAATATTTTTTTATATGCTTCTAGCTTCAATCTTTCCATGTCAGCATCTCCACCAAACTATGTGGTAACTTCAACAATGTTAGAGAAGATGACGGTAAATATTCACAGTTGAAGGACAATGAAGCTAAGTTAGAAGTGAAGCAACATGATCTGTTTCCGGCACTCCGCTGCATCCTTCATGAGATGATTATTAAGAGTTTTGAGGCTCTCAGTATGTGTGAAGGGAGTGATCTGAGTTCAGCATTCTGAAATCTGTGAGAATGCAACAACTTGTTGATAAAATTGAATTGTGAAGTCAGGGCATTCCATATTATAGGTTCCACTGGTCTTCTCTACCTGAAAAATAATTCTCAATTAAACTTCAGCTGCTTGTCTAAAACAGAATATTAACAAGTACCCAATAGGATGAATGTTGAAACCAGAAGATGAGACATGATGCAGATATATCTAATCTAGTAAATAATAAATATCACAATTATATGTGAATATAGAACAAAACAAATGATAACTAAGTGAATCAAGTCTTAATTATAGTTGAGAGGAAATGCTCAGTTATTCAAAAGTTCTTATTAAAAGCAATGATTGAAACTAGTAACTTAGAACTAAATGTAATATTTTAATTTAATACAAACTCAGCCTAATTATGAGTAAATTTCTCAAATTTATGTGTTTATGTTTGTCCTAAGCAATCATGTCAACTTTGCCGTTGGGTTAGTGCTGATTGTGGTAATATTACTGCTGAATTACATCATTTTAGTTTTCTTTAGGTTGAGAAGAACTTTTAATTTTTTTCATTTGTATGGAAAATTCTGCTTTTGCAAATATTTGTAAGTATGAAATTCATGAGGTTCTTTCTATTAATGATCTCTACACTGTTAATATTTCCCTAATTTTGATGAGTTAAATGTCACGAGTAAAGTGCCAAAATAGTTCCCAACTAAAATAGTCCCCAACTATTTATATATGGAGCAGTTTTAGTCCCAAAGTTTATAGAAGTATCAAAATAGTCCCAAATTATTTAAAATTGAGCTCTAATAGTCCTATATGAGAACTATTTCAGCTCCAATTTAAAGATTATTGGAACTATTTTGACATTTTTTATAAACATTGGGACTAAATATGATCTCATGTAAATTGTCGGGACTATTTTGGTACTTTACTATAAATCTTATGGACTTGTGAGATGTGGAGTTAGCTTAACAGTAGTTAGTTTGCGCTTTTTTATTGAAAAATTGTTTGTGCTTGATAAATGTTAATGACATGCTTCTTTTATAAAAGAAGCTCATGTCCTTTTGGCTCCCTTTGCGTCCCAATCACTCTAACCTTGTGAGCAACCTTTAAGCATGATTTTAAATAAGAAATTCATGCCAGTGCTTCTTGTGCATGAATGAGGATAATCATTTCTAGTGTGAGGATAGCTCATTTTCATGAGAAGAAACTTATTTTCAGTAAAACTTTTTTTTTTTTTTTTTTTTTTTTTGTGATCGGACATACCAGCTCAACCCGAGCTCCAGTAAAAAAAAAAAATTGGTATCTGGTTGACCCACTGACTCAAATTTGACTCAAATTTGACTCAAATCTGCCTGAAATTGACTTTAAATAGTTGTCATGCTTTATCTTAAATGGGTTGTATAGGTCAGGTTCGGGTCAGCGTGTTGATTGCAAGTCTAATTCGAGGAACTTTATAAACCCGCTTAATATTTAAAGTGTGGGTCACATGAACTGATTTGACACCGTGTGATGGAAGCGGCTGCCTCATCAGCAGTTTAGGCTACATATGAGCAAACTATTTCAACAATTTTGTTATCATTTTTTGGGTGTAGGCACAGTGTTCTGTAAGAATTGTTAAATGATATTAAGATGATGCTTGGCACTATAAGATTCTATTGTGATTTTTGAGACATAATGGTAGGCGTTTTCCCTCTGGGATTATCAAGCCCAGTTTCTCAAATGTCTTACTTAGAAGTCTTTTATTAATTAGAAATATATAGGGGCATTACATACGTAACAACCTATTTTTATGCATTTACATTTCTCACACCCAAACTTTAATATTTACAAATCACTCGAATCTTTAACATCACATCAAAGTTTCGCTGGAAAGCTTATCTGCCTATTTGAATTTCTTACTGCCCAAATTAGCCTTTATTTGTTATCTCCGCCTACATTGCTGTGCCTTGGACTCATTGTTGAAGAATATAAGTGACAATGATGCTTCTCCCCTTAATAAAATGAACTTATGTAGTTACATATCTTTCACTAAGTTTGATATTTATATTAATAATCAATGCATGAAAATATATAGTTTGCTTTTACAAAGTGAGCAAGAATGGTATGTTGAATGTGATGTTGAAATTTTGAGTAGTATTCATGTAAATAAAAAATTGTAGGTGTAAATATGTAAATACATAAGAAAAGTGTGGTATGTATATAAATGCCCCTTAATAAAATTTTGGTACCCTATGATTTGTGCTTTAAACCAGACAAGGTAGTCAGCTTTATCTTGCCAATTTCACTATATAAAACTTGTGTTATACTCTTCCAAGTTTAGTTTAATCTCATGAGTCTTTTTAAGTCTACTTTTAGAAGCTTATTTTCCTACTTTTATTCGTTATTTTAAGGCCTTTTTTTTTTTTTGTGACGTTTTGTTCCATTGCGTTACATTCTGCATATGGGTATATATATGAAACGCAAAATTAAAAGTGTTAAATATGTAAATACATGATAATTGGTGGTATGCATGTATATGCCCCTTTTTATCATAAGAAGTAAAAACAGCTCTTATTTATGAGAAATATCCAGATGAAATAGGAGCTCATCGATCTATCTGAAGATTGTTGAATTTATTAAGGTCGCTTAGCTATCGTTTTTTACCATGAATAAACGAATCATTAAAATCTAACTTTAATCAATCTATAATAATATTAAATTCATTCAATTCAGGGTGTATTTGAGACAATTTGTGTTTATTTAGAAATAATATATTTGAAAACGCAGTCTATGCATGCGAGATTTAACCTACATTCTGCATTTAGTATAAAAAAAAAAAATTCATTTTCTAGTAAGCTGCTCAAATGTAATTTTCAAACGGAGAGAGGATTTTTAAAACGCCGTCCTAGCGGAAGTTACCTCAAACGGAACCTCAATATAAGTTTAATCAAATCTTTTAAAAAAAACTAATTTTCATTTTAAACATTTTTTTAATCTAAAACGAAGCCTGAAACAGAGATTCAAATAAAATTTAATTTAGAACAAAAGATAAAATAATCCTTTTAACAAATAAATAAAAAGTTTTTTTAATTTAAATAAATTAACGCATGCAAAATAGACAACACAGATAGCTGAAGGAACAGAAGGTAAAGTAATATGTTACAGAATCTAAATTTATATGAAAATATATACAACAAAAATTACACGAAAGATCAATAGGAATGGTGATTATAACAATTTGACAATACTTTTTATAAAATCTGTAGGAGGTGAACTTACCGGATGACTGTTATAAAGCCAAAAATTCTAACTCATCTCCACAGGTTCAAATCGACAAAAACAATCGTATATATTCCCCCTAAATAGTTTTTCTGCTAACCTCTGATTTTTCACCATTGCAAGCTGCAGCCAAAGTTTACAGAATATTAAAAAACAAAGCCAGTAAATAATTTATATGACAATTATATGAAAATAGAGGAAAAACAGTACCCCAAAAAAAAAAAATTTTTTTTTTTTTTTGGAAAAATTGGCCAAAGGATAATATGCATGATTCAAACTCGTTTCCTCGTAGTGGGAAACTTGCACCTTGAATCACTGTCACGAGTAAACATGCTACATAACATTAAGGGTCTGTTTGGGGCAACTGCGGCTTATCCTGATAAGCTACTGACCAACAGTTGATCCGGATAAGTTGGCTGACTATTTGGTTTGCTCGTTTGGAAAATAACTGATTTGCAGTTATTTCTAAATAAATAATCATTCTGCCTCTGTGCAATAATATTGTTTGCAACAGAACAGTCATAGCAATATATTTGATACTTGAGAAGTAAAAAATGATTTCAGAACAGTACAAAAAATAAGTTAAAATACCTAAAAATAAAACATTACCTTTGTATTGACAAACCTAAACTTTGCCTTTTGTTTACATATCTAACGCCAATACTTTGCTTTTTTACATTTATCCCAACCAAAGTTTCATATCACAAGAAGTGAAATACACCTTTTTATGCATGGGTAACATGGGTAACAATGTAAAAATTGAAGTTTTGCTGTTTAGATATATATAAATACATAAGAATTGGGTGGTATGTCTGTAAATAATCCTTACCATAAAGGACGAGAATTCAAGCTAATTACTGCCGATGACAGTGCTAATTATGAGAATTTTTAATGTAGGTGCATTTACATAAACATCATCAATTCTTATGCATTTACATATCTAAAACCAAAATTTTTGCTTTTACATTTATGCCATCAATCATTCATGCCACATCAAAAATATCATCATTTTTACTTTTAAAGAGTGAAGTACATATTTTTATGTGTATGAAAGATGATATGTATGTATGTAAACATTAAAGTTTAGATGTTAGATATGTAAATACATAGGAATTGAGTGGTACGTATGTAAAAAAAAAAAAATCTTCCTTTAATTTTTTAGTTCCATACCTTAAGGGCATCACATCTGAAACGAGCATTCAAGTTTGTATGAAGGGCTCTACCCATCCCTTCTAAGATTATCTGCATTAAGAAAGAAGGTACTCAAGGCGTGGGTTTTTGTAAATAAAAAAAAGGGGGGCATTTTCATGCATATCACACATTTCTTATATATTTACATATCTAACACCCAAATTTTCATTTTTACATGAATAACACTCAACAAAAATAAAATATGTCACCATTACTAACATTTTAAAAGTGAAATACACTTTTTTCATGCATTATGAACATCAAATTTCAAGCGCTAGGTATATAAATATATAAGAACTGTGTGGTAAGTATGTAAATTTCCCAAAAAAACAAATAAAAAACCTTGTTTCAGATGATTTAATAGCCATACCAAGTCTGCATCTTTTGCAACGGCAGCGAGCTCCGAGCTGACCTGCCGAAAATCTATGCAGGGCCCACCACAACCATTCTCCACAACCATAAGAGGAACTGAAGTGGCTTTCTTCTCTAACTCGTCTTCTATGTCAACCATTGCATCAAAAATTAGTCCCCCGGCTTCAGCTGCTTTTCGTAGAATGTCACAATGCTGCAATTTGTAAATCAGATTTTTCATACCATGGTTTGATGCATAATTTTATCTATAAAAGAGTGGGAAAAGAGAAGGAAATATTTACGATACGAACCTTCGCAGCTTCAGCTACGATTTCAGGCAGTTCATTGGCAGTAACATCATTCAAAGCAGGCAATGAATTTGCAACCAAGACAACCTGCATCACATGGATCGTCTTTTATTATATTATACCAATAAAACATTAAGTTCTTACTTTATTGACACTTTTAAGTAAGTGAATACCAATTAAATTTTTGTAACAAATATGAATGTCATCAAAAAAAGGTGCAACAAAGGGACTTTCCAAATCCCAAGTGTTACCCATCATAGTTCTTCATTGGGCTATGATCGAACCCATCAATTAAGGGTCTGTTTGAAGCAGTTGTAGCTTATTGAATAATCTGCTGATAAGCTGATTAAAAACAATCTGCTGATAAGCTAGGTACAGTGGCTATTATAAATTTTTATTCTTTGGAAAAGTCAAACCACAAAAAAAAGCCGTCATCACACCTAGATAGGTGCAGTGTGAAAACGCTATTTTCAGCGTTTTGAAACTGCGTAAGTTGTCAAAATGCAGTTTACCCAAATAGACTTGGTGCGTTTTTAAAACGTCACCGCACCAAATAAGCTGCCTCAAACGGGCTGCAAGTCTTGACTAGCGGTAAATAATTGACATTGACTAACGAAGTCCATATTAATCTTATTTGCAAAGATTAGTATGAGAGGATCAATGAAGGGATACAAGGGAACACTGTGTTCTTTCTTACCTATAAACAACATCCAGTGAAGGCCGTTCAGGAAATAAAAAGTTACAATCATCAGAGAGAATGCATCCAATTTTCGTTTGAGATCCATTTTATTTGTTTTTTCTTCTTCTTTTTTGTTTAGTTTATAATTTTAATTGAAATAAAACATATTTAATATATTATATAAAAACACTAAATAGACACAATGGAGAAAAAAGGATTTATATAGCCGACTCCACTTAGGGCCTGATTGGATGCGCTTTTTATCGCGCGGCGTGGCAATTGGCCGCGAATTTCCGCCCGCGTCGTCGTTTGGGGTGAAACTTCGCGGTGAATCGCCGTGAAGTTAAGGCGGAAGCAGGCCGTGGGGTTTACCCCGTGGTCTTAGCTTCCGCTCCGCTTTCCCATTTTATTTTCTCGCCCTGCCCCTGGAGCTTTCCCGCAGCCGAACTCGACGCCTCCTCTTTTGCTCTAGCGTTTTACAGATACTCTGCAGATCTTCTCCTCCTCTTCTCCCCTGCCCCTCAAGCTTTCCTGCACCAAACCTCGACGTCTCATCTTCTGCCTTTTCGAAGGCAATTTGAATAGTAATGTGCGACTCTTCTCCTCCTATAGAGTTATTTCTACTGCTCGATCTTCTCTTCTCCTCAATGCTCCTCTCTTCTTCTCCCAGTTTTTATGTGTCTATCTTTCTTCTCAAACATGAATCTGTCAATTTTTATTCGTGAAGAATATATAAATCATAGTATGTTTTTTTCCATCCAATAATAGAGATGGAGTAGAGGAATTGAACTAAAAAGAGGGTTGAGAAAATTCCACCCAAAATTAGTATTGCTAGGGCCTATTTGAATGTGTTTTTTATCGGTATTTCTAATTCCACCCAAAATTAGTATTGCTAGGGCCTGTTTGAATGTGTTTTTTATCGTTATTTCTATCAGTATCTTCCTTATGTCTTTCCATTCAATTTCACTTGAGGCACAGTATGTACAATATGTTTTGACATTACATTTCTATCAGTAGCAAATCATTATATAGTAATCTTTCATTTGAAATATAAATCTGCTATTTTTTTTTTCAAGCAGAAAATTCAATTCATAATATGTATTTTTTTTCA
Organism: Papilionanthe hookeriana x Papilionanthe teres; assembly: GCA_022702705.1. Taxonomy (NCBI): domain Eukaryota; kingdom Viridiplantae; phylum Streptophyta; class Magnoliopsida; order Asparagales; family Orchidaceae; genus Papilionanthe; species Papilionanthe hookeriana x Papilionanthe teres. Next base: position 4,003,636 of record CM040430.1, on the reverse strand, counting down.
TCCAACCAATGAAAGAGAGTAGAAGAATTGAAGTACAAAAAGGGTAGATAAATTCCAGCCATCACTATGCTGGTTATTTTCATTTTAAACACCGGATTTAAAATGTATTCTTTCGGGATATCTCTATCAATAGCTCATCATAATGTAGCTATATTTCTTTTCAAACATGCATCTGTCAGTTTCTATTCATGCAAAGTATGAAAATCATAGTATGTAATTTTTCATCTAACAATTGAAAGAGTGTTACAAGAATTAAAGTAGAAAGATAGCAGAGAAATTTCATCCATAAGTAGTACTGTTAATTTCCATTCAATTTCACTTAAAGGACAGTATGTACACTATGTTTTGCCATGACATTTGTATCAGTAACAAATCATTATGTAGTAATCTTTCTTTTCAAACATAAATCTGCCAGAAATTATTCAAGCAGAAAATGCAATTCACAATATGTATTTTGACTTTAGGCACAGTATGCAACATATATTATGTCACTATATTTCTATCAGTAGCACATCATTATGTAGTCATCTCTCTTTTCATACATGTATCTGTCAGTTTTGAATCTAGCAGAAAATACAATTCTTTTCTGTGTAAGTTCTCATCCAACCATTAAAAAGAAGTAGAAGAATTTAAGTAGAAGGAGAATAGAGAAAATTCATCCATCAGTGGTATTGTTAATTTCACTTTAGGCACAGTATGCAACATATATTATGTCACTATATTTCTATCAGTAGCACATCATTATGTAATCATCTCTCTTTTCATACATGCATCTGCCAGTTTTGAATCTAGCAAAAAATGCAATTTTTTTCTGTGCAAGTTCTCAGCCAACAATTAAAAAGGAGTAGAATAATTGAATTAGAAGGAGAATAGAGAAAATCCACTCATCATTGATATTGTTAATTTCACTTTAGGCGCAGTATGTATTTCTATCAGTAGCACATCATTATGAAGTTATCTCTCTTTTCATATATGCATCTGTCATTTTTTATTCTAGCAGAAAATGCAATTCTTTTCTGTGTAAGTTCTCATTCCAACAAAAAAAAAGAGTGAAAGAACCGAATTAGATGAAGAATAGAGAAATTGCCCCCATCAATGAGGCATACTAAAAATGCAATTTTGTCACTACTCTTCTATCAGTAGCACATCATTATATAGTCATCTCTTTTTTCATACATATATCTGTCAGTTTTGATTCTAGCAGAAAATACAATTCTTTTCTGCGTAAGTTCCCATCCAACAAGAAAAAAAAAAGAAGAATTGAAGTAGAAGGAGAATAGAGAAATTGCCCCCATCAGTGAGGCACAGTATGCAATACATATTCTGCCAATATATTTTTATCAGTAGCACATCATTATGTAGTCATCTCTCTTTTTATAGATGTATCTGCCAGTTTTTATTCTAGCAGAGAATGCAATTTTTTTCTATGAAGTTCTCATCCAACAATTAAAAATGAGTAGAAGGATTGAAGTTGCAATAAAATAGAGAAACTGCCCCCATCAGTGAGGCACAGTATGCAAAATATATTGTCATTATATTTCTATCGACTGGCACTTCATTATGTAGCCTATCTCTCTCGCATACATTAATCCGTCGCTTTTATTCGAGCGAATATGCAAATCATGATTAGTATTTTTTTTGTTTACTTACATTCTAGTCATCATTATGTAGTCATCTCTTTTTGAACATCTATCTGGCACTTTTGTATGCATCAGTGTTTAATTTCATGAAGAATTTACCTACGATATAAAGACACGAGAATAACTGAAGTAGAAATAGTGGAGCCATTCCAGCCATCACTATGCTGGTTATATTGACGTTGGCAGATGTTTCAATTTTTTTTTGTATGCATTACTGATTAATTTCTTGAATAATTTAGTAATGATAGAAAATATTTTTCAACAATGAAAAGACACGATTCTAAATGAAGTGGAAGGAGAGTAAAGAAATTTCAGCTATCATTATGCTGGTTACATTCACTTTAGGCACATGATGCATAGTATATTTTGTCAGGTTGTTTCTATCATTAACACTTCAATATGTAGCTACCTTTCTTTTCAAACATGAATCTACCAGTTTTGTTTGAAGCACTGGTTAATTTCACTAAGAATTTACTATTAATAGAAAGTATATTTCATCGATACAAAGACTTGAGAAAAAACTGAAATAGAAGGGGAGAATTGATATTTCAACCATCACTATGTTGGTTATATTCACTTTAGGCACATGATGTAAAATATATTATGCCAGCATACATATCATCAGACGGAAACTATGTTGAAATGAAACAGTACAGATTTTCTTGCCTCAATTTTGCAGTATAAATGAAACAATAGAGAAGAAATGAACTAGCAGTAGAGGATAGAAATTGCAGGGCACAATTTTCCAGCAAGCTTTTTAATTTGTTATAGATTTTCTTGTTGTCTGCATTGTGCAGCAAATATTGTACACAGCAAGTCTTGTATGTTATTGTCATTGAGATAATAAAAAGTGTCAGATGCCTTCCCCGTGGATGTAGGTCATTATGACCGAACCACATAAATTATTGTTGTCTCTCTGTAGTTATATTTTTATGGATATTTGCAGTGTTTATTCTGTCATGATACATCTATTATTAGCACATCAATGTGTAGCTACCCTTCATCTCAAACATGAACCTGCCAGTTTTGCTTGCAACACTGGTTAATTTCACTTTGGGCAGAGTATGTGAAGTATATCCTGTCAGGATACGTCTATTATCAACACATCATGTGTAGTTGTTTTTCTGTTCAAACATGAATCTACTAGTTTTTCTTATCAAACTTGAATCTGTCAGTTTTTATGTATCATTGGTTAATTTCATGAGTGATGTGAAAAAAAATACATATCATCCAAAGAGATATTCTCCAGTTACTTTGAAATGCCATGTAAATTGGAAGTTATGTACATGTTCTCTTTTTTAGTAATAAAGAAATCACTTCTTTCCCGTGGATGTAGGTCAGTTTGACCGAACCACGTAAATTGTTGTGTCATTTTGTGCTTAACTGTATTATATGGCTAATTATATTCATTTTTTATATTTATCTTTGTCATATTAATAGTATGGCTAATAAAAGTAAAGATGTTGCCACTTCTGCACTTTGGAAGAAGGAAATAAAAGTAATATTCTGTGATCTTTGCCTTGCGGAAATTGAAAAGGGAAAAAGGTCGAACTCCTTCAATAAGGAAGGTTGGCAAAACATAGTTACGAAATTCAGGGAGGTTACAGGCAAGGAATACAAGAGACTGCAGCTTAAGAATAAATGGGACAAGCTTAAAAAAGACAGAAAAATTTGGAATGACTTGAAGCGAGGTTCGACCGGATTAGGATGGGATTCGGTTAAGCGAACGATCGATGCTCCGGAGGAGTGGTGGCGAGATAAGATATCGGTAAGCTATCTGTCATTCAATACATTTGGTGTCATTCAGTTTATTCATTTTATCTGAAATATCTCTAATTTCCTCTCGCAGTTTGTGCCAGCTGCAAAGAAGTTTAAAATGGCGGGAGCAAAACTTGAATTTGAGGAGAAATTAAACCGGATGTTTGGTGGAGTTGTTGCTACAGAAAAATATGCATGTGCGCCTAGTCAGGCAGGTTTTGGTCAAACCCCGAAGAATTTGGCGGTTACTTTATTAAATGATTCAGTAGAATTCCAAGACCTGGATCCACCTGAAATTCAGTCCACCAACTGTACAAAGCGACCTCGTTCTGAAAGGAGGAGAAAAAGTGGAGCTCCATCTATCAGAAACCAACTATCATACCTTGTCGAATCATCCAATGATGACCCCCACAAAGTTCAAAAAACATCCATAATTGAGATGGTTCGACTTCTTGAAGCTAATCCAGAATTTTCAGGGGAACCTGATCTTTTCTACTTTGCTCTCGATCTCCTCTGTGATTCTGTTCACAGAGACTTTTTTGAAGCACTTAGTACAGAGCAAAGGGTGGCATATATACGCTATTATTACTATCGACGAAACTTATGATTTGGAATTATTATTATTTGTTATTTTGTATTGGACATTTATTTCTGCTACTGATGTGATTGTGTCGGACAGTTGTATCCTAGTATTTACTTCAGTGATTTTAGTGAATAAAAACCAACGCATTTTCTTATTTTGATTCTGAATGCATTTGTTTGACCATGTACACTTTATATCGTCATGGACCCTGAGGCAGCACGGCGCAAAAGAAGAAGTGTTGTTATAAATTTACTTGTCGATTACTACAACACATGCATCGACCGTGCGCCCTGCTACACATCATCTCAATTTGGGGACAAATGGATGGTGAAATGTTTACAGTACACCCAACGAGATTTAGAAAAATCTTTCGTATGTCGCAGGATGTTTTTAATGACCTATTAGCAGAACTAATATATCATGGACTCTACGGGTCATTTAGGACAACTGACCATGAGGTGTTAGGGATCACACTATATATATTATCACAAAACGAGTCAATGCGCGGGGCGATGAAACACTTCCAGCACTCATCGGAGACAATTAGTAGGCATATTTCAGTAGGTTTGACTGCTCTTGTGAGTCTATCACGCCGCATCATACAACCAACAGATCCAACTTTTTCACGAACGCCGCATCATACAACCAACAGATCCTCCTTTCTACCTCAATGTAACGAAAGGCTGATCTTGTTTCAGAAAAATATTACTTGGTAGATGTTGGCTGCCCATTGCAGCGAGGGTACCTGAAACCCTACTCTGACACCAGATATCAGATACTAAATTTTGAAAGAGCCAGCAATATTACAAGAGGTAGAAAGGAGGTCTTCAACAAAAGACATTCATCATTCTGAGGCGTCATTGAAAGGACTTTTTGAGTTTAAAAAAAGAAATGGGTCATACTTTGAGATATGTCACCTAATCCGTTTCAGAAACAGGTGCACATAATGTTAGTCACGATGACGCTCCATAACTATATAAGGCGGCATCCATCCCGATGTGATGTTGATTTCCAGAGTGTCGAGGAAAATGCAGAGGAAGTGCCTTTAGAAGAATCTAAATACAGCATTGGACAATCTCTGTCGCGGGAGGAGAACGACAATGTGACCATTTGCACAAAGGATGGGGAGGATGCAAATGAAATGACAGTCATTCGAGAACAGATAACCACCATATTAGTTGGATAGTGATTGACTTATTTCTGATTTGCTGTAATGATATCTAAATTTAGAATAATGTTTATATATGAGTTAATAAGCATTCCTTTTTTTATTACCAAATATGTCACTAACTATGTTTTTTCTTGACCTGCATTTCAGGAAAATATGAGCTCTAGAATGTCAACTACCTCTCGACGAGTGCTACGTCATTGTGATCTGCAGACACCGCTTCTGACATCACGCCAGCCACACAGTTATGGCCGTAAGTTTTATAGCTGCTCACGGAACATTGCCGAGCAGTGCAGATTCTTTCGATGGCGGGACAGTTTGGCGGATCCTCAGGATGACGATGGTAGGGAGTGGAGAGTTTCACTTGAGGACGGGTTTGCACGGCAGCTACAACGTGTCATAGTCAAGAATAATGTTATCATTATCTTACTCATCGTTGTAATAGTTTTACAGTTTTTTTTTCACTATACTCCTACTAGCTAGTGCTTGAGATGTCTTCATGTACATGTGGACTATTTTGAAATGCCAAAACTGTATGGCTTGAGATGTATTTATCTATAAAGAACTCTAAGTATATTCGATTTGAGATGTTTTTACATACGTTTATTTATGTCACTAAAAATATATGTTTATATGTTCACAAAATTTAAAATTATTCTTAAAAACATATAATTTTTATAAAATATCATAAGTTTAAATAATTTTTATAAACACGACATATTTTTATTTAAATATTTTTTATAAACACAAAATATTATTTTTTAAGATATGTTTTATAGGAATTCAAAAAAAAATACGTACAATTTTTAAAAATTTTACGAATATTAAACTTACAAACAGATAAATATATTAAAATTTTAAAACATATTTAACAAATAGGGGCAGTTTGGTCATTTATGCAGAAAAAGTTATCCCAAGAATCGTTTTCACACAATTAAACTAAACGTACAACCAATCTACCCCACAGATTGTTTCCCCGTAAGAACTTTCCCAGAGCAATGCAATTGCAATTAAAAGTTCGATGTTCATAGATCATATCAAACAGCCCTTAGAGGGATAAACGGCATGTTGTGGTTGTTGTTATTTCAAAAACAAAATAGGAAAACGTATATAAAAAATACTCTAAATAAACATGCCTCTAAAATGAAATAAAAAAAACAAGTCGTCTCAAGCAAACGCTTAACAATCTTATGCATGGCAATATGAGTTGATCTGCATGGCTTCGTGATCAAAGAAAATGTCATAAAGATGGATCTTCAATCAACGTTCTTCATAGAATGAAGATAAAAAATCCATCAGAACAGAACAACCCTTAACATGCTTAAAATATTCTCTTAACACCAAATATAGACTCCTGTTCCTCTACATATACATACATGAACCTTAACCCTCAAAAGAATTGCTAAGGTATAAATAACTCATGCGATAAGTCCTACTTTTGGTTTCCAAGTCCCACCTATGGGCTTACTCTACAATCATAGTTATAAGTCCTATTTTTGGGTTCTCCTCAACAAGAGATTTTAGGTCCAAGCTAGCAATTTTATTAACCTAAACCTCAAAACAATAGATCTTCTTTTGTAGGTTGTAAATCTCACTAATCGGCTTACTCTAAAATTAGAGTTTTAAGTCCCACATTTGGGTTTTTCGTGTGGAAGATAATAAGTTCCACTTATGGTTGATTTTCCCTGAATATATGAGAGTAGGGCTGTCAAAGAAGCTTCCCATTCAAGAACAACTAGTGATCGGCTCGTTAAATGATTTGAATTATTTTCAAAAAAAAAAAAAGAAAGAAAGAAAAAAGGCTCAAGTTAAGCGAGCGAGTGGAACACAAACATTTTCTAGCTTGATGCATATACGAGTTGAACACAAACATGCATTTACTTAATTGAATTCAGCTCATTTAGTTTTAACTAATTAAATAATTAAAAATAATACTTATTATAATTTTTTAATATTTATTTTTTGCAATTTAAAAAAATATATATTTTATTATTTTTAAAATTATTCGAGCTAAATTCGAGTCAGAAATGAATATACGAATTTGAATCGAGTCGAACACAAACACACTATTTATAAGAGATTATGAACATGAGACGATTTCGAAACCAAAAAAAAAAAAGAAAAATTCGAGCAAGCCAAACTCATAATTGCCAATTGTACTCCTTCAAAATTATGATTTTAAGAACTCTAACATAGGCAAATTGGGCTCACTAGTAGGGGGCCAGGACTATAAAACCTCTAACTAAATCCAAAGCTACTCCAAGCTTAAATTTTTAAGCACTTTCTTAATTGAGAGCACTCTCCTATTATCTTGAAAGATAACTAACCATGGGGCTTGCACCTATAGAAGTCTTGAACCTATATCTTAATAAATCTTGATCCAACATCGGATAAATTTTAGTCAAATCAATCAATTTAGCTCCACAAAAATTCCTCACAAAAATAGAAGATGTTTGAAGGGTGTATTTCCTAAGCAAACAAATATACATAGCTTCAATTACCCAATGAATGTTTTGCAAGCTAAATTTTCATTAGATGCTTACAACACAAAGATTTTGACATGCGAGGATCTAATTTTGACCTTATATTTTTACCATCTCGGATCCGACAAAAGAGAAAGAATATGAAAAAAAAAAAATCAGAGCATTAAATAAAAAAACCACCCACCTCCGTTCCATAACGAAGAAGTTCTCGAGCCAACGGAAGCATGCCGAGCACCACATCAGCACCTGAGTTATCAACAAAGAGCAATGCTCTTTTGTAAGATGGACTCTTTCCGGATCCAAGCATTCTTCTCTTAAAAATATCAAAATCATCCACCTAAAAAACCAGAATTACTCCTTGTAAATTAGCAAATTATGAATTAATGTTAACTTTATCCAGTATGAAAAGATGCTTTTCACCAAAAAATTAAAGATATAAAGCACGGTAGTTTTGCTCGGAAACAGTTTGCAGCATAATTATTTTTAGGCTTTTACATACATGGCACACAATTCTTATGTATTTACATATTTCACAACTTAACTTTCATATTTACATGTAGCACTCAAATCATTAATATCACATCAAAAATAACACTATACCACTTTTTAAAAGTGAAATATACCTTTCATGTATATATTTAAAGCCCCAAAGTGCCATCTATGTAATTATGAATGGTTAGGTATGAGATATGTAAATACAGAAAAATTCTGAACTAGGTATGTGAATTTCTCAATTATTTTTCATTTCTACTTTTCCTGGAGATTAGGGGCAATAAACTTTGGAAAAAAATTGAAATATTAGGCCTGATAATCAATATATGACTCATTGAGAGACCAGAGAAAGATTGGTTTCCCAAAGGAAACTTACTCGCCAAGGACGTTGCATCTTTTTGCGACTCATGCGATAAATTTCTATAATAGTTCCTTTATGATATAGGTCCAAGCAGGCACGAGAGCCCCAATCAAAAATGTTGGCAGCAAGAACACCCTCAATCAGAGTAAGCAATCTTCCCTCCTACACAAAACAATTCAACAAATCAGTACACAAAAAAAGGGAGCATTTACATCCTTAGCACAAATTTCTTATGTATTTACATATCCCACACCTTACTTTCAAATTTACACACATACACAAATATTTAATATCACATCAAACATAGTAGTATTACAACTTTTTAAAAGTGCAATACACCTTTTCGGGCATAGGTGTAAAGCACTAAAGTGCTATGTATGTAAATATGAAAGTTTAGGTGTGAGATATGTAAATACATAAGAATTGCGTTCTAGGTTATGTAAATTTCCCAAAAATAAAAAACAAGAATCAGATAAAGAGGACTAGTTATGATCCAATATCATGTTTGGAATACTAAAACCCCTTTGCTTATAGAAGCTACAATCATATTCTGTAAAATTTATCATAATGCCTTTGAAGATGAATTTCTAAAAATTTAAATCAGGCTAGGATGACAAAAGAAATTTGCTGAAAAATACTATATGATAATTATTAAAACGACAGAATATTAAAATCTGATGAATAGTATTCAGATAGCAATTTTTCTTAAAATAAAAACATTTCTTCCGTGTTTAACCTGCAAGGTTCATTGCTTATTCAAACATTTCTTAAAATAGCAAATTTCTTTTTTTCAGAGATTTATATACATACCACTAAATTCTTATGTATTTACATATCTAACACCCAAAATCCAATTTTTACATACATACCATCTTATCTAAGCATAAAAAGATTTATTTCACTTTTTCAAAGTTAAAATGATGGTATTTTTTATATGATATGAAAAATTAGAGTGGAATGAAAGTATAAAGCAAAATTTGGATCTTAGATATGTAAATACATAACAATAGAGTGCTAAGTACGTCAATGACACTTTTTTTAATCGAAAAGCTTGATACTAGGCCCACCTCACTGAAATAAAAAAAAAAATTTTGTAAATGAACGAATAAAGATGTTGTGGCATTGAATCTCCCATATGCCTCTCCTTCCTGTTTCTTTTCTTCCTCTACTATCTCATTCTGTTCCTCATGTTTCCCTCTTTTCAGTACCTAATTTCTTTTCCCTTCTAATTTCACCCCTCTCGTTTACATTTCATTCTGCACAGCTACAGAATATTATTGAGAAATTATGAAATTTTTATTGCCTATAATAAACATCAGAAAACTAGTGTCCATCAATGATAATTCATGATGAAGATTATTTAACAAAAGTAAAAGCACCATAGTTTCCCTATAAATATAATTGCATGAGAGAAAGTGAAAGCATACCTCATCCATGCCATCGAGTTCCAAAAGGAGGTCAGGTAAAACAGCGAGAGAAGCCTCATTTTCCCTTAAGACAAAATGCATGCCATTTAAAAAAATTAAAAAAATACAAAATAATAAAAAAAAATCGTATAACAACCCTAGGAATTAATAGATGGCTGTTCTCCTTCTCTATAAACGTGAACTATTCATGTGCGTATAAAAAATGATGCATCCCACTTAATTAATTAGAGTAATGCGAAAAAAAAAGACCCGTTACAGTTTATAAGGGGACTAAAATTAGTCCTCTGTGGGGAATATTTTAACCAATATTAAAATAAATTTGGGGACTAAAATTCCACTTCTAAACTCTAGGACTAAAATGAGCCCGTGCAAAAAGTTGACACTTTTCTTAAATTAAAAATAATAATTTCAACGGGATATACAAGATATATAAACTGGTTCTTGAACACGCATGCAAGTGAGTATATATATATAAGTGTGTCTGTATGTATGTATGTCTGCCTATTTGTACGTGTGTGTGTGTTAATGAAATTAATTATTAGAACTGTTTATAAGGGGACACTTTAGTTGCACCTCTGTGGAGAATATTTTAACCAATATTAAAATAAATTTGGGGACTAAAATTCCACTGCTAAACTTTAGGACTAAAATGAGCCCGTGCAAAAAGTAGACACTTTTGTTAAATTAAAAATAATAATTTCAACGGGATATACAAGATATATAAACTGGTTCTTGAAGACGCATGCAAGTGAGTACATATATATAAGTGTGTCTGCCTATTTGTAAGTGTGTCTGTGTTAATGAAATTAATTATTAAATTTATTTGGCACAATTTTTAATGAATTTAATTACTAAATTAATTTAGCACAATTTTTTTACAAATACAACCCAAAATGAAACGGAAAAAAAAAAGGCCACCGATCTCCAACCAAATATAGTAGATCATTAAAAGTAAGGTAGGACCAAAGCATTTTGGACCAAAGGTCAGAAAAATTCTTCTATTAAATCACCAGCCAAAAGCCCTTAGTAAAAGTATTCACTATTCATGTAATAAAATTACTTAGGTGGAAACAAAGTCAATCTAAATAAAAGAAAAAAGAGGTTATAAAGATAATAAATCACCGAAGAAGTCTCTAGAAACTTTTGTTACGAACCTCTGTTTTATAGTAATGTACGCATCTCTGAAATGAAACTCTCTTAAGCATTCCTCCCTTAATTCCAATAGGTTAGCCAAGCCAAATTTCCCATATGCTGCAGGCTCTTCCATCAACCTATAAAGAACGTAGAACAATACATGAATAGAAATAAAATAAAAAACATGTACATAAGTAGCACACAATTCTTATGTATTTACATTATCTCCCACCAAAACTTTCATATTCACATACATAGCACTTCAGAGCTATAAATCTATGCATGAAAATGTGTATTTCACTTCTAAAAAGTGATAATAGTGCTACTTTTTATGTGTTATTATAGATTTGAGTGGTATGTCTGTAAATATGAAAGTTTAGGTGTAAGATATGTAAATAAATAAGAATTGTGTGCAATGTCTATAAATGTCCCTTGAAATAATAGTTCAATGAAGTAAAAGCTTCAAACAAGCCTTCTGGGTGAATTTATGTTTATTTTTCAAATACCAATAAAAAACAAAAGGACAAAGTTCTTCGTTTACAAGAATTCACTCATAAAATAAGACTAATGGTTTTCTTTGGAGGCTTAGTTAAGAAATATACTGATACGCCGGTGACTAAGTGTAAGTTAATATTTTGTTATTTGTTATCATTTAGTATAAATAAGACTAATATATTTAGGATTAGGGTTATGCATGAAATTATAGTCTTGAGTCTTAGAGTTAGGTTTTAAGATAGACTTCCTACCTATTGTATTTTAGAATTTGGAATAGATAGCCTACCTCTCGAATTGTAGGTGCTTATCTTTAATGCATTCATGTGAGTTGTGTAATGTTGAATTACTTTGATTTGGTGTTGGTGAAATAAAGTATTGCGCTTGCCATAATTTTTGTGGAAAATGGGCCTGGATCGTATCAAATTTGTATCAAAGCCTTCGATATTTGAAAAATCAACCATTGGATTATTGTGTAGAGGAGTTTCGTCACCCTCAGCACCAAAACTTGCAATAAAGTAGTAGGTCTCTTGATAACCTCCCAGTTCTGACCTTATCACAATAAAGGACAAGTAACTGGGAAGGATCAATTGCAATACAGTTGTGATAGGCAAGCTGAGAAGTAAAGTATGGGATCATGGCGTACAACAGTCGTGATTTGACCTAGCTGGGACACTAGCGAACGGAATTGCAACGCACGACCTAATCTAGTGATACAACCGTGATTCATGCTAGCTGGGAAGGATTGCAGTGTATAGCACCACTTTTGTGATTTAGCCTCGCGAAACAGCAGTGATCCAGGATAGCTGAAAGACTAAATAGAGGATTTTGTGCAAGGCACGATTACACCTATCCAAAGTTAAATGTGCTAAGATATTGGAGAGATGGCAGCAAGGAAAATGGATGCTTTGGAAGAGAGATTGGAAGGAGAACTAGAACAACTTAAATTTGGGATAGAGGAAAGGTTTTTCTCCATTCAGCTATCTCTTTATATTCAAAAGATCGTTCCACTGCTTGCAGCCAGTCAAGAAATTCATCGAATTTCATCCCTCCATCAAATTCAGGAAGGCCTATTTTAACGTCGAAGTCGCGTTGGCCTCCAGGTTCTTCTCATGGTCTCCTCTGGTATTGAATACCAAAATGGCATGGACAGTATTCTTACTAGCTGATATCTTCCCTATGGAAAGGATTCAACTCGTCATCCTTGTGTTCTCGTCGACTCTCCAGACTACGATCGAGGGTAACCTCGCCTTGGGTCCCTTCATCTAGTTCTGCCACTAACTCATCCCAGGTGGGGTCCAGTATGTTTCTCCTGCGGGGCATAGCTGATAGTGTGGATGAGAAGAAGACAAGGAGAATGGAGAAAAAAAGAGGGTCAGAAAAGGATGATGAATAAAAAAGCAAAGAGAAGGAACGAGAAGTAAAGAAGAAAAAGAAAAGAAGGGAAAAAAAACTTTTTTTGCTTGGGTAAGGGGTGAGGATGCTAGGGAACCCTAAGATAGGATTAGGATTGGGCTAGTTCTCATACTAAATGATATCGGAGACGCAAGACAGTTTTATTACTGAATTAAAATAAAGGTACAAGGAAGGCCGGAGAAGGGTCGGACTACTGTGGATGAATTAGTGCAGCAAGTCTACGATAGTAGAGGCGTTGAACCGTAGTTGGGGGAAGCAGGAATAGTCGTCGAAGGTTGGACCCGAAGTGGCAGCGGATGGTGGCTTGCGCGAAGCATGGAAGAGAGGTGGCTTGCGCGAAGCATGGAAGAGAGGTGGCCTGCTGGGGCAGGGTGGCACCACAATGCATGTTGGGGCAGGGGAGATGTGGCCATTTGGGGCGGGGCGGTGGCGCAATGTCTGCGGGGGCAAGGAACAAAGAAAGTGGCATACGGGAGCAGGGTGGCGTCAAAGTGGCCTGCGGCGGCAGGGAGCAAGAGACGGCCTACAGGGATAGAGAGGAACGAGGGCCGTTGAGCCCGAGGAGAGGAGGCAGAGGGTTCGCGGGGCTACAGGGAGGAGGCCTGCAGTTGGCAGAAGGCACAAGGATAGCTGAACGAGCCGCTAGAGGCAGAAAGTGCGGCGACTTGGGAGGTGGAAGGAGAACCGGTTGGAGGGCAGGGAGGCTGCCGAAGGAGTGCTGGAGGCGACAAGGGTGGCGACTGCCTGCAGAAAGCAGCGAGGAGGTGCGGCGAGTGCTGGCTGTACGGGAGGAAGCCTGCTATTGCTGGAAGGCGGCGGGAGTGGCGGTGGCCTGCAAGGATGCAGGCAGGAGTTGGGGAGATAATCACCAACTCGCACCTCCCCCGCCGTTGGATACAGCCCTCAAGGGGAGAAAACACTAAGCCAATACTAAATTCAAATTCAAAAAACAAGAGCCCCAACTCTAAGCACATCATCCCCTATTCATAAAGAGGCTAGACTTACTTTAGATAATAAAAATAAGAATGGTGAATAAAATATAATCAGGATTTCAGGTTTTAGGAAAGGATTTAAAATAGGAAAGTAGGAAGGAATGTTTGAGGGGGAGAGAAAGGAAAAGTGAGAGGGAAGAGAAAAAGGAGGGGGTGGGGGGTTGGGGGGAGGGATGGGGAGGTGGGGTTTTCAGTGACCCCCCTTGAGGACCAGCCAGTCTAGCAATGCTGGACCGAACCCAGCCCGGTTCTCCAGAGCCCTGCATCACTCTCTAATTAGAGTCTTATTGAAATTAAACATTAAAATACCCTTGTATTGTAAAACCTCTCAAATGAATGAAGCCAAACTGGTGTAATGGTTAGAATTACATCAAAAACTCCAATATTAAGCATTTTTGTGCAACAGGACTCTCACGATGGGTGATCTCTTGGGAAGTTATACCAATTAAACAAAATCGTGAGGCTATTAGGCCAAAGCAGACAATATCTCGAAATGTGAGAGTTCGAGTAGTTACAAATAGCATTAAAGTATTACACTAGCCTGAAGATGGGAATTAACTATCACACAAAATAAAGTGCTACACTATGAGAGCTACCACTTCAACCTGATACGGGACAAAATGCTACATGGAGAGAGCCAGCTCTTGAATATGTAGAGGCCACCTCTAGAATTATATCTGCCCGGTGAATAATTCTAGAGTAAGAGCATTGGCGAAGATGTCAATTATTTAAATGGAGGAGATTGTAAAACTCATTCAGTACAATGATGTTGAACTCTTAAACATTAAGGCTTTTTTTTGGAATAATGGTTCGAATGTCATTAGAAACTCCAAAATTAAATGTGTTCGTGCGAGAGCACTCTCATGATGGGTGACCTCCTAAGAAGTTACACAAATGGAGGAAAACCATGAGGCAATTAGCCTGAAGTGGACAATATATCGATAGGTGAAAGTTTGGTCATTACACATTTATAAAGAGGTACAGATTAGGTCTCTATCATCTAGGTATTGGCTAGTGTTTGAAATCATTCCTACATACTTCTACTCTTATCAATTATTTTGGCACAACTTTGTTACGTTTCATGTCTCATCCTTTGGGATATGAAATAATCAATTAAAGTAGGGTCTTTCAGATGATGCTCATATTAATCCTCCATACCCTTTAGTGGACGTTTTCTCAGTTGTTCAGGCTTGTTCCCAAAATCTACCGTCTAGCTTAGATTCCTTTCAAGAAGTCATGGTTAACGTCAGTGTATTCACTCTGGTAAATAAAGATATCATGTTCTGTATACTACTAGGGATTTAACAAAAGAAAATCTATCACCACTTTCCTATTTCACAAGGCTTCAGACCAGACGACCTAAAGGAAAGCTTCATATCTATATGTCGGCCGCATTTTTCTTTGAAAGATTTAAAATTTAGTGATTTAGTTTAATATAAAAAGTATATGATTTTTAAAAAGTTTTGAAAGTAGTTTATTTTAGTTTTGAAAAATGAGACCGCCTGAATCTCATTTGTCCAGTAATTTGCATAATCGTGTCTGATGTCACAAATGATACACCTTCTCGAAAGATTGATGTATCATGCGACGGTAGACCCAATCATACGAACTAAATGACTCGTTAGATCCGTTTGATCTGCGAACCTTTATGTGCGATCGACAGAGTCCCCTACCTAATAGAAAGATTAGTAGGGTTATTTTATTCGGCTCCAAATCTCTATAGATGCAGCTCCATAAGTTAATTACATCTCAAATGACTGATGTCACTCGAGAAAACTCGATAATGATCGGTGGTTCGTCTTTAAGATCGAGGGTTTAGGTTTTCACGTAGAGACATGGAAAGTGAGTGGGAGTAGCTCAAATGTGAACAGTTATTTCCACGAGTCCAAAGCGAATGAAAAGGTAGGGGATGTCACGGATCCGAGGTGAGCCCCGCAACTTCCCAACTATCCCACAGCATGGCATTGCGTTTTGAGACGATGTTAATTAAACGTTTAATCTCGCCAATTTTATTATTCGAGAGTTACACTCGCATAATATCCGATTATGCGAATAACATGCAGAGATATGAGGTTTACGTCGTACCATACGACAACCTCGAACTTAAAGCCGAGTTAGACTTACGCTCGCGCAACATAGCGCAGATGTGCTCAAGGAAAGTGAGGATCTATGTCGCGGTGGGCGAGCTACCTCGAAATCCTATAGGTTTATTGTTTATTTCTACTAGGAACGATATTGTTGAAGAAGGTCCTCTTGTTGCTCGATCCAAGCTCCTCGTCATGTTGTTATAGAATGTCGACCACCTCCGCTTGTGATTTGCTTCATGCTCCTCTTACGTCGCCCACGAAGTTACTTCCAGTCTTCACTGAGAATGTACCTAATGTCTAAAATTCAAATGGTTTTGTCAAATGTGTTCCAATGTTTTGGTGTCGAAGTTTGATTTTGTTTTGGTTTCCGTTTCAGTTCAGGTTTTGCATGCATAATAGATAGATTGCAGGTATATAAAAGGTACTTGAAAAGTAACTTGCAAAGAAAGTAAATTGCAGTAGAGTAATTTGCAGTAAATAAACTGTAAAAGCGTACTTGGGCATCTGTTACCGTTGTATGATTTGTATTGCAAACATGATATCATTCGCAGGAAATTTAAATTTGCAGGCAAATTAAGTAAAAAGAGAAAACTCAGCACGAAAGTCAAAAAAACGAGTCGTAGAAATCACAAATAAAACTTATAATCACGTATGGAAAACCCAGACTATGTGTGAGACGTCAGTAAAGGCGGAGGGCTCAGAGCTTGACTGTGTGCTTCCCGACCTTGGACAAGAGTTACCGACACGACGATCTACGGAGGGCAGTCTTTAACCTCAATCCAAGCGATTAACTACGACCTTTATAAGTTTTATAAGAAAAATTTTCGATTTTCATGCAAAATTTGTTGCTTAAGCTTTTATGCGAAGTTCTTTAATGACGAAAGAGATTTTGTTTTATTTTTAGTAAATATTTCAGTAAAGAAGTATAGCCTACTGCGCTACTACTTTAATCGTGCTAGATTACCGACGACCCAAGATCGTCTTGAAACAATCTAATCAAGAGTCGAAGAATAGCTTTCATCTCCCTTATGGAGGGTCCTCGATGTAGGAGATACTATTCTAATTATCCCTCTTATCCCTCGTATAAGCACACATAAGCATTATTATCATCGCCTCGTCACCTGGACCTAGACTCACACCCGGTCCGATGATCCATATGCGCAAAACAAATGTCTCCATCGCGCGGAGGATTTGAGTGTAATGTTCAAGCTCAAATCCCGTGCATCGGGTTTCAATGTTGGTTAAGTCACGTCAGTGAATTCCACAGCTGATTTAATTAGTGAAGTGTGAACCACGTCCCGGTGCGTCCCCGTGTCTCAGTGTCTTAATCGGCTAGTGAATTAGGGTCGATACTTAGTTTCATAATGCATTCGAAGCGTTAGGTGGACGCGGCTCACCCTCGGTGTGCTCCTGACGTCTAGGAAGTTCGCAGTGAAGATTAGGTGGGTGACTCTCACCTAGGGTGTGCTCCTAAGGTCTAGGAAGCCTGTGCTGTGGATTTGGTGGGTAACTCTCACCTCGGGTGTGCTCCTAAGGTCTATGAAGCCTGCAGTGAAGATTAGGTGGGTGACTCTCACCTAGGGTGTGCTCCTAAGGTCTAGGAAGCTCGTGTTGTGGATTAGGTGGGTGACTCTCACCTAGGGTGTGCTCCTAAGGTCTAGAGAGCTTACACTCTAACTTATGCTTGAAGTGACTAAGAGTGATTTACCCTTCCTCAAGTTAAATCAGAAATTCTCCTTTTTGTGACTTAACCGTTTAAAAATAAATAAAACAAAAGAAAGAGGAGGTCAACCCACTCCCAAAACTGGTAAAAGCCAAAAGGGAGAAAACAGTAAGTGAATCGGCCTAAAAACGTTGAAATAGTAATCAGATGAAACTCATAACAGTAAATAAGGCTCTCCAAATCCGGCCCCAAAACATTAAATATAATCATCAAATTCAACCCCAAAACAGTAGACAACACTCTCAAAATCAGCCCCGAAACAGTGCCAAAATTGTGCCCAAACGGTATTAAAATCATGTCAAAATTGGCCCACACAATGCCCCAAACAACACAACTATGTTCCAAATAATACCAAATAGCTCTCATAACATCCCAAAAGCTCTCCCAACACTTACAACAGTTTAATTATCACCAAACAACAGTTTTAAGCACTAAACAACAATTTTTATCACCGAACAGCATTTATACTCTTCCAAACAGCACTTCCAAGCTTCCCCCAACTCTCCCACAGCTTCCAAATGATCCAAACAACAATTCCAAGCTCTCCCCAACTCTCCTACAGCTCTCTACAGCACTAGGCAGCACTTAATTACACCAAACAGCACTTATTAACACCCCAACAGCAGTAAACAGCAGTTTAATCCTCCAACAGCAGCTTTTTAAAACACCAAACAGCACCTATTAACACCCAAACAACGACAAACAGTAATCTGAGCCTCCAACAGCACTCCAACAGCTTTTCTAAACTCTAGACAACACTTCTAAGGCTCCAACAGCATTTTAATCCTCCAACAGCAGCTTTTTAAAACACCAAACAGCACCTATTAACACCCAAACAACGACAAACAGTAATCTGAGCCTCCAACAGCAATCTTACACTCCCAAACAGCAGTTTTTTTAATCACCAAACAGCACTTCCGAGCACTAGACAATCTTCCAAACAGCACTTTTCAGCACCTATACAGCAATTTTAAGGCCCCAAACGACTCCAAAACAGTGAATATAGTGTTCAAAAAAATGAAATGAAACAACAGTTGCAAGAAGGAAGATCCTCCTCATTATTATAATTATCTTTGCCACCTCCCTAGATATCAAAATGATGATCAAAATAATGCATAAACTATTAGCTAGTAAATTGAATATAAGTTGATTCACATCAGCATGCCACAGTGATAAGGCAAAATAAAACATTGAGACTTCCCTCAAATACAACGCAAACCGTAATTATGGAAATTTTATTAAGATGAAAGCGCAGAAGCATCTTCATTTATGAGCAAGAGAGCTTTGTATCCAAATTATGTTTCTTGGCCAAATAACGGAGGATTAAAGACAAAAAAAACCAACTTTAATAAACAAAGTATAATCCCAAATGATCTCGCATCAATGCCTTATGACGTTAGGATAATTAGAAACAGATTGTGAAGATATTTGCAAAGAGTGGGTTACCGTGAATTTTAAACAGGGAAGGTGCAACTTCAGCTATGAGCCAGATCCAATCTAATGGTTGAAACATTATATAATAAAACTAAAGAGTGAGCCACATTGACAATTTTGATACCTGAAAAATCAGCACTTCAAGCAACGTCGATGATACATTTCCTTGTAATCCGAAGCAATATTGTTCCACTTACAGTAGAAATTGATATAATGTTGCCTTTGTGTTTGCAAGAGATAAAAAAAAATGGAAGAATGCCGAGCAGAGCCGGTGCAACGCCACAAATTGTTCTTCTTGCTCTCCTCTGCTTCGCTTACAAGGACACGACAGCGACTTGAGAACGCTTGTCTCTCGCTTCCGTGTTAGACAAGAGGAAAGGTGGCGGGCTTCGCATGAGCGGGTGGCGAAGAGGGGCAAAGGCTTTTTTTTTTTTTTTTTTTTTTTTGATCGGGAGAGGAAGAGGAAGTCGAGTACTGGATTACGGTGGGGGAGATGGTGTCGAGTGGGAGAACCGAATCAGCGCAGGCGAGGCCTTCGGTTCGAGTGAGGGAGAAGCAAAGGTACTTCTGTGCCGAGAAAGGGAGACGAGCGGGGGAGTCGAATGTCGCAGGGAGGAGAGGCGAGCAAGAAGGTGAAGCAAGTAAGGGTTTCTGGGCTAGCGTGAGGAAGAGCTGGGGGTTTGCCGAGCGTGAGGGAGAGGGAGCTTCGGGTGCGAGCGGGGCAAAGGAGTAAGAGCGCTCGATAGAGAACCTGCAGGGTGAGAGGAACGGGAGAGGAAGATGAAGGCCCAATGTCGATTTGTCCAGTTGAGCGGGATTTGTGTCCCGCGCCTCTCCCATAGCCGTTACGCATGAGTTGGGCGGGGAATTGAATTTTTTCCAACCTGGGACAGCTTCATTAGGAAAATAATAACCCATAATCAAATCTAATTAAGATAGAGTTATGTGGTTAAATTTGACATTCAAATTTTAAAATTTGAAACAGCTAGGCTCGTGTTCAGCCTATGTCGGGCTCTAATTGAACCCGGGCTGAGTCCGAACCCGTGCCCCGCTAATTTAAAAAAATGCGCATCAATTTCCGTGTCGTTAACAATATGGGTGTCCTTCCTAGCTAAAGTCGACGTCCCGGACGCATCCGTGTGGTCCGTTTCGTCATCCGGGGTCGTCCGGACAAGTTCGCCAACTGTCGGGCTAAAAAAGATGTCCAATCGTGGTGTGCGCGAATTCGAGTCATCAAAGGGTTCACCTGGCGCCGTCCGATCCTATGGGAACTCATTTTCGGCCCTCTACATGTTAGTCCTTAACCCTTGCAACAAAGAAGTCGAGTCTTGCGACTACTCATGCGAGTGTCTCACAAAAATGAGTCAAGAAATGGCTCGAAGTTCTATGGGAGGTGGGCTCCATTACTAGTCCGCTAGGATGGTCAGTACGGAACTCCTAAAGCTAGATCCTAGGGTTTGGAAAGAAGAAGTCAAGACCTCGCTAAAAATGAGGTCAACACTATATATATATTTTTTTGCTGGCATTTCTTGGCAAATCTAATACATTCTCTTAACATTATCTAATTAATATATTTTTAACATTTAGAAAAAAAATCTTTCAAGATAAGTGTTGTTCATTGCAGAATTTTTCAATAGAATCAATAATGGCGAAGGAAATGTGTCCAAATTACAATGTTCTTGTCACTTGACTATTGTACATAGCCATAAATATGTTATTCCGGAGTCAACAGTCTTATAAAATCTAACAAAAATGTGCATCAACTTGACAAAAGAAATTGAAAATTGTCCTAAAAAATAAGGGTAAGAGTGATAGGTGCAAAATCGACAAACAAAAGAATATAAGCCGGAGGTTTTTCAATCTACGCACATAGTACTAATACCTCTCTGCAAAACAAATGAATTAAAGAATTAATAGTAAATAATTCATGAACTTTATGAAACAAATGTATATCCTACAAAAAGGATCAAGATTGTTTGATTAAAGACATCGGTCTAAACAAGAAAGCAATTGCATACTTTGTTATTTGTCATATGAAGGTTTTCTAATTTGACCTAAACTTCCCATTATCCTCCTTTAACTAAGTTCAAGATCAGTTAAACGCAGGTAATTTGGCATCTCACCCTTAATTAACAAAATGAACATTATTATGAATAGATTTTTGGGGCATTAACATACATGCCACCTAATTCCTGTGTATTTACATATCCAATACATAAACTTTATTGTTTACATTAATACCACCCAAATCTCTCATATTTCATCAAAAATACCACCTTTTAAGTTCAAATAGTAAAATACATATTTTCATGCATAGGTAAAGATATATGCAAAAATTTAAGTATAGGTATTAAATATGTAAATACATAAAAAATGAGAGGTGTACGTAAATCTTCCAAGATTTTTATTATGTTAAATGATAAAATTCATTCTAATCGTGATAATCTGTCAAACCTTGCCAGATGAGCCGAAAAAGCACGAGCAAATGCCTCACCCCTACGTTTAGCATCATCAGTACCGCCCTCGCTAGCTACAGCCTATCACATAAATGTTCAATAGAAAGAAAATCAACACCATTTTCTCAGTTAAATGTATTGCATCAAATTGTTTTTAAGTTCAAGGAAAAATTCAACAATAACATAAGTATTTGAAAACAAAAGGCTATCTATCACAAGGTGAAGAAGAAGAAGAGAGGAATTTCACAAGCCCAAAAAATCAAAATCCTAAAATGGAGAGAGTGAAGAATGCTTTTGAAGATCCAATGGCCTTCGAAAGAGTTCATAATCTCAGTTTAAGTACATAGATCTCTCAAAAAGATAAAATTACCTAATTCAAAGTACTTGAATACCTTTGGTAGATTCTTCAATATCCCAAAATGATCGCCAAACAATTTATATGAAGCCAATTTATTTCCAAAATACTTCTTTGTTCAATTTATTTGTCGACTATATAAAATTGATCTAAAATGATCTATCGAATATTAAATTGGGATTAATTTTGCATAATGGAGAGATTAAATAGAAATAAATTTGTATTATAAAACAAGGAACAAGTTTAGATCAATTTTGCATGATCGAAGAACTAAATTGAAAAGATTTAATATTTTGGAATAAAATTGGCCATATAAGAATAATCAGGGACAATTTTGGAATTTAATCTTTGTATATAAAGCACTTTAACTCTGCAATGTGATCCACCATTCAAACATTTGGCCCTCTATGACAAGTTGCAAAGCTAAAACATAACTTTTAACACCAAAGACTTTCATGCATTTTATAGTTCAAACATTTTGGACCTCAGTGACAAATTGTAATTAACTAGAGCCAAGCTATGGTCCAATATTTAACCATAAAAATTCTTCGCAAAAGAAAGGGGAAAAAAATGCAAATTTCAAAGAGGGATAGACTTTTCAGCACACCTTATCAACAAGATCAGGCATATGTTCTGATAGCACAGTGAACCAATACCTGAAGAAGCCACATAAATGTAGGCGAGATACATTAAACTTTCATAAATCCAGGGAAATTTACATGCTAGCACACAATTCTTATGTATTTACATTTCTCACACCTAAACTTTCATATTTACAAATATCGCACTTTGGTGTTTTAAACCTCAAGAAAAGGAGTACTTTACTTTTAAAAAGTGGCAATAACACTATTTTAGATGTGATATTAAAAATTTGAGTGCTATATGTGTAAATATGAAAGTTTAGTTGTGAGATATGTGAACACATTAGAATTGTGTGCTATGTATGTATACACCCCATTAAATTAAAATTTGGTGCTCACTCTTACTCAAAATGACAAACTAAGATCAAGAGGAAAGGTAGAAAGCTTACTCGAGTTCACTGTGATCTGATAGATCAACCGTGTTTGGTTCGTATCTGTGATAAATTCAAAATTTAAAATTTTCACACTCATGCTTTAGTTAAATAGACACTAGGAGGAAAATAACATAGACGAATAACTAAACTGCAGAATGAAACTAATATCTTTCTCAATAGATTCATTAGCGAAATAAGCAGTATAAGGGTCAAAGAAGATAGCAAAAGTTGCTTGGCAAGCAAAATATTTGGTATTGCTACTTAATCAACTATAAAGAAGGAAAAGAGGACATTTCCATCCTGAAACTGATACCGGAGTTCACCAAAATCACAATAAGAAAACAAATATTGTTACGGAAAAGCCAATAAGCGGTTACAACCACACATGAAAATGAGAAATAACAACAATATGACACAAAAACCACTAGGAATGTATCCCTAAGGGGTGGGGGGGCGGTTATCCGAAATGGACGGGTGCTAGGTGGTTGTGGATGTTTGGAGGAGTTGAAGGCTGCGGTGGGATGCAGAAGAGAAGATGTGGCTGGACAGCAGGCATGAATTGCGATCAAAAGGTCTGGAAGGAGAGTGGAATTCGGCGGTTGGACTGCAGGGAGTGGAAAAGGGCTACAGTTGAATTGCAGGCGGGGAAGTCATAAGGCGACAGGAGGCTGCAGGAGGGATATCAGAGGAAGTCTGCAGCTGGAATGGCAGAAGGGGGTTTGGGGCTGCAGGAGACAGCAAGATACTTGTCCTTGGTGAGGTGGATGGTTGCAACGGTGAAGACGATGGTGACGGCAGCGGAGGAAAGATTGTGAAGGATGTGGGGAGGTCGAGGATAATCACCATCTCCGATGAGATACCGTCGGAGCACCATCCATCGTCCGATACAACCCTAAAAGGAAAAATCTGAACGGCGACAGCTGTCCTGACGAAAAACATGAAAAAACTGACTCCAATATACAAGAAAAAAATATATATAGCCTAGGGTAAACTAGATTGGCCCCCACCTAATGGGTGCCAACCCCAAACAGACAAATCGACCACTCGACCTGTGGTTTGCTTGGACCAGACGATCCCGAACCACTCAGAAGAACCCGTAGGAGTTCTGTCCCGCATCGGGAGCATCCCGCTCCCACACCTGAAACTAATAAAGGTTAGGAAGATTTAGATGCATACCACTTAATTCCTATGTATTTAGATATGACACCCAGACTTCAGTTTGTACATACATACCACCTTACCTATTCATGAAAAAGATGAATTTCACATTTTAAAAATTAAAATGATGGTATCTTTTTGGGTGATACAAAAGATTTGAATGGTATGAACGTTAAAAAGTAAATATAGGTGTTAGAATGAAAATTCATAGGAATTGGGTGGTATGCATGTAAATGCCCCTAAAGATTATTTATCACAATACACACAAAATAAAGTTGATTCTCCTAATTCGTTCCTACCCTACAAATTGGTATTTTGCAACTAAACTGAATAATACATTCCAATCCATGCACGAAAACCATACGAGACATAATATAATTACATTTCTGTCATAAATCCTTTGCTAATAAAAGTATTTAATTGAACTAATGGGGTACTAAACAGAGAGCAGATGATTATGATGGAATAGCATACTCAATTGCTGAAGATTTCCATCATCAGCACTAATAAAAGAATGTACCAAAATTGATGAAACCAAAATATCATAATGCAATTAGTTTCCAATCAATTTAGCTATAATAAGAGTAGTATTTAGTAAACTTATAGAAATTGACCATAATCTAGAGTATTATGATGGCATACTATACTAGAGAAAGAAGTGTTTACGAGGTTATTTTAATCCCGGAGTCTATAAAAATATCAAAATAATCACTCGGATACTTTTGATGAGAGTTAAAATAGTCCTCCTTAAGGACTACTTTAACCCATATTACAAGAGTCTGCGGATTAAATTGACATTTTACAGACTCTAGGACTTAAATAATACCCTGTAAAAAGTCAGGTGATCAATGTTAGAATTTTTTTCTACTGTACTAGCAAGGTGGGAATTTCAATCATGAATACTATTTAAAAAAAATTGTTACAGTTAAAACCAATTAAATCATTAGCAACTGCTTACTTCTTTGGGTCGCACAATAAAGGAAACACCTCCAACGAAGGTACGAGATGAAGAACACCAATATTTAGTGCAGCACTGGCATCTGAACGCAGTGTGCTGCCTCTAGATGAAGGACGTTCAAAACCCCCCATACCTGTAGTCCCAGGCGGAGCCATCGGGACTGGAGCTGTAATCTCAGTACCTTTCTGTATAAATTTCTCCATCCAGGAAATCTGCAATGCCACTATCATCAAAACTAAACAAAAGGGTGATTTCTCAAAAAATAATGGATTTTCAACAACAAAAATTAAAGGTACCCTAACAGATAAAAAATGTTTCAAAATGGAACCCTAACTCTTTGTAGGAATTCATTTTAATTCCAGAGTCTATAGAAGTGTCAATTTAGTCTAGACTTTTTTAATGAAAGCTAAAATAGTCCTTTATGAGGCCTTATTTAGTCGTATTGAAAATAGTTTAGGGACTAATTTGACACTTTTATAGATTCTCAAACTAAAATGATCCCATGTAATTGTCTAAGGACTATTTTTTGACATTTTACTAGATTAAGAGATCTTCACAAAGTTGGAATTTCCCATATTCAAGAGAATAAATCTAAAACATTAAAAGAGTATTGTGGAGATTTTATTCTATGAATATAGATCAACATAGAAGTAGAAGAAAGGTCTTCGGTTTCTTTAAATTGCATTTATAATCAGCTCCTACCAATATTTCTCCCTATAAAGCATCACACTGTTGCCAGTTATACAACCTTAAACAAACAAACAAAATCAACTTATAAAAGGGACATTTACATACATACCACCATCACTAGCATTTAAAGAGTGAAATATACATTTGCAGACATAAGTTTGTGATACCAAAGTGTTATAAGCGCAAATATCAAACTATGTTAGATTGTAAATATATAAGAATTGTGTGGTATATATGTAAATTTTTCATGATAAAAACAGTACTATCAAATAGTAAAGCCAGTAAACAGAATGGGCAAATAAAACGTACAGAATAAGAAAAAAAAATTGAGATAATTTTTTTACCTTTTCATTAAGGTCGCCAAGAGGCGGACCATGAATCTTGCCCCCCACATAAGGAGCACCCATAGGAAATCTTTCAACGAGTTGATGGGCCATCAAGTCATCTAGAACATGCTTTTCATAGCTCATAAAAGCACCAAGTGCTCCTAGAAAACCCTCATGCCGTAGAAACATGGCTTGTGCTTGACCTTTGGACCTAATACAAAGGCCCAATTAATGAAGAAACAAACTTAAAGAAAAAAACAAGGCATTGGCATTGATTAGAAAAACAAGATGGCATAGCATGTCTTGTCTAGATAGAATGATATACTATAGAAAGGAAGATTTACATACATACCACTCAAATCTTATGCATTTATATATCTGATACCAGAACTACTCGGAAAAACATTGAAAAAACTAAAGCAAACTTTTATCAATATTAAAATAGGGTTACAACATAACTTGGACGAAAATAACAACACAAAACATGAAAACGACACAAGCAAACACTCCTCAATGTATCCCAATGAGTGGCGGAGGTCAGCTAGAGAGATAAGGGGAGGGATGACGGTAGACACGGGAGGTGGGTGGTAGCGAAGAAAAGGTGTGAAACTGTAAGGACAGCAAGTGGGAAGAGTTGCAGTTGGTTGGTAGTGGTAGCGTGGTGGTTGGGAGAAGCTTGAAAGGAGTTAGGAAGGCAGGATAGTAGTAATAACCTGCAAGAAATGGGAAATGGCTAGTTATCGGGATGGCGGAGGGAGAATTCTGCAGCTAAGGAGTGGGGAGGAGAAGGTTTGAGGAAGGATACAATTACCACCTCGGAGAGATTACAATCGAAGCACTATCAACTCCTCAGATACAAGCCACAAAAGGAAAAGAATTCCACATAGGAATTTGAGAACAAACACAACCAAATCTCACTCCTCCCACACAGATGACAACAATTTATAGGCTCCCAGAAAACTTCTACACAAAATAAAAAGGAGGGAAAAGCAAGAAGAATCCAGAAGACACTGCAAAGCTTCCTTGGATCGCACTACATCCCCACGAATCGCGAAATTTCGCGATGACTGCCTCCCACCTTCGCGAAGGATCACGAGCCTCGCCCGCCCCACTATTCCCGCAAGAGTTCGCGGGCCTTCGATCCCGCAGGATCAAAGCGCCCAGTATTGGGGTGCATTAAGCGCCCAGGGTGTTATTTTTAGGCGCTGTCAGCGCCTACTCCAGTCTCCCGAGGTTTGGGGAAGCTTTGACATCATAGGTCGAAGCTTTCGTTTCATCGTCAGTCACACCTGGATCCCACTAACGATTGCAATGTCTCTTGAGGTGCCTGAGGGTCTTCTCCCACGTACGTGCAAACATCTTTATATTCGAAAGTCTATTTAACTGATTGCAGTCAATCGACAAACTCATTCGGATCCATACCTCTTTCAAATTATGGAAAATCCATCGTGATGCCAAAGTCTCGCTGACCTCCATGAGAGACCTCTCCTCTCGGCCTCCTTTGATACTGAATACCAAAACGACGTGGTCGATATTCCTTGTCATTGTGATCTTCCCTATGGAATGGATTCATCTCCTTGTCCCTGTTTTCCCCTCGACTCTCTCGATCACGGTCAGAGGTAGTCTCTACCTGGTTTACGTCATCCAGATCTGCTAGTCTCCTTTGCAGATGATGCATTTCTCATTGAATCTCTTCCTGGGTTGGGTCCGATGTAACTCTTCGTGGTAGCATGGCTAGGGGGTTGGGAATCTGCATGAAAAAAATTGGTGGAGGTGGCTTGGGTAGAGGAGAATGATAGGAAACCCTAGGATGGGACCACAATCGAGCTAGTTCTGATACCAAATGATAATGGAGCTCGTACGAAAAAACAGTGGAAACACTAAAGCAAACTTTATTAATATCAAAATATGATTATAACATCACTCAAATAGAAATAACAACACAAAACATAAAAATAACATAAGCAAACACTCCTAAATGTATCCCAATGGGTGGGAGAGGTCGGCTAGAGGGATAGGGATGATTGGGAGGAATGATGGCAACCACGGGAGGTGGATGGTAGCAAAGGGAAGGTACGGAACTGTAGGGACAGTATGCGGGAAGAGTGGTAGGTGGTTGGGAAAAGTTTAAAAGGATTTTAGGGAGGCGAAACAACAGTGATAACCTGCGGGAAGGTGAAATTGCTAGATGTCGGGGTGACGAAAAGAGAGTTTGGTAGCTAAGGACTAGGGAGTATAAGGTTTTGGGAAGGTAAAAAAGGAGGATGCAATCACCACCTCGGAGAGGATATATCTGAAGCACCACTAACTCCTCGGATACAGGCCACAAAGGGAGAAGAATTCCATACAATAATTTAAGAGCAAACACAACCATATCTCACTCCGAACACACAGAGGATAGCAATTTATAGGCTCCCGGAAAACTTCTACACAAAAGGAAAAGGAGGGAAAGGCTAGAGGAATCCAGAAGACACTATGAACATTCCCTGGATCGCACTGCATCCCACAAATCGTGAAATTTCGCAATCCCTCACGAACGGATCGTGAATCTCACCCGCCCCATTGTTCCTGCGAGAGTTCGTGGGCCTTCGATCCCGCATCTAGGCGGGCGTTGTTTTAGCGCATGCGTCAATATCTAACACCTAAGCTTCAATTTTACATACATATCATCTTACGTATGCATTTGAAGGTGTACTTCTCTTTCCAAAGTTAATATAGTGATATTTTTGTTATGATATAAAAGCTTTGGGTGCTATGAATGTAAAAAAGCAAAGTTTGGGTGCTAGATATGTAAATACATAAGAATTGGGTGGTATGTATGTAAATGCCCCTAATAGAAATGCTGTTAATTCTTAGTGAGCAGACTTCACAAAGCCATCTAATTACCCGACAATGAACGAAAATCAATATTGTTATAATGTATAGCATTATAAGTCGTGTGGTGTTTCTAATAATTACCAGAAATTCACTGCAAATGATATTGTATCCATGGTGTAAGCATGTCCACGGATAAAAAATCCTCCAAAAAATATCCTTTTGAGCCCATAACGAAGAGCATTCAAGTATGAGATCTGCCATAGAAAAATTTGCATAAGAATGCTGCAGTTTTATATGAAGGAAATTAACGTTTGAAAATTAGACAGCATATTTGCCTAGCAAGAACAGGAAAATGTAAAAGAAAATTTGAAGAAAGGGGAAAAACTATGAACAAAGTGATTTTTTAACTTATGGTAAGAAATCCTCAAAAGCATTTATCTCTTCTTGTCTACTATAGGAAAACTGAGTCCCCTATATAGTTACAAAGATCCTCATCAACTCATTTATCACTTGAAGTTGCTAACACTAGTGACTTGTATGCTTAATAACAATTTTAAAAAAGGATCATTAACACGCGTAACACACAATTCTTATGTATTTACATATCTCACACCTAAGCTTTCATATTCACAAACATAGCACTCAATTATGTAATATCGCATAAAAAATAGCACTATTACTACTTTTCAAAAGTGAGATACATATTTCATGCATATAGGCATAATACACCAAAGTGCTATGTATGTAAATATGAAACTCTAGATATGAGATATGTAAATACATAAGAGGGGGCTATGTATGTGAATTTCCCTTCAAAAAATGAAAATTCCTTTAAATATTACAATTAAAAGGCTGTTAGAAAGTATGGGATTGTTTATAAAAAAAATCTAGTTCAATTTATACAAGAAATGTTGATTTTCAGAATCCAACAAAATTATTTTATTGATATGAAAAAAGGGTATAAATACACCTTACATAAATCCTAGAATAAGAAAATATAAGAAAACAGGAAATGAAACGATATAACACCTAAATCTCCAATTAATCAATTCCTGATAATTATCAGGAGACAAAAAAATAAAATAAAATAAAATAGGATTTTGAATGAGGATGTTCTTAAAGTGTAAAGTGTTAATCATCTCATTATCATGTTAGGTTAAATAATTAATTTTCAAATTCCATTGTATCTTAAATTTGAACATTTTTCTGAAGAGATTATTTAACTTTATATGATGTATAATGCAGCAATAATTTAATCTTTGCTAGTATTCATTATCCCTTCTCTTCTCTCTATTATTGGATTTATATCCCTCCATTTCATCAACTGTTATATTGGATTCATCCCATTCTTAGAACTTCAAGTTTTTGCGCCTAAATTTAATCCAAATTTTTTCTAGTATACATTCTTGTTTTTTTCCTACACCTTTTTTACTTTTTTCAAAGTTTCATGTCAAATTGTCACTATTAAAACTAACTGATCTTTAATATTAAATTAACAACAACAAATTTAATTAAGGCCGGGCACTAACCATTTTGCCTAATGCCTTGGCACTACTTGTGATCCAATTTTGGTTTATGTTTACTCTTTTCAATTAATGATTCAATCCCCTAAAGTCTCTCAGATGCACTTCATGGAGATTTTGCTTTAGACAGTTTACTTTCCCAGCATAAGTTTCTGAGGATACCGATTTTTCTTGTTAGAAGTTATATTAGAAAATAATTTATTCTTGTTAGAAGTTATGAGGATTAGATTTATTTCCTTGGATTGGATTTATTTTATTTGATTGAATTTATTTTCTTTCATATTTTATGTTGTTCTTAATTATTATGAATTGATTAATTGGAGATATAGGTGTTATATTCTTTTTTTTTTCCTTCTTTTTTCTTGTCTTTCCTATCCTACGATTTATGTTAGGCGTATTTATATCTCATTTTCATATCAATAAAATAATTCCGCTTAAATTATACCCCCAGTTCCAATCAGAGCCTTGCAAAAAAAAAAACCTAGAGCCTCCGGTGGAGGGAAAGATCTCCTGCCGTCGGAAACTTCCTTTTCCCCGCAACCGACAATTTTTCCCTGCTGACCCTAGCAGCCAGACCTCCTTATAGAACCAAAAATCCACTTTGCAGGCCTCTTTCTCCTTGCAATCCCCTTCTCAGGCACTAGATATCCCTGTAGATAGTCGAAAACCCTGCAGGCCTCTTTCTCCCTGCAGTCCCCTTCCTTTGCGGTAGCCGAAAATCCTCCTCTACATTTCTCTATCGCTGGAAATTGTTCCTGCAGCCATTTTTTTCTTGTTGCACACCTCTACTGACATACTTAGCCAGAATTCACCATAGGAACCCTCCTCTTGGTGTTCCTCTGTCAAGATACTTCTTTCGTAAAATAGGAGCGCCAGAAAGCAGCAACAGTAACAAGCCACATCCTAATTTCCCTGTAGGCCCGAATCTCCCATATATGAATTTCTGCCATATTCCTTCAGTAGCTTGCAAACCCTCATTTGCAGTCGTGCAACCTGTATATGCTCTTCCAAGCAAACCCGAATCCCCTCTTCCATACTCTACATTACTCCGTTGCATCTCCATCTGTCGACTCGGAAAAACTCCCAGCCGCCAGATCTTTTGTCGACTCAGAAAATATGTCAGCTTGCAAGTCTTCATCCGCAAGAATTTTCTCCAGCCGTTTCTTGCATCAGCATAACTCTTCCCAACCTCCGAAATTCTACCTACAACAAGTCCTCTGATGCTTTTCCCTCCTATAGGACCTAGCCGCCTGAACTCATTTTGCAAGAACTAGTCGCCATAGCCCTCTCTCTGCAGGCCCTAGATGTCAGAAACTTCCTCTCTATGAAGGTCCCTAACAGTCGGAAATCCTCTTTGCAGGCTGGAAAACTTTCTGCAGGCTACAACTTCTTGCAAGCTTTCTTAGTGGAGAGACATCTTCCTGCAGACTTTTCGCTGCATCCGGATCTCTTTCTTGTCGACACTGAAATTCTTGTTCTAAAAAGTGAGTTATTGAGTTTGTGCCCGTTCTACCACTACGGAAACAGAAAGCAATTGATAGATTAGGATTCAAGCTACTGAACAAGGTGGTAATGTTGTTTCCCTATTATTTTTTGGATAGCTCAGTTGATATCTTCGAGCACTTGACAGAATATTCCAGTCTAAGAGGAGAATTTTTTTTCTCTTTTACAGCTATTCGTTTGTCTCTGGCGGATCTCAGCTGGTTGCACTTGTTGCAGGAGAATCAGCCATTACTTTTGAGAAGGTTCCTCCCACAGAACCATTTAAAATGGCCCTCAGTATTCTTCGTGGTATATTTGCTCCGAAGGGAATCTTGATTCCCGATCCATTACAGGTAGTTTGCACAAGTTGGAGAGCAAATAAGTTCACATATGGAAAATATTCTTATGTGGTTGTTGGATCTTCTGGCAATGATTATGATATTTTGGCATAAAGCATGGCGAGAAACAAGAGATATCGTGCAACAATGATTTTTTATCTCTCCACAATCCAAGTCCAAGAAATCCCTCTGCCATTATTATTGGTGCCGGTTTTGTCAGATTCGGTGTCATCTGCCTCCTAATTTCACAAGGTTTCAAGGTTATCAATCTTGTAGGCCATTTCAGCCCCGGCAGTCGTGTCCTTACTAGAAAGAAGCAGGGCGATGGTGTTGTCGCCGCTATTGACCTTATTTGTAGTGTTCTTAGTGGCATCAACAAAATCCTATCGGAGTGCTCGCACGCCAACTCAATCTCCCACTTCACAAGGTCCGCGATAAGTACCCGCTTTACCTCCCAGGCGATCGGCATGTTTATCTCACGGTCGATTTGAGAACCAAGGTTCCATTCAGTCAATTGCTTGAGAAGGTTTGTAAGCTCCGACAGGCTATCATTGACAGGTTAAAGTCTGTTGATATCTCTCTTGGTGAATCCCTCGAAACCTTCCATTGGATGTACGATGTCGCTGAGCTTGCGGAGAAGCAAAAGCTTCTGGGTTGGCATCTTGCCAACCTTGAGTATGCCAATGTTGCACATCTCACCGACCTTTCCTTGGTCTACTGAGACCAAGGTGACCCTTATGAGATGGCAATGATCACTGCTTCACTCTTGGTGGTAACAACCGCTTTATACGATATCTCGTCGAGGGAATTCCAATGTTCTACTAAAAAACGGTGAACAAAATTCAATATAGAAGTTATGGAGTCATGGTTTATGCCGAGGGGCAAACCTTTCATGGTGATATGACCCTCTGCACTGTTATCACTATGTGCTCATTTTTTTCCTGCAGGTCACACCCTGCAGCATTCCCAATAGGTGTTCTTCCTTTTAATCTGCAGGACCATTCCCTACAGTTTTCCCTGTATTTGTTTTTCTTCTCATATAGGCAAAACCTTGCAGCATTCCCTACATCTGTACTTTCTTTTTAGCTGCAGAACCATACCTTATAGCTTTCCCCGCAATTTTTTTTTTTCCCAGCAAGCCATACCCTTTAGCTTTCCCTATATTTGCTCTTCCTTTTTACCTGCAGGCCATGCCCTGTAGCTTTCCTTGCAAGTGCACTTTTTTTCTACAGGTCATACCCTTTAGCTTTCCTTACAGGCATTCTTCTTTTTTTACCTACAGGCCATACCCTGCACCGTAGCTTTCCTTTAGGCTAGAAGCTTTCCGCCTACCAACAAACACTGCAGAAACTGCAATCAAAGACAACCGTAATCAATTAGAAGTCATCTTTTTCTATAGGTTATTTGTTTCCATGCAAACTTCCCCGCAACCTTACCAGCAAGAGCCTTCTGTCTACCTACAAACAGTGCAGAAACTGCAATTAACTAAAAATATTCCTAAATGCGCTTAGGGTTAATTACCAAGTACGGTATGAAAACTTCAAGCTCTGTCACAAAGAATCTTTCTCACCCATTGTTTGATATTATCAAATCCAAGTTGAACATGGTTATCAACCATGTTTCAACTTGGGGGAAGTGTTAGAAGTTATGTTAGGAAATAATTTATTTCTGTTAGGACTTATGAGTATTAAGTTTATTTTCTTAGATTGGATTTATTTCCTTTCCTATTTTATGCTTATAAGTTTGTTAAAAGTTATATCTATTTCAATATTAACACTTTTGACAACATTGTTTATCATTTATTAAAATTCACCATGATGTTTGAAGAAAGCAGTCAAGGCAAAAGTTCAAATAACCTTCATGAGATCGGGAAGAAAATTTAGTAAATTGGTCAAGTGGAAATGGAAAAAAAAAACAATTTATTATTTAAATAATTTTCTAACACTTATAAATAATGAAACATAAATAATAAACCTGCCCAATGTTGTATGATATCATTCGGAGGAGAGACAGTGAGATATCTTCAGGCCTATAGTCTGAAAGATCTTTGGATTTTGAAATCGTCTTTCCAAAACTCGAGGCAATGGTAGATGCTGAAAGGCCAATCTAAGGTCCAGAAAACGATAATATTAGTTATTCAATAAATAAAGCTTAGATATCCATGAGAAATCCCTTCAGTTTAAACCAATGCCAGAAACCAATCCTACACAATTATCAGATCATTGTTGTGCATGAAAAGCTTAAGATGAAAAGAAGAAAAACTCCGGAGTTGCAAGAGATCAAACTGGTATAATTTCTTTTTGTTCCTTGAAAAACTAAAATGGTAAAACACTTAACTTTTAAGAATACATATACCAATAAATAAGCTAGAATACTTAAAAAAATCAGTTTTTTAATTACTTAATTCTTCCTTTTAAAAAGATACTACAGAACTATAGAAATACCTTAGAATAGTCCATCCCACCATATATATCTCCAACAAGCATGTCAATGTTACGGCTATCTCCTTTCTGGCTTAGCTCTAACAGCTCATCAAAACTATAAAATAGCCAAAAATAATAATTAGTATAAAAATATAAAACAAAATAAAAATCTTCGTTGTGATTTATTAAAGAGAAATGTACATACACACCACACAATTCTTATTTATTTACATATCTGACACCTTAAGTTTTGATATTTACACTTATTAACATATAGTGTCATAAACCCACGCATAATAAGGTGTAATGCACTTCTAAAATGATGGTAATGTTAAAGAATTGGGGAAGATAAATGTAAAAAGGTAATTTTAGGTGTTACATATATAAATACATAGGAATTGGGTGGTATGTTTGTAAATGCCCCAATATTAAAACGAAATCAAACCTCCTGCACTTTGTTAACAGTTTTCCCAGGCCCCAATAAGTACCACCTCCAACGTTAGTGCCACTAACTCGTTGAAATTTCCCTTCCCCGTCTACCTAAATACAAATCAATATATCAACTATGATAGGATGCCGAAAAAACTAATCCATAAAACAAGGTCATAAAATACAATGAATATCACTCAAGTGCATTACTTTGATAATACTGACGCCAGACCCGATATTAACAAGAAGGTAAGGAAACAAATCATGCTGATCAATCTGCACAAACTCCTTCTGACCCTCCATGTGTGTAAAGGCTTCATGTCGTATCGCCTGCAAAATAAACCAATATTTCATCATAGTTGCAGATATTCCAACAGTATATAGAAAGCAGAGAGAATGCATATTATGGAATGCTAAACTCTGCTTATAGTTTGGTAATCCAATCTCAAATTACTTGGGCTGTGTAGTCATGGAGTGTAAAAACATGGTTTTTGTGTGGAAGCCACGCGTGCGCATGCACATGGTAGGAGAGGGTGGTGTTAGTAAAAGAAGCTAATCCCGGAGCACAAACTAAGCATCTCTAGAGACAACTTCATATCTAGTTTACATTTCAAATTGCCACCATAGTTCTATTTAAAGAACAACTTTCTTAAGAACAACTTTCTTGTGAGAGGTTGTATTTTAGAGTTTATTTTTTAAAGTAACATGGTCGTAAAAAAATTGCCGATATTGTTCTAAGACTCCTAAAAGATATTTAGGAAGGAGATTTGGCAGAGAAGTCAACATGGAATAGCGAGGGAATGCAATATGGAAATTTGACGGTGTTTAGATTGGGATAGGCATTGATCGTCTGCTCTTCTTGCTGACAACAGCAAGACTAACCACGAAACGACAAGATACGGGCAGCGAGAAAGTTCAAAACATGTTCCTGAACAAGATATAGACGCACCATTTGCAAAAAGAATAGAATACATAACTCCTAAATTAAAAAATCAAAGATTACAATGTCCATAATATTCAAAAAAAAAAAAAAAGTCAGTCTTCAAAAGAGCAAAAATCCACACAATCTTCTAATAGAAAGAAACCTAATTGGAAATAAAGAAATATGAAACAACATCAGAAAAGAAAAAAAATGTGTATAAATCGAATCAGGATGGAATCGTGTGTTTCTGCTAGTCGACGATCACGGAAAAAGTCGTTTCTACGATATCGCATAATTCCTTTGATCGTGAATACGAGATATGTGATCCCATGATTAGGACGCGACTCGCATCATTTTCCCTGGCTATGAGAGATTTCTTCCTTAGAGGCTTATGGAATCGATTTACCGCCGTCATAACAAAATCATCTCGTTGTATCTGCAGCAGTCCCAGTGCAAAATCAATACTCATGTCCATTTCAAGAAACTCCAAAACACATATGTACTTCCAAATCTATCCTGATAAAATAAATAATCATTCTTTTTTGCCACAACCAAAGTTGGAGTTGCACATTGACGAGTATTCTCACTAAGTCTTGAGTCATTAAATATGTAATCTGCTTCTCCCAATTCTTGTACTCGGTAGGGTGTTTGGAAGAAATAACTCTAGAATGAAATGTGTGGTATGCTAGACCACTCTTAGACGACCATCCAAGAGAACAATGGATGATTAGGATATCCAACAACTCCATCAACAGGGGCTATCTCTTTTCTTGTATCGGATCCTCGAATACACTATCTTCTAAAACAACCAATATTAATCTAATTGGAGTCTCTCTCTGAGCTCGGATTGAATTACTAATATCTCTTCCCAGTCAACTGAAACTTCAAAAATCCTCTTTCACATATTCATCTTCTACAGTGTCATTGCCTATTTATTCATTTTCTCCCCGCTTAGAGAAAGAGATCGTTCTCATGTTTGAGCAATCAAACACCATGTCGACACATTTGAAGCATTTATTGGCAAGGATGAATTTTAAAGTGTTGACGGTCTCCACCTTTTCTCCACTCTGTACTGGTTCCTCTTTTAGCTGAGTCGGCCTGGGAGCTGCACTAGGAATACCCTTGTTGCTTGATCTGATGGTCGTAACTTTGTTTCAACTGCGGTGTACACATAATATTGCTATGTCTTTCTACCTTCAAGGTTAGGATTTGAATATTTTGTAATGTCCAATAAGATGGCAACTGCACCACAGTGTCAATAAACGATCTCAACTCCCTCAAATCTTGAGCAATAGTGTTCTTCTCGGGTGCCACTAGCTTGCATTTTAATATAAGTTGTTTGGACTCAAGAGTGCACTACTCTACTGAGAGATCTTATTACTACAAGTGAAGAAGCCTCAAGAACACGTCATGTATGTAAATCTGTAATACTCAACCCTTTAGGCTATCCAAGATGCCTTAGGTTCTCCCACCATAGAAAAGCATTCTCCTTAGCTTATTAGCCACTAGCTTGACACTATAGTCGGATAGAATATCATTATACTAAAAGAAACATTCCACTACATAGAGCAACTATAAACTTGTTCGGATCCATGGAACCATCAAGATTCGCTAAGTCAATCTTTAATCCAAAATAGTGGCTTATCCTCTGATATTCAATGCCAAATCATTGGAATATCGATTCTTCGTATTAGGAAACTGGTCGGGGAAAAGATCTAATTCATCGTCTTAATCAGGCAAATCACTGTTGAGGCTATGAGTGAAGTTGTCGGATTGTTTTCTCTCATAGGTAGCAAGTCTCTATTACAATTGAAAGATTTATCGCTACATATCATTCACAATAAATTTCTGGACACCTCTTTGCAGATTTCCCCCGTGGCAGTCATTTCTCTTGATCGAGGCTCGACAGACATTTGATCTTAAATCAAAGGTTGGTCAGCGTTTACGTTTTGGTCGTAGGTGTCTAGGCGGATTTTTGGTAGAGATAGGAATGTTCGGTTTTAAAATTTTATAATTAGGGTTAGGAATTGTGGTTGTAATGGTTAAAGTATGGAGGAAATTATTTTTTGAATTTTAGATTTAGGACAGAAAAGACAAGTATCTAAAAATTTAGGGTTTGTGGGCTTTGATATCATATGATACCGTTCAAGGGCATCTATAAGATATTTAGGAAAGGAATATAACATTGAAGTGGTTGTGGAATAGCGATGGAATAAAATATGGGAGTTAATGATGTTTAGACTGAGACAGGCGTTGATCGGCGGCTGTCCTGTCGAAAATGTGAGAATGGAGTGGACTACGGGTATAAGTGGTTGTAGGACAGCAGTTTGGCGTTGATTTGCTGTCCCGGGAGCCAGAGGTAGGAATATAGTGATTTCCTGCTAGAAACAACAGGTAACAGAGAGCGGGATGGCTGTCAGCTGAAAATCAGCATGTCGAACAGCGATACTTTGGTATACAGGGGGTGAGGGAATTCCACCACCTGTGCTTAAACAAGACGCAGATGCACCACTTGCACACAAAAAAAATATAAAACAGCACATTGTGGGGAGCAAACATTTGAGAAAACACTTCTCAATTCATCAATTCATAAAAATTTGGAATATCACAAAACCTTAACACAACATATATAAGTCTTGTCATAGCAAATACCTAATTAGAAACTAACCAAATAGGAAAGGATTAGTAAGAAAAAATAGATAAAAGGAAACTAGCTAAAACAGATAGTAAATAAAAAAAGATCGCTCGGTTCAGTTCTCTCGCGATCGCGGGAACCGCGTGCCGCGGAATTCTGCAGAACGGGATCACAGCTCCTTGCAAACGCTCGCTCACGCATCATTCTCCCAAGCTAGGAGATGATTCTTATTCTTCTCTAGAAGAGTCTGGATCCCACGATTGAATGTTCTTTCCATAAAACACATATGAAGGTTGTCGATGTTGCAATTCACCAAACATGTCTAGTCATCTATCCGTGGGATCATTGTTGAACTAAATTGAAATTTAATACCCAAATTACTCCATATAGCCTTCCAAAAATAACTCAAAATTTTCTCATCTCTGACATGGTGAAGCTCCCTCATTAGTGGCAACTCAAGAGGTAGACAGTATGTATGAATCTTGAATTCTCTTATCTATTATAGTTATCCTGTGTTTGGTATCGACTTCTCAAATTCATGATCTTCTTGGAGAACTAATGTTAGTACCGTTGATACTTAATGTCTGCAAAAGGACAGTTCATGACAACACGCCCTCAAACTTTATAAAACATCCATTACCTCAAACTCAATACCTTCTAGAACAATCAATGATAATCCTATTGGAGGCTCTCACATGCGCTCAACTTGGATCACTCTCATCTCTCCCTCATTGACTGCAAGCTGGTACTCCTCTCCATTCTCCTCCTCTGGGCCTTCACCCTTTGCCTCCTCTACTACACCCTACTCAGAAAAAACTATTATTCTCCGGGTTGGGCAATCTGATGACATGTGCACAAACCAGTTGTACTTGAAACATTGCCTGGCTGGAATGGATTATGAGATTGATGGTGAGCTACAACAACATTAATATGTATGTACTAAGGTAAATCTTTTGATAAAGCCATCCTGAATCTAAAATACTATCCAGGACCATAAATGTTCTTTTCAGTGTAATTTTTCCATAGGGGCGCACGATTCTTATGCATTTAAATATCTCACACTTAAAACTTTCATATTTATGCACATAGTACTCAAATCTTTAAAATATCACATCAAAAATAGTACTAATACCACTTTTAAAAGTGAAATATACCTTTCCATGCAAAAAATATTTGAAGCACCAAAGTGCTATGTATGTAAATATGTGAGTATAGGTGTAAACACATAAGAGTTGTGTGCTGCATGTGTAAATCTCCCTTTTCCTTATTATCAGATGCTTGCGGTGCAGACAGTTAAGTAACAGCTACTGCATCAGGCAAACTATGGGAATAGGTTTTCTAGGGTGTAAGAACCTTAGTACTATGATTATATCAAACAAACATGAAACACATCACCTGACTAACAGCATGTCCAGAAATATTTAAACTAGGTTATATGACCCGCTAGATTGCGTGCTTCGAACTAAATGAGATGAGCTATCAATCATAGCTGCTATATCTAACAGATTGAGCATCCAATTGATAATCATCTCACAAAAATCTAGAAAAAGAAAAACCAAAATCATTTCAGAAAAATTTGGAAATATACATGTAAAATCAGAAAGAGATATTTAATTTAAAAGTTACAAGAAAGCATAAAACATAACCAACCTTAAGCAGAAAATTTGCTCCAGCCACAAGACAATTCATTTCATCTTCTTTATCGAGACTAATCCCAAGCTTTTCTTTAAATTCATCAGCATATTTGTATGCTCCACCACCTGTGGCCTTCTCAACAAAACGTTATTCAGAAATTTGCATCAAAATCATAGACAACTTGTAATTGCAAGACTAAAGGCTTATTTTGGATTTTTTTTTAATGTTTTCTTTTATTTTTAAAAACATGTTTGTTTTGTGTATTTTTAACATTTTGTTTTTCTAAAAAAACTAAAATGTTTTAGAAAATACTCAATTCAGCTTTTAAATGTCTTGAGCGTTTTTAAAAACAATCATACCTTAATCAGATATGTCTACCACGTTTAGTTTCAAATCAAAACAAACAAAATAAAAACAAATCATAGAAAATAAAAAATAGAAGTGATCTCAAATGGGTCTAAAATAATTTTACAGGGATTGAGGTAGCCAAGCCACATATTGGCATGCAAAAAACACTTGTGTCCAATCTCAAAGCAACTTCAGTGGTGATGCGCCCATTTATACTTATTAGAAATGCTAAATAATATAAGCACCAGGAAAACAAAAACGATTATAATTTCACATTACTCATGTCTGCATTATTATTGCATGATTTTTCCTCCATTGATATGGCCGAAATGCTTAAAGTGTACTTCCACTTACCTTCAATAGCTGACTCTCTTACCTCCTCTCGAATAATATTGTTTCACGTCATCTTTGTTAAAATATATAGAAATCTTAAAATTCCTATTTTCTATCTGACTAACTAGACTATAAGTAACTTGTTGCCAAACACATAAATAAATATGCAGTCCATTTAGTTGAAGCTTTATAAAATTTATACTTATCATCAACGATAGTCTCAGGGTCTGTTTGGGACAGCTTTCTGTCTGTTTTATTTTTCAGACTGTCACCGCAATTTTATTTCGGAAAATTCTTTTTCTGCTTTTTAAAAATTTCAGTGGTAAAAAACTGTTTTTTTAACTTGAGTTGTTAAAATGTGGTGGTTGTCAGATCGTTACAATACGACTTTTTGAAAATAAAACAAATTTTTAATAGTCTCAGCAATTTATTGAAAAAGAATTTCTTCTGCAGCAGCTTCACAGCTACTTCAAACAGCTGCTCATACTGCATGTTATTAAGACACTTCATACTTTAACCATCTAACTTTAATTATATGAATTATCTCCTTACACTTTTGAGTAAATATACCTAAGTATCTAAACTTAACATACCAAAATATCACTTGATAAACCAATAATTATTAAGTTGAAGTTGGTGTCCAATAAGATTTTATATTATGTACAAAATCTTCATGATGTTAATAACAAGCTCATTATCTTTAAAAGATCTTCACTATTATAACTTGTCACTTGCTAAAATAGATACTTTTGCTGCTCTATTTCAGCTGCAAATAGCACACGTGCTACCATATTTTATCAAATTGATAACTAAACGAAAGAAACAGAGCTCAAAGTTTAACTTTGATATAACATTATCATGATTAAAACCACTTGGTTAATTCCTAGCTACTTGAAGTGTTAATAACTACTTCCATATACATATTTTCTTTAACTTCAATGAGCTATTGAAGTGCACATTTTCTACTTAAATCCCACCATATAAATTATAAAAGTACTCAATCATATGCCTCTTAAGGATCAAAAAAATAGATACTTTTGATGCTCTATTTCGGCAGCAAATGGCACACGTTCTACAAAGTCTTATCAAATTGATAATTAAAACAAAAAGAAATAGAACTCAAATTTTAACTTTGATATAACATTATCATGATTAAAACCACTTCGTTAATTCCTAGCTATTTGAAGTGTTAATAACTACTTCCATATGCATATTTTTCTTTAACTTCAATGAGCTATTGAAGTGCACATTTTCTACTTAAATCCCACCATATAAATTATAAAAGTACTTAGGTCTCGTTTGGGCAATTGCAGCTTCTCAGCACTTGTTGCTCTAAAAATCATTGCATGAGAATGCTAAGGTCTATGCTATTGATGCAATGCGTGAAAATGTTTGATGCAGCTGCGTGAAAATGTTTGATGCAGCTACGTGAAAATAGTTGTGGCACATTTGTTTCTGGAAAAATGGCCACATTGCCCCTGTTTTGTAACTGTTTAAGAAACAATTGAGAAAAAATAAAATCAATATTACCACAAAAATGAATAGAAAAATGATACACTCCACTTGCACTATCATTCACTTGGATATTAACAATCAAACAATTTAGACCAATTCAGATGAAAATATTATTGCAGAATCAAATGAGAATATTTTAAGGGTGGATTCAATCCACATATATGCTCAGAATTGGGTTGGGGTTGATATTTTAGGATTAGTAGCTGTTTTTAGCTAGCAACAAGACCCAGGACAAAAACAGGGCAAATAAATAAAGAAATAAAATTACAGATTCCCGAATATATAGTATAATTTCATCTTTCTGGAGGAAAATTTCGAAGTTCTTTGTGATTGAAAAACTTTGCAATGGCCACTAAAAGAGCCTCTCACTTTTACTATTACTATCTCTCTCACCATCTCTCAGTTACGTTAGGGGACGAAACATTAATGAGGATGAAGGCGATGGTAAATAGTGTCGCGGTGAGACACCAATCTCCGCGTCTTCAGCAGCGATGGAGAAAAGAAAATAAAATAAAATGTAATACCTGAATTAATGTCCAGCGAGAGCAATATTGTGACGAAGGCAGGAGAGAATGAAGGCAGCGCCGGAGGCACTATCGCGAGGCGGAAGAGTGGCGCGGAATCGTGAGGGGTCTCAGGAGGCAGAAGAGAACGAAGTCGAACGAACGAGGGTAATGCGTAAAAAGCCATTCG
Organism: Papilionanthe hookeriana x Papilionanthe teres; assembly: GCA_022702705.1. NCBI lineage: Eukaryota > Viridiplantae > Streptophyta > Magnoliopsida > Asparagales > Orchidaceae > Papilionanthe > Papilionanthe hookeriana x Papilionanthe teres. Next base: position 3,960,395 of record CM040430.1, on the reverse strand, counting down.
AGAAAGCTTCACCCGAATCGCTTCGCGCGGTGAGCAGGACGCTCCGCCAAATGACAGAAATTCGCGGCATCAGGCCGCGACGCTCACACCACGCGGTGTCAAACGGACCCTTAATCATATGCCTCTTAAGGATCATTAAAAACATATGAATAGCTTTTAAACCTTATCTTCTCATTTTCAAAGCACAAATATACTTTATAATTAATATGCCTAGCATAAAACGAAAATGGCTCTTCACCGCCAACAATTACATAGTAACTAGAGTAGGTCATTTTTATAATTATAGTTTCTTATGTGGACAATTTATTTTCTTAGTTCTTTAGGAAGGTTAGATTTGTATATAGGGGAATTCTAATCTTTGATGGCAGTTGGCCAATTTAAACACCCTTTACCTTGAGCAGAAATCAGTTTTCAGGACGTTTGATTGCGGGTTTTCTAGTTTAGAATGGATTTCCCTTTGTTGGAAGAAGTGGAGAGGGAAGAAGGTCATTGCAGAGTCCAAGTCAATAATAAAGGTCATAATGGAGTCCAAATCAATAATAATCCCACGGCTGGGGCAATATGAGCGAAGCACCCATTTCCAAATTTTCCATATCTTTTCTTTCTTTTTAATTTGTTTCTTATTTCGTTATTTCTAATTAGAATTTACTATGAGGGAATTATACATATCTTGTTATTTCTTGTTTTTAAGGACTATTGAAGTTATTTTGTGATTTTGAAGATTGCAATCGCTGGTTTGTACCAATGAAGTGTTGTATCACATTTATTTTGCAAGTGTGTTTGCATCTTGCCTAGGAACAGGCAGTGAAAGCCCCATGCCGCCCCAACATCGTCCATTAGGAGTTTTCTCCGTTGTTTCAATCGGGATAGACACTGGACATCGGTCGATCAACACCTATCCCCTCTCAATCGCTGTCGACCACAAATATTCTCATTCGCTCACTGTTCTACAACAATCTCCCAGTAAAACTCATTGGACATTACAAGGTCTCCAGACCCTAACCTTGAAAGTGGAGAGATAACACAGCAGTATCGGTTCCATACAACCCTTGAAAAAGAATTGTCATTATATCAGGCAATAAGAGCATACCTAGTGAAGCATCAAAGCCAACCCTACCCGAGGAGAAACCAATCCAAAGTGGAGAAAAGGTGAAGCCCACTAGCACTAACACTCTCGAGTCCATCCCATCCTAGAAGTGCTTCAAGTTTTCTTCTCTCTAAATAAATCAACCGTGTGTCATTTTTTAGAGTTTTTATCTCCTCGAAGACAGCCTTCTTCCACTTAGGAACTATCACATCATCTTGCACATTGATAGGAATCTCCATACAAAAAATATGCGAGGAACAAGCCTAAAAATGGGTGAGTGATTTTCATATGACACATAATAAGATAATGGATGTTGGGTGCGAGACGACACTCTCTTACAAGCAACAGAGGTAAGATTGAAATCATTATATTTAGGATTGAGTTTAGACTCGAGTTCAGGAGTAGAAGGCTCAAAAATTGAAAATGAGTAGACTGATCATATGAGGACATTAGCTGAAGGGTTCATGGATTATGGGCAGTGCAAAGGATTTGTAGATTCTTCCTTTTAAGTTGTCCATTGCGCGAGAAGAAAATATCAAATGGTATCAATGTCATAATTTTTTTTCCATTTCATTAGTTATAGAGTAATGAACTTCATAATATAGTAATGTAGAAAGATCTCAATCGTCTTCAATATTCAAAAAAACTAGATCCACCTTCTCATGATAAAATATAGCTTAGATTTTCAGGTTTAACAAACAAGTTTGAGGAGACAGAACTTTGTGAGTCTTCGGTTTAAATTTATGTAGCATGGAAACTTCTAAAAAATATGTTGTACCATGTCAGACACGTATAGGATACGGACATCGCTCGGACACTTGTCCAACACTATAAAATATGTCTAAATTTTTTTTAGGCGCAAAAACGTTCAGGGCACACCTCAACACCGCATCGGAGGTGAGCTTAACACTATTTCGAGGAAAATAGGAAACGGAAACTAGAAAATTATAAATATATGTATAGCATTAATTATACATTATAGTCAAAACCGCCCCATCTCTTGTCATGTTGAAGCTCCCTCTAATATTCGTCAAAATAGAGCACTAAAAGTGCATCCAATATTTATCAAGAACAAGCATTAATAATTCCCTCTTTGTAATCATAAGATTTTTTAAATTTTAGTAGATAAGTTGGATTAGGAGTTTGATGATCTCTCTTAAAACATATTATATCTAATTTTAAAAATTAAGTTTCATAAACATGAGGTTTATAATATAAATTAAATTTATGAAGTTAAATTTTATTTTTGCATAATTTGTGTTGTGATAATTTTAATTAAGAAATATGATAAATTATATGTTTATATTAATAATTAATTATATATAAAAATGTGTCTAAGACGTGTCATGTCCTAGTTTTTTTCAATTATATCATGTCCCCTTCGTTTCGTGTTCATGTCCTCGTATCTGTGTCCGCACTCCATTGATTTGAAGAAAATTTTGGAAAATAGTAGCCGAATTTTCATTTTATCCCCCCTTGAAGATGAGGTGTAAAAAGAAGTTATAATTCAAAAAAGAGACATCCATGGTAACAAAAAAGATTTAGAAATAGAATCAAAATATTTATACCCCTTCTGAGTAAGTGCATAACCAACGAACACTATTTTTTACTCCGAGTTCAAGTTTTTCTTAATTATAACTATGAATGTAAACAAATACAGTACACTCAAATATCTTTAAAGGGTAAGTAAGACAAACGCCGATTTGTTTGAAAAATTTTATGAAAAAATCAAAAGGTATTTGAGAGTTTAAAGCTTTATTGGGTGTTGTATTAATGACAAATGTAGAAGTAAGAATATCTTCAGCTCAAAAATAGTTTATCACCTGATTTATAAATTGCAATGCTCGAGCTACTTCCAATAATCGTTTGTTCTTTCTTTCAACGACACCATTCAATTGTTAGTTATCGACACAAGAAATTTAATAATTTTTTTTTCAAATAAAACTGGCCCATAATATTTTTGAAATACTCTCGATCATTATCACTCTGTTGTATTTGAATTTTTGAAATTGGGTTTGTAATATGATGTAGAAATTTTTTAAAAATTTATTTTCACTTAAAATTTTCTCGTTAAAACACCCAATTTAACCTTATATGATCATCAATAAAGGTCGTAAATTATTTTTTCCATGGCATGTAAGATGTTTACAGGAATCTCATATATCACTATGAATCAGAGTAAATAGTGTAGTTGATTTGCAAATTTGGCGAGGAAAAGACAATATGAAGTTTCACATTGGAAAGACGACAAGTTTTTATTTTGAAATAAACTAGGAAGCAAGAATTTTAAATACTAAAAACTAAGACGACCTAATATATAGTGTAAAAACATAATATCATTGTCTTTTGAAACAAACACAAAAATAAATTACGAACCTTGACATTATCCATTCGCATCAAGTTAATCGTCAAAATAATAGAGTTAATCCTTATTATTAGCCCTGTCAAACATCATTTGAATAGTTAATTCCTAAAACTCATAACAAAAAGAGTAGAAATTAGCTTGACGCTGATGATCATAAATAATTTTACTATTGACAATAAATTACAAGACAACTTGGAAACATGAAATACATCGCAAAAGGTTAACAACGGCATGAGTTTGAAGGTTCATATCCTGACAATTATCAAGAAGAAATCATAGACAATTTTGGCATTTTTAATGCCTACATAAGATCTATATGATGAGAATAATTTTAAACAACAAGTATGATCAATTGTGCTAGAATCAATTATCCAAGAATGAACAAAATTAGGATTAACGCCTAGCAATGTAGTGGCTAAAGAATCATCCTTCTGTACTGAAGATCAAGACAAAGTCAATGACAATTTTAGAGACTTAAATGTCATGTAAAGGAGCTCTAATTACTCCTTGGTGCAAGAGATTGCATCCAAGCTTGTAGAAGGCGATTTAGTTTCCTCAATGATGGCGTGATAGGCTTGACTTTCTCGTTTGGATTTTGATTTCCAATTCACATGTTTATAATGAAACTTCCAATAGATCTCATTTGTATGCCATAATTCTTTTGCAATGCACACACCACCATGGATAGCGCGAAATGATTTTGAAATTACTTAAATCAGTAGAAACGATGAGACTTTCTTTGGTTGTTCGTGATCATTGCCTTGCACGACATCATTAGAGAAGAAAATATGATGTGATAAAATCACGAGTCAATTTCAATCGCAAGTTAATTCAGTGCTTAAGAGTACAACAGACAAGAAATCAGCGGAGAAGGATCAATCTATGCTCATAGTATCTCTGATACCATTCATCTCTCGATCTGTAATTTTAATGGAGCCAGAGGTTGAGAAAAAACTCGCAGAGAAAAACCCGCTACCAAGAAATCAATGGAGTAAAAGGAGAAGACGGAAACATTGGAGAAAGCCGAAAAATGTCACATTGGTAAGAAATCAAGAGATAAAAAGCGACTTTCATCTTCAAAAGAGAGCAGCTCGGCAAGGTGGAGAAACCCATAATCGAAGAAAACCCGGCAGATAAGAATAAAAGTCCTCGATGTCATGGCAAGCCCAAGATTGTCCATGCATAATCAAATCCAGAGCCCTCCGTGCAGAAGTTGCGACTAGAGCCATCGTCTTTCCCTCTTTCGTGCTCACCCAACGTCCTCTCTCCTTCCACGTGTATACGAGAACAATGACGAAACCTTCAAAAAGACAATCGAGGTCAAACGCAACACCACCTCTACAATAGTGACAGTTGTGGTTCTGATACCATGTAATTTTTTTAGAAATAAAAAATAATTGTGATGCGGGAGCTTACAGAAATGCAAATTGTCATTGCTACAGTGTTGTGGAGGCAAACTTGTAGCTGCTACACTACCGTGGTTCAGCACTTCCCTCCCCCTCGCCTTTCTTATTCTATCCCTTTCCTATTTCTATTCAATTTTAATTCCTTCATATTCTATCGTTCGCCTTTTCTATACCCTTTCCTATTTCTATTTTTTTTCCAATTCCAATTCCTGAGTCAACCTTTTCTACCACTTGTCACTTCTATCCCAACTTCAAATTCCTTCATATTTATTTGTGTTAAGATCCTTTATATTATGTTGTGTTTGCTTACGGTGGGAGATTTTTTTATGATTACTTATTTCAGTTGCTGCCTTTGAGACATTCTTCCTCTTCAAGGGTTGTACCCGATGATAAGCATGTGCTCCAGTTGTATTCGTCCGAGGTGTTGACCATCTCCAAGGGAACTTCGGCTGTAGTTCGACCCCAACGAGACCTTTATCCTTCTGTAACCCTTAGGTCCTGCTTCCAACAGCAGCAAACCATCTTCTCTGTTGTCGTTCAGACCTCCATCCCCCTTCCAGCAGTCGCAAGCCACCTTTTAGCTACCAGACAGGCCTCCAAGCCCTTCCCGGCTGCCACCCAGACCTCTAACCACATCCCATCAGCCATACAGTCGCCTTCCAGCCCTCTTCCTGCTGCTGGCCACCCCTTCCTACCACCTACAAACAGCCCGCCACACTCAAGCTCTACTCCATAAGGTCGTTGACCTCCTCCACCTACCAGACAAGCAATCATACATCTCCATCGTTCTCCTGCTCCCAACCCTTTCAGTCACCACAGCAGCCCGTCCACACCCCTCCAACGACTGCCGCAGCCCACTCCACCAAATCTTGTCAACGATGATTCCCTTCTAACACATCCTACCGCTGCCACCCTCACCAAGTGACCAAATCCGTCTTCTACCTGCTGCCAGCCGCACCCACCCCTCCTACGCCATCGCCCTAGGGTGTATTTTATATTTATTGTCATTTATTTTATGCTTGTATGCTTGCAAAAGTCTTGTTTGCAGCCTTTTGAGTTCAGTAATAATAATTGTGCTTTTTTAGTGGTGGTTTGGGCTTTCTCCGGTATCAATTTAGTCCTCTTCAATTTCCTAAGACTCGATTAGAAGATAAATTATAGGGGAAGATCATCACATAAGGAAAGCCACAAAATTCCAATGCTAGAAAATGAAAATAGGAGTTACCAACAATAGAGCATTCTAGAAATAGAAACTACCAAGAATAGAAAATAATACAAATACAAGATATCAAAAACAGAAATTACTAAGATTGCGACAAATGTAAATTTGGAGCACAAATTTGAAAAGTAACTCGATTTCATCTCTTAGAAAAATAATCCATTTACAAAAGCTACAACATCTTCATTATGTAAAACTTCTTCTAAAATCGAGTAACAAATGTTTAGAAAGTAGCAAATATCATCTTTTAAAGTATGCGCTTGCTATTGCTAAATCATTTGCAAATAAGAAAGTAAATGTAGCACCTCCAAATACAACCCTCTCTTTTACTTAAAACCACCATAAAAAAATGAAGTTGATTTGATAGAGAAAGTGGCACACTTGTGTGCACATACATGCATGCATGCATGCATAGAGTGGACTTGGAGTTTTCAGAACTACTGCCTCTCGCTTCACTTTGTATACCAAAGGTGAAAGTTGGAGAGGTGATAAGAATGGACCACAATAGAGAATCGTCAAGGAATAATTACATATATATATCAACCAATTCTTATGTATTTACATATCTAGCATCTAAGCTTTAATTTTTACATTAATACGACCTTACATATGCATGAAAAAATGTATTTGACCTTTTAAATGTTAAAATGCTGGTATTTTTTTATGTAATGTGAAAGATTCAGGTGATATAACTGTGAAAAGCAAATTCTAGGTGTCAAATATGTAAATACATAGGAATTAGGTGGAGTGTATATAAATGCCTCAATCTTCATTTATTTCATATTCTAGAATGGTATTCTTGTAATTACAAATATGTGAGAAGAAATCATGCTAGCGTTCATTAATTTGTAGAACTTCTAAGCATAGAACTTCTAAGCATTCCATTTTAGTAAAAGCTGGATGGTTTGATGCTACTTTAAACCTAAATTTATTTAGTTCCCTTATTTATAAATGTTTAAGCTACTGCTTGTCCACAATATCTTGAGAACTGCATGGCCTTAGACATAGCAAGGAATTATTAACAAGCCAAATTCAGTGAATAAGAAAACATGATAAAATATTTTATGGTTGTTGCCATTAACATCATGGTTTCAGTTATCATTTCTATGAATGAAGTAAACCTTTTATGGTATATGAATGTGAACGTTTAAAACTAAGAATGTAATTCTATGTCCATCAAGAGATTCATTTCTGCTTTTTCAATTTAAAATATTCCATAATAAAATTAGTAAAATTTGTGTGGTTACTTCTATTCAAAGTTATCCACTAAGCCTACGTTTGAAGGAGCTTCGCCGTACACCGAACATCGAAGCTCCTTTAAAAGCCACATCTGCCGAATGAAGAAGGTCGGTTGCAATCTAAAACGGCGAAAACTTATCGTTCTTGCAAAACTACTTCAAGAAACATTCGGGAGATGCTGCTTCACCTAATGAAAGCTTTTCCACGAGTTGGAGTTCACTGCAACGAAGTGAAGCTTCATCGCCTTCTCAAACGAAGCCTAAAGTAATATCATTTCATAATTGTAAAAATACATGTAGCCAGTTGCAAATATCATTATAAACAAAGGGTGGAACTCTGAACATCAACGATTTGTCCTCTATTATTATTAAAAATAAATCTAATTACTGTCACGAAATGAGATAAAGACGGCTAAATATGTAAAAAATATTGTCAGAATGGCTTTAAAATCATGCCTTGTGACTAAAAATCAGGATTATTATATTTAAAATTGATTATTTAGACAAATCACCAGACTTTTTGGTTATGTGGCAGCATTTTAAAACCACCCTGGTGCATTTTGCATCAAGATGTCCTGACGCAATTTCTTTTGAAACATATAGCAACTAAAGTGAACAACACAAGAGAAGCATGATAGCATAATATCAAAAGCATGTGCAAAAAATGCAAGCTTAGTAACAATTACCTTAATTATAATGTTACCATTATTCCGAGCTCTTGAATTCCATGAAGGTGAATCAATTCCTATTATTCAAACAAAGAAAAGAAAAAATTTAACCTATCACGGTAAGAAATGTGCAATAATTAGAACATTCGGCAGAATCAATATATCAATACAAGATTATGAGCTTTAATATGTTACAAAAAAAATATATATATATTTCAAGAGGCTTTGCTCCATGCTGCTTTGATTGCAGACTCTTTGAGGATTCAAACTTTTCATAATGGAATTATAGAGATCTCGTCAAACATCAATCAATAAGGAATTGTGAAATTCCCAAATTAAGCGCACTCTTAGGATGAATTACATTTTATGGAATAACATAAAAAGAAAAATATTAATAAGAAAAAACACAAACTCTGTTTCTTCTAGTTATTTTGTTTGGCTATTATATTGTCATTTAATTCTTAAATGTTCAATACAAAAACAATGTTAGGAAAAGACTCATTGAGACAATATGCATACCACCGAGATGAAGTTGCTTCGAAGAAATAAAATCCAAGCATTCATTCAGCATCCCCGTTTCAAATTTCACAAAATGGAGCCTTCCACCAAGAATCGGGTAGCTACGTCTCTTCCCAGTAGAGATACCAAGCCTTTTCTTCATTGACCTCCTCCTCTTATCATCTTGTGAATGCTCCTCATGACGTGAGAAGTAAATCAACTTAATGAGTGATCCTAGAGAAACAAGAATATTGTGAGACAAGTAGGGCATAAGGTTTATAAGAAAAAAAATAATGATATTGGTACAATTACACATTATGCTCCTTATATGCATTATTTATAGGAAAGATGTACATATCTAACACCTAAATTTTAATTTTAACATACATACCACCATACCAATCATGTTGTTTTATCTATTCCAACTCAGGTTGTTTTAGCTGATCTAAAGATGCAAATATCGCCAAACAATTACAATTGTGTCTACCAATATATTTATGTACAACTTGTGTATATGTTTTCATCTATAAAATTTAAAACTAAATGGAACAACAGACAAAGAATATGATTCTATCAGTTAAAGATACTTGAATACCTTTAGCACCCATGAAGTTCATCTAAGTTATTAAAAATTAACCTTAACAATCCTAATTCGCTTCTGTCGGTAACATTATATAAGTATTCACCAAAACAAAACACATACTTTATGTTGAGAAGTGGAGAAGCAAGTAGAATTATAGAATATAATGAAAGCAAAAAAAAGATTCATGAAGCATAATGAGATGACATAATTTGTAGCAAAAACAACTTAACAAAAAATTAAACTTGATCATAACCCAAACAATGGTGTAATCAAATTTACTAAAAAAAAAGTCTATGTTGTATGCACATGCTTTTCTTGCAAAATAACATTATGGAAGATTTACATACATGCCACTCAATTCCTTAGTGTTCACATATTAAAAATCAGAACTTTTAATTTTTATAAAAGTACCACCTTACCTATGCATGGAAAGGTGTATTTCAATTTTTCAATGTTAAAATAGTGGTATTTTTTATGTGATATTAAAGATTTGGGTGTTATAAATGTTAAAAGTAATGTTTAGGTGTTAGATATGCAAATATATAGTATTGGGTGGTACGTATGTAAATGCAACACAGTTCTATACTTTTACGCATTTCAAAAGCAGCAACAACAACAACAACAACAAAGCCTTAATCTCACTAAGTGGGGTCGGCTACATGAAGCCTTTTTCTCCATTGCGTCCTATTTAGTGTCAAATTTTCATTTAATTCTAATAAATTAAAATCATTTTTTATGCAATAAGCCCAAGTCTTCCTAGGTCTACCTCTGCCTTTCTTAACATAAGTTGAACCTAAAACATCTAGTCTCCTAATCGGATTATCAGGTGGTCGACATTTAATGTGACCAAACCATCTAAGGCGACTCACTCTAATTTTGTCTGTCACTGGTGCAACACCGACCCTATTACAGATATATTCATTTCGCATTTTGTCTCTAAGTGTAAAGCCGCTCATCCACCTAATCATTCTCATCTCAACAACACTTAACTTAGCATTATGCTTCACTTAACTTAGCATTATGCGACTCACTCTAATTTTGTCCGTCACTGGTGCAACACCGACCCTATTACAGATATATTCATTTCGCATTTTGTCTCTAAGTGTAAAGCCGCTCATCCACCTAGTCATTCTCATCTCGACAACACTTAACTTAGCATTATGCTTCTCTTTTAAAGGCCAACATTCAACACCATAGAGCATTGCAAGTCTCACCACCATCTTATAAAATTTTCCTTTCAGTCTTAGCGGTACTTCTCGATCACACAATCGGTCGGACACATTCCTCCACTTCAACCAACGAACCTGAATTCTAGTATTAACATACCCATCTATATCACCATCGCTTTGAATAATAGACCCGAGATATCTAAATCGTTCACACCTTTTCTAACAAACAATGGTGTAATTAAATTTACTCGAAAAAAAAGTCATGTTGTATGCACATGCTTTACTTGCAAAATAACGTTATGGAAAATTTACATACATGCCACTCAATTACTTAGTGTTCACATATTAAAAATCTAAACTTGTCATTTTTATAAAAGTACCACCTTATCTATGCATGAAAAGGTGTATTTCAATTTTTTCAGTGTTAAAATAGTGGTATTTTTTATGTGATATTAAAGATTTGAGTGTTATAAATATTAGAAGTAAAGTTTACATGTTAGATATGCAAATACATAGTGTTGGGTGGTACGTATGTAAATGCAACACAATTCTATAATTTTACGCATGTCAAAAGCAATGGAAGAAAATAGCAGTAACAAGGCAACACAAGCACATAGATGCTAGACTTTAAATAATCAACACTGAGACAATAATAAATTAAAATTAACAGTGCAGAATCTAATAAAATATGTTTTGAGTATAGAAGATGAAGACAATAGTATCCATTTCATACAGAAACAGGAAGTTGAATGGTTCAACCATGGCAATGTAAAGGATATCACTAGCACTAGTAAATGCTTTCAAAGCAGACAAAATTCATTCAGTGATATATTACGACAGTCCGATATTAAAAAGAAAATTGTAAAAATTGAACTTTACGTGTTAGATATGTAAGCAAATAGAAATTAAGTGGTATGTATGTAAATCTTCCAAAATAGTAATATGGATTAACATGAACAGCAAAAAAGACCTCCAATATCCAGGGCCAGGTGAGAGATATCATCGGACTGGTTAGGCAGCAAAATTGTGGGGTTCCTCTGATCAGAATTGCTCTGAATTGCCGCCCCAGTAAGGTCAAGCTGTGGCCTTGAACCAGAACGATTCATGGAGCTCGTCGTCGTCGTCGTCGCAGCTGCAATCTCCTTCTCGTCCCCCTTCACCTTACTGTACTCCTTCAAACTCTTCCCTCTGTCGATCCCTTCATCGTCACCCAAACTTCCAGCCATAAATACTCTACCTTCCACCTCCTGCCCAACTAAACAGCATCAATAAATGATCTACGTGGTTCAATCAATTCTTTAGAAAGTAGAGCATTGTTCAAATGTCAATTGGCTTTATGTTGACCAACACCCAACAACAAAAGCATGAACCTACCACTGGATTGACCCCAACCACCCCCTCTAAACAAACAAAACCTAAATCCCCCCACCCATAATTTTTTAAAAAACTGAATTGGGATCTAAAACCAAATAATAGAAATCAATAGATTGGAGAGCGAAGAGACATTAATGCCTTCTAAAAATAACTAAATACAAGTTAAAAAAAAACAATATAGATTATAAATTGAAGATAATCACTGACAGTTATAGAGTCAAGAGAAAGAGTTTGATTGATTGAGAAGTCAGAACGGTTGATTTTGAAGAGATTGCTTCAGAATAAGAGAGAAAATGATAAGAAAAAACAGAGAAAACCTAATCATTCTTCACCTTTCAAGCTCCGCGGTTTTCCACTAACTCGGAAGAGATCGTGGGGAAGGAGTAGAGAAGAAGCGACGTTAGTGGCGAGTTTCAACAGCATGAACAGAACCTGCTCGCATAAATTATAGAGGCGCTCGCATAAATACCGCCCAAATTTTATGTATTTATACATCTAACCTCAATAATTTTTATTTATTATTTTATGTTTTGACCATCTAATTTTAAAATTTACATTTGAAATATGATCGCTTAATATGTAATATTTAAAAATTTTAGTGATTTTTAAGTGGTTAAAAATATATAATTTTAATATTGGATAGTGAACCCTTTATATTTAAAGTTTTAATTGATTGTTATGTAAAAACCCCTAAACATATAAAAATATCACTATCTTTTGATTTAAATATATTAATATATTTTTTATGAATAAATAAGAAATATATTAATATTATACATATATATGTATCGTATGTATGTCATGTAAGTATGTATTAGTGTGTGTAAGATAAACACATAGTGATGTTATATATATATATATATAGATCTTATTTAGTTCATAAAAAATATATTAATCATATTAAAATAACACATAGTGATATTGTTATATATTTAGGGGTTTTTACACACAATATATATATATATATATATATATACTATATATATATATAGTATATGTATGAGTCTATAAGAGATATGTTGGTAACCTCACGAGCCCAGCCAACTTATTTTTATAATATATATATATATATATATATATATATATATATATATATATATATATATATATTAAAATTTAGATGTTACGCTATGTAAATACATAGGAATTAAGTGGCATATATGTAAATCTTCAATTATATTGATTTTAATAATGATTATTATTTCTATAAAAAAATTGAATATATATTAAACAAATCTATTTAAATTTGGAAATTGATGAAATTTAAAGTTATTATTAAGCAAAGCTTTATCAGCCTAATTACTATTATTAGTCAAATGATTTTATTAGCCCTAAGTAATGATACTTTCTTTTGACAATAAAACTAAAAAATATGTAAAATAATTGTCATTTGCATAACATAAAAGTAAAATAATCATTTTAATGTAATTATATTATTGCTACTATTTGTATTATTATGTCAATAAGATTAATTTACATTAAATATGTAAATAATTTGGGCTGTATAAATATGAAAAGCAAAACTTGGGGGTTATATATGTAATAAATATAAGAATTAGGTGGAATGCATGCAAATGAACCAATTTACATGGATCTAAAAGTTAAATTGCATCTATTTAAAATTACATTAAATATTAATATTATCAATGAAAAAAATGTACTGTCATTTAATTATTTTACTAGTTTTTTTTTTATTGAGTTCTATTTTAATCTTGAGAAATTTACATATGTACCATACAATTTTTATAAATTTACACATTTAACTCATAAAGTTTAATATTTACATTTATAATGTCTTGACCTATAAAACTTTGTTTTTGTGCATATACATTTGACTTTTAAAAAATTAGGATATCAAAATTTGAGTGTATGAATGTAAATATTAGAGTTTAGGTGTTGTAAATACATTAGCCTCACACTAGCCAAACCCTAGCCTGAGACTAATGGGCTTGAGAAAACAACTTACAAGAGTTTCCAAAGAGTTAGGAGATCAAAGGTGATGTGCCTTGTTTAGGATTGTGAGTGTGTTGTGTGGTGTGGTGTACGCTCCAGACCTCTCAAGGTATATCTTAAGATCTGACCACCTATAGGAGACTTCCCCTAGGCTTCCTTAAGCATATGAAAACTCCCACTGAAGTGAGAAAAGTTTGAATTTCGATAGGGAGGGGTTCCATGACTAGTCTTCTAAGAAAGTCACCAAGAGAGTTCTATGGCTAGATCCTAGGTTATTCTAAAGAAAGACTAGATCTCAACCAAAAGTGAGTTCAACACACCCATATAAATTTTTCGAAGAGTGGTTGATATGCTTTTGAAGTAAGTCGGGGGTTTTTTTTTGTTGTTGCACAATTTCGTCTATTTTTTGAGCTACCTAATGAGATGTTGTTAGCCGATTTCCTCCTATATTTACATCAGGACATAAATACATCAATATAAATATTCTCATGTCAAATGACTGTTAATCAACACATAGTCCAGCTCTCTCTCTCTCTCTCTCTCTCTCTCTCTCTCTCTCTCTCTCTCTCTCTCTCTCTCTCTCAAAGGACAACCTCGATGTACATAAACAACCGAGCACGAGACGATATTTGTTGTTATCTTGAATCTTTCCTCCCATAGTTATTTTTAATCATATTGGATCAAATTGTTTGCTTGAAACTGTGAATTGTGAAAACATGCACCCACATTTAACTCAGTATTACCTACGACCAGGTCGGTGAAGTAGCCCTCGATCCAATTATTTCTATTAATGTTCTCATAAAATATCGATTCAAACCTTGGAAGTCTTCTAGCCAATATATTAGGGACGATTCACCCTTTTTGTCATGTGAAAATGCATCATGGTTTCTATAGTTTTGGATAATTACCAACATCTACATTATGCTACATCAAATTGGTTAAGAAATCATTTTCATAGCATCAAATTCACTAGTCATCTGTTATGAAAAATGACGACAATAAAGCGAAAAAAACTGGATCGAGAAAAATCGCAAATCACAAAAGAACGCACAGATTTACGTGGTTTGGCAAATTTGCCTACGTCCACGGAGCTGCAAATGATTTTATTTCTTCGAGGAATTACACCGTTGAGCGTCTCAACATTTACAAGAAAATCTTTATTTTCTTCTCTCCCTTCCTCTTTTTCTCTCTCCTCTCATTCTCTCTTGGAGAACTTGGCTTATACATCATCCAATAGCCAAAAGAGGCTATTTATAGAATCAAAGAGAGTGATAGGTGGGAGGTAGGTGAGCGGTAGGTGGGATGTGGTAAGTGAGCGGTAGGTAGCCCTCTTAATTAGGAAGCTAATTCACATGTGGTGAACCGGGTCTCCACATTACCCAACAATTCTCCCACTTGGAGACTGAGACACTCACTGCACCACCTAAGGCTGCATCAGTTGCTGGTTGTACCAAACATTTCCTCAAACACGATATCCTCCATCTCTGCAACTCAAAGCCTCTGTCCTCAAGCTAGAAGACCAACTGAAGTTGCGCACAATTTCAGTTTCTCAAGAGTAACACCCTTAGTTAACATATCAGCATAGTTCTCACTTCTACAAATTTTCTCAAGCATCAACTGTCTGTCATCCAACAATGACCATGTGAAGTGATACTTGATCTGAATATGATTGGTCCTGGACTGAAATGCAGGATTTCTGGCAAGGAATATGGCGCTCTGACTATCACTGTAGAGAATGCCCTTCTAATCCTTCTTGCCCAATTCATCCAAGAAGCCCTGTAGCCATATCATTTCCTTTGCAGCCTCTGACACTGCTACATACTTAGCTTCTGTAGTAGACAACGAAACTGTCTTCTACATATTTGAGCACCATGATACGGCAGTACCACCAAGAGTACAAACATAACATGTAGTGCTCCTTATGGTATCAATGTCTCCAGCTAGATCAACATCAACATAGCCACGTACCTCCAGGCTCCTGAGAAACACAAGCAGGTTTCTGAACAGCCACTAAGGTATCTGAAGATCTACTTCACAGCTTCCCAATGTTCCTTCCCTGAATTACTCATGTATCTGCTCACAACTCCCACTGCATGAGCAATATCTGGTCTGGTGCAGACCATAACATACATAAGTGAACCAATAGCTGAAGCCTAAGGAACCTTACTCATGTAGCCTATTTCCTCCTCTGTCGTGGGTAACTGACTCTTGTTGAGTTTGAAATGACTGCCCAAAGGTGTGTCAACTGGTTTGGCCTTGTCCATATTGAATCTGTTAGGCACCTTTTTCACATATTCAGCTTGTGAAAGTCTTAACGTACCTTTGACTCTGTCTCTGATAATCTTCATGCCAAGGATTTGCTTTGCCGCTCTCAAATCCTTCATTGCAAAGTGTTTTGACATCTGCCTCTTCTAATTATTGATCTCATAAATGCTAGCCCCTGCAATAAGCATATCATCCACATAAAACAGTAGGATGATATATGAATTGTCAAAATACCTGACATAGCAGTAATGATCTACCTGACATGTTGTACCCTGCATTGAGCATGAATTTATCAAACTTATTGTACCACTGTTTAGGAGCTTGCTTCAGGCCATACAAGCTCTTCTTCAATCTGCAAACTGAGTCTTCCTTTCCCTGTACCACGAACCCTTCATGTTGGTGCATGTAGATGTCTTCTTCAAGGTCTCCATGAAGAAAATCTGTCTTCACATCTAACTGCTCAAGGAAAATATTTTCAGTAGCCACCATAGACAGTACCATTCTGATGGTTGTAAGCTTTACCATAGGAGAGAAAATCTCGGAATAATCAATACCATGCTTCTGCTGAAAATCTTTAACAACAATTCTTGCCTTGTACCTTTTACTGCCATCATGCTCGGCCTTCACCCGATACACCCACTTGTTCTGTAATGCCTTCTTCCCTGGTGGAAGATCTGTCAGCTCCCAAGTCCGATTTTCTAGCAGAGAATCCATCTCCTCCTTCATGGCTAGCTCTCACTTGCTCGAATTTTCATCTTGCAAGGTTTCTTCATAACTCTAAGATTCTCCACCATCTGTCAGCAGAATGTAGTTTAAAGTAGGAGAATACCTCTGTGGAGAACGTCCAGCCTTTTCTGACCTGCGAACTGCAACTGTAGGGATAAATTGCTACAGAATAATAGGAATGGGTGCCTCGGACCCACTCTCTTCATCACCTGCATCTTTGCCCTGAACTGTGACATCCAGTAAATCATCAAACTTTACTAACTCAGATTTATGCAGTGCTGTTTCAGAAACTGTACTGGACTTGTCATTGTACATCATCTTCTCATTGAAGATCACGTTCATGCTCCTTATGATCTTCCAATTTCGATCATCCCAGAAACGATACCCAAATGCATCATCTCCATAGCCAATGAAGTAACACTTCTTTGACTTAGCCTCAAGTTTACTTCGAGCATCTAGATTAATAAGAACATATGAAAGACAACCAAAAGTCTTAAGATGAGAAAATTTGATCTCTTTACCGCTCCAGACCTCCTCAGGTAATTCACAGTCTAATGGGACGGATGACTCCCTGATGATCAAGTAAACTGCAGTGCTGACTGCATTTGCCCAGAAAGGTGGTGGTAGTCCGGCGTGCAACCTCATGCTCCTGACACGCTCATTGATGGTCCTGTTCATACGCTCTGCAACTCCATTTTGTTGTGGTGTCCCCGGATTAGTATTCTCCATTCTGATACCCTGAGTTGCACAGTACTCCTTGAAACCACCATCGATGTACTCACCACAATTGTCAGACCTCAAACAATTTAGTTTTAGATCTATTTCTATCTCAACCATAGCCTTCAAAGTTTTGAACACAGTAAATACATCAGATTTGTGCTTGAGAAAATAAACTCATACCTTTTTGTTGTGGTCATCTATGAATGTGACGTAGTAGCGAGAGCCTCCAAGAGATGCCACTGGGGAATGTCCCCACACATCTGTGTGTACAAGATCGAGCATTCCTGCCTTTGGCATCCTGCCACTTTTCAAGAAACTGACCTTCCTCTATTTTCTCATAATGCAACTCTCACATATGTCAAGATCAACTGACTTTAGTTCTGAAAGCTTGCCTCTGGACTGAAGTTCATTCATATCTCTCTGACTCATGTGGCCAAGTCTATAATGCCACAACTCTGCTGTGCTCTCTACAACAGTAGTATTAACACTATTAATTAAACCAGTAGTCATATATAACGTACCTGTTTTCTTACCCCGAGCCAGTACCAGTGCTCTTTTAGTAACCTTCCAGGTGCCATCTGAGAATACTACTGAATGTCCACACTCATCAAGCTGACCAACATAAATGAGGTTCTTTTTTAGTTCAGGAATGTGTCTGACCTTTTACAGTGTCGACTTGTTATTGTTTGGAAGTGCAATGTCGATATCTCCCATTCCAACCACATTCAAAGCTTCTCCATCTGCGAGATATACTTTCCCAAAGTCACTTGCAACATAGTTTTGCATTAACTCTCTATGGGAAGATGTATGGAAAGAAGCCCCAGAGTCCAGTATCCAGTCGTCAACGGAGCTATGAACTGCAAGCAACAACGCATCCTGAGCTTCTTCAGTTACAACATTAGCACTGATGTTCTCCGTCTTTTTAGGACTTCTCCGGTTCTTCTTTATGTGGCCAATTTTGCCACAGTTCCAGCAGGTTGCTCGTTGACCAGACTTTAACTTGCTTCTGCCTCTGTACTTTGATTTTAATATTCCTTTGTTTGAGTTCATGTTTTGTGATCTCCCTCTGAAATTAACATTCAGTGCCGAACTTGAACACAAAGTCTCGCCAAAATCTTTCCTGCGCACCTCCTCAACCAAAATTAAATCATAAATATCATCATATTTTAGCTTAGATTTACCTCGTGAATTCTCGATTGCCATCCTCATAGCTTTCTTCACTATTTGGCAATGAAGCCAATAATATCAGCGCCCGTATCTCATCATCAAATTTAATTTCGACATACGACAATTGATTTGTGATAGTATTAAAGTCATTCAGATGCTGTACAACAGACGTACGTTCTGTCATTTTCAAATTGAATAATTTTTTCATCAGATGCACTTTGTTATTTGTCGACGGTTTTTCATACATACCTGACAAAGCCGCCATGAGATCCGCAGTGGTCCTCTCCTTGATAACGTTGTGTGCAACTGATCTCGACAGGGTCAATCGAATAACCCCCAAAACCTGTCGATCCAACAGATTCCAATCGGCCTCGTCCATCTTCTCCGGTCGCTTGCCCAGTAACGAAAGATGAAGTTTCTTCCCATAGAGGTAGTCCTCTATCTGTATTCTCTAGTAACCAAAATCTGTGTCGTTGAATTTCTCGATCCCCGAAACCTTCACTTCGTCTCCAGCCATCATTCTTCCTCAGATCCGAACCGGAGCTCTGATATCAATTGTTATGAAAAATGACGACAATAAAGCAAAAAAAACGGGATTGAGAAAAATCACAAATAAAAAAAGAACACACAAATTTACGTTGTTCAGCAAATTTGCCTACGTCCACGGAGCTGCAGAGGATTTTATTTCTTTGACGAATTACACCGTCGAGCGTCTCGATGTTTACAAGAAAATCTCTATTTTCTTCTCTCCCTTCCTCTCTTTCTCTCTTCCTCTCTTTCTATCTTGGAGAACTTGGCTTATACATCATCCAATAGCCAAAGAGACTATTTATAGAATCAAGGAGAGTGGTAGGTGGGAGGTAGGTGAGCGGTAGGTGGGAGGTAGGTGAACGGTAGGTGGGATGTGGTAGGTGAGCGGTAGGTAGCCCTCTTAATTAGGAAGTCGATTCACATGTGATAGACCGGGTCTCCACATTACCCAACAGTCATGAACATATACTAGTATGGTGATGTTTCACACTTATGATAAGATAACTCAAATTCACGTCCTATAAGTCACGAACAAATTTTTGGATCTTCTCTTTAAAGATCAGCAAGCTCAAAATATCTTCTCACATCTTTATAGTTATTTGTTTGCAACTTCCATATCTTATTTTTAATTGATTCTTAAATTGCATCCAATATCTTTCATATTTGAACATGATCAACAAACATTCATTTTGAAGTTGCATTAAATTCATTTCTCACACTAGATCACACAAGTTCTATATATAAATGATTTTAAAAAAACTTGCACATAAATTATATTAATTTATTCTAATTAAATTGAAACAACTTCGTGTGAAGTAATCAAATATAAGAAATACTTCATATATAATTAAGTTACTTTCAATTCAAATTTTTTTATAATTACTTATTCATAATATAAGCAATTATATACCTCAATTTTAGGAGCGAAGAAATTAGACAGATAGCTGGGGAAATGATGACACTGTTAGCTTTGATTGATCGTCAAACAATGCTAATACAATAGTAAAACTCCTCTTCAAATTTATAGTATACAGAGAGAGAGAGGGAGAGAGAGAGAGAGAGAGAGAGAGAGAGAGAGAGAGAGAGAGAGAGAGAGAGAGATCTTAAGAAGTGCATACCACTCTCAAGAGGGCACATCAAGACATAATAGTCCTAAGACTACAGACCAATGCATCACGATTGTAATTAAATACTTGATGAAAGAGGATGATTAGTATTTTTTAAATCAATTAGTTTTGCAGAAGAGATCAAACTCGAATCAATACTTCTCATAACAAAAAATTTGGTATGTACGACCTGATCACCATAACAAACCTTAACACACTAAAAAAATACATTCAAAAAATCTTCAAATGCAAAATAAATTGAAGTCAACAAAGCAACACAGATCAAGCCTTAAAATTCAGTTAATTGTACCGAAGAATCACATGCATAGAATTACAAACCTTCTTCAATCAAACACAAGTCGACAAACAATCTGATTGCTCTATCCTCATATACTCATGCCTATTCTACAAAACAAAAAAAACAATTACCCCTCTATCATAAATGAGGCCCAAATTATTGATATCAAGCCTCAATCATAACACAAAAATTGAATATTATTTATTTTATACATTTTCTTTCCCTTTTAATATAAAATCCAAATGGTAGATGTATCTCTTTCAACCACTTTGAGCACATAGTGCATTCAACTAGCTAAGTTGAATCATTCTAATCAAAATAAAGCTCAAAATTTCAAGTGTATATCTTTATATTAGTTAAGGTTACTAAATATTTGATCTTATTGCTATTACAAATTTTAGTATTTATATATAATTTTTAAAGTTTGACATTTAAATAATATATATATATATTATTTAAATTAAAAATTGACCTGAAAATTGATTAGAGGACTACTCGGTCTTTATTGTGTTGATGAGAGCTTGACAGGAACTGGTGAGCCGAAATCTCAGCCATTATCTCAAAACCCATCATAAGGACACGAATATTAAGGTGAATCTAACGGCTACAAGCTACCATCAGGGCCCAGGATTCTTCGACACATAAAACTCACCCATAAATACGGAATAATACACGAATCGTAAAGCAAATCCAACTGCCATTGTCCGATCGTATAATAATTTCATCGAATTGACATATATGGGATTTTTACACTGCACAACTTTCTTCAGCTCGCTCGCATAATTTCTCGGTGCTGCCTTCTTCTCTCCTCCGTTTGCTACACTCTCCTGCTCCGCTCTCACTCCAGCCCTCACCGCCGGCGCAAAGATAACAATCAAATTTTTCGTAAAAATCGCTTTTTTCAGGTAATTTGCAGTCTCCCGCACCCTCCCAATCCGGTTTTCGTCACTTTCCGCATTATATCACCATTTTTTTTCACTCCGCACCCCCGCCCCCTTCCCCCTTCTTCCTCCGTCGAACATAAATGGATGACCTTGCGCCCCCTGACACACTAACCGCCGATCCGATCCCCACCGAAAGCTCCGATCTTGGTGCTGAAACCCTAGCGCAGACCTCCAACAATGCTGTTAGGGATGCTTCGTTCGTCGCCGGCGACTTCGTTTGGGCGAGAGTCAAAGGTCCGTTATGGTGGCCGGCGCTCGTATCGCCGGAGAAGAAGCAGGATTCTGTTCTCGTCTCCTATTTTGGAGACTGCGATACTTTGGCCTGGTGCGAACCCAAGCAGCTGAAACCTTTCCTCAAGGTGTTTGACGAAATGTCTAAACAGAGCAGCTCCAGTAGTTTCTTGCGTGCTTTTGATAGCTGTATGAAGGAGATTGAGGGGAGTCTGGTGCTGGAGATGACCTGCCATTGTGTCCCCGTTGAAGTACGACCAAAGCCAGTGCTAGAATTAGGTAGCAATGAGGTTCCTGTTGCTAACATTTCGTCAATGGAGTTTATGGATTGGATAATAGATGCGGCGAGGGATGTTTTCATGGTGAATTCGATTGAGACTCTCCAGTTGAAGAGTTGGGTGTTCGCTTTCGGAAGGGGTTCGATGCAGGGAGAGTCATGGGAGTTTCGCCGGCGAAGAGGGATTGAGGATTTGGTTGATAAAATTGATCTTGATGCGTTGCCTGTGGAAATGGTTGGCGGCAAGGACGAAGAAGACGGGGGCTTGGTTGTAGGGGCATCAAAGAGGAGGATGAGGAGGAGGAGCGCACCAAAGCTGGTAATGGAGGTGGCTTTGGATGCATTAGAGGCCGACGAAGACGGAGAGGAGGAGGACACGGTGGTGGCGGAGAGGAGTATGAGGTCTACAAGGTGGAAAAGTAAGGGAGAGTTGGAAGTTTTAAAGGCAGAAGAAGAGATTGGTTCCAGCTCAGGGAGAAGGGAAAGGAAGAAAAGTAAGTATCTTTCGCCTCCATACACGAATTTGAGAGAGGTGGGTAAGTTTTTGGCCACATTACCGAAGAATTCGGAGGAGAAAACACAAAAAACTGCAGACTTTCCTGAAGACAGCGATGAAGAAGATGATAAAAATAGCTATTTGGTGAAAATTGAAAGGATGCCGATGCTCGAGTTCTTGTCGGAGTTCGTTGCTGCAGCAAAGAATCCTCTTCATCTAAAATGCCATAGGACCGCCAAAGTTATCAAATACTTCTTTGCTGTTTATAGAAAATCTGAGTACTCCGGAGGTGATGAAATTGAGGATTACAAGAAACTGGTGCCTGAATCTATAGCTAAAACCGAAGATGGAGTCGATGATGCCGGAAAATGCGAGCACAACAACAGGAATAACAAGCATGGAATTCACAAGGAAACTAGTTTGGATTTTAAACAGCGGAAAAGTAATAGCAAGCGTGTAGCTGATCAGGAAGTTAAGTTGGATTCTGAAGAACCTAGGAGGATTCGCAAGAAGGAAACCATTCAGGGTAATGATCTGGATTCTAAACGAAAGAAGAGTCATAGTTTGGAGAATCAAAGGCCTAGAAGGAAAAGGATATCAAACGATGGGAGAGGCCATGGAGATTCCCTTAATCTTGATTTACAAGTTGAAGACACCTTCGATGGAGGCGAATCAGAACGAAGGACTGGAAACAATAAGAATGGTACCGGCCAGGAAACACCTGCTACGAATGAAGGCGAAGAGAAACAGAAGCCTAGCAGGAAGAAGAAGAAGATGAATGATGGAATCAGCAAGGCAGCTTTAGCTGGTTTCAATCTCCATAAGGTAGATGGTGCTTCGGGTGAAAGCAAACCAGGACGAGGTACAAAAAGATCGAAGAATGATGCCAATGGCGAAGCGGCGATGAACGTGGATCTGCAAATTGTAAGCAGTTTTAATGAAGGTGGCTCAGAAAAAAAGGCAAGGAATCGCAAGGATGTTGCTATAAATTCTGAAAAAGCAATTTTGACGAATGAGAAGAAGATTGGAAGTAAGGAAGATGCTGCTAATAGCAAAAACTTTCAAAGCTTGGCTGTTAAAAAAACAAAATTTCTTGGAGGAGTTAAGTCCAGTCCCAAGAAAAAGGGTGATGCGGGTGCCGGTCCCCCAAAATCGAAGCTTGGAAGGCGGAAGGTGAAGAGGGCTGATCCTCTTTATGGAAGACAGGCGGCTCTTCAGCTGACCTTCCATTCTGGCATTGCCCTTCCTTCCATCGAAGATCTCATCACCTCATATACCAAGTATGGCGCTTTGATAGACAATGGGGTTGAGTTGTTCGAAGAATCAAACTCCGCCCGTGTCGTGTTTGCGAAAGCCGCCGATGCGGAAAATGCATTTAAAGATAAAGCCGGCCCCTTTGGTTCCGTCGCCACGTACCGACTCCATTACTTGTCCGAAGACCTCATAAATCCTTCGCAGACGAACCACGAACTCGTCTCCTCCATTTCTCCTTCGCAACCGAGTACTGATCTAAAGTCCGCAGTTCTTAAGCCTCCACTTCCATACATAAGAAAAAGCTTAGAGACAATGATTTCTACTCTCGCTTCTTCTTCTTCGACCCCGGTCAACATCGCCGGTTCTTCGTCTGATGGGTTGAAGCCGGAGGCAAGGGATAATCTGGTTGGTGAGATGCAGGGCCTTCTTCAGAAAGTGGAAAAGATGCTGAATGGACCTGGTTCTACCTCTTCCACTTAGTCTAAAGAATAAATTTCTATATTAGCTTTAGACTCTTTAAGTTTTTTTCCTTTGTCCTTGTATTTTTCTTTTAATTTTTCTTGGAATGCACCTCTCTTCCCATTGTCTATTATTTAGTCTTTTATGTAATGTTAGGCTGAGATTACAACTCATGGGCTAGCTCCTGTGAATGGTAGGCTCCCTTTGTTGCTGTTGTATGTTAATTGGCTTGAGCTTGCCTTGCTTTGCTGCATTTCATAGTCTTCAACTTTACTTGGCTTACATGTATTTTCTAGGGAAATTTACATATCTAGCACACAATTATTATGCATTTACATATCTCACAACAAGGCTTTCATATTTACACACATTGCATTTTGGCGCTTTAAACCTGTGCATGAAAATATGTATTTCACTTTTAGAAAATGGTAATGGTGCTATTTTTTATGTGAAAGTTTTGGTGTAGGATATGTAAATACATTAGCATTGTGCGCTATGCATGTAAATGCCCCCATTTTCTATTAGGATTTTGATGACTTCTACCTTTTCTAGCTACAATATCATGTCTTTGATTTTGTATGTATTGATTATCGAGAAATTTGCACACCTAGCACTCAATTCTTATGTATTTATGTATCTCACACCTAAAATTTCATATTTACACGTATAACGCATTGGTGCTTTAAACCTGTGCATGAAAATGTGTATTTCACTTTTAAAAAGCGGCAATGGTGCTATTTTTTACGTGATATTAAAGATTTGATTGCATGCGTGTAAATATGAAAGTTTAGGTGTGATATATGTGAATAAATTAGAATTGTGTGCTATGTATGTAAATGACCCAATTTTCTTTTAGGATTGTGATGACTTCTACCTTCTCTTGTTACAATATCATTGCCTTTCTATGTTTTTATAGATTGTTGCGAAATTTACGTACTTATCGCACAATTCT
The DNA here is from genome assembly GCA_022702705.1 of Papilionanthe hookeriana x Papilionanthe teres. NCBI lineage: Eukaryota > Viridiplantae > Streptophyta > Magnoliopsida > Asparagales > Orchidaceae > Papilionanthe > Papilionanthe hookeriana x Papilionanthe teres. Next base: position 3,935,409 of record CM040430.1, on the reverse strand, counting down.
TATGTATTTACATATCTCACACTTATGCTTTCGTATTTTCATACTTTATGTTTTAAACCCGTGCATGAAAAGGTGTATTTCGCTTTTAGAAAACCGTAATATTGTTATTTTTGATGTGATATTAAGGATTTGAGTACTGTGTGTAAATAAGAAAGTTTAGGTGTGAGATATGCGAATACATTAGAATCGTGTGCTATTTATGTAAATGTCCCAATTTTCTGATAGGATTTTGATGACTTAACTATCTTTTCTAGCCACAATCTCATGGCTTTGCTTTGTTTGACAGATCAGTGCACAACTATCAGTATTTACATATCGGACACTTAAATTTTGATATTTTAATACATAGCAGTTTGGTGATTCAAACATATAGATATGCAAATATATATGAATTTTGTGGCATTTATATAAATGCCCCTTTTCTTTATAACTTTTTTGTTCTTCTGACCATTTTGGTTAATTATGCCTGCACTTTTATTTTGTTCAATGAATCAGAATTTATGGATCTCATAATTGGATGACTCCTGCTTATAGAATGTGATGTGATTTCAATATGGGGTATTTACAAACATACCATACAATTTTTATGTATTTACATATGTAACCACTAGACATTCATATTTACATGCATACCTCTCAAATCTTTATTATCACATCAAAGATGCCACAATCGCAACAATCTTAAAAGTGAAATACACCTTTTCCATGCATATATTTATGACAACAAGGTGTTAGGAGTGTAAATATCAAATTTTAGTTGTTTAATATGTAAATACATGAGAATTGTGCGGTATTTATGTAAATTTCCCTTTCAATATGTATCAACTTTGTTTTCTGCTTGCAGCTTCCTTTGATACACACTTACAGTGACTCCTCAGAAAGTCTGAAAAATCTGTGTTGCCGAGGGTAAGTTCATTTTAAACGAGTGAATCAACGGTAACTCTCGTTGTTGTTGGATTATCGATGAAATATTGTGTGGATTGGTGGTATTGTAATGATATTATGGTGAATGCCACCAAATTAGCACCATCCGCACCTACTCTGTTCACACGTAATATTTCTTCTAGATTATAGTTGATACCACACAATTCTTACGGATTTACACATCTAACACCTGAAGTTTGATATTTACTCTTATTACACTTGGTGTAATAAGCCAATGCATGAAAAGTTATATTTCACTTTTGAAAAGATAATGTGATATCAAGGATTTGAGGGGCATGTATTAGATATGTAAATAGATAAGAGTAGTGTGATATTTATGTAAATGACCCTTATTTCTTTTTGTTTTCTTATGGTTGCTGGTGATATTTTCGATATGTAAATAAAAAATATTTGTTTGTTGTGCATGTAAATGTCTCATATTATTTCACAATCTTATTTTCTGGAGAAATTATTGCATCATGAGTCCTGATGCAGTTATGTATCAAGTCTCTAATCAGGGCCTCCCACATATACAAACAAGTTCACCCATGTATTAAATTGGGAATTTGTCTGTACATTTGGCAGACTGCGGTTGGAGATCGTGATACAAAACTGCATAGAATTTCTGATGCAAACAAACTTCCTTCTTGAGAATTTTTTTTTACAATCAGAACTACTAGAATGTGATGGTTGTAATAATTTTTTTTTTCTTTTTTTTATTATATGAACTTTTTAAAAATGCTATTTTTTTTCATAATAGTTTCATAACTCAGCTAATTTTACAGATGATTGGAAGCAATAGAATATTATAGAAAGTTAGATTTCTGAAATTTGTCTATAGACTATATATATATATATATATATATATATATATATATATATATATATATATATATATATATATATATATATATATATATATATATATATATATATTGGTGGAGGGAGTATTTGAATATGATATTTTTGTAATTTTTTAATTTGTTTCTAACAATGTGTTATTGGAGCATATTTTTACATTTAGTTTTGCAAATTGGGAAACAATTCTTTAATAGTTAAAAGTTATGGCATTATGATATTTATTTGAAAAATAAATCTTTTAAATTGTCTCACATAAATTCTACTTTTGCTTGTTCCAATTTGAGCTATCACTACTCTTGCTAATTTAGTTGTAAAATAATGGCCAAATTGGGCACATGAGACTACCATCCAATACCCTATTCTCATCGAGAAAATATTTCATCTGAACACTGCACGTCCGGACGACTAACCAACGGCTGCCACGTGACCATACATCTCATCGGCGGGCAACGTGGTAGCCGGTGATTAGCCGTCCTGACGTCCAAATAGAATATTTTTTTCCGTTATCACCAATATAGACAATTTCTTATGTAAAATATCAAGAATGTATCATACAACCTCCTTTAAAGTATGTGCAAAAATATAACTTTAAATGATTGATACAATAAACACGATGTTTTACTTTTTTTTGCCGTTCACTCTTCTCTCTCTTTCGACTTACATTCTATTTCTCAGATAAATTTGAATTCATCATCTCAAATAAAATCTAAATTTGCTTGTTCTAAATTGAGCTATCAATCTTCTCTTATTGATTCATAAGACTTCTGCCCAATACCTCATCCTCACTAATGTGTTATATTGATATAGGAATTAATTCATAGATATAATAAGTTCATCTTTTCTAATTATATATATATTTTTTATTTTCAAGCACTTTATATGTATCACATATACTGCTATCAGTAGGCCTTAGGCACTTAACACATAATTCTTATATATTTTCATATTTACTATCTAAAATTCAATACATTTATTACATTTCCAAACACCTAAACTTTATTTTTAAATTTTTACATTTATAACATCCAATTCTTTCATATCATATAAAAAAAATCATTATTTTGACTTTTAAAAAACAAAAAATATACATTTAAAATGAAACTTAGATGTTTGATATATAAATACATAAGAATTGAGGGGTATATATGTAAATTATAAAATGGTGTCACAATGTTGATCCAAATATTTGACCATTTATTCCCAAAGAAAATAAGTTGTTCTAAACCAAAATAAAATAAAATGTGAATATTTTTATTTAGGGACATTTACATAAATATCACAAAATGCTTATGTATTTACATATCTAATATCAAAATTTTCATATTTACATCCATAGCACTCGAATCATTGATATCAAATAAAAAATACTATTATCAGATAATTTTATGACACCAGTGGTATACATATAAATATGAAAGTTTGGGTGGTAGATATGCAAATACATGAGATTTGTGTGGCCTGTGCTGAAGACCTAATAAATACAATTAAAAAAACTAATTTCATTACTACAGATTGAGTTCCATCTCCTAAAAGGAGTTAAATAAACACATTACATTTTCATAAAAATGAAAAAAAAAAGAGAGAAAACTCTGTAAAATAAAAAACAAGAAATAGATTTCTAGTTTATTAAAAGGAGAAACATAAAGCACTCTCCTGTATGATAGACAGTCTAGTGGCTTAACAAGGGAAAAAATTTGTGTCCGACAGCCAATGGAATGATGTCACGTCGCCATTTGTGGTCCCACCGGGAGTTACACAGGGGTTACAAATGTGTTATAATCCTCTTGTACCTCACGCGTAACTCCCGTGTACAAATGGATGAAATAGAAGTGTGGGTTACAAGTGAATTACACGGGAGGTACGGAGGTTATAACACGCTTGTAACCCTCTTGTAACCCCCGTATAACCTCCGTCTACTTTTCTACGAACGCATCGCTATGTACACTCTCCGGATTCAAATATTTTCCCTCAACAAGGGCATCACATTGTACATTTTCAATAAAACTGGAAGATACATACCACTCAATTCTTATGAATTTACATATCTACCGCCCACATTTCAGTTTTTTACAATATGCCGCCTTATCTATGCATGAAAGTTAAAATAATGGTGTTTATGATGTGATATGAAAGATTTGGATGGTAAAAATGTAAAAAATTAAGGTTTTAGTGTTAGATATGTAAAAACATAAGAATAAGGTGACAAGTAAATATCACCAAAAAAAAAATCAATAATGAGGGGAAACTTCTCTTCATTAAAAAGTGAAAATAATCATTACATTATGAATAAATTGTTGTGATATAGCTCTGTCCATTTGTATATATTTTCTATTTTCTTTAGAGATGTAAATTCAGTTTGAAGGATTGCTACCATACCTATCATCTTCTTGAGATTTCTTCATATTTGCTTCCAATTTCTTAATTGCTGCTACCAAAGCTCTTACATTAAAAGCTCCTGCAAGCTCATTCTCACTTTGTGCCTGCAAAAAAAATAAATAAATAAAAGGAACTTATCAGATTCAGAGCTGATTTGAACTTAAAATAATTCAAAACTTATAAGAGAAAGAAAAATTGTGAGTAAATCCTTACATCAAAATAATAAAAATAAAAATCACTAGTTGATGGAGCATCTAACAAATCATCTTAAGGATGTGATTATGTTTAGATATAAGACTCGGGCCTTTATCACACAAAGTCGGGTCAGCTACATGAATCCCTTTTCTCCATTTTCTCACATTGAGTGCAATATTTTGATTTGATTCTAATAAATTAAGATCATTATTTATATAACGTGCCCAGGTCTTTTTAGGTCTACCTCTACCTTTCGTAAAATAAGTCGAATCTGACACACCTACTCTCCTAACCGGATCATCAGATGGTCGGTGTTTAATGTGACTAAACCATCTAAGACGACCCTCTAATCTTGTCTGCTACTTGAGCTACACAAACCCTTTCACTAATATATTGGTTTCGAGTTATCTCTAAGTGTAAATCTGCCATACAACAACAACACAACAACAAACAAAACCTTTATCCCACTGAGTGTGGTCGGCTACATGAATCATTTTTCTCCATTGCGTCCTATTTAGTATCATAGTTTCATTTAATTCTAATAAATTAAGATCATTTTTTATACAATATGCCCAAATCTTCTTAGGTCTACCTCTGCTTTTCTTAACATGAGTCAAATTTAAAACATCTACTCTTCTAATTGGATCATCAAATAGTCGACGTTTAATGTGACCAAAACATCTAAGACAACACTCTAATTTTGTACATCACTTGAGCTACATCAACCCTATCACGGATATATTCATTTCGCATTTTGTCTCCAAGTATAAAGCCACTCATCCACCTAATCATTGGATTTACTATGTGTAAATCTGCGGCAAAAAAAAGAAAGATCAATTTTAAATCTTAGATTTAGTAAATCTATTTTTTTCTCAATTTTGTTCTAGGTCCCGGATTTACTGAATTTTGATGTTGATAAAATTTAGTAAATGCAGATTTACAGGATTTACTAAAATTATTACTAGATAGTCCCTCAGAGTTCATTTGGGATGATTGTAGCAGTTTATAAAATCAGGATGTGGAATAATTATGGGAAAAGAGAAGATATTAAAAAACTTGTGTGGGTAAAACAGAAATTTGACATCAGAATATAAAGTAACGCAATGAAATAATTGTAGTTAATGCAGCCTTGGTGATGAGGATGAAGGAAGAATTTGAATTGATGAAGGGATAAAATGTTAATATATGTTATCAAATCTAAATTATCATATGTGCCAATTATTTTTAGCAAAAATTTCTAATTACAAGATTTTTTTCTTGTTAATGATAATATGATATCATAATTCATATATATTATTTTCTCTTGCCTATATACAAATACATTGAAATTTACATATCTTAACACATAAACTTTCATATTTACATTTATCATGCTTTGGGCTCATAAACATATGCATAAAAAATGTGTTTTATTTTTTTTAAGTAATAGTGATATTTTTTTATGTGGTGTTAAATATTTGGCTTAAATATAAAAATGTAAATGCCTAAAGTAATAGTGATATTTTTTAGTTAAATAGCGGTGTTAAATATTTGGATGCTACGTACTTAAATATAAAAATGTAAATGATAAAGTAATAGTGATATTTTTTAGTTGCTAGAAATGTAAATACAAAAGAATTGTTCAGTAGGTATCTAAATGCCACTCAAAGAAAATAAATTTTCGATGTAAAAGAAAAGGTAGCAGTAAGTTGTAGCATCCTGTAGTTTGGCAAAGGCCACTTGAAGTCTAGGTAAGGGAAACCATATCCCTCATTGTTATGGAAGAAGCAACAATAACTTTGCTCATTTATCCCCAGATATCTTGCACTCCAGACACAAAAAAACTCCTGAAGGCTAATGTAAATTTTTTTTTTTTTACATATAAAAGTATTTTAAAAACCATAAAACTAACCTAAAAACCAAATTATTATCCAAAATGGTAAACCAGCACATAAAGTTCTAAACCATGAAAAAGCTGCAGAAAACAAAGAGCAGAAATTATAGAGGAAATATGTAAAGGTAGAGTTGCAAATGAACAGAATGAACCGAGCGTTTGACAAACTACTTGTGCCTCTGCTGCATAAGAGCTCATTCATATTCGTTTGATTAACTTATAAAGCAAATTTGAACAACTATAAATAATTAGTTGTTAGATGACCAAACTTAAACAACTCATTGTTGGATTCATTTATGATCATGAAAAATATCATCTAAAACTCATGAATAAGTTTGCAAAAAAAAAAAAAAAAGAATATAGCATTTAAAAATGACAAACAAGCTAATGAATAAGCCCAATTTGAAGCTCTCTATATTAAATTAATTAAATCATTAATAAGTAATTGTAAAACTAATTAATAAAGCCTAATTTAAATTAATAATGATGTAATCTAATTAAAATATTAGATTTTTTAATTAAAATTTTCCCTATCTTAATTTAAGCCGCAACAAAGAATTAAAATTAAGGATACGAATCGAAACTCCCCCATCTTGACTTTAAGACCCTGTTAACGATATTTGCATTTTAACCAAACACTCATCTTTCATCCCTATGACACTATAACCCAAAATCCTCAATTTTTTTCCCCTAGGATTCGTGAAATCTAATTGTTTTCTCCCTAGTGGTGCCATGTGATATAGCTAGAATAAGCCCAACCACGCTATGCAGACAGAGAGATAAATTCATGGGACTTGCATGCGATTGGAGCTTGATGGAGAAGACCGTAGACTCTTTAAGATCCTATTGGTCAAGATTTCAATGGGATTGATGTGGGGTAAATAATAACAAAAGTTTGTGGAACTTGGTAAGATTGCTCTTGAAGATATCTTAAAAATTCCTACAATAATGAAACCAGGTATCTATAGCTTATTGTTGTTTCAAATTTTATTAATATAGAATATGTAAAAATTTTACTTGCTTGAGTTGAGCTTTATCCTTTTTTTTTCTTTTTTTTTTGTAAAAAATGTTCTGATTACTTGGTAAAAATATATTCTAATTTTACATGATTTAACCAAAACTTTGATAGTTTACTATTTCAATACTAAAAAAAAAAGGTTTTGTGGAATTATGCTGATAATTATATTTTAATATTTGTTATATTTAATCTTTGCTATATTTAGTCATTGAGTAATGGTGTAATTAGCATATTTAATTTCCTTAATTTTAGGTATTTATGTTATTCCGTAATTATAGGAAATACTTAATTTCTTTCCTCTTTGTATTACTTTTACTCACCTATTTATAGGTGAATTATCTATGAAATTTATGAGACAATTATTCAAGAATTATCACATGGTATCAGAGCCGTAAAACGAAGCGTCTCCCGCTCTTCCCGCTCGATCGAAGCGTCTCCCGCTCGATCGTCTCTCCCGCTCGATCGAAGCTTCGCCTGCGTCCCGATCGGCCTCGTCCCGCTCGATCGACGATCGTCTGCCCGCCTCCCGCTCGGCCTCGTCCTGCGACCGTCTGCAATCGTTTGCGACCTGCGATCGACGATCATCTGCATCCGATCGCAGCCCTAATTCGCGCCTACTCTTCTTCCGCGATCCGCTCGGCCTTGTCCCGCTCGCGCCTACTCCCGCTCGAACAGAACTGCGAACTTGGCGTCAACAGCAGGGTCACTTCTAGCCCTGCTCTCCCGCGATCGACGAACCACGAGCACAGCCCGTTCCAGCCATGCTCCTCATCGGCGCAGCCTCTTTCTCTGGTCATTCTGCTAGCCTCCTCTACTCTCCAATGACGAAATACGGCCATGCCTGCAACTCCTCCACTAGTGATGTCACTTCTAGCCACCTCTCTGCTGCTAGGTCTCCACTGCCCAGCAATTCAGACAATAATTCCTTCCTCATCACTAGCCACAAACTCACCGGCCTCAAATCTGAGTTTGACCAGACTCGCTCGCGGATTTTGAGTTCAAAACCTCTCCCAACAATTCGTGAAGCCTTTTCCGATGTACGCCGCGAAGAGAGTCGCCAAAAAGTCATGATAGGTGCTTCCTCGTCCACTTCAGTCCTTGACGGATCCGCCCTTGCTGCTCACATCCCAGACAACCGCCAACGCCAGGGCCGCCCTTGGTGTGATCACTGCCGCCGTCCTGGCCATACTCGGGATACTTGTTGGCGAATTCATGGCAAACCCGCCAATGGGAAGCCCAAACGTGATTCTCGGGCAGCTACCACCATCACCACCGAAGCCTTTCCAGGAACGAGCCCGTTCAGCGAAGACCAGATTCATGCCCTCCAGAAGATGCTCGGTCAGCTGTCACCAGTCGATCCTCCTAGTGTGGCATCGGGTGCCACCGGCCTTGTTGCCCAACAAGGTATTTCCCCATCTGCTTTCATCTTGAATTCGACCTCTTCTCGCCCATGGATTGTTGACTCAGGTGCCTCAAATCATATGACCGGTGATATCTCCTTATTAATGGATTACCGACCGTGTAATCCGACCCTCACTGTTCGAATTGCTGATGGATCGGCCTCCAAAGTTCGTTGGTCTTGGTTCCGTCCGCATCTCTCCAGCATTTATTCCTCACTTCGTGCTTCATGTTCCTACTTGGATTGTAATCCGTGTCTCTATTAGTAAGCTTCACTCATGATTGTCATCGTGTTGCTTAAATTTTTTCCATATGTTTGTGAATTTCGTGATTTGAAATCGGGGAGGATGATTAGCAGATGCTTGAGTTGCGCGATGGTCTCTATCTTCTCAACAAACCCTCTGTTGGTCTTATTTCACCTACGGGTTGTGCTCCAGTATTTAGTCTGTCTTGCTTAAATCCTCTTAGTAAATTTGTCTTTCATACCAGTGTTATTAATGATAATGAAATCATGTTACTTTATTATCGTTTAGGTCATCCCAATTTTATGTACCTTGGAAAACTGTTTCCTCATTTATTTATTAATAAAAGTCTTACCACTTTTAATTGCGAATTTTATCAACTTGCCAAACACACTCGTACTTCATTTCCTCGTCTATCATACAGACCCACTCGTTCATTTTCTCTAATCCATAGTGATGTCTTGGGTCCTTCTCGGGAAAAAAATATTTCTGGGGCCCAATGGTTCGTGACCTTTATTGATGATCACACACGCATGACTTGGATCTATCTTATGCGTGATAAATCCGAGGTAGGACCAATATTTCGTGCCTTCTATCAAATGATACTCACTCAATTTGACACAAAAATTTAGGCTCTTAAAACAGATAATGCACGAGATTTTTTCAACACCTCCCTAGGAACTTTTCTTACTCACCATGACATCCTTCACCTTGGCACTTGTGTTGATACTCCCCAACAAAATGGAGTTCTTTGAGAAGAAAAATCGTCACTTGTTGGAAGTAGCCGCTGTCTCATGTTCACCACATCGGTCCCTAAATGTTATTAGGGCGAGGCAACATTGACGGCTGCCTATCTCATAAACCGGATGCCCTCTCGTATCATGGGTTTCCTTAGTCCAATTGATGTCCTCCTTCGCTCCTTTCTGACTACCCGCGTCCTCCCTTCGGTTGTCCCTACAAAACTATTTAGTTGCTCCGTCTTTGTTCATATTCACAAACAACACCGCGGTAAATTAGACCCCAAATCAGTCAAATGCATCTTCATAGGGTATTCGGCCAATAAGAAAGGATACAAGTGTTATTGCCCTTCAACTAAAAAGGTCTATCATTCTATGGATGTCACCTTTTTTTAGCATCAGTCATACTACCAAGAGTCTGTCGTTCAGGGGGAGAGTTGCAATGAACAACAGCCCTGTATTCCTTTACCAACTAACACGGATCTTTCTCCGGCTGACAAACCTCCTCCAACTCCTATTCAAACTCCTCCATCTCCTATTCCAAACCCGTCTACACATCCCGCACCTCGAGAACTCCGGTCTATACAAGACGGAACGTAACTGCTGGAAGAATAGAGAACCAAACACTGCTTCCTCATGCTGTCCAAGAATCTAATCCGACTCCAAACCTCTCTGAAACTCACTCGGGTACGAAATCTTTAAACACCAGTGATTATGAGCTTACCCCGCCTGTGAGAAATGATTCAGATGTTCCTTGCACTCAACATCCTATCTCTCGATTTGTTTCATATGAGAAGTTATCTCCTCCCTTTCATGCATTTGTTACTGCTATTGACAACATAGCGATCCCAAATTCTATTCAGGAAGCACTCTCACACCCAGGATGGAGAAAAGCTGTGAATGAAGAAGTTGTTGCACTAGAAAAGAATGGAACATGGATTGTATCTGATTTGCCCAAGAATACAAAGCCAGTAGGATGCAGGTGGTTATTTACAATCAAATGTAAGGCAGACGGAAGCATAGATCGGTTGAAAGCCCGACTTGTTGCAAAAAGTTATACGCGAATCATACTGAATCGACTACCAAGAGACATTCGCTCCAAGAAGCCAAACCGAACTCCATTAGAATCCTACTCTCCATCGCAACGAAACCGAGACCGGCCGCTAATGCAACTCGATGTCAAAAATGCATTCCTTAATGGAGATCTTCAAGAGGATGTATACATGGATTTCCTCCGGACTGAAGGATCCTTCCTACAGTGGTAAAGTATGCAAGCTCAGAAATCTCAGTATGGTCTCAAACAATCTCCCCGTGCTTGGTTTGCCCGATTCACCAATTCGATGATCAAATGGGGTTATACTCAAAGTCGAGTCGATCATACTAATGTTCACAAAAAGATCCGGGGAAAAAATTGTTGTACTCATCGTATATGTCGATGATATTATTCTACCGGTGATCATATCGAATAATTGATAAACCGAAGAAGTTTCAGCAATGAATTTCGAAATCGAGGACTCTGAGACTCAAGTTCTTCTTGGAAATGGAAGTTGCAAGATCCAAAATGTGGATAATCGTAACTCAAAGAAAGTACACATCGGACTCATTGAAAAAACCCAGTATGCTTGGATGCAAACGAATAGATACTCCAATATAACCGTATAAAAAATTGGAATGGAAAAGGATAGTATACTACGGTACAAAGGATCTTATCAGTGATTTGTTGGAAGACTTATTTACTTATCTCACACCAGACCAGACATAAGTTTTTCAGTAAGTATAGTGAGTCAATTCATGAACTGTCCTACTGAGGAACATATGGGAGCTGTTAACCGAATCTTAAGATACTTAAAGATGACTCAGTGGAAAGGATTATTATTCAAAAAGAATGATAGTCAAAAAGTTGAAGTCTTTACTGATGCTGACTGGGCGGGAGATATATCCTCCCGACGATCAACCTCTGGGTATTGCTCTTATGTATGCGGCAATCTAGTAACATGGAGAAGCAAGAAACAATCGGTCGTATCTCGGAGTAGTGCAGAAGCAGAATACGTAAGCACTGGCTCTTGGTATCTGCGAAGGAATGTGGATAAAAAGATTTCTCAAGGAAATTGGGATTACGGGAGAAAATTCTATCAGGATGCTCTGTGACAATCAAGCAGCAATCAGTATTGCAAAGAATCCTGTTCATCATGACAGAACGAAACACATTGAGATCGATCGGAACTTCATATCGGAGAAGGTGGACAATAGAATAATTGAATTGATCTATACTTCTTCTAGAGACCAAACCGCGGATATTCTCACCAAGGCTCTCCCTAAGTCAAACTTTAATGAGCTAAACAACAAGTTGGGCATGTACAATCTGTACAACCCAACTTGAGGGTGAGTGTGGAATTACGCTTATAATTATATTTTAATATTTGCTATATTTAATCTTTGCTATATTTAGTCATTGAGTAATGGTATAATCAGCATATTTAAGTTTCTTAATTTTAGGTATTTATGTTATTCCGTAATTATAGGAAATACTTAATTTCTTTCCTCTTTGTATTACTTGTACTCACCTATTTATAGGTGAATTATCTATGAAATCTATAAGACAATTATTTAAGAATTATCACAGGTTTTTTAATTCATGCATGAATATCACGTGATCATTATATAGAAATGTATTTTTTTCAATTATTTATTGACTTAAGAATACTATATTTATGAGGTGAATACCTTATAATTTTATTTTAATATCGTTTACTATCAGCTTATTATTCAAGATGATAACAATTTTTAATTTTTGTAAAATATATCTTACAGCTCATCAAAATAAGGTATTATTTCTATAAAACCCATTTTTAGTTCTTTACAAGCATGTACAAGAATTTGATGTTGATCATTAGCAGACCAAATAATAATCTTATGGGTGATGATAATCAATGTGATAACTCTTATGCAAAGACATCAAAAAGAAAAGCATCATCTGTGTAAAATAAATTTATTGCACTTAATCTTAATGATGAAACTAAGGAAATGCAATATATTCCAATCAAAAATTCACAAAGGAAAAGGCAGTGTAACCACACAACATAAATGACACTTTATTGTGAGATGCGAATGAAAAACTACCATATCCAATAAATAAGGTTGACTTCTAAAGTTTTTATCATGTTACTAATTAGATATATAATAACGTGACAATAAATTAGTTAGTTTCCAAAGAGTAAAATTGTATAAATTCTCATTCAAATTTGTGGAATAAAAGATGTTTGAGATGAACATTTAAATTATTGGTCCACATCATGAAAATATATCACAAACAAGAGTGATTATGTGCCAATTTATGAAATTGGAAAGAAGATGCTGAATACTAGTTAGATTCAATTAGTAGAGTTAGTATGACAACAAATTAATAAAAATCTGGGTAAAATATATATTAGATGATTTTGGCATGTCATTTAACAGATGGTGATTTGAAGCTGCAAAAAAGAGTTAGTTTGTTGGTATTCCCTCATCTTACAAGACAACAAATATGCATATCTTATAAATGTGCTCAAAAGACTAAAATATTGAGAATAAACATTAACCATGGACAATATAACAAAAAATACTTCAGCAATGAACATGTTGAAGGCAAGCATTGAGTTATATAATTTTTTTTGTCTTATTGGTATGATATTTCCTGCGTTGTTGTGCATATATATTAAATTTGCTAGTGTAAAATAAAATTCTAGAGATAAAAAATATAATTGAATTGGTTAAAAAATATCAAATGAATGGTAGCTTCCCAGCATTGTTTAGTCATATTTAGTCAATCAACACAACTACCTTGGCTAGGAAGTAGATAATGAATTGTGTTACTAGATGAAATGTTACTTGTGTAATATTAACTTGTGCATTTGAGTTCAAAAATAAGTTCTTTAGAATTCAAGATAGAATCATTTTGACACATATAAGATGAGTGGACAGTTGAAAGAAGTTCCATTTTTATTGAGATTTTCAATCAAGCTACAAAATTAATTTCACGTAACACACAAATATCCTCTCATTTTTGTTTAATAAAGCTCGAATATTCTTATATTATAATATATAAACTAATTTTAAACTGCACTTCATATCACATTCCAGGTATTCTATTTTTAATTAATTCTTAAAGCTTTGATATATTAAGGAGATATTTGATGGCCACTCTTTTAATGATCACCCAGACATTAACGAAATGCACAAAAAATGAAAGATAACTTTAATAAATATTGGGATAGTATTATATTCTAATAACAATTTGTGCTATTTTAGATCCTAGGAAAAAAAAAAAGATGATAAAACTTTGCTCGTAGTGATATGCTTGAATGTTTATATGAGCTTTATAATGAATATTTAGACAAGCAAAAGCTGTTAATATTGATAAGCTTCCTTTAAATGTTGAATCAAATAATAGTTTATGAAGTTATCATTATATTTTTTTCAAAAAATTAGCTAATGTATTGAAAGTAAACAGTATACGGAACTTACATTGGAACATATTTTACTAATCATAGTATTAAATATATGCTTAATATGTAATTAGATGATGGTTTCTTCATACAGAACGAGTCCAATTGACAAGTTTATTAGCAATTTTATTAGCTTCATATGTTTTTAGATGATGATGCTTCACCTTACCCTTATTTTATTAGTAGTTGTCAATTACTAAAATTTAGATGTTCAAGCACATAAAATAAACCATTTACGTTTAGTTCTCTCTTTATTTGACAAAAAGTATGACATCAATTACGATCACATAATAAATGTTGCGTTATCTTTGTATCTAAAAAAGATTGGTACTAACCAATCACCACAAATATAGCCTTTAAGAATACAACTGTTATGAGCATGGGAGTAAAAAACACAATCCATCAATAATAAAACACATCAAACTTTTGCCTTCAATAAGTCCAAACAATCAAAATAAGCAATTTGATTCTCAACCTCAATAAAGATGACACCATCCAAATACATATCTAGCTTAGATTTAACAATATGAATATTATAAAATATTTTAATATATTTTCATATTTCTTCTTTTCATTTATAGGCTATCCTTTTGAAAAAGTAGAAGAATAATGTTGACCACGCTTTCGATCGCGCTCGCGTTAAAATTTTGAGACGATACCAAATTTCGACGTAATTTTGACGCGACTGTCGACGAGGTTGCCCAGACGACCTCGGACGACGAAACGGGCTGCGCCGATGCATCCAGAACGTCGATTTTACTTAAAATTGACATTAATTTTACGACGATAGCTTGTCGGGAACGAAAGTTGCGATTTAGGGTTTAATTTTTAAATAAAATAATAATAAACCTATTTAAATTAAAATTAAACCCTAAAATCCTTTTTCCCCCATTCGGCTCGCCCGTCTCTCCCGCTCGAGTCCTGTGGAGGCTTCTGTGAGCCTTCTCCCGCGCTCGAACACCTTCTTCCTTTGCGACCGTTTACCCCTCGAGCCGCACGCAATCATCCCCATCCTTATCCCTGCTCGAGCAAATGGCCCCTGCGGCATTTTTCTGGCGGGAGGGTTATCCCTGCGGCTTCTCCCGCGTGCGCAAGTGGCCCGATCCTCCTTGCGGCATTTTTCTCCATTCTCTCGTACCTTCCCCGATCCTACTCGACTCCACAGGTATGGAGCGGCACTCCTCTTCCCTCTTCTGCCTATAAAAACCCCATTTGGGGTGATATTTAGGGTTGGCCGAATTTCATCTTGAAGAAGGGGAAGTGCTGCTGGATTGGTGCTTGAACTTACTGTTGTTCTTGTGTGCTCTATATTGGCTGGTAACCTTCCTTTACCCCTCTCTTCTTCTCGGTTTGGCCCAGGGTACCCGTAACCCTGCTGTTGGTTCGGTTCTTCCTGCTTGATGTTTCGGCTGGGTGTTTATATGCTATGGAATGCTTTACTTATTTGTTTAAAATGATAGTTCCTAGCTTTCCTTCTCTAGTGGCATGCTAGCATGGTCTTATACAAGTGTTGGGAGTGTCTTATTGATTGAAACATGAATAAGAATAGAGATTTGAGCATGTTTTAGAGTATGAGCTTGATCATTTGCTTGAAGTGGTGGAAACATGGCATGGTATTGGCTCCTTTCTTTTCTTTACTTGCTTAAAATGATAAGATGTGGTTCATTTTCATTTTTCTATGATTAAAGGGCTTGAAGCATGGCTTTGGAATAATGTTAGCTCTTCTCTTTTCTTTTGTTCAAAAAAAGAATAAAAAAAAGATGAGTTGAAGTGATTAAAATCGTGGCTTTAAGGACGATGATGATCTCTTTTTCAAGCATGTTAGGATGTGTATTGTAAGGCTTCCTATTTACTCTAGCTTGGCATGAAGTAGGGAAAGATTCACTTGGTCTTTTCAATATGCATGTGGGGCTCGGCTTTTGCTCTTTGAAGCTCTTCTTTATAAAAAATGGCATGCTAAGAAGAGGCTTAGTTTAAACTTGGGAGGTTTCATGCTTGTTCTTATATGAAGCATATGGTGGCTCTATGTTTGAATACATGGAAGTTCAATTCTTGGGTTTCTTGCATCTTAGCCCTCCATAAAAGCATGTTAAATGAATGTGGAAAGTCTTTATGCTCATCCTTGCTTGCAAGCATGTCATATTTTCATGATTTGATATATGGAAGCATGGAAGTGTTATTGTAATCCAAGTTTAGCCTCTCTTTTAATCTTAAGCTAAGGCTATGTTTAAATATGTATATACATGCTTCATTTTAGCCTCATGTGGCTCGGTTTTGTTAAGTCCCGCCATATTCTTTGTTCCAAGCTTAAATTCGGGATTTGGTTTTAGCCTTATGTAGCTCGGCTTTCCGTTAGTCTTGTTGTTCCCCCCTGTTTTAATTTAAAGCTGGATTGGCCCCCAGCTTAGCTGTGGCTCGGGTTGGCTCCTTTAGCTTTCTCTGATTTTGGCTTTATGTTGAGATTGTTGTAACCTGAAGCTGGGCTCATTTTTAATCTTGTTGTGGCTCGGTCTTTGATTCCTTGGCACCCCTTGTACTGGTTCTGTATTGGGGGCTGTTTTAACTTAAATCTGGGCTCATTTTCAGCCTTGCTGTGCTCGGTTTTGATCACCTGGCACTTCTTATATTGGTTCTATATCGGGATTGTTTTAACTTAGAGTCGGGCTCGTTTTTAACCTTGTTGTGGCTCAGATTTTGATCACGTTTCAGCTCAAGTTGGATCTTTTAGCACATTTTGCTTTAGCTTTGTGTTGGGGCTATTTTAGTCTGGAGCTGGGCTGATTTCCGGCCATATAGTGGCTCCGATTTGACCTGGATTGGCTCGGTTTTGCCCTTATGATGTAGTTCCCCTGTCTTGGCCTTGTGCTAGGCCGGTTGTAGCTTGGTGTTAGTTCGACCCTAATCTAATAATGGCTTGGGTTTATACCTTGTGTTAGCTTAATTGTGGCTTCATGTGAATACAATTTTAAGGCTATTTGATGAATACCTTTATACACTTAGTGGTGAGCTTGGAGTTAAATTGATTTTGGAAGGCTTGTCCATTCACTTTCTTATAAATTTGGAAGTTGGTCCGTTCACCTTCTTTGTATTGGGAGTTTAGTGATCTCTCTGTTGTTGACTTAGTCCCGAGCCTGTAGGTGGTCTTATTGGGAGAATTTATATTTTAAGAGCTGAAAAATTAATTTGAAATTCAGAAAATTTGGGTTCTAGTATGGGTTTGGGAATTTTAGCAGTGGATCTCCCCGAGTCGTTTCTTTTCCGTTTGATTTACGAGATTTTAAACGATTTTTCAGATTTCGTTCTCCTTAACCTAAGTGGAAAGGATGCCCTCTTTGGGTCGATCCAATTATGCCCGAGTGAGAAAATGACATCTTTGGGGTCGATTCAAGGACCTTGGGCTTTGCTTTTAGTGTTTTATTATTACATGTCTTAGGGGTGTTCTAGATTAACCCTCATGTCGCTTTAACCCTTCGGATTTGGAGGTGGGTTGGTCTCATTTCTTTCCCCTTCCCGTTGATTGACATTTTTTCCCCGCTCCACTCGGAGTTTAGTTTTGTTTTGTTTTGGGGCAATGACGGCGATGATGCTAAATGCACGCTAATGATAGAGTAGAATGATATCTCATCCTGCGACATCAGGACTCATTCCAGGGCCTTGGTGAACCGTAGGATGACGGTATCATTTGCTGCCACAAGGCTAGCAGGGCACTCATACCTTCTTAGGATTGTTTGTGATCCTACGCCCGACGAAATAATCGACTCGTAGACAATCTCAATTTCAAAATCTGATAAGGACGGGTACTATTTCATATACAAACTCTCTTTTGTATGTCTGAAACTCATGTGCATGCTAAAAACATAAATTTTAAAACTATATCATAAAATCCGGTTGTCTACTGGTTGATTATCAGTTTTTGGTTAAGGAACACCCTCCTGAGTTAGGTTTAGTAGGACACCTTCACAGGCGAGCGGCGAGCTCTATACACTCGGGTGACCGAAGTGGCACTCAACGACCCTTCGAGCAGATCTACGCGGTTCGAGCCTAGCCCCGACCCGAGTGCTTGCGGTTTTCTTCGGGTTTTCGTATGATTTTGATGAAGCACTCGTGGTCCTTTTTTTTAGGATTTTCCTGAAGTTTTGATGACTTTTTTTTGTTATTCATTTTCTCGAGCTTTCCGTTGTGAGTCATTCGCCATCTTTTCTTTAGCTTTCTGGATGATATTTCCGTTTTCTACTTGGTTTTTGCCTGCAAGATGCACTTCAGCTTGCTGCGATAACGACTCTCCCAGGTATACAGGTTTGTTTACATTTACAGCGTGTTACTTTTCGCACCTGCTACTGTTCTTTTTAGCACGTTGTACTATAATCTACTGCATGTTTTATTGTTTTCCTGCGCTGCATACCCTGCTATACACTGTACAACATTTAAACATACTTACATAGGATGTTTAGAAGAACTCGACCATAGGGCCATCTGATTGAACATTTTAACTTGTCATCTTAGAAAACTCAACCTCTTCACGGCAAGGAGCTTGGAGCTGGTGTGGTGGGCAGCACGATCTTCTTCAACAACAAAACGCGTCTTCATAAATCAAACCACAGGATAGCTTGGGAAGTCATCGAGGTTCGCTTCCGGACCTCTAACATCTCCTAGTCTCTTTCCCTTTGGATTCTATAATCAATGTTCTAAATTTGAACTAATCTCCTTTCACACCTCTTTATCCGATTTCGTTGAAAAGTCCTATCCTTTTGACCTCTTTGAAGATAATATTTCCTGATTTTTATCAAGAGTCTTCTTAAGTGATTTCGGTCATTTAAGTTAGTAATTAACTATAGGGGTTTGCCTTATAGGAAGCATTCCGAACCAACTTAAAATAAACCCTATTTAATTCTTCATATTAAATAGGAGAACTTGTCGGCAAATAAAATGGTTTTGCAGACCAAACGGACGTCATATATTTCTTAGTTTATTTGATCGAGCCCCACCCTCAGGTCCTGTGTTTATCTTTTGAGGTAAATGTATGACTTGAGGTGTAGCGCTCTTTCATTTAAACTATGAAAAATATGGGGTCAGTTTGACTTCATATTTCTTTTCTAAAATTCATATTGAAGCGTCCTTCCGAAGCGGGCGACGGGATTTCGATTCCGGCGACCGACAGCTTCTTACGGGCACTTCACACCCAAAACAACGTCGACAAATAACTTCTTAATTCGTTATTCACCATTTAAAGAAAATTTGTCAATATTAGTATCTATTAGAAAATTTTAATGGCTAGTAATAGCCATTATTTATTTCTGATAATCCTGAGTTATTTCCTTCTTTTTTTTCTATTATAGTATGTTTTTATTTCCTTTTCCTTTCTAGTTGATCATGTGATGAGTATATATACTCTTTGCATCAATAAGAAAACATCTTGGTTATATTCCAATATAGTATCAGAGCCATGATCCTAACCAAGGTTGGCAAGCATCTCCTTGTCATCCGCTGGTCTGCCACCCTATCCAGATAACCTTTGTTTGTCTGCCGGTCTATGCAGATCTGCTTCACTGGCGATTCTTCTAGCAATATAAGCACAAAGATTCTTTGCTTTGCTGGTCTATCAAGATTTGGCGATTCGTCTATCTACTGCCTCTGATGATTTGATTCATTTGTCTGCTTCCTCTGGCAATTCCTCTAGCAATATAAGCACCTGCTTTCTTCCCAGACACCGGGTGATCCTTCCAAACCGCCAACCTGACCTCCTCGCCTACTATCGGAACTCCTTCCTAAGAGCTCGATCTTCCTCCATATTCACCGGACTTTCTCTGTTATGCCTGTCAGTCCTTATATTTCAGCCGGCTAAGGGTTTAGTCAAGCCAAAACTTCTCCCCGAGGACAAGACAGCCATATCTATACCAGCATCTTCCAATCTCCCATCAACCCAACATTTTGTTTTGCACAGCCGGGATCTTGGCGAACTCCTCCAACAATGAACCGCCATCAGAAGGGGTTCTTGAGTCCACTGGCGGATCAATTCCAAACTCCATTCCTATGCAAACCGGAGGACAGGAAAACATCAACTTGTTGATCACAACTTATAAACTAAATGGCAGTAACTTTCTCCAATGGTCCCAATCAGTGTCTTATTTCATCAAAGGACGTGGGAAATACGGGCATCTTACTAGTATGATTCGTGAACCTCCAAAGACTGACCCGATGTATGGAACATGGGAAGTGGAGAATCTCACAGTCATGTCATGGTTGATCAACTTCATGAAAACTTTGATTGGTCGATTATATATGTTTCTTCCTTCTGCTAGTACCCTCTGGACGGTAGTTCATGATACCTAATCGGATGTAAGAAATTCCAGCCAACTTTATGAGGTGTCCAAGAAAATCCGTGAAGCAAAACAAGGATCCAAGACTGTGACCCAGTACTCCATTGAGATTTCTCTATTTTAGGAGAATTCTTGGTAAATAAAGGTATCCTCCATCATAGTTATTGATATTACTCGCTCAACAAAATGGAATAGCCGAAAGAAAATAGTAACATCTCCTTGTCGTTATTCGCTCCATTATGCTACACTTTAATGTTCCAAAATGTTTCTGCAACGATGTCATTATTGTCGCCACTTAGCTCATCAATAAAGTTCCCTAAAAAATTCATAACTTTCGTGCTCCTTTAGCCGTCTTAAGATTGTGCTTTCGCAAGAATTGGGCCTTCTCCAGTTTAGATCTTAAAATTTTTCGGAACACGTCCTCAACTCGGAGTAAACTTAATTTCAGGTCAATAAAATATGTTTTCCTATGATACTCTGTCACGCAAAAGAGATATCAGTGCTTTGACGCTACCACACAGAAGGTCTGTGTGAGTGCTGATGTCTCCTTTTTTGTAAGTGTTCACTACTTTCCTAACTCAGCCTCCAGTGAGGGGGCACTAGAGTTCTTGGAAAATGTCCTTTACCCTACTCCTATGGAAGTTCCCCCCACGTCACCTACCATTGAGGAAACCTTTGTTCCTTTGGTTTCACCCACCTCTCCTACAACTAAGGAGCCCACTGTCCCTTTGGGTCCACTAGTCAATCCTTCTCACTCTCCGTGTTACACTCGACGCACTCGTTCTGATGCACCTACCCAGGAGCTCCATAACCCCTTGATGTGGCCTAACTCCCCTCTGGAAAACATCCTCAGCATTGCTCCTACTTCAAATGAGGAAATCAGTTCTCTAGTAAGATACACAATCAAACATGTTCTCTCTATCCTATGACAAACTATGTTTCTTTTTGCAAATCATCACCAACATACAAAGCATTTGTTATGATCCTGAACAATCATTAGCTTTCATCTATAATTGAGGTTATTTTAGCAGACCCAGCCTGGAAAGATGTCGACATGGAGAAAATAAATGCCCTTAAGCGGAACCATACTCAGAACATTGTTGAACGTCCTCAGGGAATGAAAGCATTGAGATGTCGATGGATTTTAGCATCAAATTTAAATTTGATTGTTCCTTTGAATGTGACAAGGCACGGTTGATCGCTAAAGAGTATTCACAGACTTACGGAGTTGACTATGAGGAGACATTTACTCCAGTGGCTAAAATAAACACCATTAGGGTCCTCTATCATTAGCTGTAAATTTGGATTGGCAATTATTCCAGCATGTCAAGAATGCATTCCTGAATTGTGATCTTGCAGAGGAGAATTACATGGCAATTCCTCCAGGCTTTGACTCCATCGCCGCCCAGGGGCAAGTATGTAGACTACGAAAGTTCCAGTATAGACTGAAGAAAGCATGGTTCGGAAAGTTCAAAAAGGTGGCCGTAGGCCAAGGATTCCCTAACTCGGGCTCAATCAGACCACACTCACTTCTTACAACGTTCTTCCAGCAACCAAATAACTATCCTTATGTCGACGATATTGTTCTCACAGGGAATGATCTACCAGCATTGGATTCTCTAAAAGACATTCTTGTTGCCTCCTTTGAGATGAAGGACTTGGGATCTCTCTGGTACTTCTTAGGCATGGAAGTCTCTTGACCGTCTCAGGGGGATTTGCCTGTCTCAGCAGAAATATATCATTGGCCTTTTGATAAAGAACAATCTTCTTTTGCGCAAGCCAACAACTATCCCGATGGATCCAAATGAAAAAAAATTTTGATGTTCTCAAAGCGGTTCCTGTTAACAAGACTCACAACCAACATCTTGTGGGGAAACTCATATATCTTGCCCATATACGCCCCAACATATGCTATGCAGTTGAGATAGTGAGTCAATTCATGTATGATCCTTATGAGCACAATCTCCAAGCTGTCCACCGGATTCTACACTATTTAAAAGGTACATCGGGCTCAAGTTTATATTTTTCCCGCCACATCTCTCGCTCAATTGTTGTTTACGCATGTTAATTGGGCTTGTTCCGTCCATGATCAACGATTTTCCTTGGGTACTGCTCATTTATGTGAGGAAATTTGGTCAAGTGGAAAAACAAGAAGCAATATATGGTTGTCCGGAGCAGTAGGAGCAGAATTTCGATCCATGTCATCTAGAATTTGTGAGGCTATTTGGTTACACATCATGCTCCGAGAACTACAGATGCCACTCTCCGATCCCCTATAATTATTTTGTGATAACATGGCAGTCATCATCATTGCACGCGACCTGGTCCAGCATGATCGCACTAAGCATATTGAGATTGACTGACACTTCATTAAAGAAAACCTCGAGTCTGGGAAAATTTGTGTTTCGTTTGTGTCATCCAATAACCAACTGGAGGATATCCTCACAAAGAACCTTCCTCAACTACTATTCCATGAGTTCAAGTCCAAGTTGAACATGATTGAATCTATGCTTCAACTTGAGAGGAAGTATTAGAAAATTTTAATGGCTAGTAATAGCCATTATTTATTTCTGATTATTCTGAGTTATTTCATTCCTTTTTCTATTGTATTATGTTTTTTTACTTACTTCCCTTTTTATTATATTATGTTTTTCTATTTCTTTCCTTTCTAGTTGATCATCTAATGGGTGTATATACCCATCTTTGTCAATAAGAAAACATCTTGGTTCTATTCCAACGATATATTTATAGTTGTTTATGTATTTATGGTAAAGTACATATAAACATTCACAAATATTATTATAAGCATCCAAGCTAATGTAAATAAAGTTAAAAGCAAAATTTATTATTTTAATTTTATTTCTATGGTCTAAAATAACATCAATTGATATTAAAAGATTAAAATACGTTAATATTCATCAAATTTCTCTTTTATCTTAATCATAGTATTCAAAATATGTAGGTGACCAATAAAAGTGTTATCATTCAAAATCCTCTTCATACCTTAAAGCTTTGACAAGAATAAATAACGAGGAGAGTAGTTGGAACAATAGATGCAAGAAAATATCCAAAAAAAAAATCTACATTATAAAACAAGTAAATCGGAGTTCATAAAATATATATGACAAAATGCAAGTTCGTAACATGAGATAAATTCAGTAGCTTGATCAAACATTTTAAAAAGGGAATAAACTTTTTCTAACTCCATCCACTCATTTTTATGAAGACAAGATACAAGGTAAGGATCTCTATCATGAAATTCAAGGGACACATCTTTAAATTATAATGCACGAGATAATATTACATAAGTAGCATTTCATCTTATAATATACTCAAAGATCAACTCCTTCAAAGGCAAGTGCATAAATTGTGTTATCCTGCTAAATATTACTAAATAATATTGGGAAGTAATCACATAATTAACACATTCTTTAACAATATTAATTATATTATTCATCTCTGAAATCTAACATTGCATTAAGAATGTGCAGAATAATATAGATTAAATATCCTATCATCAAAAGGAAGCTTCTTATGAAATTCAAGACTTCAACAAATTCATCCCTGAAATAATCTATGCCACATTATCCATTATTATCAGTGCAATTTTGTTATCAATACCCTAGTATTTAAAGCATGTATATATCATGTGTATTTTTTATAATATGAGCCGAGAGCACAACAACAAAGTTAATCACTCTTTTCTATATCCTATAATCGTCATCAATAAAATAATACATTAAAATAATGTAATGTATATCTTAGGCAAATTTTTATAAATCAGTTATTAACAAATGTTTAAATCTCTTTTTTACTCTTGTAATGTGGCATACAATCAATTTTCAATATAACTTATGGTATCTTTCTAGAATGTGAACTAGTAGCTTTTATGATAAAATTAAATATTTGTAATTCTACAAATTTAAATAGCAGCTCGTGACCAATATAATATGAAAAATCAACTCACTCATTCTAGCATAATTATAGTTCTAATTAGTAACATTACAAGTATTTTCTGAATTAATCTTAGTTGTTATTAATGATGATTGAACATTAATATTAATTTGTCCCTCAAACTGTATCATCCTCTCGCCACAACGAAATAGATTTCATTTAAATTTTGTTTACATTCCTTTGTTTCATGAGTTTTTACTTGCAATGATTATATTGCACTTTTGAAGTAACATCAATAACTTTAACAATGAAAAATTCATTCCACGTCAACCCTCATTTTTCTTCTTGCTTTCTTTATATAAGGTCTTCAAATTGATCATCAACTATTACGTTTATATTTCCTATAATCTCACTTATTATTATTGGGCTTGATGATCCTCCAACACTGAATCCTTGTGATAGGCGGTGGCAGACAACGGTGGCGGTCAATGGTAGAAGATGGGTGTCGGCGGTTAACAGAGGCTGGCAATCAACAATGGCCGACGACAGACATTGATAGAAGTACGACACTTTACATTAAACTGTGTATTTGGAATTCGCCCAAATTCATCAAATTTGAAATACACGTAAAATGAACTGAAGTTTAAATTACAAATACACCGTTATTTTACATTGCATTTATTCTTTCTACAAACCATCTAGACTCCTAAAATGCCTGCAAAAAAGAATAGAATCCATCCCACTTGCAGGCGACCAAATATGCTCTTAAGTGAAAATAAAGAGTAGGGCCTAAAGTTAAATGAGGAAGTGCAGATTTGCACCTCTAATTTTAATTCTTTCTGGTGACTTTAAATTACCGTAGTAAAAAATTTAATTAAAAACTAATTAATTAATTAAATTAAATTATATCATTAATGCTTATAATTAAGTATTATGAATTAATTATATGAAATAAATTTAATTATATATAAATGAGCTTTAATCGAGTGTACTATTCAAGATAAAAAATGAATTGAACAAATAGTTATTCAAATTTATTCATTTAACAATAGAGTATTATAAAAAGTGCTTAAACTTATCCAATTTGTTAATTCAATAAACATAAACATACTTTTATCTAACCAAGCCACAAGTAGTTGGTTAGACACTTAGTTCATTTTTAGTGCTATACTTGATAAGTTCATATGCAAAGCAAAATTCAAAACTTTTTGAATTAAAATTTATCAAAAAATATATTTTGTTAAAACAAGTAGTAAATCAAGTTTTCAATGTTTTGACATTTTTATTCTTGAATACATTGTTCATCATGTGTTATTCAATGTTCTTTAATCAAAACAACATAGCATTATAGAAGTATACCATGTTGATTAGGAAGCCAATCTTCTCATAATCAAAATGATGCATTTTGATGCGATAATAGCTTAGAAAGGCATATAATAAAGCTCATAACAGAAAAATTAATAGTCAAGTCAACTGGAGTGTCTAGTTGAGGGAGATTGGGCTTGTGTCTATAAGCTTGATTTATGTACACAACTTCTTGTTGAATTTTTGCACCATGATAACATTGAAGATCCAACACATATATTGAACTTCTCATATGAATCATCCACTAACATCTCCTGAACCTCACAACAAAAAGGCTCAACTAGAGTCATACAACTTCGGAAATCTTCTGTTTAATTAGCCTGGCCTATTTGTAGTTATTCAAGTGATGAAAAGAAACATTGATGTCAACAAGTGGCATTTCATATAAATATGAAGTGAATGCATCAAAGTTTGAGTGGAGGTAGTCAATGACTCAATCTTGATGCTTTGCATCAAATGAGTCACTAAGGCAAAAAGTGGACGTGCGGTCGTTTGAGATGATGACTTCAACCATAGTCTCAAAAGATTAAGAGATAGATTAATGGTCAAACTCATCAACAATTCCACAAATCTACAAAATTTCACCTTTTATGACCAAATTTTATATGACAGACTCTATGCTTTTGAAATTTAGCAAGTTCTCTACTTGACTAAGGAAATTTTAACTTGGTTTATTAAATAAACTAGCAAATTTAATAGGAAAAGTTGTTCGAGTGTGTGGTGATTACTGGTTTCAAATCTCAAGGAAGTGAGTTTCCAAATCCAATTTTTATAAATATAAAATTTTCTTCAAAAAACTTGAGGCAGTTTCTTCTTTCCTTATCACATTGCAAGATTTCAAATTCACAAGATCACAAATTTTCCAACAACAAAGAAGTGATAAAAATGAAACTATCATGGAGCTCGATTTAAATTTAATTTCTCTAAAAAAGATAAAGTTTTTGGGACACTTCCCTATATGATCAAAATTGATCAGCCTCGAACATTTAACTTGTTTAAGAAAAATCTATGGAATTTTTCTTATCCCCTAAAATACAAGTGTTGGAAAGAGTTCATTTCTTTCTTCCACGTGGGCTTCTTGGTGGGACAACATCTAGGATTGAAGAGGAATCTTTTGAGTGCCAGATTTCGTAAGTGGGAATAAGCTTTATTATTGTGAAAATGATCTTTGTAGGAGTAAATATATTGATGACTCATAAGGATACAATAGCACACGCATTAGAGATTGTCGACTAAAATACTCATTATCATGGATTGCACTACAATTTCAACAAGTGGCACATAGAAAAGAGAAAAGACAGATTCTTAAGTATGAAAGTGAGTTCTCCTTTATCAACTGATCGTAATTTGGCAAGCTTCTTTCCCATATATAATGTCAAAAGAGTTTGTCGACTTCGTTGGTGATGTCCATACTAATTTTGATGATGAGTTGACTTCCCAGACAACTTGTTGTTTTCATTGGCTTGATCTGCTGGATAGAAGAATGTATGCACCAAGTTGAGCAAATATCTAAACGGTCATTCTCACTGACCTGAGTGACTATTACATGAGCTTTAACAACCTCCATTTCTCATCGAGCATCTCTTGCTAGAAGCAACTAATGAATCAGTGAAGGGACTCTCCATATCCTTGTGCATGTTATGGAGAATGATAATTCTTTGGCAATCTTTGTGCACTGGAAAATTGGGCGATAATTTATTGTTTCAAGTTTGAGAAATTGGTGATGCTATCCAGAGAAGGAAGATAGAGATGTGTCATAGTGATGTATCATTGAAACTGATGAACATCAATCTATATTCAATCACATCGCTGACTGTGTAGAGTGAAGCAGTTGATTAGAAAGTAGTCAACTTGGTAGACCAAATTTAATTTCCCTCTTTAAGGATCTAGTGATGGCATTTTAAACTTCAGTGGAGGTAGTTCTTCCGTAACTTCTGCTAAGAAGGTGTTGGAAAGCTACATCTTGGTGTTTCATCAATCTGCAATGGAGATGAAACTCTGCAATACTTTCTTATGGGAGAGATACCTCCCTCAGTGGGTGCTAGTCCAACGATTCCATGATTGCCACAACGTTAATGGGTCAGATAGCCAACTAAATCCCTCTCTTGGGGAAAGTGAATAAATAAAGCATCTTATGAAAGGTGTTTTGTGATTTTATGAATCATTTTTGTCAAATGATATTCCATCTAATTCAGTATCCTAAATGTGTACATTTTTTCATGGATCTTTCCCTGGCCTAGTTCTTGATCATAGATATATCCATGCACACTAAACCTTTAGAATGTAGGATCCAAAATTATCGAAGGAAAATAAAAAGACCATACTTGAGGAACATTTAAGCCCAAGAGAAAAAGAGAGAGAAGAGATAGAATTGAAGAATCAGAAGGCGTATCTTTATTAAATATTAATAGGGCATCCTTCGGAGCACAAAACTACGATATTCACTCATGCCTATGCACAACTAGTAAACCTTCATCTATAGATGCGGATCAAAAGTTTGTAACACATAATTGACTAATAAAAATATAAATTTAGTGAGCTCTATTTAGTTTGTTGTTTGCCAGTTATCAATTGAATGAGAATTCCAGGCGTGTTTTGGTTTGAGGGCAGACACAGACAAGTGTTAAGTTCTTTGAACGTGAAAAAAGTGGACATAATTGATGGTGAGTTCAATAGCTGGTATTAAGGGCCAAATTAGAACTATTGCCTGGTCAATTAGAAAATATCTTATTAAGGCGACTGTGTGGCTTTGATTCCTTATGAGCAACTTGATGAGCATTAACTCTTATGGAAGTAGAGACTTAGAGAAATTACCGAGAACTGGTGAGCCGGAGGAGACTTATTGAACCGAGTTTAGATTTCCATGAAGACTTGATCAGTCTGAACTAAACAAACATGGTTTGTACAATCTTCATTGATTCTTATATGCATTCATTCTAGCACAACACTATATAAGATGTTGATTTTTATCAGCACACACGTGTAACAATACATTAGTTACTCAATAATGAACAAAAAATGTATTGGTTTTACTGAACAGAACTGCATAATGAAGATAAAACTGAATTTAAGGGGGGAAAAAAACACTCTACCTCTTCGAGCTCTTTAGCACGCTCTTTCCATGCATCTTCCGACCCCTCCTCATCGCGATGTGCGACTGGAAGGACACAAATCAAATGCCTCCGCAGCTGATGCCTACAGTGTTCCTCAACCCTGCACCGCGGAATTCCCGATTCGCAACCAACCTGATAAAATGGACAGTTCACCAACTTCATCTTACATGCCGTAACACAATGCCGATCCATTTCCCTTCTCAGCACCATCTCCCCGCACTTCTGATCGCATTCCAACACCTTATACGCACAAATCTCGTCATGCTCCTTCCCACGCGCCGCGCAGAACTTCACCCTGCACCCCTCGTTCCCACACCCCAACGTCCGAAACCCACATTTCTCTCTATGAACTTCCAGCTTCCGCTCGTCCTCAAATCTCATCGAGCAATGCGCCTCGTTCTTATAATCAATGTTTCGAAGCAGCACCTCGGAGATCGCTTCGCGTCGATCGATCGTCCAGAAGCGATTGGTATCCATCTCATGGACGAGGTCATCGATCCTGTCATCGCGAGCATCGCTGAGGATCCATCCGGAGACACGGCTGAAAATATTTCGTTTGGAGGCCGTGAAATCTTCGATTAGCTCGGCAATAATGTCGACGGGTTCGGGGAGGAAGGCGTTGGGGTCGGAAGATGAATCGCCGGAGAGGAGGAGATCGGAGATGTAGTTTTCCGTGCGTTGGATGAGGTGGTCGACCATCTCTTTGCGGAGATCGACGGCGACGTCGGAGGGAGTGCGGAATATATCGCCGGTGGTGGAGTCGACGCAGGCAGTGGCGAGGCCGGGGAGGAGGAGTTGGGCGATCTTGTGGAGTAGCTCGGCGTCGCAATGGGAGCAGGGGGAAGAGGAAGCACCGGAGTCTATGATCAGGTGGGGATCGGAAACCGGTAGATCCATTAGTAGGGCGGGAGACTCTCCAGAGCTGCACGACCGAGAGAAATAAGTCAGATTCTTATACATTTAGGTTCCGTTTGACGGAGATTATTATACAATTAGGTTCTCTGTAACGCCCATTTGGAGCAGCTTAATTGCCGTGATGCATTTTCAAAATGTGATTATCTTATCCAATAATCTGCTGACAAGCTGATTAAAAATAATTTGATGATAAATTAAGTGATTTGGTTATTATAAATTTTTATTTTTTTGAGAAAATTAGACTACTGTCAGAAAACTGTCATCGCACTTAGCTATATGAGTTGTGAAAGAAAAAACTGTTTTCTGCATTTTGAAAACGCATAAGCTGTCAAAACGTTGTTTACCCAAACACGCAGGTGTGTTTTCAAAATAC
This sequence comes from Papilionanthe hookeriana x Papilionanthe teres, assembly GCA_022702705.1. NCBI lineage: Eukaryota > Viridiplantae > Streptophyta > Magnoliopsida > Asparagales > Orchidaceae > Papilionanthe > Papilionanthe hookeriana x Papilionanthe teres. The sequence continues at coordinate 3,905,324 of CM040430.1, read as the reverse complement.
TACCGCACCAAATAAGTTGTCACAAACGAACGGTTGATGCAGTGCAGTAGATTATCAAATAATTCGATCGAAATTCAAGTTAAACGCGGCTGTGGGATCTATCCCGTGGCACACATTCTTTTAAGAGTATATTATCCCGCTACTTCCCATGCTTCTCTCGCCTCTCGTCCGCCCTAGGTGAGATTGATCTTGTGAAGGTAGTGCTTCTATCCCTCTGTCGCGTCTCTCTCATGCAGTCATGCTTAGGGTTGCCTTTCTTCTCTTTTATTTTCCCTCCGAGCTTTGGTTATTTTGTTCTGCAAGTAATTTATGAGGTAATTATCGATTGATTGGCTTTCTTTACACAATTTTTTATTCTCTCTGATTTGCAATTTATTGTGTGATTTTCGTGATTTGTGATTTCCGATTTTTCAGTTGCGGTCTAGTTGATTTTGGATTTGGATATTGCAATAAAAAAAAATCAAAATGTTCGGTACTATTTTAGAGACTAGATGAATGATTTTGCTTGATTTGTTAAGTATGAATCTGATAAATTGATGAAAAAGATTTCATCATTGGTAGATGGCAAAGTCTCAGGTTTCCTGTTTGAAAAATAGATAAATTGATCGATCAACTATATAGACAGTCAAACATGTTAAATAGAACTATGAAAGTTTGTTTCATTTCCAACCGAAGTAATTTAACCCTATCATTTCAAGGGTAAATTTTATAAGTTTCAATTTCCTGCACCGCATAAAATTTATATCTTTCAAATATTTATTATCATATAAAATATACCATGGTCATTGTCCTCTTAAAAGTGGTATACACTTTCCAATCGTATATTTGTAATATTATTGTGTTGTAAGTGTCAAGTGTGAACATCACACTTTGTAATTTTATTAGTCCATTTGTGGTTCATTAATGTTAGTTAAAATATGTAAATGAATAACATGTAACGTAGTCATCCTCTTTCAATTGAGGTTAGAGAAAAGAGCATCTTTATTTCTTGCAGATGTTTGAAAAACCATACTTGAAAAAAAAAAATAGACAATGTTATAAATATGTTGGAAGATCTTTCTACTATACATCCACCGATTAATCTACCAGATAAATAGTTATATAGAATAAATAGAATTGTGCGTTCATTTCTAACAGATGCAATTTAATTGTTTCATTTCTTATGTAAATTCTTTAAGTCTCAAATTTCTGCAGTATATAACATGCACAACTTTCTAACATTTGTTATAATATCAAACATAACACCATTATTGCCCTCTTAAAAAGTTATATACACCATCCATGCATATATTTGTGATACCAATGTATTATAAGTGTAAATATTGCACTTTGTAATTTTATGAGTTCATTCATTGTTCGTTAATGTTAGTTGGAATATGTAAATGAAAACGTGCAAGATAGTCAACATCTATCAATTGAGTTTAGATGAAATAGCGTTTTTATTTCATGCAGATGCTTGAAGAAACCATACTTGGGAAAAAAAATATTACACCATATCATGAGACAATGTTTTAAATACGTGACAAGATATTTCTATTGTATATTCACTGATTAATCTACTATATAAATAGTTATAAATAATAAATATAACTGTTAAAGTTGGTTTCATTTCCAGTTGATGCAATGTAACTGTTTCATTTTAGATGTAAATACTATAAGACTCAATTTACTGCAACGCATAACATGCACATCTTTCTAATCTTTGTTATAATATCAAACATAACATCATTGTCTTTTTAAAAATGATATACACTTTTTTTGCTTATATTTGTGATATCATTGCGTTGTAAGTGTGAATATCACACTTTGTAATTTGACGAGTCATTTTGTGGTCCATTCAAGCCAGCGGGAATATGTAAATGCAAGCATGCAATATAGTCATCCTCTATCAATTAATGTTAGAGAAAATGATATACTTATGTCTTACAAATGTTTGAAGAAATCAAACATGGAAAAAAAATATATATTACACCCCATCGCAAGACAAGATTTTAAATATGTGGCAAACTCTTTCTACTGTACATTCAATGATCATATAAATAGTTATACATAATAAATATACTGTGAAAGTTGGTTTCATTTTCAATTGATACAATTTAAAAAGACAATTATGGTGGTATTTTTTATATAATTACAAAAATTTCAAATGCATGCATGTCATGTGCTGCAGGGAATTTAACCTTGTAAAATTTACATATGAAATATAACAATTAAATTGGTTCTTATAAAAATCACATGATGGGGTGTAATATTTTTTTTCCCTATTTTGGTTTTTTCACACATCTATATGAAAGGTTGTGATGTGTGTTGGTTATGGGTTCGGGTGGTGCCTCTGACTTGTGTTGTGTGGTTGTGTGGTGGTGGTGGTAGTAGTTTGTGGACTGGGGTAGGGATAGTTGGGTTGTGTGATGGCTTTGGTTTTGTGTTGGAGTGTAGGTGGTTATGTTGTGGTTGTGTGGCTCTTGAGGCTAATTATTATGCTTTGATTGTTGTAAAATATTAATGCTTGTTTTTTCCTATTCTAGTAACACAATGGTTAAATATAAAAAAGTTGGTTCAACAGTCGCGTAGGATAGGGAAGCAAAACTCATATTTTGTGATTTCTGTCTTAAGAATGTTGAGCTGTGAAATAGGCCCACCTATTTAAAAAGGAAGGTGACAAAATATTATGACGAAGTTCAAGGAAATGACATGAATGAAGTATGATAGGTTTCCATTTAAGAAAAAGTGGGACTAGTTGATGGACTGAAAATTATGGAAAGAATTAACATGGGGATCCATGGGGTTGGGTTTGGATCCAATCAAATGGGCTATTGATGCTTTAGAGGGATGTTGGACAGAGAAATTGGAGGAAACAAATTTCATTACTTAATTTTCATTGTATTAAAGTCTCTTTTTTTAGTAATGTCCAATAGTAAATTGTTTGAAGTAGTAAACTTCCTTGCATATTGCAGGCTGTTTCGGTCCTCAATAAATTGAAATTATGTAGAATTTACCCCGATTTAGAAGAGAAGTTGAACCATATGTTCAGTGGGGTTGTGGCAATAGACACTCAGGCCTTCACCCCAAGCAAGCATGGGATTGCTACTATACCAGAGGAGTTGGAGGCTGAACAGGTAATTGGCTTAGGTGAAGGCCCAAGCCCAAAACAAAATGAATTGGAGTCCACCTAGAGGTCAAAGCGTCACAAGGTGGAGAAAAATAAAAAATGAGCATCATTCACCATAACCCAAATAACAAAACTGGTGGATGTGTTTGCACGAGTTATACTGGTACTTCACGTGACACCTCTTTAGACGACTTTCTCCAAGTTTCGGAGACAGCTCTCAAAGTTTTTGGGACGTCGTTCTATATGAACTCCTTGAAATTGCTGGAGGACTCGATTAGTAGACAAATATTCATGAAGATGCCCCCTGACCGTAGGGTCAGCTATTTATTTATTTATTTTTTTATGCCAAAGATACTTGTTTTTTTGGAGTTATTGTTTTAGCTCTTTGTTTTTTTTTTCCAACTCTTCCATCAGATATATGGTTTTTTATGATTTTATTTATAATATGAACAATTATATCTTATTTTGTATTTATGTCATCTCATTGTACATTATTTTTATATTTTAGATATTTTTTTTAGGTTGTGATGGTTGGTTGGGAAGTTAGTGTCGACGACAATCGTGTTTTTGATTTTGCAATAATAAATCAAAACCATATATTTCCTCACCCACCTACAGATTTGTTCAAGTAATAATCTTTTTTTTTGTTTTTAAATTAATCAATAATTTTGTATTTGAGACAGATATATATTATTTGGATGATGTTGAATATCCCTTACAAATGAGATATTTAAAGCCATTTCCAGATACAAAATATCACAATCTTGATTTTGAAAGATTCAGCGGTGTTGCTTGGACATGAAAGAAATGTCTAACAAAAAACACACCTCCTTACGTGACGTAATTAAAAAAAAACATTTGAAGTTTATAAGAAAATAATGACTCATAACGCTTGATGTGCTGACGCATCCATTTCCGAACACAGGTGCAAATTATAGTGGCTACAATGACTCTGCACAAATACATTAAATAACATTATTCTCGAACTAATGTAGACTTCAGTATGACTACTGCGGGAGACAGTTCTATAGGCTCTCGCAGAGGACCACAGAGAACTATGACTTCTTCTGGTGGGCAAATAGACTCGAAGAATCAACCGTCGAGAGTGACCAGACATGCAAAGTATCCCTGGAGGACGACCTAGCTACTGACTTACACAATATTCACTTAAAATTAATATGATCAAAATATTAAATATTATTTTAATAGTATATTTCCTAATTGTAATAATCATAATACTTCGTTAAAAGAGGTATATATATATTTTTATTGTTATAAAGTTGATTTTGACATCTCAAGTATCAAATATTTTGTCATAATAATTCTGTTACAAACAATATTACTGCACATGGGCAAAATAATCATTTGTACATAAACTATTGCAGCTTATTAATAAACTATAGTCGCCCTAAACAGACTCTTAAGAAGTAGCTGTGAAGTTACTAGAGAAGAAGTTATTGTCCAAAAAGTTGCAGTGTCAATCACAACAAATTCTTCTTAAAAAAGATGTGATCTTAATTTTCTACCAGCCACCTCATGTAGTGAGGAATGGTGAAAAAACACTGCTTTTAACTGTAGTTTTTTAAGAATGCAGACAACATATAATTTTACCAAACAGAAAAAACTACGGTGAAACACCACACTCCTGCCACAGAACCGCCTCAAACACACTCGTACTCATCTCATGCTTAAAATTTGATTTTTACATTCCAATCCTAATATATCCATAAAAATATGGATTGCACTATTTCAACCTTTTTTACATTAAAAAAAAAAAAAGATGCTTTAGTTTTAAAAGTCAATATTTGAGTGTGAGATAAGTAAACACATAAGAAATAGGTGTTATGCATATAAATTCCATTTTTTAAAATTCTATTTTGTTCTTTTTGGGAAAATTACATACAGACCACCCAAAACTTCCTATTTACAAATCCACCCCCTCCATTTTTTTAATTTTTATCAAATTCTCAATAGTTCGCTAATGCCACTCATAAATATATCGATTTGGTAGCTTAACAAAATCAATTGGGTGGCCAATTTGTAAATATCAATGTTTCGAATGATCTTATGTAAAGTTATTGTCTCTCATCATCACGTCTTAGTTGTTAGCACGTTTCGTTTGTGACAATAATTGTTAATGACCGTTGAATAATTATAAATGGCATTTTGGTAAATATGATGTGCCTTTGATGACAATATGTTTAGAACCAAATGTTGAATTAATGACTATTCAACACAAATATTTTCAAAGTTGAATAAAAAATCATCTACATTGACCACCCTTTATCATTATTGACTTACTGTATTAAAAATCATTGGTTATTTTGCTCTTTTTGTTTTTACATATTTTTTTAAATAATTTAGCGTATGTTTGGAGCAACTGCAGTTAAATAATAACTATGAAGCTGCTGGCAAATAATTCAATATTCAAATAATTGTAGTGGGAGTTACATTTTTTTTTTTTTAAATGAAAAAGTAAGATTGTAGTTAGAAAACTACCACCACACTTATTAGGGTCCGTTTGGAGCAGCTTATTTGGTGCGGTGACGTTTTGAAAACGCACTTGTCCTGTTTGGGTAAATTGCGTTTTGGCAGCTTATGCGTTTTTAAAACGCTGAAAATAGCGTTTTCACACCGCACCTACCTAGGTGCGGTGAGAGATTTTTGACTGCAGTACGTCTTTTCCAAAAAAAATAAAAAAATTGAAATAGCCACTTCACCTAGCTTATGATCAGATTATTTTTAATCAGCTTATCAGCAGATTATTCAATAAGCTACAGCTGCCCCAAACGTACACGGGCGATGTAGGCATTATTGAATAATCTGTCGATAGCTCGATTAAAAATAATCTGCTCATAAGCTTAACTACTGATAGTTATTACAAATTTTTTTAAAAGTTCTACACCATGGACAGAAAGTTCGCTACCGCACCTGGTAGGTGCGGTGTGAAAACGTTGTTTTCAGTGTTTTGAAAACGCATAAGTTGCAAAAACACGGTTTACCCAAAACATGTCAAGTACGCATTCAAAATACCACCGCATCAAATGAGCTGCCCCAAACGAACAGTCAAGAATGACGAGAAAATGCAGATTTCGGTTGGTGATGTTCTTACAAGAAACTGTGGTCATACTGATTTAATCGAAACAGAAATAAAGCGTAATATGCAGTGTTCATATCTGCAGCCACAGACTATGCCACTAATTTCACTAATTTATGAATTCTAATTTTTTCCTAAAAAGATGATAAATTGAAAAATTATTTATTTATTTTTTTACTTTCAGTTATTACATTTTTTTGAAGGGCTAAAATTAATTTTTTGGAATGTTTGCAATTCAAGAAAATAAATAAAATTAATTTGCTTCATAATTGTAGCAATAATTAAAGAGTATCACTATCCCCAAACTTGCCCATATACTATAATTCACTTAATTTAGTATTAAATTGACTAATCTTCTTATGGTAATAAATTAATAATTGAAGAATATAAATTTTTTTAATGAAATAAAATTTATTAATATTTAAAGCTGACTAAAGTTGTAATGGGAAATATTCTTCAAAAAAATTTCAAAACCTCTATAAAATTAGGAGGGCTGCCAATGAGGTGATTTTGTCAAGTGTAAAGTTTGACGATTTTCATGTTGTCTTGTGATTAGGGCCGTCAAAACGGTTTGTCGTTTGCGAACAATTTGTGTTCGACTCGTTAAGATGCTCTTGTTGGATTCGTTCATTAAGCAAACCAGCCGAACGCGAATTCTTTTATGTTCGATATATAAACGAGCCGAACATGAATAAAAATTTGTTCGTTTGTGTTCAGCTTGTTTTGACTTGAAATAAATAAATAAATAAATAAATAAATAAATAAATAAATAAATATATATATATATATATATATATATATAAATGCTAAGTAATATTTTTAAATAATATAATTAACCATAAGACTACAAATATTTATAATCATTAAAATTATTAATAAGAAAGTATAATAAAAATATATTAAATTATATTTAAATAATATTTCAATATAAATAATAAGATTTAAATCTCGCCCTAACCCGTAACATCCTACATCTGCACAACTAAGGCTGTCAAAACGATTATTTGTTCGCGTAAAGCTCTTGTTTGGATCGCTAAACAAACGAGTCAAACACAAACAAATTTTTTGTGTTCGAAATATAAATGAGCCGAACACAAATAACGAAATTTTTTAACAAGCCGAACACGAACTGAACCTAGAACCTCCTCTGTCCGGCTCCCCTACTCGTGATGGGCATAGCTTTGCATTTAGAAAATTATTGCTAACCAAGATGTCAAAACACCACAATCTCCCAAATCATATATATTCATCTTCAAAATAAAAACATTTGCAAAACTAACCCCAAAAAGGCTCTACAACTAAAAAAAAAAATTACATTTATCCCCTCCATTACACTTTCAATTATTACATAGGGGCTGAAATTAAATTTCTGAAGTACTGAGTGCAATTTAAGAAAAGTTTAATGACCTTACTACATAATTGCAGTATTAATTAGAGATCATCACTATTCCCAAACCTAACTACTTGATATAATTTTACTTGATTTAGTATCAAATTGAGCTATAAATTTATAATTAAATAAAATTATGAGGTTTTTTATAGAAATAAAATTTAATTTCTATTTAAAGCTAATGGCCGTTAGATTATTACGAGTTCGCATAATAGGCCGAGAAAGTTCCTTTAAAATAATAAGGAGAAATTACAGAGCCGCTATAAAATTCACGCTGGTCTCCCTCCCTTCCCACGACTTTGGTCGGCAGTGATCCGCCAGCCACCAGCTAGCCGCCTAGACTACGGTGAGGTGCCGTGGCGGTAGTCTACACTGTGCGTTCGCTTGCCGGTAGCAGCCTGACTCTCCGGCGAACTTCCGGTCAGGGGGTAAGCTTCGTTTGCTTTCCTTGTAATTGATATGTGATGTAGGATTCATCGATCAGTTGATTTAATTGTTGTGTTTTTTAAATGTGGAATTAGATTGTGGGGTTTAGTTAGTTGTGAGAGCGGTGATTTTCATTGCTGGTTTGAATGAGGCTTATTTTGTGATCGTTTGTTGATTGTGTTTCTGCAAATAAAATGTTGATTGTAAGGATTTTAGGTGAGGGGGATGGGGAGAAGTGGGCAAGCTTTAGTATTTGAACAATGATGCGGAGTTTAGGTTAAGTGGTTGTTAATTTCTGTTTGATTCGATTGTTTTACAATGGATTGTGGAATAATGATTTGAAGTGTGGATGCGAGAGAGGGGATAAATATAATATTTTCCAAGTGTTTTGTTTTGAATTTGAAATTTATGATTGGGAGGTGGTGTCTTTTGGCATCTTTGTTAGCAGTAAGTTTCATTGCAAAATTGGGTTAGGGCTGGTTTTTTTATTTTTTGATACTTATGTTTTTATAAACAAATGTGAGTTGCTAGAAATCTGAATGAGATGGGCGAGATAGTTGGTAGAACATGTTTTTGATTGTTTGATACCTATGTTTAAGGTTATATTTTTCTCTTCAAGATTGATCATGAATTCTGAAAACAAAGCCACGCCAATCATAAGGCAACTTCGGAATCTTCAAACTTTACACTATACTGAATAGAAGGAACTATTTAAGGTGGTCTCAGATTTTGATGGTCTTTCTTAAAGGGAAAGGGAAACTCAATCACCTCTTTGGCAGCCCTCCAAATTTTCAAAGCCAAATGTTTATACTTTGAGATGAAGAAGATTTTTTTGGCTGTGTCATGGCCTTGGAACTCCTTGATGCCATTAAGAGTGGACCTTATATAATCATTTGAAAACTATAGAGGAGACATAGGAGGTTGTGATACATGAACTATATGTTTTTGTCAACTATAAAGAAATTTGAGTGGTTAGAAGAAGGATTTACTCAAATTTGATAGTTGTCATTGGATATTTATGTGGTAATCTTGGCTTAAGAATGTTTGAGATGCATATCTTGAGGCAAGTTTCAATATGAGGCCCCTAAATTGTTTGAAGGCTTGCACTTTTATGGTCTAATTAAGACTTGTGTCTTTTTTTATCGTAACATATTCTTTAAAGTATTTGGGTGAACACCTCAAACAAATGCATACTATGGATAAAAAAATATTTTGTTAAATGGCATTATATTCTTGAGCCAAGTTTCAATATGAGGCCCTTAAATTGTTTGAAGGCTTGCACTTTTATGGGCTAATTAAGGCTTGTGTCTTTTTTTATTGTAACATATTGTTTAAAGTATTTGAGGTGAACACCTCAAACCAATACATACTATGAATAAAAAAATATTTTGTTAAATGACATTATAATATTGCTAATATAGCTTATACAATTGAAATTTGTTTTTTTTTAAGGTTATAATTGCTAGTTGAGCGACAGAGAGAAAGATGGTTGCAAGCGGGAGGGTCTATGAGTAGGGAGGGTTGCGAGTAAAGGAGTTTGAGCGTTTTTTTTGTTAATGGAAAAGCAACAACATGTGTTCCGAAGTTGTTAAGTTTTATTTTATTTTTTTCTTTTAGAAGAGATATTTGTTGATACAAATTTTCATGACATTTAATTTTTAAGCAGGTTGTTATTGAATCTTGTTCCACAATTTACTTTAGATTAATATTTAAGAACGAGATTTGTTTTTTTATTGATATGATTTTTGGGTTCATGATGATGAACTAAGTTAAGCTCTTAATGGTTTGACATATTTATATTTTTTTATAACTTTTTGAGCTCTTTATTTGGTTTATCCATGGTTTACGCTTTGATTCATCTTGAGACTTACACCTCACCTTGCTATGATAGAACACCTTAGTTGTTGTCTTCATATTTTTTTACCTTGGCAATTACTCTCAAAATCAAAAAGCTTCAATCTTATCGAGTTGAATGATGGTTTGGAACTAGTTCCTGACAATGATCCTAGTATTTGACCACTTTTAACCCTACACAAGCAGGTCATTTATTGCCTACTCAGCCTTGCAAATTTGAGGCTTTGTAGATACTCAATCAGTAAGGACGTTAAAATTTTATTTTTTATGTTGATGATACAATTCTGACAAATGACAAAATAAATAAAAGGAAATCCTCAAGCAAAAAAGTTCATTGTAGATTTGAGATTAAGGAATTTTGTAAATTAAAATATTTTTCTGGTATAGAAGTTGTTCAATCTGAGAAAGTGGTATTTATTACTCAATATAAATATGTTCTGTGTTTATTGAGATAAAATTAATTTGATAGATTATAAGTTACATGAAACCTCAACATAACTAAGCCGAAGAGCTTGATGTCGATGAAAGTACTAAACTTAACAGAGTTTAATGTCACAGTTTAGTGAGAAGATTGTTCTATTTTTCAAATGCTTTGTTTGATATATTAGTTGATAAGAGTCTTATAAATCAATTCATGTGCATGTCAAAGAATCTCATTTCCTGGCTACTTATAATGTTCTTAGGTATTTCAAGTCAACCCTTGGAAAAAAAGGATATTGTACAAGATAAATCAAACCATAAGATTAGTAGGCTATATAAATATTTATTATACATGAGCTTTAGTGACATAAGATCGACCTCAGGATTTCTTATAGTACTTGGAGAAATCTTGTCATATGGACGAAAAAAATAACTAGTAATCTCAAGATGTAACAAGGAATGCAATCTTAGATCCACTGCATAACGAATGTACAAAAAATTTGAGGCTATATTAGGATAAAAAATTTGGAATCAACACTATTGAATGAAACATGTAGAATTCGACAAATGTTTTATAAAGAAAATTTTGAGAGTGGATTATTTTCCATTTTTTTAACATTACTTATGTGGAAACTATTTACATAAATATACTTTTAATAATTCATTTGTAATCAATATTGCTTACAATCTAGTCCAACATAATCAAGCAAAATTTGGAAATGTGCATAGATTTATGAAAAAAAGTATAGGTGAATTATTTTTCACTACTTATGTCCTAACAAGTAATCAACTTGCTCGCATTTTTGCCAAAGAACTATTTACTAATTTCAAGAACATTGTAAACAATATGGGAATGATAGATCCCTATCATATAGCTTGAAAGGAAGTGTTTGAGAATGTGTATAAAAATTCTAGGCAGCAGGATCCAGAAGAATGCATTTCAAGCAATTGTAACTATAGCCTTGTGATAAGTTCATGGGGTTGTAACAAAAATGATAATTAATTTAGGCTATAGTGTTAAATCTTGAACCGAATAAAATTTCATCAACTTTTTCTAAAATGACCTTGTTTTTTTTCCCTTGATTTTTGTGATACCCACACCCATTTGATTTAACATTGAAGTCATCATCATCATCATCATCATCATAATTATCATTATCAGTCAATTTCAGCTAATTGATGCCGGCTTACCAATTACTTCTTATCCTTGCAAAGTTAATTTCTATTTTTCTGCAAGAGTTGCTGTGCTGATATTTATGTTACTTTGAAGATGTCATCTCACAATCCTACGCAAGACAGTGCTACTACTGCATGTTTGTTACTTACAGATTGTTAAAGTGATGTTTTTTTTTCTCATCTCGATCCACTATTTTTTCCCCTTTGCAGGTCTAGCAAAGCTGTTATAACCTTTTGTTAATGGACCAAAGTTTTTCTAGTATTGAATCACCACGGCGGAAGCCAGGGCTTTTAAGAGATCAAGTTCAGCTAGTGAAAAGAAAAGACTCTCATAGATATGAAATTGCTCCAATTCAAGATTCACTATCTTTTGAGAAGGGTTTCTTCGTAGTCATCCGTGCTTGCCAGTTGTTGGCCCAAAAGAATGAGGGGATTATCATGGTTGGTGTTGCTGGTCCTTCTGGGGCTGGAAAGACTGTATTCACTGAGAAAATTCTGAATTTCATGCCAAGTATTGCTTTGATATCCATGGATAACTACAATGACTCAAGCCGTATAATTGATGGAAACTTTGACGGTGAGATTTTGATTCTCAAGTATATATATGGAATATTCTTAATTTATTCCTTTTATATGCAATTTTTATGACCCATCGGTAAGCCTTTTACTATCACATTTAAGTTGAAATCTTTGGCCATATCTGTTTAGGGAAATTTACATACGAACTACATAATGCTTATTTATTTACATATCCAATACCCAAAGCTTGATATTTACACTTATAACACCATCTTGTCATAAATCTATGCATGGAAATGTGTATTTCACTTTTAAAAATATATTGATGGTGATATTTTTGATGTGATTTTAAAGATTTGAGTGATATGCATGTAAATATGAATGTTTAGGTGTTAGATATGTAAATACATAAGAATTATGTGGTATGTAAATGTCCCATCGGTTTCATGTTTACTGTGGCCCCAGATGAATAATCTATTGATTATAATTCGCAAGCCATAACTGGCATCCTGGCATCGAAAGAAGAGACTTGCTATGAGTTTAACTATAGCTTATGAGACTGGGTGAGATGATATTTACGTGTTAAGCCCATAAATGTTCTAGAATGAGGCAGGAAAGTTGGATGATTCAGATGACTGCACCCATAATGGGTTTCACTATTGCAAGCTTGCTGCATGAATGTTCTCGATTGAAACTGGAAATTAAATAACGAAGCCTAAATGTTATTAAAATGCACTATTTATATTAGTTTAGGGTGTGATGATTTTGCCTATTCTCTACAAGATTTAGGTTGCTCAACATTGGTCGTGCAAATTAATGAAAAAATTCAATGGACAATTGGAATTTTGGAAAGTTGCATGCTGCTTGAAGGTGCATAAATATCACTTCAGATGCTTTGGTTTGATATGTTCACCGACTGTTGTGAACTTACTCAACTGTCACCTTCTTTTATAGATTTTAGTTTCCAGTTATAATATAGTTAATGGAAAATTTGGAATGAAATTTGTGACATTTTTTTTATGAAACTTAAGAAATCTAAAATTCATTAGACTCTCTTAAGTCTCTAATACCAGAATTAATGCTAATTGCAACTAAATGAGGATATTATTGGTAAAATGCAGTGATGTTAACAACCAAGACTCTAATACCAGAATTAATGCTAATTGCAACTAAATGAGGATATTATTGGTAAAATGCAGTGATGAAAACAGGAATAAACGACACAAACACAAACAAAACTCTAGGGTCAGGATGAAATCGGTAGGGTTGCGGTTGGACATTAAGTGGGCGTGGCTGGTAGGGAGGTTGCGGTAGCTGGTAGGAGGGGTTGCTGCAGTAGGTAGAGAGTCTGGAGAGAGATGCGACATCATTTAGGGTTGTTGGGGTTCTCAGCAGTAAGTAGGAAGACTATTCTTGCTTCATTCCAATTCATTGGAGGCTATGACTGCAACCCACAAATTCCATTTTCCAAAGCAATGGGACATTAAACAGTCTAGCAGACTATTTCAACCTTCCATTGGTATTAGTTGTCCTCCGCGTTGAAACGGGCATGGTTTTTCTTGTGTCGGCATGCCTATTGAACATTGGGACAACCCTTTTCTGGAACTCCATGCTATCTGCTCTATTAGAAAATTCATCGAGCCATGGATGTATGAGGCCAAAGGAATTATCATTGAAAGCGACTACCGCAACATTGTCTCCGCTCCTTTTCGTACCAACCCCGTCGAGGTATGGAGAGCCCAAACAAAGCTTGCCAAAGACTTCTTCTTTTTTTTTTGCCTTTAAGCAGGTTTTGTTCCAACACATAGATATAAATAAAAATGTGGTTGCTCATGTCTGTGCTGCCCATAGGACCTTACATCGTAGTTGTTTTGATAACAATATGGATTGCTCTCACGTCCTCTTTCCTCTTATTGATTTTGATCGAGCCCTCTTTTTGCTTGCTTGATTTAGTTCTTTGTATTTCCTTTTACCTTTTTATTAAACCAAAATGCACACTTTTAAGGCAGTAAGCAAGAATACTGGAAGGAGGGGTTGCGACAACAGGCAGTGGGTTTTTTTTTTTGGGGGGGGGCTACGGGAGTAGGCAGTGTAGTTGGGGTTCATGGAAGCAAGCAGGGAGAGCGAGGAGAAGAAGGTAAGCAAATGAAATCACCACCCTAGAGTAGGATACGGTCGGAGCGCCCCCTATCCTCAAATACAATCTTAGTAAGGGAAGAGATGACAACAACAACAACAATAACAAAGCCTTAATCCCACTAAGTGGGGTCAGCTACATGAATCCTTTTTCTCCATTGCATCCTATTTAGTGTCATATTTTAATTTAATTATAATAAATTAAGATTATTTTTTATACAATATGCCCAAGTCTTCCTCGGTCTACCTTTACCTTTCTTAACATAAGTCGAGTCTAAAATATCTACTATTCTAATCGGATGATCACGTGGTCGACGTTTAATGTAACTAAACCATCTAAGCCAACTCTCTCTAATTTTGTCCATCACTGGAGCTACACCAACTCCTATCACATATATACTCATTTCGCATTTTGTCTTTAAGTGTAAAACCACTCGTCCACCTAATCATTCTCATCTCGGCAACACTTAACTTAGTATTATGCTTCTCTTTTAAATGCTCACATTCAGCGCCATAGAGCATTGCAGGTCTCAACACCATTTTATAGAATTTTCCTTTCAGTCTAAGTGGTACTTTTCTTTTACACAAAATGCTTTAAGCATTCCTCCACTTTAACCAACCAACTTGAATTCTACTATTAACATCCCCGTCTATATCACCATCGCTTTGAACAATAGACCTGAAATATCTAAATCGTTCACACTTTTTAATAATTTGATCACCCAAAGTTACACTTATGTCACTAGGGCTATTACTAATAAAATTACATTCTATATATTCAGTTTTAGTTATACTCAAATGAAGGCCTTTAGACTCCAATGTAGACCTCCATAATTCAAGTTTTTCCTGGGCTTTTTTTCTTGTCTTATCCACGAGAAGGATCTCATCAGCAAAAAGCATACACCAAGGTACATCCTCCTGTAAATGTCCAGTAAGACCATCCATAACTAAAGCAAAAGATATGGGCTTAAAGCTGATCCCTGATGTAATCCAACAAAAATAGGAAAATATTTGGTCAATCCTCCTTCGGTTCGAACACAAGTAACAACTCTAGTATACATATCTTTAATGACTTGAATAAGTCATATCAACATCTTTCTTCTCAAGAACTCTCCAAAGGATATCTCTTGGAACCTTATCGTAAGCTTTAGCCTAACTCAACAATAGAGCCGGTCGGCCCTATCTTCTTGGCTGAACTAGTTCTGCTGGATCCAGTTGGTTCACCCCCCAAGGAAAGGAGTCACGCGTTAGTCCCCTTTTTCTGGTGCAATATATGATTATATTTGACGTAATTATTCTTGGTTTATGACACTTTTTACTATCACACTTCTCTTTGGGGGTTTTATATAAATTTAATAGAATTGTTTTAATTAATTGGAAAGCACCCTTAAACTTGAGAAAAAATGAAGCTTTTATAACTTGAAGGATCAACTTCAATTATATGCCACATTGAATCGATTGAGTGATTTATGAGCTTCTTTGAGTAGTGATTAGATGCACAACTTTAATGAGTTATAGAAGAAGAAAGCCTTGAAACTATATGAATATAAGCAAGAAAACATCTAAACTATGTAATATTAGATTAGAAAATTCTTATGGATGTTTTTGGAACATTGAAAAAATATGACGGGACTAATTTGTTTTCTGGTTCAGATACCTTTGTTTGGCTTTCAAACTAAATTAGGCTTATTTTAGTTGATTTCAGAAATATTCATCAAAATTTTTGTTTGACCGTGGGTCGTCACAATCTAATTTTGTTGATAACATTTTTGACTTAGGTTTTTTTGAGTACACCCTTATTTTTTATAAATGAAAAATAGAAAAATTATTCATTTTGAACTTGATAATTGTCACTTTCGATGCTTATTTGGCCCAACCAATACAACATATAGTGCTTTACATAAATTATTGATTTGCCTTATCCAACTATTTTTGGTCAAACCAATGGCTTTATAATTCCTTATTTTTACATCCATTTTCATTGAGCTATATGAGGTTTATTAAAAGGACTTGCCTTGCACATTGAGCTCTCGCAGGATCTAAAGTTGGATTGATTTGTGCAATACCCTTATATTTGTAGCGAGGTTATTTCTGGTAGGATCTCCAAAATATATTAGAGGTAATTTATCCATTTCATCTTATCCACATGAGGGTCTAATTGATGTCTACAACATCTAGCCTTGTTACATTTGTTTTTTTCTTTTATCTTCCTAATTTTTTCGCATTGTTCTATCTTGCAAGTTTATCGATGCATTTTTTATCCTTTATTATATAAACTATCTATGTTTATTTTTCAGTACGATAGCTTTAAGCGTCCACTCTAAATAATCATTTCTAAGTTATCCTTAGTTTTACCACACACGCCCATCTTAACTTTATTTGTTACCATGCTCAACTTAGTTATTAACATTAGGACTTACGTTTGCATATTGTTCTAATTGCAAATTTTTTTTAGATTTATTATGTTACCTTTTCTTGTGGTACTCCTAAGACACTTTTTAAAATTATTCATTTCACTTTATCTTATTTAAATCATCAATCTTTTGAATAAAAATTGTGTATTTTGTTGTCTTATTCTATAGCACTCCTGAGGCTTTTCCAAGTTTAACTGCTTTTCAGCTTTAACTCATCTGCACCCGCAGCCTTTTGAATAAAATTAAATCTTTCGAACATATGTAACACTTATGAAAATTTAAGGAGTATCATTCTTTTATGTTGAATGACTTACGCTTAGTTTTGTTATAAAACCTTTCCAAATGCTAATAATCATGTTGTCATCCATTTCGATTGATCTATTACAATGATGAAGTACAAAATAATTTATGTAGTGTTACCGGCTCTATCAATACGAATAACTACAATAGTAAGTGGCCACACAATGATTTATTAAAAATGCCTCCATTTTTATTTTTATAAATGGCATACTAAATTAATTTAAAATTACGCTTTTAAGAATCTGGAATTGCAAAATTTGTACAGTAGACGGCATATATTTTTCTTACAGCTGAAACCTTATACATTATTTTCATGGGATTCAAATTTTAAACTACCTTGTTCATGAAATTGACATGCAAGTAGTAAACTGGGGCTATTATTATGCATTTATTGACCTTCTCCAGGAGTCTGTTTTGTGGTGTGAAAGATCCAATTAATTTTTCCTTTTTTTTTGGAACCCTTTGATGTAAAGTATTTATTATTTGGCTCAAAGTGGTACGATCACAGCATGTAGACATTTTTCTATTAAATATGTAAGCTGATGGATATTTCAGAACTTGGGCTTGTGATTTTACATGTTGATTATTATTTGATTATAATTATTTAAAACATATGTTTGTAATGCTACAAAACAAGAACAACTATGTTACAATCCATCATAAAAAAATATTATACACCCATTTTGTGCCACAAAATTTGTCTTTCAGTTAGGTGTGAATATTTAACTTTCTGCAATATGCAAACAGATCCTCGTCTAACAGATTATGATACTTTGCTTGAAAACATTCATGGCCTGAAAGAAGGAAAGTCTGTTCAAGTCCCAATTTATGATTTCAAGTCAAGCTGCCGGACAGGATACCGGTATGGGGCATCCTACCTCTTCCTATAATGTCTTTCTATCGCCTGCTATCGCTTTTAACTTTATATCATCTGTGCCAGTGAAGTTTTATACAAATTGTCATGAAAACCATAAGGAAGATTTACATGCATATCCCTCAATTTCTATGTATTTGCATATCATACATCTATACTTCAATTTTTACATTTATTCCACCCTACCTATGCATGAAAAGGTGAATAATCCTATGCATGAAATGGTGAATAATTTGTGTTGTCTGTGCATGGTGACAGGACCGTGGAAGTTCCGAGCTCTAGGATTCTAATAATCGAAGGAATCTATGCTTTGAGTGAAAAATTGAGGCCTGTATTAGACCTTCGTGTTTCTGTCACGGGAGGTGTACACTTTGACCTCGTGAAGAGGGTCTTAAGGGACATACAACGTGTTGGACACGAACCAGAAGAAATAATCCATCAAATATCAGAAACGGTTTTCTTCTAATATTTTCTGACTTCTATTTCAAAATAATTTTTTAAAGAGTCTATTTTTTCTGAGAGATGCTTAGTTTGTTTATAGAATGATTGTGTTATTGTGCTCTCATTTATTTAGCTTTTTCTTTGGCAGGTTTATCCTATGTATAAGGCATTTATTGAACCAGACCTACGAACTGCACATATAAAAATCATCAACAAATTCAATCCATTCTCAGGTTTCCAGAATCCAACTTACATTTTAAAGGTTAATGCACTACCCGTATTTTTATAATGGAAGAGTTACATACATACCACTCAGTTATTGTGAATTTACATATCTAGCACCCAATCTTCAATTTTTACATATATGTCACCTAATGTATGAAAATGTGTATTTCACTTTTTAAAAGTTAAAATAGTGGTATTTTTTATATGATTTGAATAATTTGGTTGGTATAAATATAGAAGTCAAAGTTTAGGTGTTAGATATGTAAAAACATAAGAATTTGATGGTATGCATGTAAATGCCCCCTTTATCTAAAAGAAATATAGGAAGAAAAATGCGCCTTACTAATGTGTATTGATGTCTGCTTGTTAGAGCTAAGTTGCTTCTGTTATTGTAGTCACCAAGGGCTGCCTCGGTGGATCAAATCAAAGCTGTTATTTCTGCAGAGCACAAGGAAAATAGTGAGGAAACTTACGATATATATCTCCTACCACCTGGTGAAGATCCAGATGCATGCCAATCCTATCTGAGAATGCGGAACAGGGATGGGAAGTACAATCTTATGTTTGAGGTATGTCAGTATTTGTCTCTGCATCATGATCATTTGCATGAATATATGTCAATCTAAATTGGTGTGTGGTTTTGATTTTCTAATTTTATTTTATTTTTTTTTGTAACAGATACAAATTTATATAATACTATTACGGAAAGTGTCAAAATAGTACCCTGACTTTTTGCAAGTGGTCATTTTAGTCCCATACTCTATGAAAGTGCAAATTTAGTCTCTTGATTCATTTAATATATGTTGAAATAGTCATCTCGGGGGATTATTTTTATACTAATTTAAAGAGTATGGAGATTAATTTGACACTTTTGCAGATTCTCGAACTTAGATGACCCCATGTAAATAGTTTTAAGAGACTATTTTGACACTTCAATACTATTCAATCACATTCATCATTCCTACAACTGTGTAACATGAATGGAAGTTTAACTTAGAATCACAATAATGCAACATAGATGTGCTTCATACATACGTGCATTTTCTCTCCCTATCGTCAGGTCGCTGCAACTAAGTTATCTAATGCCGCCTTTTTCAGCTCATCATTTGCTTACAAAAAACTATTTGATTACAAACTATTCTTGTGATTTAGGATGATAGGTCTGGCGTTCCCTTCATGTTGTTTCTTTCTACGAGTCTTTTGGACTCTTCTCTGGTTAAAATCATAAATATGAGAATGACATGAATGCTTAAAGTTTCTTGATGAACCCATGAAAATGTTTGCAATTTGAAGGTTGTAGCATTTGTCTTTAGTGCACGTTACTGGTTTCTTGTTATTGAGTATAAGAAATATTTGAAGCAGGGGCCTTTTTCAGATTTTCATGAGGTATATTCTTCAACTTGATAGTTTTTCTTGTACATATTTAAGGCTTAGTTACCAAACTTGTGGTTTTTGGAATGTGGTAATACAAAGTCCTAAATTGGATGAAGCTATATGTCTGAAATGTTAATCAATATCCCAAATTGGTTGAGTTTCTAGGGATCTAATGTTGAGTAATCAAAAAGGTAATTCTATCGACATGATTTAGTTGTTGAGGAGGTTAGCTTGGAAAAGTTGACAAAAGGGAATTAAAGAGGATGACTTCTTACGTAAATCGAGTTCACAGAGAGGGAGGTCGTTATAATTTATGGTGGATTGCAAGATAACTTGGTGTGGGCATCAATATCGATTGACCTGAGAGCGATGGGCAATAACTTTAGAGATGACAATTTGAATAAAGCTTTAGACGACAACGACAACGCCAACAATCCCACTAAGTAGGGTCAGCTACATGAATCCTTTTTCTCCGTTATGTCTTATTGAGTGTCATACTTTTATAATTCTAACAAATTAAGATCATTTTTTATACTACATGCCCAAGTCTTTTTTGGTCTACCTCTACCTTTCTTAGGATAAGTCAAATCTAAAACATCTCTCCTAATAGGGGCATCATATGGTCGATGTTTAGTATGATCAAGTCATCTAAGACAACTCTTTTTAATCTTGTCTGCTATTGGAGCTACTCCAAATCTTACATGTATATATTTGTTTCGCATTTTGTCTTCAAATATAAAATCACTCATCTACCTAAGCATTGTCATCTCAGTAACACTTAATCTTATTCTTCACTTTTATAGACCAACATTGTGCTTCATAAAGTATTGCAGTCTCACCGTCATCTTACAAATTTTCCTTTTATAGACCAACATTGTGCTCCATAAAGTATTGAAGTCTCACTGTCATCTTATTTCCTTTTAACGGTTACGTTTCTATTACACAATAGACATGATGCATTCCTCCACTTCAATCGTCCAACTTGAATTCTACTAATAACGTTCCCATCTATATAACCACCACTTTGAACAATAGACATGAGATTTTTAAAACGTTCACTACTTTTAATGACTTGATCACCCATTTTTACAACCTTTCCACTAGTTCGACTATCATTGAAATTACATTCCATGCATTTAGTTTTAGATCTACTCAAACGAAATCCTTTAGACTCTAAAATTGACCTCCATAATTCAAGTTTTCTTGAACTCTCTGTCACACCTCGGGTCTGGAAGGCGGTACACTCCAATAACACAAGACATGATAAAAAAATTGAACCTGTTTTGTATTCTTAGAAGGAAAGGAATATGCAAGTACTAATAAATATAAATAAGAAAAAATTAAATTTTTCTTTCAAAAATAAGGATATAACCGATGCAACTGAAAGAAACTAAAATGAAAATAAGGAAACAATTTCCCAATCTCGAAAGAAAATATAATTACTCATATGTAATTGAAAAATACCAATAAAAAATCTAAATTTGGAAAGGTTGATGTACTGGAGATGGTCTGATAAGTGGCTGGGTGAAATCTGTTATATAAAAATATTAACGAGTGAGTTTGAAAATCAAACTCAATAAATAACAACTATTCATTAAAACATAAACAGTAACGAAAATGGGGCAGACAATATGACCAATAAATAAGAACAATTTATTATGTGTATAAAAGAATTTGAAAAGACTATCATATGCTTATGATCATAGATAAAATTTATTTGAACACATGCACTTTTTTGTAGATATTTACATACATACTGCAATATCAGGTGTTTTGGTACATATATGCAATATCATTCATTTCACACTACCTGATAATATATAATTTCAATATATACATATACATACATGTAATTATATGTATATTTAGTCGGTTTACTGTGACACCCTGAAACAAGGTAAGTTAGTCTTTAATCCCATGGAAATCTACTGATTATTGTCCCCGACCAGCCATAATAAAGAGGTTTAATATCGATTAGTGACATAATAATATTATAATATTAGTTATAGTTCATACATCACAATCAAAACACGAGAATTAAATACAAAATGTTCACCTATATTTATAAATAGTAATGCAACTGAAATAATGAAATTTGTCACATCAAAAATTTAAAAAGCATAATGAAAATCGAATTCATGGTGTGAACTATTAAACTTAAGGCTATTCTGTAATAAAAAAAAAGTTTATTATACATTGAAGTCAAAATGAGCAATGATAGAGGCTACTACATTATATGAACATAATTTAAACGGTATATATGACCAATCTACAATTAACTAGGAATCTAATAAAATTAGCAAAGATAACAACACTCATAACTAGGAATGGTACATTTATTCCATAATAAAGAGCATTTACTTACCTCGACTCGGCATATGTGATACTTCTACAAATTCGATGGTTCGACTTTCGATCCTACATCAATTAGAAGGTAGGATTAATTATACAGTTATTACTTTGGTATAATCTAGTCGACTTTCATTACTATGATTATTATTACTGTTATTATTGTTTTTGTTTTATTACTATGTAATTTTTAAAACAAAGAATTTATGAATGTTAGTTTACTAACATACTTAAAGTAATAATATTCTTTTATTTTAGTTTGATAAAGAGGAAAAAAAATAATTCTTTTATTAGGTGTAATTAATTAACGATAAAAGAAAATTTTTTTAATTCTTAAATCCTGTTTCGTCTGTAAATCTCTGTTGGGAGACGTGTTATGGGATTCAGAAAAGTTGCAGTGTGCAAGAGCAAAAAAGGTTACCTTCCTCGATGGTTTTAGATAAAAGCGAATTAAACGAAGAGGAAGATGGGAGTTTTGGGTCTTTGTATATCACGATCTCATTATTGCCTTCCTAGTTAGCTATATTTGTGACTGTATTGTGGGGGAGTTCGATCACGAAGGTGATGGTTTTGGGCAAAACCGGAAGAGAATGGAGGAGGGAGATCAGAAGGAGGTAAGGGAGCGGGGAGGTGTGATTGAGCTGCTTCCTAAACTGTTTTTATATAGAGTGGAGAGGTGATTGTCCATTGATAATTTGGAAATGTGACAACAGCGAATCAGGAGGAAAAGGAAGGAGCCGCGAGCTTGAATTTAGGAATGCCGCGGAAAAGGAAAGAAATCAGATAAAAGGAAAAAAAGCAGGAAGAAAAAAATTCGGTTCTTACACTCTCTTTAGTCTTAGAAAAATATGCACCAATCTGCATCTTTCTATAAATGTCCAACAAGATCATCCATACAACAACAAACCTTTATCCCTCTTAGTGGGGTTGGCTGTATGAATCATTTTTCTCCATTGCATCCTATTGAGTGTCATATTTCTTTTAATTATAATAAATTAAGATTATTTTTTTTATACAATATGCCCAAGTCTTTCTAGGTTTACCTTTACCTTTCTGAACATGAGTCGAATCTAAACATCTACTCTCTTAGTAAAATCATCAGATGGTTGACATTTAATGTGACCAAACCATCTAAGACGGCTCTATTTAATTTTTTCTGCCATTGGAGCTACACCAACGCTATCACGGATATATTCATTTTGCATTTTGTGTCTAATTGTAAAACCACTTATCCACCTAAACATTCTCATCTCGGCAACACTTAACTTAGTTTTATGCTTCTCATTTAAAGGCCAACACTCAGCGCCATAGAGCATTGCAGGTCTCACCGCCATCTTATAAAATTTTCCTTTCAGACTAAACGATACTTTTCTATCACACAATAGGCTCGAAGCATTGCTCAAATTCAACTAACCAACTTGATTTCTACTAATAACATCCTCATCTATATCACCATCACATTGAATAATAGACTTGAGATATCTAAAACGTTCACACATTTTAATAATTTAATCACCCATAGTTACAACTCTGTCACTAGAGCTACTACTACTAAAATTACATTCAATGTATTCAGGTTTAGTTCTACTTAAACAAAGGCCAGACTCCAATGTAGAGCTCCATAATTAATTTTTTTCCTGACCATTTTCTCTAGTCTTATCCATGAGAAGGATATCATCAGCGAAACGTATACACCAAGGTACATATTTCTGTAAATGTCCACTAAGAGCATCCATAACTTAAGCAAAATGATATGGGCTTAAAGCCGATCCTTGATGTAATCTAACTAAATAATTTAATATTTTGTCAATCCACTTTCTGTTCGGACACAAGTAACAACTCTAGTATACATATCTTTAATTGAATATAAGTCATATAAACATCTTTCTTCTCTAGAACTCTCCAACTGATATCTCTTAGAACCTTATCGTAAGTTTTTTCTAAATCAATAAAAATCATATGTAGATTCTCTTCATTATCTCTGAACTTCTCCATCAAACCTCTCAATAAATGTATATCTTCCGTAGTAGACCTGCCTGATGTAAATCCAAATTGATTAGAAGAATCTTTGTAATACATCTTAACCTATGTTGAATTACCTTATCCCATAATTTTAAAGTATGATATAACAACTTAATTTATCTATAATTTGCGTACTATTGTGCATCCCCTTTACTCTTAAAAATGGGGATCACAATATTTTTCTTCCACTCTTCAAACTTCTTTTTAGTTTTTAAAATAATATTAAAGAATTTAGTAAGCAAAGAACTCTCAAATCTCCTATATATTTTCACACTTTAATTGGGATATCATCAGTTCGTATAGACTTTCCACCCTTTTATTTTCTTTAAAACATCCTCAACTTCTTTTTAACTAGTGAGATTGTAAAATGAAATATTTTTTTATTATTAACGATATTAAGATTACTAAGGTCGGTTGTATTTTCAGAAACATCATTAAAAAGTTTATCAAAATAACTCACCCACCCATGTTGAATATCTTTTTCTAAAAAAATATATATTTTTCCATCTTTAATACACTTTACTCGAGTTAAATTTTTATTTTTTTCTCTTTGTTTGACTAGTTTATACTTATATTTTTCATTCTCTTTAATATCTAATTTATTATGAAGATCACTATAAGCTGATTTTTTAGCATCACAGATTGTTTTACGAGTCATTTTATATATATTTGAGTTCTCTAAGCTTTTACATTTAAACCAGTTTTTATAACATAAATTTACATATTTTATTTTTTCTTGCATATTATTATTCCACCATGAATAATTTTTATTTATAAAAGCTTTTTTTAATTCTCTAAGTACATCTTTTGTTACTTTTAATAGTGTTACGTTATTCCACATAGAATTTGTTTCTTCATGAACATGTCAAATCTTGAAATCTTGAAGTTTACTCATAAAAATAATTTTATTTGTCTTTTAGGTGTCCCTATCTAAATTTACGACAATGATTCATAGTATTATTTATTTTACAATTCTTCATCTTAAAATCTATAAATAATAATCGATGTTTAGTACTTAAATCTTCACTTTGAATGACCTTACAGTCTTTACATTTCTCGACGATTTCTTCTTCTCATAAGAAAATAATCAATTTGTGTTTTATTAGATATGCTTATCTCTTTTGTTAAATAAAGTATTATCAATAACAAATTTATATGCCAAAGCAAAATCTAACATGACATTATATTTTTCATTAATCACTCCAAAACCTCTGTCATCATGAATATTTCTAAAACTTCCGCTACTCTACCGACATGTTCATTTAAATCTCATCCAATAAAAATTCTTTCATCAAGAGATATCATTGTATTAAGTCTGCTAGATCATTTCAGAAATTTTCCTTAGATCCTATATCTAAACCTACTTAAGGAGCATAAACAATCGTAATATTAAAAATCTTAGTATTAAAAATTATTTTAAGGGCTAAATTCTATCCCAACTCTATTAATTTTTACAACATTATCTTTCAAACTCTTATCTATAAGTACACCTACACTCTTTTTTGTGCGACTCTTATCTGAATAGTAAAGTTTGAAACCTATGTTAACAATATCTTTAGTCTTTTCTCAAACCCATTTAGTTTCTTGAATACTGAAGATTTCTATCTTTCTATGAATCATAATATCAACTAATCCATTAATTTACTTGTGAGAGCACCTATATTCCATGATCCTATCATAATATTTGTTCCATGGACTAACTTCTTTACCCACATCCTTCCGTAACGTGTGAACCCTGTTTATTTGACACTACACCCGAGCGTCGGTGTAGTGGTCTTGCACACTTTTCACCATATACAGGCTATACAACGCGTCACTTCCAGGAGTCGTCCTAGAATTTGCACAATAATCAAAATGATTCATGTCTTGATTTTTCGACAAATTTTATGCTCGTTGTCGACTACTTAATGCAACCCTTCACTTTTCGCATCTAGGGCTTAAGACACAATGACAGTGTTGGAACTTTAATATATGGGCTTAAAGTCGATCTCAGATGTAATTCAACTGAAATAGGAAAATACGTGGTCAAATCTTTGTGTTCAAACACAACAACTCTAGCATACATATTTTTAATAACTTAAATATAAGTAATATCAACACCATTTTTTTCTAGAACTCTTCAAAATACTTGTCTTGGAGCTTTATTATAAACTTTTTCTAAATTAACAAAAATGTTATGTAAATTTTCCTTACTGTCTCAATACTATTCCATCAAACCTCCCAATGAATTTATAACTTCCATGGTAGACTTGCTCGACATGAATGCAAACTAAGTTTGAGAAATTCTCGTATCACGACATAACCTACAGTCAATTTCTCCCTCTCATAATTTTAATATAGGACAAATTAACTTAATTCTTCTATAATTTGCACACTCTCGTGCACTTTGTTTATTCTTAAAAATAGGAACCGATAGTCTATTTCTCCATACATCAGACATCTTTAGAATAATATTTAAAAAATTAACAGGCCAAGAAATTCCTAGATCTGATAAGCATTTTCACACTTCTACTGGAATACCATAATGTCCTACTACTTTTTCATATTTTATTTTTGTCAAAGCCTCCTCAACTCTCTTTCACTAATGCAATGGTGAAACAAAAAGGAACTTATTATTTATGATATTAAGATCACTAAAATCGATCATATTTTGGTATTCTTCATTGAAAAAGCTATCGAAGTATCTCACTCACTCATGTTGAATATATTCTTCTAAAAAAAATATTTTTTGATTTTTATCCTTAATACACTTAGCTAAATTAAATTTTACTTTTCCTATCTTTTTATTTGATTTATTTATACATTCATTTTCATCATCTTTAGTATCTAATTTATTATATTGATCATAAAAAATAAAACTTTTAGCATGACAAATTGCTCTCTTAGACTTTCTATTGGCCAACTTATATTTTTTCAAATTCTCCAAGTTCTTACATTCAAACCAATTTTATAACAAATATTTTTATTTTTTTTTATCTTTTGTCTAACATTATTATTATACCAACAATTATTTTTATCCATAAGAACTTTTTCTTATGATTTTTCATGCACATCGTTTGCAACTTACTTAATAATACCCGTTACCTTCTCACTCAATATTATCTTTTTCATAAATATCCTAAATCTTAAGATCTTGAAATTTACTCATAGAAATATTTTTATTTGTATTTCTATGCGCCTCCATCTAATTCTATGATAATATTTCGTTGTATTGTTCATCTTCTAATTCTTAATCTTAAAATCCAAAGCCAATAATCGATGTTGGGTACTTCAATTTTTTTACTTGCAATGAGGTTAAAATTCTTACAATCTCGATGATTTATTTTTATAATAAGAAATTAAAAATTGTTTATTTTATTAGATCAATTCTTATAAGTGATAATATGCTCGTCTCTTTTTTAAATAAAATATTAATAATAACAAGATCATAAGCTAAATCAAAATTCTATATTGTTCTATCTTATTCATTAGTCACTCTAAAGTTATAGTTACCATGAATACTTCTAAAATATTCTATTATTCTACAAATATGTCAATTAAAGTCTCATCCAATAAATTTTTTTTCCCTGCAAGATGTATCATTTGTAGTAATTTTTTCATGTCATTCCAAAATTTTTCTTTTGAATATCTAAATATACATAGGGAGTATAAGCACTTATAATATTAAAAATTTTAGTATTAACAACAATCTTTAGAGTAACAATTCTATCTTCAATTCTATTAATTGTACAACACTATCTTTCAAACTCTTATTTATTGCTAGTATATTTCTATCTGAATGCTAAAGTTTAAAATCTAAACTATCAATCTTTTTTATATTTTCTCCAATCTATTTAGTTCTTTTAATACATAAGATATTTATCTTTTTATGAATCATTATATTACTAATTTCATTAATTTACCTATGAGAGTACATATATTTTAGTTTCATGTTCTAATATTTCATGGACTAACCTTTTAGTCCACATCCGTCCATATTGTGTGAACTCTTGCTATTCTAACACTACATCCAGACGTCGGTGCAGCAGCTCTTGCACATTTATCACTATGTTCAGATCATACAACACGTCACTTCTATGAGACGCCTTTTGCATTGACACAATGCTTTAAAGTATTCATGTCAGTTTTTCTACAAAATTTTTACACTGATTGTCGACTACCTAACGCAACCGTTTACTTTTCTTACCTTGGGTTTGGGAGTTGGTAACCGGCAATGGTAATGTTTAATGAAGGTTTAGAACGAGGCAAAAATATAGTGTGTAGGCAGATCTGATTTGGATGGCTTGGATGGCTGTATCTTTTATGGCATCTAATTTTTATAACTGTTTGCCTGATGTCCGCTTCTGATGGGTTGCCAAAAGAAAAAGAAAATTTAGTTTAGTATAATGAGAATACTTCTTGCATATAAGCTGCTTGGTTGTGCCAAAGTTTGTATTGATGTATCAATTGAACTTGGGCTCTAAAAAAATACTTCTCAGCATGGAAGGTGGTGGTTGAGAAATTTAGAAATTTTTTTTAAACTCTTTCACGAGGTGGGGTAATTACCTCGTCCACGAATATATATAATAAACATCGCATGGGCATTTGTTACTTCTGGAAAATAGACATGTTAGTCTTAACAAGGTGATCCTTAATCAAATGGAAAGAATAATTTGTAAATATTTAGGAGTTACTCTTTTTAATGTGAGAAGGGAGGCCGGAGTGAGGATGATTAAAATCCCAATGAATGTAGAACAGTGCCATGAATCCCCCCCACCCCCATCACTCCCACCACCCCAAAATAAAACAAAAAATAAAATAATAATAATAATAATAATAATAATAAAATATCAAACAGTTTTTACTTTGAAATTCGCCATGTTTTTATTTTTTGAATTTTTTTCACTATAGTTTGTAAGGGCAGTTTTACTTCTTCATATGATAGATTCAAGTTTTATCGTTACTGCCGCATGTCAGATGCATTAATTTTGGTATACATATTATCTTTTGTTCGGGATTTGATGATTCTGTTATGTTGCAATTATTTATTTATTTATTTTTTCTAAAATGCATTTTGAATTTTTTATTTTTATTTTTATTTTTATTTGCAGGAATGGGTTACAGATAACCCTTTCATCATATCACCGAGGATTACATTTGAAGTTAGCGTACGGCTTCTCGGAGGGTTGATGGCTTTGGGCTATAGTATTGCTGCTATTTTAAAAAGAAACAGCCATGTATTCTCCGACGACAGAGTGACTGTAAAAATAGATTGGTTGGAACAATTGAATCGTAGTTATATTCAGGTAACTATCAGCCTTTTACAAATCTTTCTTCCCACAATTGCACTCTATGGCGTTAAGGCAACTTTTTCATAGATAATTGAGTAGCTAACTGTTTTTTTTAGTCTAGAATCATTCTTATGTTTCATGTAAATCCATATATTTAAGAACATAGAGCTGGAACACTCTTTTTATTTGGAAGGACCAAATACTGGATTTGAATAAAATATTCTTGAAAGATTTGCATGCATACCACTCAATTCCTATCTATTTACATATCTAACACCTAAACTTCAGCTTTTACATATATATCACCATACCCATGCTTGAAAAGGTATATTCACCTTTTAGAAGTTAAAATAGTGGTATCTTTAATGTGATATAAACGATTTGGCTGGTATAAATGTAACAAGCACAGTTTTGGTGTTAGATATACGATTACAAAGGAATTCGGGTGTATGTATGTAAATGCTCCAATATTCTACTCCTGCCATTTTAGTTAGTTTATTTTTAATCGAATAGCATAGGGTGCCTAGTATAAATATGAATGACCACTTCCTCTAAATGCAAACAAATACAGCTAACAAAATATTGTGATTAATAGTTTTATGTAACCATATAATGTGTGTGGCGTGTTTAACTCTTAGGAACATGGAAGTGCAACCATTCTATAATTTTTTACTGCTTCAGAATGTTAGAATGACATTATTCATATGTAAATGCTATCTTTGGTGGGCTTCCATGGATGTTTATCAAAAAGTAATAAAAAATGAAGGAGTATTTACATACATACCACAGAATTCCTATATATTTACATTTATAACACCTAAACTTTGATATTTTCATGCATACTGCTCAAATCTTTAACATCACATAAAAATTACCACAATTACTTTTTTTAAAAGTGAAATACACCTCTTCATGCATAGGTTCATAGCACCGAAGTGCTATAAATATAAATATTTTACGTGCTATAAATACAATTCTTATGTGCTTACATATCTAACACCTAAAATATTTATATTTATAGCCCTTTGGTTCCAAAAATGAAACAAAATGCATACAGGAAGCTGTTTGTTGGTATGGTTGTTCATAGGCTTGTCCTCAGAAAGGCTCGAGTGGAAGATTTCCAATACGGATGGTTTGTGTGGAGTAGGATACTTTAATTTCATGCACTTTGTAAAATCCAACTTATTTCAATCAATGTGTATTACTTAAAGAATTTGCCAACATATTTTAACCAAACATAAAATTTTAATCCTTGAATTATAGTTATGATTTATTAAAATTGAATATATTATTATATTAGCTGCTTTATGGATGAGCAAAATTAAATTAATAGTATCATTTCTTTTGATTTTTATAAAGAGAATATTATAACATTTTTTGGAGTCGACTTTTAGCTTTCTTTGGCTACTATGTGTTAAAAGTACATTAAATTCAGTGAGAAAAACATGGTTGGAGAAAATTGTTATTCCATGTTTATAGTGGTTGTTATCCCAAATTCTATTTGATGGTGATAATTTAAATTTATTATTTTATCTTATTATGTATTCTGGGGTTGATTGGGTTTTCTGCTATTTTGTTATGTTGAAATGTGTTTTTTCCCATTGGGGCTTGGGGCGTTTACATACATAGCATACAGTTCCTCACCTAAACTTTACATTTCTACCACCTAAATCTTACATTTCACATAAAAAATACTGCCATTTAAACTTTTAAAAGGTGAAATACACATTTTCATGCATAGGTAAGTTGGTGTGATGTAAAAATTGAGGTTTAGGTGTCAGATATGTAAATACATAAGAATGAAGTGATATGTGCATAAATTTTCCAATTTTGAAATGGTTTTCTTACTTTATGGAAATGTGTGATATAGTGCTCCAAGACCCTGATTTGGTAGGCTTTAAGATTCACAAATATACTATTGTAATAACCTCAGTGTACATAATATAACAAAACTACTATGAAATTTAGCTGTTCAAAACAGTGATGAAAGAAGAATCAACGTCAAGAGAAATTAATGAGAATTAATGATTATAAATTTATAAAGCCTAGGTTAAATTTATGGGATAAGGCTGCTGATCTTGTTGTTGTCGATTATGCTGATGGTGAATCAATTGAGCATAATGGCATCCTTTCTTTTAGCACAACATTGCTTCTGCAAAGAAAATTTACACATTGTCTTACTCTTATGCCAATTAATCATGTAGCGCCTTTGCATATTTATTGATACCGTTTTTCATAGTTTGTTAAAAATTAAGGTGCATTTGCGCACATACCACCAAATTCCTATGTATTTACATATCCAACACTTAACCTTTCTTTTTTAAATTTATAGCACACAAATCTTTCATATCACAAAATCACTTATTTAACTTTTAAAAAGTGAAATACACCTTTTCATGCATAGGAACATGGTATATATTAAATATTGAAGTTTAGGTGTTAGATAGATAAATACATTGGGAATTTAGTGGTATTGTATGTATATTTTCAAAAAATAAATTTAGTTGATACCATCTCCAATTTTTTAAGGTGCAAGGTAGAGACCGAGTAGTTGTTAAATGTGTTGCTGACCAATTGGGATTGGAAGGTTCATATATTCCTCGTACATACATAGAGCAAATTCAGCTTGAGAAACTTGTTAATGACGTGATGGTATGAACATTTTCTCGTCAATTTCATATTTACATCTAGCTGATATATTTACTAAGACAATTTTGCAACTTGAATATTTATTTTTAGGCTGTTCCGGATGATTTGAAGACGAAGCTTAGCATAGATGATGATATGGTATTAAGCCCCAGAGAAGCACTTTCTCGATCCACTGGTGATAGGGCTGCCATGAAAAGCAAGCATCTCAGGTGGTTAGCTTTTATTTGTTAATGTATTCATTTTCTGTGATTTTTTTTATTCCATTATAATTTTTTGTTTCATCGTCTTATTCAAATATATTTCGTATTAATTTGAGCATCGACTGCTTCTTTTTATTTAAACTTTAATAACTTAGAGGTAATTTGAGATCACTTCCTTTTCTTTTTCTCTCTTTTTTTTTAATTTTTATTTTGCTGTGTCCGGAAACCCTCAATTTATTATTATGTATCTTAGAAAGCTACATGATTACTACAATAATTTATTTTGTGGCATTTAAAGGAAAATGTGTATCAAACTTAAATTGAAATTCTTGAAGAAATGTAGTACCTACTAATATTAGAATGATGCGTTCAGTTAATAAAGAGCTTCCAAGCTCAATTGGATTATATTAATTGTTAGTTTTAAGTTTTTATGGTTTTGTATTAGTTATGAAAATGCTTACTAAAGAGTATTTAAATTTGTATATTTTGTGGAAATATTTAGGAGATGCGGGAGTTTTTTGACTTACTAAAGTTTTTAATATTATTCTAAAACTAAAAAGATGCATGAGGAGTGGAGGAGAGAGTATTTTGGTCCCATTTTTAAGAATAAAGGGGATGCACAAAAGTGTGCAAATTATAGAGGAATTAAATTGATGTGTCATATTTTAAAATTTTGGGAAAGGGTAATTGAGCATAGATTAAGGCGTATTACTAAGATTTCTCATAATCAATTTGGATTTATGTCGAGCAGTTCTACTATGGAAGCTATACATTTATTGAGAGGTTTGATGGTGAAGTATAGATATAATAAGGAGGATTAGATTTGATTTTTATTGATTAAGAAAAAAGTTTACAATAAGATTCCAAGAGATATCCTTTGGAGAGTCCTTGAGAAGAAAGGTGGTGATATGAATTATATTCAAATCATTAAAGATATGTATACTAGAGTTGTTACTTGTGTTCCAACTAAAGGACGATTGAACAAATAGTTTTCTATTTTTGTTGGTTAACATCAGGGATCGGCTTTAAGCCCATATCTTTTTGCTATAGTTATCAATGGTCTTATTGGACATTTACAAGAGGATGTATCTTAGTGTATGCTTTTTGCTGATGATATCCTTCTGGTGGATAAGACAAAAGAAAAAGCCCAAGAAAAACTTGAATTATGGAGGTTTACATTGGATTCTATAGGTCTTCGTTTGAGTAGAACTAAAACTGAATACATGGAATGTAATTTTAGTAATAATAGCTCTAGTAACAGAAGAGTAACTTTGGGTGATCAATTTATTAAAAGGTGTGAACGATTTAGATATCTCGGGTCTATTGTTTAAAGCGATGGTGATATAGATGGGGATGTTAATAGTAGAATTCAAGTTGGTTGGTGGAAGTGGAGGAATGCTTCGGGCCTATTGCGTGATAGAAAAGTACCTCTTAGATTGAAAGGAAAATTTCATAAGATGGTTGTGAGACCTGCAATGCTCTATGGTGCTGAATGTTGCCCTTTAAAAGAGAAGCATAATACTAAGTTAAGTGTTGCCGAGATGAGAATGATTAGGTGGATGAGTGGCTTTACGCTTAGAGACAAAATGCGAAATGAATATATCCCTGATAGGGTTGGTGTAGCTCCAGTGATGAACAAAATTAGAGAGAGTCTCTTTAGATGGTTTAGTCACATTAAACGTAGACCATTTAATGATCCAATTAGGAGAGTAGATGTTTAAGGTTCGACTTATGTTAAGAAAGGCAGAGGTAGACCTAGTAAGACTTGGGCTTATTGTATAAAAAATGATCTTAATTTATTAGAATTAAATGAAAATATGATACTAAATAGGACGCAATGGAGAAAAAAGATTCATTTAGCCAACCCCACTTAGTAGGATTAAAGCTTTGTTGTTGTTGTTGTTGTTGTTTTGGTATAACTTAGGTTCAAATGACATAATTTTATTAGGATAGTTCTTCTTTATTATAGGCTTTAGAACATTAGATAAAAAAAAAGAAATTTATGAAATTAGGATTATTAAAATATCGATTGATTACATCATTTGCAATTTTATTGGATTTGAAACTATTAATTGTGTAGCTATGTTTATTTGATTATTAGCTAATGCCTAGTTCTGATAGATGGAAGTACATTTGATTTATTATACAAGTGCCCACCTTTTGGTTCCCATGCCAATTGAGAAAGGATGACGTTCATGCAAAAGAAAAAAGAAATCTTAACTACTGATATTATTCTGATGAATAATTTTAGATATATGTCAAATTTTATCAAATGAATCCAAATATAATATTCATTAGCTGACCACAAATTGTTGGGATAAGACTAATGATGATTAGGATGATTGATTTATTATAATAACTATTCGATTTGAAAAATTAAGTACTCTCTATAATCAATTCTGAATTCTTCTAAGATAGAGATATTCTTGGACTTCTATGAGATAGAGGATATCACAGAGATTTAAATGTGTAGATGTAAATTATAATTTCATTGAATATGATAAATGAATTTGTGCTTTGGTTAAGAAGGTACTTTGCGCTTATGGACAATAATTGTAGCTAAAATCTTAATGAAGAATATGCTGTAAAATTAGGAAATATGGTCTAGAAAATATTTTATTTGTATTTGTACAACATATACTGCAGATATATTAACAAGGCGGTAGATGGAACTAGTATTGATCGATTTGGTTGAGACAAAATGCAACACAACTCTAAGCCGTGTAAGAAGACTAACAGCTTTCAAATGATGGTACGACATCTATAATAGAGTTCTCAAATAATTAGGAGAAGACTATAACAAGTGTTGTTGTTGCTTCTATTGTTGTTATTGATGAAAATGTATGATAAAACAAAAATCTAAAGGTCCTCCTAATATTATTTTTGGGGTTTTCATTTAAAGAACTGCTTCAATTGAAAACTAAGTTAGATGAAAGGATCTGTTCTTTGATTTCCTCCCTCTCTTCATGTCAATATTTTCTGAATACTATGAGAAATGGGTGAAAATAGCCCCTTGACTCATTGTAGGATGTCATTTTAGTCCCAAATTTTATAAAAATATCAATTTAGTCAACAATCTCTTCTAATATATGCTGAAATAGTCTTCCATGTAATTAGTCTTTTGACTAAAATTGCCCCATGTAATTAGTCTGGATTATTTTGACAATTTACTCCTAATTTATATGAAATGAATGTAGATTAAATTATACGAGCAGTGAAAATGGAAGTTAGCATGCAAAACAACGCTATAAATTATGATTTTTTATTTTGTAATATATATATATATATATATATATATATATATATATATATATATATATATATATATGTATGTATGTATGTATGAGGGAGATGTGTGAAGATATAAGTGGATGAATAATTTTTTGTTGGCTAAAATGGGGATGCTTGTAACTACTTCTGCGAGTTGATGTCATTGTTGTTTAATTGGAAATTATATGCATTTATAATTGCCCGAAAAATGCATAGTACCATCTTAGTACAATTATTAATAAATGGAAGACGTTAAAAACGAGATGTTGGATGTCAGAAAAAGTAAAATTCTATGTGGATATTTTTATGAAACTAGAAAGACTGGAATTTGGAAGTATTTAACATGATTGTTGATTATGAAACCTTTTGAGACATTTAACTCGATAATTTATTAATCTTTTGACTACTTTTAATGATTCAAATAAAATTGACATTTAAATGTCACATGGATTTTTGCAAATGTAGTATTGGATATACAAGCCGAAGGTCAGGTGAGGAAGAGTGATAGAAAGGAAATAGATTGGTGAAAGTACCCAACAACGGTTTTTTTCTAAATAAGAAACAAATATATTGTCAAAATATTTGATTGAATGAGCTGAATAATTTTTCTTTATTGATGTACAACTATATAAAGATCTTCCATAGGAACAAAAAAAGGCAACTAATCTCCCTAATTAAGGAGAAAAATACTCTTTAACTAATTGTCCTAATATAAAAGAAAAATAAATAGCGATTCCTAAGATTGATCATACAATTGATAACATTCTAAAAATAGAGAATAACAAATATGAGTGCATGATCACGATTATTTGCGAGATCTTTCGATACTCCCCTCAGTTGGCATGAAGATGTCCTCGCATGATGACTTCTTAACTAGATCTCGTGTTGAGCTTTGAGAAGACCTTTTGTTAGTATATCTGTTGTCTGATATTGAGTGGGTATATAGGACATAAATATCACGCCATTATCTATCTTCTCACTTGATGAAATGTTTGTCGAAACACTACGTGTTTTGTTACGTCATGTAGAAGCTGGATTATGAGTTATGGAGATTGCGACGCTTGTTATCACGATGAAACTTGATAGGTCTTTGGTATAGGAATCTTAACTCTTCAGAAGTCTTTTTATTCGTAACAACTTGACTGAATCCATGTGTCGCGGAGCGGAATTTTGCTTCGACCTTCTCCTTGCCACCACACTTTGTTTTTACTTTTCGAGTAACCATGTTTCCACCTTGAAGGTACGATAACTTCGAGGTGGATGTTACATCGTTTACGTCTCTGCCTACGTCTGCATACGTGTAGGCCTCATCGGAAGATTTTCTCACTTTTTAAATAACAAACCTTTTCAGGGAGTTAACTTTTGAGGTATCTCGAAATTCGAATACGAACGAAAGTGAGTCGGTCAGGGTGAATGCGTGAATTGACTCACAACATTCATTGCTAAAGCGATTTCGGGTTGAGTGTGAGCCGAGTAGATTAGTCGCCCTACCGATCTTTGATAGCGTGTTTTGTCCATCACCTCATTAGTTGCTTGCTTGTTTTTAACTTTACATTAGGTTCGATTGGCGTATCTGTTTGCTTTCTGACACTGTCATCCTTGTTTCTTCGAGTAAATCACGTACATACTTGCGTTGATCAACAAAAATTCCCTCGTTGGATCTTGCGAACTCCATTCAGGAAATATTTCGACTTTCCCAAGTCTTTAATATCGAATTCGACTTGAGTTTCCTCTTGAGTTCTTGATCTCGAGAGATCGTTTCGTGTTATGATTATGTCATCTCTACATACACAATCACAATGGCTACTTTACCTTTGATGGAATGTTTGAAGAAAAGAGTGTGATCATCTTAGCTTTGAGAGAATTCATGTCTCTTAATAACATCACCAAAACGTTCAAACCACGCTCTAGGAGACTGCTTTAACCCATACAGAGATTTTTTTTAATTTGCACACTTTTCCTTTTCCAAATTTTTCTTCAAATCCGGGTGACAGATCCATATAAACTTCTCGTAATTATCCATTTAAAAATGCATTTCTTACATCAAATTGATGAAGTGGCAGATTGAAATTACGCAACGAGAAAGAAGTCTTCTAATAGAGTTAATTTTAGCAACAGAGACGAAAGTCTCTTGTAATCAATACTATGAGTTTGAGTAAATCCTTTTGCTACTAGTCTCGCTTTGTATCTCTCCACACTTCCATCAGCTTTAACTTTCACCGTGAACACCCATTTGCACCCTACCGTTTTTTTACCTTTAGGTAGATCCATGACTGTCCAAGTGTTATTTCTTTTAAGAGTTGATAATTTTTCATATGACAAGTATTGTGTGATAGGATGTTTCGTGCTTGTTCGGATTCCTTTTTTGAAAGCAATTGAAAGATCAAGGTCAGATGGAGTGGAAGTAGAGGGAATGTTACTCTGAGTTGTAGGACCATTATTCGGGAAAGTTGTTTGAACATCTATTGAGGGAATAGCGAAATTTGTAGTAAGCTTTGTGGAATTCTTTCTAGTATAAACACTACAGCTCATGTTTAGGATTATGATCCGTTGAAGTACTTCTCCCCCTGTCTCTGATAAAGTAACATCTGACAAAATAGGATTAGTAGTGCTGATCCTAGTTTCCATATCTGAATTAGTTAAAGAAATTGGTAAAGTTTTCCAGAAATTATTTTCTTCAACTAAGTTCTCCTCCTGAAGAAAATTATTTTGAAAAAAAGGGTGATCTTAAAAAAACTTGACATCTATGCTTTCAAAAATTTTTTTTGTGATTGGATTAAAACATTTGTACTCACGTTTATTAGAAGCATAACCAACAAAAACACATTTTTCAGCTTTGGGATCCGAACTTTGAGCGAAACACATTTGGGACGTACGCATATGAAACACATCCAAAAACCTTTAAAGGGAGATTAGTTGTTATCTTAGATGTGGGAAAATAATTTTTTAAGACTTGTAACGGTGTTTTAAATTTCAGAACTCGAGATGACATTCTGTTTATTAAATAACAAGAGGTAAAGAGTGCATTACCCCAAAGATATTTAGGAACATTCATGGAAAATATAAGTGCGAGTAGCTTGAGTAAATGCGTATTTTTTAACTTACATGAATACGAATTTTGTTGTGGTGTGTCACGACAAGTGGATTGGTGCAGAATACATTTTTCTAAAATGAATGTTCTCAAATATTTGTTGAAATATTCAGTCTCATTATCTGTTATTAGAATGTCAATTTTTTTTAAATTGATTTTCAATCATGTGAAAAAAATCTTTAAGTCGTTGTTCAACTTCAAATTTCTTTTCCAATAAATAAACCCAACAAACTCATGTGTGATCATCAATAAATGTTACAAAACATTTTTACTAGAAAGTGTGTTAACTTTAGATGGTCCCCAAACATCACTATGCAACATGTAAAAAGGTTTTGATGCAGAATATGATTTTATAGGAAACGAAACGCGATGATTTTTAGCTAAATTACAAGTTTCACAATAAAATTTTGAACAATCAATACTTTTAAATAGTTTAGGAAATAAAGATTTGAGATATGAAAAGCTAGGATGTCCTAATCTTTTATGTCATAACATAACTTGGTCATTGTCAAATCTTGAACTTGTACTACTTAATCCATGAGCTGTTTTATTCGTAGAATCAGTTCCATCATAGTAGTACAACCAATTTATTTCTCTAGCAGTTCCAATCATCTTCCCCTGAAAAACACAATTGGAAGGAAAAAAATAATGTAATAATCAGAATCTTTAGACAATTCTTAACGGAAAGAATATTACATGTAAGTTTTGGAACATGTAAGACAGATTTCAAAGAGATTTTTTCTAAAATTTTAATGTTTCATTTTCCTGCAATAGGTGAAAAAGTGTTATCAGCTATTCTGATTTTTTCGAAACTAGAACATGGATAATACGAATCAAATAATTGAGAACAGCTTGTCATATGATTAGAGGCTCCTAAATCAATGATCCAAGGAGTGGTACTTCCAAGAACATATAAAGCCAAAGGATTGCTACTTGTTTGTCTTTATAGAACAGATAGGAGATTAGATGATGAGCGAGATTTCAGCGGTTTAAGAAGATGACTTAATTGCTCTTTACTAAGTGGAGATGACTCAGCCTCATTTGTTGTA
Source organism: Papilionanthe hookeriana x Papilionanthe teres (assembly GCA_022702705.1). NCBI lineage: Eukaryota > Viridiplantae > Streptophyta > Magnoliopsida > Asparagales > Orchidaceae > Papilionanthe > Papilionanthe hookeriana x Papilionanthe teres. The sequence continues at coordinate 3,865,669 of CM040430.1, read as the reverse complement.
TGTGTGTTGTGTTCACCAGATTTTTTTCCCTTACCATTAGGTGGTTTACCATCCAACTTCCAGCATTTTTCACGAGTATGGCGTGGTTTTCCGCAGTAGTCACATTGCATATTGTTTTTGTCTTCTATGTGCTGGTTGTGAGAAGTTTTCCTGCTAACTTGAGCTTCAGGAATAGCCAGCGCTGATCCTTCCACGGACGCGGCTGAACCTGCAATCCTCTTTACCAACATAAAATGTCTCTGACTCTCTTCTCTTCTCACCTCCGCAAAAACTTCACCAATTGGAGGTAGGGGATTTCTTCCAATTATTCGGCCACGAACCTCGTCATACTCGACATTTAGACTCGCAAGAAATTTAAAGATCCAGCCGATATCCACTATCTTCTCATGCGGTTACGGTTCTCGTTTGATTTCCACTCATGATCATTGAATAAGTCGAGGTCACTGCCAAATCCGTTTAAGAGAATTGAAATATTTTGTCGCGGAATCCTCACGTCGCAAATTTCCACGAGTCGTAGGGCCGACTCGTAAACTTGGGATTGATTTCCAAGATCGAGTACATTTACGAAACATCGTCCATAGTTCCTTGCAGTGGAGTAACACGAGATAATTTGCACTTATCTCTTCGATCATGGAATTGATCAGCAATGCGCATTACTGATTGAGTTTTCTTCATCCCAAATGACATAAGTTTTGTCATTCACATTAGGCTGCATAGTATCACCTGTGATATAACCAATCTTTCCTCTTCCTCGGAGATACATGCGAACAGATTGTGACCATCGAAGAAAATTATCACCATTTAGTCGGATCGTAGTGATCTGAATCGGATGGTTTTCAGTTGTATTTCTCTGAGGTTCGGGCTGAGATGGCTGAAGAGGCTAGCTTGTTCTAGACGTGACTTCAGACATTTTAGAGATGACGAACTTTGAAATTGCTCGTGCACCTGTTTTTTATTCTCCCGCAAAAATTACTGATCCTTCCGTGCTCGCTCCGTCTGAGAGCGATATCTTGGAGATCAAGCGAAGCAACAGGTAGAACACTTTCGGACCGAACAATATGGCCGAGCAACCGATCGAGAAGATGAAGTCTATAGCAGTAGGCGAGCAGCCAGACGATCGAAGCTGGACGATTGGAGCCGACTTAAAGAAGTCGAACAAGCAGGCGAGCAGGCGAGCGAGCAGACGAATGACGGAAGCCGAACGAACGAAGCCGACCGAGCAGGTGAGTAAGGCGAATAGTTCGGAGGAAGCGCCGTCAAGGAAATTTGCAGTCGAATAGGTCGAAGGTGGATAACCGATTCCGACCTTGAAGACGATAAAGATTCGAGCCTCGAATATTAACAAATCTACGATACTAGTATCGAAATATTTGATTGAATGAGTTGAATAATTTTTCTTTATTGATGTACAACTATATAAAGATCTTCCATAGGAACAAAAAAAGGCAACCAATCTCCCTAATTAAAGAGAAATATACTCTTTAACTAATTGGCCTAATATAGAAGAAAAATAAATAGCTATTCCTAAGATTGCTCATACAATTCATAACATTCTAAAAATAGAGAATAACAAATATGATACATAATCACAATTATTTGCGAGATCTTTCAATATATATAATGCAGCTCATTTGTCTTAATAGGGACTAGTTAGGTAATTTAATTCATAGAACTAGACAAAAACATAATTGATGTATTGTTGTTCCCTTCACAACAATTTGTGAGCATTTTTTTGGCCATTTTAATGTGCATAATCAAGTTATTTATATAATTTAATCATACCTTACACTTAAACTTTCATATTTACATTCAAATCATTTTGGTGCTTTAAACCGATGCATGAAAACATGTATTTCACTTTTAAAAAATGTTAATAGTGCTATTTTTGTTATGATATTAAAGATTTCGGTGCTATTAGTAAAAAAAACTATAAATATGAAAGTTCTGGTGTGAGATATTTAAATACATAAGAGTTGTGTGCTATGTATGCAAATGCCCCTAGAGTTTATCTAAAATCAAGCTTATCGGCTTTATTCCTTGAGACAAGTCGGTGCTTGAGTAATTCATGAACTCAATCTGAAAGACTAAACCAAGCTGTCTTTTACAGCACCGAGATTCGTTATCTATTTTACATATATTTTTGCATGAACTGTGATTCTCTTATCAAGTTGTTCTTAATTCATGAATTGTATTCCTCATAATTTAATTTTGCTCCCTTGTTGCAGTGGTTTATCACAGTCATACTCGACACGAGCTGACAAGCATCTTGGTAAGCTAACTAATCTAACTGTCGTCGGTAGCGGAAGATATGATGCGCATGGCCCTGATTCACCTGGAGTAAAAGAGGTATGCAAAAACTTGGAACTGTCAAATAAAATGATGGGAAATTTACATACATACCACACAATTCTTATGCATTCACATATGTAATACCCAAAGTTTGATATTTACATTTATTACACCTTGGTATTATATACCTATGCTGAAAAAGTGTGTTTAACTTTTAAAATGATGGCAAGGGTGTTTTAGTTTTTTTTTTTTTATGCTAATGATTCAGTGGTAAGCATGTAAATATGAATGTTTAGATGTTAGATATGTAAACACATGAGAATTGTGCGGTATATATATTTGATATTTACATTTATAACACCTTGGTGCCATCAACTTATGCTGAAAATATGTATTTCACTTCTAAAAAGATAGTGATAATTTTTTATGTAATCTTAGAGATTTAAGTGTTTACATGTTACATATGTAAATAAACTTTTTTCGTAGAAATATTTTTATTTTTCTTTTCCTTTTAAGAATTTTATTAGCAATATTTTTTTTTCTTTACATGTCTTTTTTTTCTTTTGTTCTTATAAAGGGAGTGATCAAGCAACTCTCAGAACAAATATCGACATTGAATGAAAGGATGGACGAGTTTACGTCGCGGATTGAGGAGTTGAATTCTAAGTTTGCAGTGCAGAAATCATCAATGAGCCAACAAAATCTCTCTGTCCAAGGAGAAGGTTATGCTGGCTCTGTTCCAAAAACTTTATTTGTGTCCAGCTTGGGGAATGGCTCCTTGATACCCAATTCATCATCTTCCAACCAACTCAATAAAGATTCTTCTCTAATGGAAGAGGTATCTCCTTTAATGGGACTTTACATACCTAGCACACTATTCTTATGTATTTACATATCTTAGACTTTCATATTTACCCTCATAGCACTCAAATCTTTAATATCACGTCAGTAGTGGTACTATTACCACGTACTAAACTGTTGTGTAAATATGAAAGTTTACGTGCGAGATATGCAAATACATAAGAATGCATGTTACATATCTAAATGCTCTTTTCATCCGTTTTATCATTCAATTTGTATTTGGATGCTAGGAAATTGAGTGATAGGAAATCATAAAAGGTTTGAATATCTTAAAATTTATGATTTTAAAGTCGGGTTAATCCCTTGGTTGTTGATATTTCGTTTCATTTCCTCCATTCTTTTCTCCAATTCAAACGAAGCTGAAATATATCTCCATTTCTCCTTATAGAGAAGGTATGAAAACCCTAATTCTATGATTGTAAAGTCATAGGCTACTCATTAATTGTTAATATTTCATTTCATTTTCTCTACTTCCTTAAATCTCAGATATATTTTTATGATTTCATTTGATTCCCTCCACTTTACCTCAATCCAATTAAAGCCCAAATAAACCTTCACATTTCCTCATTGTGAAAGATTATGAAAAAATATTTGAGAATTTTGAATATATGGTTCTTGATTCGTTATCAATCTATAAATTTTTAATATTTCATTTCTTTTCTTTCTCTTCTGTAAAATCTTCAAACTTAAATCTTCGAGTGAAAAACTATGAAAAATTCTGCAAATTTCAAAGCGTTGATTGTAGGTTCGTAGTTGATCCATCAGTTATTAAGATTTCATTTCGTCTATTAAGTTTTAGCTCATATTGGACTCGAAATTAACTTAAATGATTATAAATAAATAATTATTAACAATTTTTTTAAATAAATCATAAAAAAATTAATATAAAAATATTATAACAATATGAACTATTTAATTACTCAATTAACTAGAGTTAAAACGAGCCGAACACAATCGAACAAAAACTCATTTGTAAATTGAGCTCAAACAGATTGTACGTGTTCAACACACTTTCTCAACGAACGAATTGAAAATTTATTTAACAAGCCGAAAACTAACGAAGAGTTTTTTTTCATAGCCACAATCATAACATCATGACTCTCATTTAATGTGCAGATCATCGCGATCGCTCGTTCTCAACGTCAAATGATGCATCAATTAGACAATCTCTCGAATCTCGTTCAGGAAAAGTTGACTAAACTTACTAATGCTCGCGGCCGCTTGACCGATACGGATGCTTTTGGAAATCCAATATTTCTTTTGCTTGCAGGAGGATTAGGGTTTTTTCTATTGAAACGTTTATATAAGTTCTGAGATGGATTAGTCTTCTAACACATTCAGCAAACATTTTGTCTTCTTCTTCCTCTCTGCCTATTATTTATTATAGACACAGAAAGGAGTCTTCTTCCTAACCTCCATTTGAGCTCATTGAATAGGCAATTTTAGTCATCAATTCTCCTTGATTTTTCCACAAAAGCCCTCATGAAATTTATGTATTGTAATGTAACATGAAATTTATGTATTGTAACATGAAATTTTGAATTTCAGAACACTGATGAGTTTATCTAAATTCCATGTTCTTTCTTTTTTTTCTATATATATAGTTGTCTATATCATTAGATGATTCAAAATGTTAATAAAAAGGGAAAATTACATGCATTCCACACACATCTTATGTATTTATATATCTAACCCTTAAAATCTGATATCATCATTGTAATTTTTTTAACAATAGTTTCTTCTGTGGCAGCTTCAAAGCTGCTTCTTCAGACAGCCGCATACAGTTGTAGCTGCTTAAACTAAATCATGATTAGGGTTGTTAACAATCCAGCTCGGCAGCCTGAATGGATTGAGTGCAGCTCAAAATTGGCTCATGGCTCATGATATTCAATTTCGAGCTAGTTCAACTTGAAATTGAATATAGATTGAAATCTAAAAGAGTCGGCTCAATTTGAGTTATTTGGATCACTTTTAGCTCGAAATGGGCTCGATTCGACTCAAAATTGAAATGAGCTGGTTCAAAATTAGTTATTTGGATACGTTTCGGCTTGAGATCGACTCGTGACTTATTGTACGTGATTTTATTTTACATTATGTATATAATTTTTATAAATAAAAATATTTTAGAGACATGCCAATTCCTGTGCATAACAATGTCACTTTATTTAAAATGGTAATATTTTTTATGTGATATGAAAGATTTAAGTGTTATACATGTTAAAGATAAAATTTTGGTGGTTGATATGTAAATACATAAGAATTTGGTGGTATGTTTGTAAATAACCCAATAAATATTTATTGCTCAAAAAGTAGAATTTTATAAAAGACTTACTATATTGTATAATATTATTGGATAGGATGATAAACCTTTAAATTGCTCCATATTTCATGAAGAATAAAAAATGCCGACTTTAATTGTCGTTTCCTTCTACCTTGATGCATGATATGGATCTTGAGGTCGCTCTTTGAGTAAGAAATATTCAAAGTTCGATTAAAAGTCATCCAAAACTACGATTTCGATAGCATACTAAACAATCGATCTACTCGATAAGACGGACCCAATGATATTATACTCGGTCCAATCCGAGTCAAATCATCCGATCAAGCTGTTAAACCATTTGAAAGCTTTCTAGGCATTATTGAAAGGTCACACTAATTCCAAATATGACATGCTTATAGTTAAATCAAGCATCTTAACAAATGACAAGAAGAATCCAACAAGTCTAAGATCGACCGTCCAATCAAGCCATATAAAGCCATCTGATATGGACCGTCCAATCAAGAGTAGTCTGGAATAGGGGTATGCACTTTTTGGATAAATCCAAAAAGCCAAACTAAACCAAACTATTTTATTGATTTGGTTAGGTTTTTAAACTAATGGTTTGGATTACAGTTTTAAATTTTGCATATTTTGGCTTACAGATTATAGTTCGGGTTTAAAAAAAAACAAACTGACCGAATATAGTATCTATATATGAGGAGTTGTGATAGAAGGGGCGAGCAAATTGAGATTAACGATCTTTTTACTTATGTTATTGCATTTGTATGTGTTTGTTTTATTTTAAATATATTAAAATTTTAAATTTTAGTTTATGTAGAACCGAACTGATCAAACTGAATCAAAATTTTGTTTGATTGGTTCAGTTTTGTTGAAGAATTTTTGCTCCAGTTGATTGGATCATACATTTTTAGTTCATTTGGGTTTGCAAAGTTTTAAAACTGAGTTATTTGAACATACCAAATGCGCACCCCTAGTTTGGGTTTCTTTCTTATTTGCAACCTTTAATCTATAAATATAGTCCTAACCCGCTCATGGAAGTGGAACGAGGCCTTGGGCAAGTGGAAGAGCGGAGCCTATAGAAGAGGGAGCTACAAACCAGCATTCTCACCGTCGATTCGGCCAACTATGGTTGCCGGTCGATCCTACGGCAGGGCAACAAGTTCTTTTGCACAAAAATATTGAAATCCAAGAAACTGTGTAATCCTTTCCCTCCTATGGGACAAGGAATTATGCATGTAATCACCAACTCATAGTGAGACATTTTAACTCGGCAAAGCCTCATAGTTTTTTCCTTTTCGGTATTTTAACGTAAAAACTTTTAGTGTCCCTATTACTTATATTATTTTATATGAGTGTGCGTTAGTTTCACGTACAATGCTAAGATAGTAATTCACTATTTTATCGTCGCGAATTTTCTAGCACCCATCAATTATGTGTCGCCTGTGGGAAATGAAGTCTTATACTCTTATTTGACGCTCTTTTCAAGTTTGAGATGCTTACCCCGACTTCATCTCTCAATGATATGCATCATCCAACTGGTAAATGAACGTGGTCTGCACCTCTTAAAGATTATTTTTGAAGTATTCATCAATTTTGGGGGCAACCTTCACCGTAGTCTTAAAAAGTCGTTCACGTAATCACGCAATGTCCCATACACAATTGTAGCGGGGTAGTCTTCTCGCTTTTTGATTCAGACATAATGTATATGACAACTTCTTCTATACAGGGGGGCAACCTTCACCGCAGTCTTAAATACTGTTCACGTTAACGTCGCGGGCACGACTGTGGCGGGGTAGTCATCCCACATTTCATCCCTCATTACAACCTATGCCTTAGTCTCGACAAATGTTGAATGTTTTTGATAGATCGTTATGGTCTTATTCAAGCCCAATGAGACTCGATTTGACCTCTTCTATCAGAGGCTATAGTCCTCAAGCATAAGCTTTGACTAATAGTCTCGAATAGGTCTAAGATCCTTGGTGGATTTCCTTTAACCTTTTCAATAACTGGTTACAGTCGCCAAACATAAACTTCTACCAACAATCTTGATATATTTGCCATCCTTGATAGATTTCATATGACTTTATCCATCACATATAGACACCTTCTAGATTATGCACTAGCTATACAGCCTAGAACGGGGTCTTACATCATTAATTGATTCTTCTTACGACTCTGCTTCAACACAGGTTAACGTCATCGAGCATCTCCAAATATACAACTTAAGATAGATCTTACATAATGCATGGATTACAACTTACTTATTCCACTACAGGTTATGGTTATCAGATAGACACACTTCGAATAACAGCATATGAAAAGTCAAACATTCACAGTTATTGACAAAATCTCATTCCATAGCTCTGAAAGTTGAGCTAAGAGGCAAGGCTCGTTATGAAGATACCATACCCCTGGAAAACGAGTTGTAGAAGAAAGTCTTGGAAGATGCCATAACTCCTGCTAAATTCGACTGTTGTCAATGTCGGCACCTTTGGCCACCACCAGCCTGCTTCTGGCCACCGTCGGTCGCCTTCGACCATCGTTGGGCCGCCTCAGACCAACTATGAATGCTTGCCAATGGCCTCTGACAAACTCTGATTGCTTGCCAATGGCCTCCTACCACCACCATCGACAAACTACAACCACCACAGACTGCCTCCGGTCAACTCCGGTCCTCCACCACCGGCCTTCGTCTCCTAACACATCTGGCCAACTATGATCGCCACCGACACAGCCACCTTCGACCACTGTTGTGTTGCCTTCAACCACATCCAACCCACTTCGTCGGCACCCTCCAGCCAACTCCAGTTGCCATCTTCTGGCCTCATGTAGCTAACTTCGATCTTCACCGCTACATTTTCTAGCTGCCTGTAGCTAACTCGGATCATCCTCGCTACTCGTCGACCAACTCCAACCGTCACCACTGTGAGCTCCCTCTAACAACTTGACTATTGTCGGCTACTGCCTCTGACAATAAAAAAAATAATTCAATTTTTTGAAGATAAAGGGATTTTAACCCATGCCCTCACACAAATAAAACAAACCAGCTACCAGATCGACTAAAGTGTTTTTGTTATATTTAAATATACATTAAATTTATTTATATAGATATTTGTATCTGTATTATGGATTCTAATATTTTCGGACGACATAATAGCTCTTGCCTCTGACAACTAATACGTCATCAATAAATTTCTATCAATCGACACAGATATGAATATTAAGAAATCACACAACACCATTGTTTCCAAACTAGAGGATTCAATGAAGACCTCTGCACTCTCATAGGTAATGGGTGAGCAGAAATTATTGCACAATATTTTAAAAGTGAGATAAATAATTTTTTATTTTTTATTTTTTTGGGTTTTACATATAATCCACTAAAAAATATTGAATATAATATTTTAAATGCTCACTTTAAATATAATAATTTAATATCCTTTTTCATTATATTTATTCTTATTTACTCATTAATGAAGTTTTAATTGAGAATTTTAAATATATTTAAAATTTGAGTGATTAATATGCTATTTTTAGGGCTGTAAACGAGCCAAGCTCGAGCTCGGCTTGGTTCGTGTTCGATCTCGTTCGAAATTAGTTCGAGTTCGAAATCAGGCTCGTGTTCGAAATGGCTCGAGAAAGGTGTGTTCGTGTTCGACTCGAATTAAATATTCTTGTTCGTGTTCGAACTGAAATTGATTTCGTTAAATTTAATTGAAAAAATATATGTCTAAGCGTCGGATTCGAACGCAGATCAAAATGAATGGAAACAGAAGCATAATCACACTACTACGAAAGCAATTATGATTTAAACTTAAATATAAATATATATAATATATTAATATATAAATAATATATATAATAAATTATTATATAAATAATTATATGATTATTTTTTTATTTCGAGCCGATTCAAGTCGAACACGAGCGAACAAACGATTGTTCGTGTTCGATTCGATTAACATTTGATGCTTTAAAAATTTATTCGTGTTCGAGCTCTTTAGAGCTAACAAGCGAAGTAGACACGCAAGCCAAATGCCAGCCTAGCTATTTTGATATTTTCAAATACTTTTGGAATTTTGATGGTAAGTAAAAGCCCTTTTCTTCAGTGGTGTGTATGTAAAGCCTGTCGCCGCCATTCTCAAGCCTCGAAGAGTCGTCTCTCTCCCGTTCCCCTTCGTCATCTTCATCTAGACCCCTCTTTCCGATGGCGACTTTAGACACAGACATCAACATGGTGCCCGTCGGCGAGGGATCGAGCGGCGCAGGTCCGTCGTCGTCTAAGAAACCGAAGCGGTTCGAGATCAAGAAGTGGAACGCCGTCGCTCTCTGGGCGTGGGGTACGCGATCATGAAAACCTTCGGCTAGCCCTAGCTTTGGTTTCTTGACATTGCATTCGGTCCTAGGATTTTGGTTTTATTTTGTTTGGTTCCTCACGTGATTGATGATGGATTGATTTGTGTTTGGGGTTGCAGATATTGTTGTTGATAACTGCGCGATCTGCAGGAACCACATCATGGATTTGTGTGAGTAATTCAATTGCTTTGTTCCTTTTTTTGTGATTCTGTTACTTTCCGGGTGCTGTTCCTGGATGGATTTTGGCGCTTGTGGTTTTGATTTATGGAAATTTGCAGGCATTGAGTGTCAGGCGAATCAAGCAAGTGCTACGAGCGAGGAGTGTACAGTGGCTTGGGGTATGGATCTGATTGTGTTAACCTGAAACTACTTTCTATGATCTATGATTTTCTTCAGGTGTTGAGTTGAATTTTCACTTTCGTTATCATTAGCCTTTCCCAATTCGTGTTAGCGTTACAAATATATTGAGCTGATTGCTATTAGCAATATGACATAAAAGATTAATAACCATGCGGATGGAAACTTTCACTCTTATGATACTTCGAAAATGTTGGATTCAAAGCTTTACATGTTACAATCGAGCAGAAAGAAAACATTTTGCCATCTAAGGGTCTGTTTGGCTCTTTGTTATTTCGATAATATTCTTATTTAGTTAGAAGTTTTATTCATGTAGTGTTGTTGATAGGTTTATCAACAAATTTGAGGAGAGGAAGAAGGCTTGCAAAAATGCTTGGGAGGAGGAAGGATTTTTTTTTACCTGGAAACATGGGAATCAAGTTTCTCGCATAGACATAGCTCCCTAAAACCCTTATTTTTAAATAAGTTCTTTTTAAAAATTAATTCTATTCACTATTATGGAGATGAGTATTTATATACAAAAGCTACTAATTTCTGCTATACTTAAATATATGGCATGATAGTAGCGTCGTTGATTAATGACTTGATATTTTTTCAAGTAGCTTATTAGCAATACTTACAAGCTCTTTATATGTTATCCAAGTGTTATTTGGCAATGGATCATCTCATCAACGAACCTGGATGATGATGAACTCGATATGGTGCTGTTGTAGTTGCATTAACTTATATGTACCTTGACATGATTATAGATAGGTTCCTTTACATATTGACCACCCAATGCATTAGTATTTACATATCTGACATCTTTACCACCCAAATCATTCATATAACATAAAAAATACCACTATGTTATCTTTACAATACACTTATTTCATTTAAACTTATTACACTCTTGAACTACAAGATCCTCTTAATATGCTTTTAGAGTTATTGGTGGAAGTCTTCGCCAATTATACTTCATTGCTTAAGAACACATATGAGTCGAAAAAATGTTGTGCATTCAATCTTAGATATTTAATAATAGATGTCTGTCATAATGATTGCATATTATTTTGGAAAGAGAAATCTGATCAGGATTTATGTGATACTTTTTGGTTTATTGAGATGGGACAAAACTCGCAAAATAAATAATAGTGGTGGAAAGCAAACTCATAAAGGCAGCAAAAATTGATCGATATTTTTCATTGATTCCTAAAATACGGAGGCTATTCAAATCAAAGAAATTTGAAGTAGACATGGTTTGGCATGTTAATCAAAAAAATAAAGATAGTAAGTTATGACATCTGAATGATGGAGAAGCCTAGAAATTATTTGACTTATAATTTCTTAAATTTTCTTCAGATCCATGTAATGTTTGCATTGGTTTGGCTGACTATGGTTTTAATTCATTTAATATTGTGAGTAGTGTCTGGATCATTTGGCCCATGATTTTAGTTATTTATAATATGTCATCATGAATTGTTACAAAACAAAGCTCTTTTATCTTATCCACAATTATTCATAGTGAAATAAGTACAGGAAATCATATTGATGTATACTTTGACTAGCATCTGAAATATTACTTGAGTTATAGCATATGGTTTAGTGCTTTGATGCTACAACTGGATTTAATTTCACCATATGTACCTCTTTATTGTGGACATCCTCCCGGATAAGACGAGAGAAAAAGCCCAGGGAAAACTTGAATTATGGAGGTCTACATTGGAGTCTAAAGGTCTTTGTTTGAGTAGAACTAAAACTGAATACATGGATTGTAATTTTAATAATAGTAGTTCTAGTGACACAAGTGTAACTTTGGGTGGTCAAATTATTAAAAGGTGTGAACTATTTAGATATCTCAGGTCCATTGTTCAAAGCGATGGTGATATAGATGGGGATGTTAATAGTAGAATTCAGGTTGGTTGGTTGAAGTGGAGGAATGCGTCCGACCTATTTTGTGATAGAAAAATACCGCTTATACTGAAAGAAAAATTTTATAAGATGGTGGTTAGAGCTACAATGCTCTATGATGTTGAATGTTGGCCTTTAAAAGAGAAGCATAATGCTAAGTTAAGTGTTGCCGAGATGAGAATGATCAGGTGGATGAGTGGCTTTACACTTAGAGACAAAATGCGATATGAATATATCCGTAATAGGGTTGGTGTTGCACTAGTGACGGATAAAATTAGAGAGTCGCCTTAGATGGTTTGGTCACAATAAACGTCGACCACCTGATGATCTGATTAGGAGAGTAGATGTTTAGATACAACTTATGTTAAGAAAGGCAGAGGTAGACATAGAAAAAACTTGGGCTTATTGCATAAAAAATGATCTTAATTTGTTAGAATGAAACGAAAATTTGACACTAAATACGACGTAATGGAGAAAAAGGATTCATGTAGTCGACCCCACTTAGTGGGATTAAGGCTTTGTTGTTGTTGTTGTTATTGTTGTTGTTGTGCCTCTTTATTGTGGATTGTTAATTTTTTTAGATATGTAATGTAATTTGGATCAAGTACAAAAGTAAGACTTATCTATCCTTGTTGTGCTGAAAATATTGAATTACGCAAGTGCGGTAGTTTCCAGCACAGATGCGGGAAAGAAAGCAACCGACTGGGATAGGGGATGGTCCAGGCGGCTTGGTCCAAACCTCCAAAGTGTCGAGCAGCATCAAGCGCTATGCGGCTTCTCCCTTTCACACACCCGCCTGGATTGAACGACATTTGGGGAAGGTGGCATTGTCGCTGCCCTTTTCTCCTCCTTCATTCTCGTCTTTCCTTTCTTATTTCCCACCTAGCTAGGTCCATTTATATGCTTGTTTTCTGAGTTTAATTTATTTTGATGTATTTTCTATTCAGATTTTCTGTGTAGAGTCTTCTATTTTGTAAGGTTATATTCGAGAAGGTGGTGGTGCTTCGGCTGTGTCATACTCTATGGTGGTGACGTTTCTTCCCCTTTTATCTTTCCTAACTCATCTCTTACACTCCTTTTAGCTGCCGACCACTCCAAGCCTTCCCAAACCACCTCCAACCCATTTTCCTGTTGTCTAACCTGCTATCCAAACCCTCCAAGCATGTTGTCCAGCCTCGCAACTTGCTTTCTAGAAGCCGAGCCTTGCTGTCCAGACTCCTGTTACATGCTATCCAGCCTTTTCGCCATGCCCCCGCATTTCTACAGTCTTGCAAACTACCCTATAACCCTCAGCCCTTACCCCTTTCCCCCTTGTCACCTTGCCGACACCATCACCACTCTCGAATCTTCTCTTATCTTCTCTTTCGGTCCTCATCGAGGGTTGGATTGTTATTGTATTCCTATTTTCCGTTTGTGTTGTGTTGCAACCATATTTCTAAATTCATAAAAGTTTATTTTCGTGTTTCCTCTACATTTCACCTAGTTCTGGTATCGTTTAGTATCAGAGATAACTCAACCCTAGCTTCATCCTCGGGTTCCCTAGATTCCGCTATAAACCAATTTTTTTTTTTCATATTCCTTGGTCCCTAGCCATGCCATCATGGTGATACATGCTTGAGCTTACTCGGGAAGAGATAAGGTGAGAGCTTCATCTTCTTCAACAAAGATTTGTAGAGATTAAAGGAATACAAGAAGATGTTATCTTTGATCGAGATCTGGAGAGTCAAAGAAGAGAAAGTAATGATGATATGAATCCTTTTCATAGGGATAATTTCAGCGACAAAGAAGAGAGGCCGCGACTTTTTGGAATCCAGTATTAGAGGAGGCTTAGAGCGGGATATCTGAATCCCCTCAGAGGGAGAGTTGCAAAGAGAACATGTCATTTGTAGGACACAGAAACTTCGACGCCAGGGTAGATCTGTCGTAGTTCGAAGTAGGTATGGATCCCGAGGATTTCGTTGATTAGTTACAGGAGGTTGAGCGGATCTTCCGAGTATAAAGATGTGCCAGAGGATAGGTGGGTCAAATTAGCAGGTATCAAGTTGAAGAAGAGTGCTTTTCTGTGGTGGGAGAACTTACGAGGTAGAGGAAAAGAGAGGGCAACAATAAAATTACCATGTGGGAGAAGATGAAGAAAGCAATGCAAAGGAAATACCTCCCACCCAATTACCTCTAGGATATGTTTATAGGACCCCACCAACTGCAGCAAAGGGATCTATCAATAGATTAGTTCATAGAGCAGTTTAATCAGTTGTAGATGAGGTGATATGGTCGAACCAGAGGAGCACATCATAGCCTGTTATTTGGGTGGCCTAAAGCCAACTATCTGCGATATGATACAACTGCAGCCTTGTTCGTCGCTTGGAGATGTTCAAAGAGTAGAGAGACAACAGAAGCAGAGCAGACAACAATTATCCTTCAGGCAACAACCCTCAGACAGGTAGTCTCCTACAGTTACAACAACCGACAAAAGTATCCCAGAAGACACAAGCAAGCTCAGGCAAGGGAGTAACGCTCTGAATTATAGCGGGAAGAAGCAGGAGAAAGGTAGCTCCTTCAACACCTTAGCGGTCAGGAAATGTTACCGATGTCACGACTACCACATAAGCCTCCAACTGTCCCACTAGCAGATAGTCACCCTCACAGATCAGGGCACCATGGAAGAGATTAGTAACGAAGAGAAAGCTCCATCAGATGAGGGAGAAGTACTTGTGATTGGATGAATTTTACAGACCGAGGACACGAGGGATTCATAGTGGTTGCGCCACAACATTTTCTACAACTGTTGAACAATGAACGGAAAAGTATGCAGTCATTGACTACGGGAGCAACAATAATGTGATATCAACTCAGATAGTAAAGAATTTGGGACTCAAGACTCAGAGACTCTGCTAGTCGTACTCATTGACATGACTGGAGGACAATTTGATCAACATCGACCGGAGATGTTTGGTAGAGTTCTCGATCGGAGGCCAGCTGCAGGATTGTGTGTGGTGTGATGTGGTCCCTATGGATGCCTGCCACCTCCTACTGGGATGGTCTTGGCGTTTGGCCGGAGAACTCGGTACGATGGATTCAAAAACACATATCTATTTACTAAGGAGGGGAAACACATCATTCTGCTCTCTTCGACCGAGCCTGAGATCACTGGAACTCTTACATGCAGAGCGGCATTAGTGGGGGCAGTTCTAGTGACGACATGGGATGAGAGGACCGAGACATCGGCTCCACGTGACAATTGCGCCAAAGAGGATGTCAGGACCTCGCAGTTGACGTCATACCACCAGCTCCATCGGACGAGAAGATTCAGGCTACTCTCATGGCACATCAGACTGGCTCGACCATGGGTTACCTTGGGAGGATCCAACAGTATAAGCATGGGCCACAGTCTCAAGAGCGCATATCGATAGGGACATGGGCACGCAGGTGATGCTGACTCCTTCGATGCCTTGGCCAACAACGGGACTCGGGTGTCGCCTGGATTAGAGAGAAGGAACCATAAGCTTTGACTACTCAGGTTGAAGCTCTCCCAACTTCAGGAGACTGACATGGGTGTAGTAGGTTCCCGCACGGATGCGGGAAACAAAACTAGTCAGTTGAATTGGCTAGCATAGGGGACAGTCCAGGGGACCCAGTCCAGAGGTCCAAAATGTCAAGCGACATCAAGCAACTAGTGCGGCTTCCCTTTTGTGTCTCCCTCCCGGACCGAGCGACATTCAGGGAAGGCAGCATTACTGCCTGCTTTTTTTTCCTCATTTCTTTCTCATCAATTTTCCTTTCTTGTCTCCCACCTAGCTAGTTCTATTTATATGTTTTTTTTTTAGTTTATATTTAGTTTTGATGTGTTTGTTTTTTAGATTTTCTATGTGGAGTCTCGTTCCCTTTTGCGGGGTTGTATCCAAGGATGTGGTGGTGCTCCGACTTTATACTACTCCGAGGTGGTGTCGTATCTTCCGTTTTTATCTTCCCTAGCACGTCTCTTTTACTCCCCTTGGGCGCTGGCCACTCCAAGCCTTCTCCAACCGCCTTCAGCCCACTTTCCAGCCGTCCAATCTGCGGTCCAAACCCTCCAAGCTTGTTGTCCAGCCCCGCAACTTATTGTCTAGTCGTTAAACCTACTGTCTAGACTCCCATTACCTGCTATCCAGCTTCCACCCCCCCCCCCCCCCACACACACACACACACACACACACACTCATCCAACTTACCCTACAACCCCCAACACTTCCCCATTTCCCGCTTTTGACCTTGCCGTCACCATCACCGCCCTCAGATCTTCTTTTTTGGTCCTAATTGGGGGTTTGATTGTTATTGCATTTCCCTTTCTTGTTTGTGTCACGTTGTTACCCTATTTTTAAATTGATAAATGTTTATTTTCGTGTTTCCGCTTAATTCCACCTAATTCCGGTATCACTGAATCTCTATGATTTTGTAATATTTAAAGGTTATCTTTTATTTGTCATCAACATTAACTATCACTTGCTCATATATTTTACAAATAAAAGTTTCATTTTGACAATAAATAAAAAATTAAAAGTGCATCTCAGAGATGTAATGGAAATAAAATTTCATCACCAAGTTAGAAATTTGAATTTCACTTTTGGTAAATTTTGTAAAGCAATAGCAAAATGTTTGAAAAGATTAGGCCAGGCATGTTACTTTTGGTTGGTGTCTTGAAGAAAGTGTTAAGGTGCATTAAAAATTCAGGCACCTTTGAAATGTTCCCAAAAACTCTTATTAGTATTTGCTAAGTGCTTATATATTTCTTTATGTTTCGTAGTTTGTGTCTTGACAACAACTTTTATTTTATGCAAATGCTTAGCAAACGGAATTGGATAATTTGAATCTTTATGTGCATGTGTGTGCGGCATATAGGGCTGTCAAAAAAGCTTGTTGTTCTCGAACAGTTCGTGTTCGGTTCGCCAAAAAGTTCGTGTTCGATTCGTTCGATAAGCAAACGAGATGAACACACACAATTTTTTTCGTTTGGTTTGTTAAACGAACCAAACACGAACAGTGATATGTTCGTTCGTGTTCGAAATATAAAATAATTTAAAATAATATATATATATATAATTTATGATGTTTTAAAAATAATTATATATTATAAAAATTTATCATATTTTAAATAATTAAACTACTATAAATTATAATATATGATAAATTATTAATAACAATAATAATATTATAGTATTAATTATATTAATATAAATATTATAATATTATAATTAATATACTTATCTTATATATTAAAATAAAACCCTAATCAAAACCCTAAACGCCTTATTCGGTTTGCTTCATTTTGAGGAAGTATGGGTTACCTGATGTGTACGGAATACCTGATCAATTTGCTTCATTTTGAGGAAGTATCCTATCAAAGCTAGGACTGTCCAAAAAGCTTGTTGTTCGCGAACAGTTCGTGTTCGGTTCGCCAGGAAGTTCATGTTTGTTCGATAAGCAAACAAACCAAACACGAACAGTGATGTGTTCGAACATTTCAAACACGAACACTTGCTCTGTTCGTTCGTGTTCAGTTCGTTTACACCCCTAGCGACATACCACCGAGAGTTCTAGGTTTCTTTTGGGTCTTAAAAATTTTGAACAATTCAAATGAAGAATTTTTAGTAGCTTTATCGATGGAATTATTGAAAGTAAATTCTGCATTTTGTAGAATTTAATCTGAATTTTCTAAGTATTCGTTCAATACCATTTGCTTTTCTAGAAAGAACTTCATAAATGTTTTTTATGGACACGAGACTTAATGCAATATAAATTGGTTTCTTTAGCCTAGAAAAGGCTAGATAGCAGACCAACTAATAGGAGTCAAATTAGACTGCAACAAATCTAAATCAAATCAATTTTCATGTTTACAAGTCTATTTATATTGGCCAATTTTTCATATTTTTTATTTGATTTATTTTATCAATTGTCTCTTCTGATAAAAATATGTTTGAATTTAAGTACTGTATTAGGATTAAATTTTATTTTAGATAAGATTAGGTTTAAATTTTGACTATAAATGATTTAGTCTCAAAATTTCAATACTATTTCTATAAAGAGGCTGAATGCTTGTAATTGAACAAAATATTATTGATGAATGAAAGTAAGTATTTGATTGACAAAGTGCTCTCTAGATTTAAGTTATGCATGTTTATTTTTTTCCTCCCTCCCCCTCTATTCTAGTGTCACATCGATCTTCAGTTTTCTTTAGGCTAAATCGATCACTTCAGCTTTTGTTTGGCTAAATTGGTTGATTTCACAACTATCTACATTCTTACGCTCGCACGTCTTTCTCGTCTTATTTCCTCATATCCTATGATTCTCTCTTTGCATCCCTCGCCTTGAATTTATGGTTTTCATTTGCGTCGCTTGCCCTAATTGAATCTCCCAAACAAGCCTCACTTCAAACCGTTCCTACTGCTGCTCTTTTCATGCGCCTCATGCATATAGATCTTTCACCTTTGCCTTTGCATTTTGCTCGCATATGATTGCCTTAATTATGAACACAAACACGGTTTTCAGCCAGAATCAAGAGGCTCTAACAGAAAACAACGAATTTGAGTTTCGCGAGGAGTAATTCAATATTGACTATGGCTTAAGATTGGTTTTCTTAGATTTTGGTTAGGTTTGACCACTTAGGAGTATAAATTAAATAAAATTGTTAGAATAAGTGGCTAGATAGGGGCATTTTAGGAGTTTGAAGTGAACAATTTTTTATTCAAATGTTAAGACTTAATTTTGAATAAAAATGGAGTGAGGTGATTAATTTTTTTCAAAATCTGAATCACAGTTTTAATTTTGAGCACAAAATTTTAATGGAGGATTTTGAGAAGAATATTATTTATATAGTTGTACAATTTAAAGGGGGTGTCAACAGGAGAAGGTTTTTTTGGTGGTCTTGAGGTTTGTGGATGATGATGTGGTGGGGGTGCTGATACGTTATTACATTGTTGCTTAAAAATTTAACAAAAAATATGAATTCCAAATTCGTCAGAAAATAAGCATTCTGGGGTATTCCAGTTTCTATACATAAATGTTGTGTTTGATTTCAAACCAAACAAATAAGAAAATCAAAGCCCTTTGTTTTTTTTTTTTACTTTACACTTTTAATACTTGCAAACAAATACTATTCGGGACCTTTTTTCCTCTGTTAGGCATCGAAATGAGGTTAACATTGACAACATTTAATTTCTTTATTTGTTAGATTATTTCAAATCTTGCTATTAACATTATTTTTTTCACCTTCATATAAAAGATAACCTCCAACCTCCAACCTCCAACCTAAAACCAAGCACTTTTTATTATGCATAAGATAATTAACTTAACTTTACATTAGAGGAGATGGTAAACTATAAGTCATAAGCTATTTTAAACCACAACCCCTTTTTCCTTATTTTCTCTTTCATATACACGGAAAGCTCTAAAATTAATTTAACTTTCTTGTAATGTATAGTTTGGCCATTAATATTTAAAAAGCGTGAAAGCCATTATGTTTTCAATTTTGATATTAGTTCGATCATTTCATATTTAATAGATGACGATATAACATGCTATGTTAACAACTTGTGATAAATCAAAGGGTAAGATAGTGATTAAACCGATGAAACAAGCATTTGTTTTATAGCTTGCAAAACCTATAGCATTTCTATTGAAATTGAAACATAAAGATAGTTTTATTTGCTTAATAACTTTGTTATCCCTTAGTTATTACTGTTACTTGATGTGACATTTTCTATTGTTATTTGTTTAATAGGGTAAAATGTGAGAAAATATTATGGTTTCAGTTTTGATATTAATTTCATTCTCTCGCATAAAACTATCAAATATATGGGGCAAATTATTTTACATTAAATATTCCTAACAAATCAAGGGTAATTTAGCTATTAAACTAATAAAACCATTTGACCATGGTATGCAAGAAATATGGCATCTTCTGTTGGAAACATCATGGTTATTTTATTGGTTTAATGCTTACAATATTCTTTGTTTTGTCAGTTTTATTTAACGTGACATTTTTTACTATTACATATTTGTTATGTTCTATAAGAAACTACCTCAACTTATCAACGCATCTTCCTCCCTTTGTTGTACTATACCACTGAATTGTATTTGTTATTTCTTTTTCTCGATATTTACAACTCGACTGGAAATTTTGCATTATATCTGTCCTAGATTAGTCAACATCCTTCTTAATACTTTATTTATTGTTAGAATTATTTTTGTGGATATTGTTTTCTTTTCTTAATCTTTTTTTTTTTTTTCGGGAAGAAGGGGAAAATGAATTACCTTACATGAACATCGCCTTCATAATTGGACTTTTGGGTTGGTCCAACTAAATTATTTATTTCAATATTGGCTAAGTTTTCTCAACTTTAATTCCATCTATTTCACCTATAACATAATTTTATGGTCATAAGCTTAATTTTAGCAAAATTTTTAGCATTCCGTTTTTTCCCAGTAAAAAATTAGCTCAATCTGTTTTCACTCCTTGAGCACCCTCTTGTTTTTTGTGATTTTGAAAGACAACTAATTGTTAACTATAGTAGTGCATTATTTTTCACGACTATGTCAATCTCAGAGGGTAATTTGTTCAGACCTAAGCCTTTCTATATGCTTTTATCTGTTAATTTTTTTTTTGGATAATTTTTTATGCTTGATAAAGTTTTTATTTACAATTTCTTGAATAAAGTTTTTTTTTTCTTTATATGTTTATCCTTAAAGAGCAACATTTTTTTCTTCAAGCTTCTTTATTACTTCGTCCTAAAAGATATTTCTTTACCATCGTTAAAAGCTCTTTATAACATAGTCATGTTTCTTTAATAACTCTTTGTTCCTCATTTCAACTCTCAAATTTGCACGTACCACCCTTTCTATAATTCTTGAATTTATGTGATATCTTTTTTTTTGTAGTACAAGTAATTAAGTTCCATTGAACCTCCCTTGAATGCTCATAACTCTTTGTTTGGCTTTCACCAAGTTTGATAAATATTTCTCTTCTAATTTTGGTTTATATTCACAAGTTATTCAGCCATAGCTATTGTTCAAGCTCTGTGAGGTGAAGCATTAATTTTTGAATAATTATGCTATTTTCGTATGGATATTATATTCTTTATTTTTGTTAAAAAATATGTATTTGTGACCTGGTACATTCAATTTTAAAATATTAAATCATAACTTCACTAATGTTAACTCATCATGTTAACTGAGAAATTGAATATACATCTCTCTTCATATTCTTTGTTTGGCTTTCATCAAGTTTGATAAATATTTCTCGTCTAATTTTTGGTTTATATTCATAAGTTATTCAGCCATACCTATTGTTCAAGCTCTGTGAGGTGAGGCATTAATTTTTGAATAATTATGCTATTTTCTTATGGATATTATATTCTTTTTTTTTGTTAAAAAAAATGTATTTGTGGCCTGATAAATTCAATTTTAAAATATTAAATCATAACTTCAGTAATATTAACTCACCATGTTAACTGAGAAATTGAATATACATCTCTCATCATATCTTTTTTCTATATTTATAATGGGACCCTCTCATCCTACTTACATGTTCATCAAATCAACTTATTTTGTTTGTTTGCCAATTATGTTTCTCGTGTTTTGAACTGAATAATTAAATGGTAACCTTTAAACTCACTTATCTGTTAATAATTTCTTGCTTTGTTACTTTGGTTCATTGGTATTTATGGGCTGACAATTATGCATGAAATTCAAGACTCATTCAATAATTGTCCCAAATTTAATTAACTTTAAATTGTAATTGATTTGCTTGTGGTTGCATAACAATAAATATGATGGATATTTGCATTACATACCACACAATTCTTACGTATTTATACGTCTAACACTGGAACTTTTATATTAACATTTTTAATACTTTAATGTCATAAATTTATCAATGAAAATGTATATTTCAATTTTAAAAGGTACTTAAAAGTGGTATTTTTTATGCGATTCTAAATATTTGTGGCTATGCATGAAAATATTAAAGTTGCTTAGCATTAGTTGAGACATGTTTAGTGATTGGGTAATGATGTCATAACATGTTCCATTCGTTGATTATCATAAACTTTCAGTTCGATAAATTTCTACTTTAGTTGAAATGACCCTTTTCTCTCCTCGATGATCCTGTTGCTTTAATACAATGTGGCTTCTATGTATTTCATACAACAACAACAACAAACCTTTATACCACAAAGTGGGGTCGATTGCATGAATCCTTTTTCTCCATTGCATTTTATTGAGTGTCATATTTTCGTTTAATTCTAATAAATTAATATCATTTTTCATACAGTATGCCCAAATCTTTCTAGGTCTACCTCTGCTTTCTTAACATAAGTCGAATCTAAACATCTACTCTCCTAATGGGATCATCAAATGGCCGATGTTTAATGTGACGAAACTATCTAAGACAACTCTATCTAATTTTGCCCGCCACTGGAGCTAGACCAACCCTATCATGGATATATTCATTTCTCATTTTGTCTCTAAGTGTAAAGCCACTCATCCACTTAATTATTTTCATCTCGACAACACTTAACTTAGTTTTATGCTTCTCTTTTAAAGGCCAAAGTTCAGCGCCATTGAGCATTGCAGGTCTCACCACCAACTTATAAATTTTCCTTCAGTTTAAGCGATATTTTTCTATCACACAATAGGCCTGAACATTCCTCCACTTCAACCAACCAACTTGAATTCTACTAATAGCATACCCATCTATATCACCATCACTTTGAACAATAGACTCGAGATATCTAAAGCATTCACACCTTTTAATAATTTGATCACCCATATTTATAACTCTTATCACTAAAGCTACTACTACTAAAATTACACTCTATGTATTCACTTTTAGTTTTACTCAAACGAAGGCCTTTAGACTCCAATGTAGACCTCTATAATTTAAGTTTTTCCTGAGCTTTCTCTCGTCTTATCCACAAAAAGGATATCATCAGCAAAAAGCATACACCAAGGTACATCCTTCTGTAAATGTCCAGTAAGAGCATTCATAATTAAAGAGAAAAGTTACGGGCTTAAAGCCGATCCCTGATGTAATCCAACTGAAATAGGAAGATATTTGGTCAATCCTCCTGTTCGAACGCAAGTAACAACTCTGGTATACATATCTTAATGACTTGAATATAAGTTATATTAACACCTATCTTCTAAAAAAAATCTCCAAAGGATATCTCTTGGAAACTTATTGTATGTTTTTCTATATCAATAAAAATCATATGTAGATCCTCCTTATTCTCTCTGAACTTCTCCATTAAACCTCTTAATAAATGCATAACTTCCATAGTAGACTTGCCCGACATAAATCCAAATTGATTATGAGAAATCTTTGTAGTACGTCTTAACCTATGTTCAATTGTTCTCCTCCATAATTGTAGCGCATGACACATCAACTTAATTCCTTTATAATTCACACACTCTTGTGCATCACCTCTATTCTTAAAAATAGAGATCAAAATACTCTTCCTCCACTCCTCATGCATTATTTAGTTTTCAAAATAATATTAAAGAGTTTAACAAGCCAAGAAATTCCAAAATCTCCTATACATTTCTACACTTCAATTGGGATATCATCAGGTCCTACAGACTTTTCACTGTTGGTTTTCTTTAAAGCCTCCTCAACGTCTTTTTATTAATGCGACAATAAAGATGAAATATTTTATTATTATTAACAATATTAAGATCTTTAAGGTTGAAAGTTCATTAAAAAGTTTTTCAAAATAACTCAGCCACCTATGTTGAATATATTTATGTAAGAAAAACACTTTTAAATTTTCATCTTTAATACATTTTCTTAAATTAAATCTTACATTTTTTTCTATTTATTTGGCTAGTTTATATATATATATATATATATATATATATATATATATATATATATATATATATATTCACCATATTTAGTGATCTAATATATTATAAAGATCATCGATAATATAACTTGTAGCGTCAAAGATTGTTCTCTTAGACTTCCTACGTGTCATTTTATATTTTTCTCAGTTCTCTAAATTTTTACATTTAAAGCAATTTCTATAACATAATTTTTTATATTTTATCTTTTTTTGCAAACTATTATTTCCCCCACAAACTATTTTTATTTATAGAGACATTTTCTCTTGATTCCCCAAGTATGTCTTTTGTCATTTGTTTAATAATGTGTTACTTTATCCCTCATAAAATTTGTTTTTTCATGAACATCTCAAATCTTGAAATCTTGAAGTTTTCTCATAAAAATAATTTTATTTGTCTTTTAGGTACCCCCATATAATTCTACATAATGATTCCTAGTATTCTTTATTTTACAACTCGTTTTCTTTAAATCTTGAACTAATAATCGATGTTGAATACTTAAATTTTCACTTTGAATGACCTTACAATCTTTACATTATTGACTATCTCTTATTCTCATAAGAAATAATCAATTTGTGTTTTATTAGATCCATTCTTATAAGTAATAATATTTTCATCTCTTTTCTTAAATAAAGTATTAACAATAATAAAATCATACGGTAAAACAAATTCTAACACAACATCACATTCTTCATTAATCACTCCAAAACCGTAGCAATCATGAATATTTCTAAAATCTTTTGTCAGTTTGCTGACATGTTCATTTAAATCTCTTCCTATAAAAATTATTTCTTCAAAAGGTATAATTGTATTATGTTTTCTAGGTCATTCAAAAAATTATTTTAGAACCTGTTTCTAAAGCTACTTGAGGAGCATAAATACTTATAATATTAAAAATCTTAGTATGAACAATAATCTTAATAGCTATAATTATATCTCTATTTCTATTACAACATTAATTTTCAAACTATCTATAATTACACCTACATCATTTCTAATGCGAGTCGTTGTTGAATATCAAAGTTTAAAACGTAAG
Organism: Papilionanthe hookeriana x Papilionanthe teres; assembly: GCA_022702705.1. Classification (NCBI taxonomy): domain Eukaryota; kingdom Viridiplantae; phylum Streptophyta; class Magnoliopsida; order Asparagales; family Orchidaceae; genus Papilionanthe; species Papilionanthe hookeriana x Papilionanthe teres. The sequence continues at coordinate 3,840,725 of CM040430.1, read as the reverse complement.
TCATCAATCTCCTTAGCCTTTTCTCTAACCTATTTAGTTTCTTGAATACATAAGATATTTATCTTTCTATGAATCATAATATCAACTAATTTCATTAATTTATTTGTAAGATTACTTATATTCCAAGATCCTATCCTAATATTAATTTGATGGTCTGAATTCTTTACACACATCCATCCATAATTTGAGAACCCATGTTTGTTTATTTGATTACACCCGGGCCCCGGTGTAGCGCTCCTTGCACACTTCCAATGGACGCGCTAACATTTACCCATTGATCAAAATGATTCATGTCATAATTTTTTGACAAAATTTACACTAGATTCGATTACCTAACTCAACCCTCCACTTTTCACGTTTGGGGCTAGGGACCCCACAATGATAGTGTTATGTGTGTTTCATAAGTCGAATAAATATTAAATTCGAAGATTTATTTATGCACCACTCAATTCCTATGTATTTACATATCTAACACCTAAACTTCAATTTTTACATGCATGCCACCTTACGTATGCATGAAAAGGTGCATTTCACTTTTGAAAGTTAAAATGGTGGCATTTTTTATGTGATATGACAGATTTGGATAGTATAAATGTAAAAAATAAAATAAAGTCTACGTGTTAGATATGTAAATACATACGAACTGATGGGAGTTGGCAGAGCCTCTCATCAGAAGTAGCCATCTACTTGGTGTTGTCCAATTGAATCCTCAAAGCTCAATTCTTTTTTTGAGCTGCATGTGTGTAAATATATATATGTGTATATATATATATATATATATATATATATATATATATATATATATATATATATATAGATGGGCTTTTATTAAATTGTGAATCTGAAAACATTTTTCTGAGTCAGTTCATTGTAATCAAATCATGCTTTATCTTCTTAAACTTCGTTCTAAGTTGCACTTGTTACTAGTCGGTGAAACTTTGATGGTGCTGTAGCAATGCCTCCGGGGGACTTTTTAAGATCCGATGTGTCTGCAATTTCTACTTATAAATTTTTTTTTTGGGAATATTTACATAAATGCAACTCAATTCTTAAGTATTTACATATCTAACTAAATTTTAATTTTTACAAACATGCCATCATACCTATACATGAAAAGATGTATTTCACTTTTTAAATGCTTAGATGGTATTATTTTTAAGGTGATGCTGAAAGATTTGACTCATATAAATTTAACAGTAAAGTTTAGGTGTTAGATATATAAATACTTAAGAATTGGGTGGTATGCATGTAAATGCTGTTTTTTTTTTCCCTCCGCAAATGTTTTGATTTGTAGTTATAAAATAAAGAGAGTTAAGAGTGGCGGATTGATTCACCCATTCAAATCCCTGTTGAACAGCTTCAACTCTTGAGCTTCTTATGTTGTTTCTTGGAAGTTTATTAGAAACTTTACATAACATCTTTCAATTTCTATATTTACATATCTAACACCTAAACTTCAACTTTTACATACATACCAGTATAGCACCTTATCTATGCATGATAATGTGTGTTTCATTTTTTAAAAGTTAAAATGATGGTATTTTTTGTGATATGATTGTATTTTGTGGTATGAATGTAAAATAAAATAAACTTTAGGTGTTAGATTTGTAAATACATAGGAATTAGGTGATGTGCATGTAAATTCCTCCAGCTTTTATTTGTTTGTTTTGCTCATCGACCGATGTATAATTGGACTGATACTTTTGAAATAGGTGTCTGCAATCATGCTTTCCATTTTCACTGCATCAGCAGGTGGCTTAAAACCCGTCAAGTTTGCCCACTTGGTAAGCGTTGTCCTTCGTATTATTTTTGAACTTTGGGAGATTTACATACATATTTCACAAATCTTATGTATTACATATCTGACACTCAAAGTTTGATATTTACACTTACAACACTTTGGTGTCATAAACTTATGCATGAAAGTTGTGTTCCACTTTTAAAAGGATAGTGATGGTGGTGGTCAATCAAAAGGCCATGTTCCACCCTTTCTATGCTAATTCATTTGTAGTGGTCGTTGATACCGGAAAAAAATTTTGCATTTTCTTCAAACTCATGATCTGAACTTAACGAGTCGTACATACACCCCAGTACATGTTCTTCGATGCTGAGGACATCCTTGAACAGGGGGAGATTTCGTGATATTTCTTATTTCTGATGTAATGTTAATGATTTGAACGGCATGCATGTAAATATGAATGTTTAGGTGTGAGATATATATATATACATAAGAATTATGTGGTATGTTTTTAAATGGCCCTTTTAAATTTTTTGGAAAATTTACGTACATACCTCAATTCCTATGTATTTTCATATCTAACACCCAAAGTTTGATATTTACACTCACAACACTTTGTTATGATAAATCTATGCATGAAAAAATTATGTTTCACTTTTAGAATGATAATTACTGTTTTATTTTTGATGTGATGTTAAAAATTTAAATGTCATGCACGTAGATATGAATGTTTAGGCGTTAGGTATGTAAATACATAAGAATTATGTGTTATATACGTAAAAAAATACCCCTTCAAATTTTCTCTTGATAGCTGCTTTACAACAGGTTTACAATTTTTCTTCTCATCTTTTTTATTATTGTTATTTTTTTAATACTAATTTGCAGACAATAGTGAATGGGAGTTTCAGAAATACGGTCACTAAGGCAAAAGATTTTGGGACGCCATTATCTGCTTTGGACGTGATGCTGCTGCTGCTGCTGCTTCTGCTTCTGTTAATTGTTATCCTGCTTAGCTTTCTTCATCATTCCAAACCTGATGCAGTGATTAAAACTGTAAGCATTGTTTCTCCTATGTCAAATTTTGATGTCAAGATGTCTACTTGAACGTTATGAGAGCCATTTAAACTTCCCTCCTATTCTCTCTCTCTCTCCCTCTCTCTCCCCTTTCAGTTTTTTCTTCGAGTAAAGTGCAAAAAAGTCCCTGACTATTTACATAATGTCATTTTAATCCGAGAGTTTATAAAAGCGTCAAAATAGTCTTATTTCAATCTCAATTTAAAGAGTTTAGAGATTATTTCTGCGGTTATATAAACTTTCGGACTAAAGCTGTCTTGTGTAAATAGCCGGGGACTATCTTTGCACTTAATTAATCTATATATGGGAAATTTACATATAGAACACAGTTCTTATGTATTTTTATTTATCTAAAACCTAGGTTTGATATTTACACTTTTTCAGTTATTATATCACTTATGGTGTGATATACCTTTGCATGAAAAGGTGCTTCTCACTTTTAAAAGATTAGCAATGATGGCATTTTTTATCTGATGTCAAAAGTTTTGTGGTATATAATTATAAATATTGAAGTATAGGTGTTACATATGTAAATAAATAAGAATTGTGGCATGCATCTAAATTCCCCTATCTATATACATATAACCTTCATCACAGAAGAAAATTAGGGTATGTTTAGGGCAGCTTTACCCAAAAGAGTTCTTAAGAGAGGTGGGCAGCTCATGACTTATATACTGTTTTTCGGCCCTACACCTAATCGATATGAGACTAAATGTTCCTGATATTTAGCTCATTAAAATGTAGATGTGAAGTTGTTGAAAAATAATCTGATGTTCAAAAAATTATGGTGACAATTATATATATATATATATTATATATAAAAATTTTATATATTTTTTCAATATATATATACATATTGAAAATTTCACCTCAGTTAGAAAGGTGCTACTGCACCTGTCACCGCACCCAGACAAGACCGATGAGAAAATGTAGATTTTAGCAGCAAAAAAATTATTCCGATCGATTAAGATAATTATGCATTTATATTTTTTAATACATTGGTATTGAAAATCTAGGCTAGAAAATGTGTATTTTGTTTTTAAAAGATTAATGATAGTGATAATTTTGATATGAATTTAAAAATTTCGGTGTTATGTATGTAAATATGAAAAGTTAAAGTGTTACAAATGTAAATATATAAGAAATGAGTGGCGCGTATGTAAATACCCCCTTTATGTTTATATATATATATATGACATACAAAGGCATTAAACAAAATTATTAAAAATTTTGAATTTGTTATCATTAAAGAGAATAATCTATATTAATTCTACATCACAAATTCTTAATCCCCCTCAAATAAATAGAATAACAGTGTTAATAATATATATATATTTATTTATTTATATTTCTCAACGCAACCACTCTTTTAAAAGCCTTTAGACCCTAAAATGATTACACGAGTATTTACAAACATAAAACATGATTCCTACTTATCTATCTATATTAGGGCTTAAGCTTGACTCGTGTTCGGCTCATTCAAAATTGCTCATGTTTAAAATTTACTCGTGAACATGTTCGTATTTGGCTTACTTTAAATGTTCTTGTTTCTGTTCGGTTTGAAATTTGATCGTTAAAATTAATTAGAAAAATAAATATAATGTTTGATTTGAATTTGAATCAAATCTATGCAAGAGAAGACGTATAATCATATTATCACATGAACTGTTATTATTTAAATTTAGATATAAATATATATAATATATTATTATATGATTTTTTTAAATTATTCAAGTTAAAACAAGCCGAACACGAGAGATGTTTATGTTCGGCTCATTTATAACTTAAGTTTAAAAATTTATCTGTATTAGGTTCAGTTACCTAAAGAACAAGTCGAAGGGGAGTCATTTGTGAATAACAAGTTTTTTTGACAATCATAATCAACATATCGAACGCCTCAACTTTATTTTTTTACATTTGCACCACATGAATGTATTGTATACCATAAAATACAAACATTTAAAAGTGACACCTCATGCATAAATAAGATGTCATACACATAAAAATTAAAGTTTAGATGTTAAAGACATGAAAATAAATGAGAGTTGATATATATATATATATATATATATATATATATATATATATATATATATATATATATATATATATATAAAAGGAATGATCAGAGGCTATTATACAAGCCTCCAGTCGCTCATTACGTGTCTAACAATTCGAATAACACCTCTTTAAGGCCAACTGTGATTCGAACTCCCGACTGGAGGAGCCTTACACGGAGAATGCCACCATAGAGTGCCCTTTTAGAAATATGTTATACTGTCAAAAGAACAACAAATGATAAAGGGCTAAAAGCTTTAGCAATAAATGAGAATGAACCAAATTCATTTTTTATATGATGAGCAGCATAAATATTTTTTTAAATTTTTACTCAAGCAGTAATTGGACTCAATCCAGATGCCAGTTTTAAGCCAGCAGCATAATCCCTAGCCCACAAATCATAATGAATGATCTCGTCGAGCGACGGGTGTTCGACCAACTCATTCCGATGCTCGTCGCATGTTTGCTCAACCACTTTGAATATTTCCAGATAACTGATCCTGAAATGTTAGAACCCAAAGTTTAATCATGTCAAATAAAAATGAGGCATTTCCATACAGACAACTAGTGCTGTCAAAAAAGCTCGCTGTTATCGAACAGCTCATTAAGCAGTTATTATTTGAATCGTTCGTTAAGTAAACAAATCGAACATGAACAAATTTTTTAAGCACAAATTATAAATGAGATGAACAAGAATAAACTTTTATTTGATTGTGTTCGGCTCTTCTTAGCTTATATAAGTTTATATGTAAGGCTTGGCTCGTGTTTAAATCCAACACGTTACATCTATTTTTCTACTAAATTTAAACGAGCCAATTTGGAGCCGAAAATGAGCCGAACACGAACACACTGTTCTCGTTCAAGCTTCGCTTGTTTACAATCTTACTTCCCACTCAATTCCTATGGACCTACATATCTAACACCTAAACATTACTTTTACACATTTATACCACCCAAATCTTTCATATCACATCAAAACAATGATTATTTTGAAAAGTGAAATACACCTTTTTCATGCATGGGTAAGGTGGCATATATGTAAAAATTGAAATTTGGATGTTAAAGACGTGTAAATACATAGGAATCGAGCAGCGTACAAGTAAAAAATATGTTATATTATACGAAAAAAGTAATAGTTTGATGAGTTTGAAGATCATACTTCTCATCGATGAACATCTCGACAGCCTTCTCATTAGCAGCACTGAGAACACCGGTCATCGTTCCTCCGGCTCGGCCGGCGGCATACGCCAGATCCATTGATGGATATTTCACATTGTCCGGCGCTTTAAATGTCAAAGATCCAAGCCTGTAAAATATAACATTTTAACCACTGAAAGCTTTCAACTACGCGTTTTACACGAGAGCTATTTTGAACACGAGTCAAACCAGTCGAATGACTCGAGTCACGGTTAAACGGATGGATTTCTAAAAATCATGTTTTATGATTTAACAATAAAGAACTAAAAAGATATTAAGTAGAATTAGAGGGGCTTACTTGCAAAGATCAAGCCTAGGCCAAGTGATCTCTGAGCAATAGATTCTATCTGGCCAAGACATTGTATAAAGGATAGGTAGGCGCATATCAGGCCAGCCTAACTGAGCCAAAATGGAAGAATCCTGCAAATACAAATATAAAAAAGAATTAATATTGTAAATTTTTTATTTGCAAAATACACCAAAAATTTACAAAATTGAGAAGAGTGTAAAGAAATGATGAACAAAAACCTGAGTTTCAACCATTGAGTGTATGATTGATTGAGGGTGGATTACTATCTCAATGGAATCATATGCAGCCCCATAAAGATAGTGTGCCTCAATTACCTCCAAACCCTAATTTATGAAAAACAAATTAAATCAATAAAATAAAGCATATTAACAAACAAGAGATTTACACACATACCTCTCAATTCTATGTATTTACATATCAAACAACTATATTTCAATATATATATATTAGATACTAAAGAGTGTGAAATATAGATGTATAAACTAGCCAAAAAAAAAATAATAATAATTCAAGTGTATTAAAGGTGAAAATTAAAGTGTTTTTTAGAGAAAGATATTTAAGGTAGATGAGTGAGCTATTTTAATAAAATTTTTAATGAAACTTTTGAAAATTCGATCGATGTTAGTGACCTTAACATCAATGATAATAATAAACTTTTTTATTTTTATCTTCGCATTAGTAAAAAGGAAATTGATGAGGCTTTAAAGAAAACTAAGGGGAGAAAATCAATAGGACCGGATGTTTCTTGGCTTATTAAGCACTTTAATGTTTTTTTAAAGACAAAAAAGATGCCTGAGGAGTGGAGGAAGAGTGTTTTGGTCCCCATTTTTAATAATAAAGGGGACGCACAAGAGTGTGCAATTTATAGAGAAATCAAGTTGATCTGTCATACTTTAAAATTATGGGAGAGCATAATTGAACATAAAGATATGATATAAAAATTTCTCATAATTAGTTTGGATTTAAGTTGGGCAAGTCTAATATGGAAGATATGCATTTATTGAGAGCTTTGATGGAGAAGTACAGAGAAAGGAGGATCTACATATGATTTTCATTGATTTAGAAAAAACTTACGATATGGTTCAAAGAGAAGTTCTTTGGAGAGTTCTAGAAAAGAAAAGAGTTGATACAACTTATATTCAAGTCATTAAAGATATGCATACTGGAGTGGTCACTTGTGTTCAGACAAAAGGAGGATTAACAATGTATTTTCCTATTTCAGTTGGATTACATCAGGGATCTGCTTTAAGCCTATATCTTTTTTTTTAGTTATAGATGCTCTTATTGGCATGAGGATGTACCTTGGTGTATACTTTTCACTGATGATAACCTTCTTATGGATAAGACTAGAGAAGCAATTTAGCAAAAAAAAATTGAATTACGGAGGTTTAAGTTAGAGTCTAAATGCCTTCCTTTGAGTAGATCTAAAACTGAATACATGAAATGTAACTTTAGTAGTAGAAGTTCTAGTAACAGAGTTGTAACTATGTGTGATCAGATCATTAAAAGATGTGAGCATTTTAGATATTTTGAGTCTATTGTTCAAAGTGATGATGATATAGATGGGGATGTTACTAGTAGAATTCAGATCGGTTGGTTGAAGGGGATAAATGCATCGGGCCTAACGAGTGATAGAAAAATACTGCTTAGACTTAATGGAAAATTCTATAAAATAATGGTGAGACCTGCAATGCTTTATAATGCAAAATGTTCACCTTTAAAAGAGAATCATAAAACAAGGTTAAGTGTTGTTGAGATGAGAATACTTAAGTGGATGAGAGGCTTGACACTTAGAGACAAATGTGAAATGAATCTATCCGTGAATAGGTTAGTGTAGCTCAAGCTGCAGTGAAGATTTGAGAGAGTCGTCTTAAATGGTCTGGACACATTAAACGTTGATCATCTGATGATCCGGTAGGAGATTAGATGTTTTAGATCCAACTTATGTTAAGAAAGGTAGAGGTAGACCTAAAAAAACTTGGGCATATTGTATAAAACATGATCTTAATCTATTAGAAATATATGAAAATATGTCAGTCAATAAAGAAAAAAGATTCATGTAGCCAACCCCACATTGTGGGAAAAAGACTTGTCGTTGTTGTGTATATATACTTGATGAGAGGCTTGACGCTAAACATACCGAATAATTTGAAGACTTATTTTAGGCGCGAGGCTAAAAGAACAATTTAGTAATTTATTATCTAATATTGTAGGGTATAAATAGGACTAATATGTTAAGGGTTAGAATTATGCTATGAGATTGTTGTCTTGAGTTTTATGGTTACAGTTTGAGAGATATCCTGTAGGATTTTATCGTTTATGTATTTGGGTTGTGTTGTTATGTTTTGATGAAATAAAATATTAGTTTGCCCTAATTTCTATGGAAAACTCGTCTGTTTTGTATCAACATGCCACCTTACCTTTGCATGAAAACTTTTCAAACGTTAAAACAGTGATATTTTTTATGTGATATGAAAGATTTGGGTGGTATAAATGTAAACAAAAAGTATATGAGTTAGATATGTAAATACATAGGAATTGAGTGTTAGGTATGTAAATGTCCCTCATCAAAATAGATTTTTAACATCTCGTGCAATATTCAAACAAAGAACAAGTAACGAACGAAAATTCATAAAACGATTTTAAATAGCGAAGATAACGCTAATAATATCAATTTATATTAATATTATTCCAAATAATTTATGTTTGGCTTTATTGGAAATTTTTTATTTATTTTAATTTAGTGGAAAAATATTTACCTTGTTGAAAAGAGTAGCAGAATCTACAGTAATCTTCTTTCCCATATTCCAATTTGGATGCTTCAAAGCATCAGCAACTTTGACTTCTTTGAGCTTCTCAACAGGCCAATCCCTAAAGATGAACACCAAGCTTGCAACCACATCAACATGGAATACAAAATTTCTTTTTAAAATAAAATATTTGCATATTTACACTCGTAACATTTTGATTTCGTAAATATATCCATAAAAATATGTAATTTCACTTCTAAAAAGATAACGATGGTGGTATTTTTATGTGAAGTTAAATATTTGAGTGGTATGCTTGCAAATATGAATGTTTAGACGTTAGATGTGTAAATACATAAGACTTGTGCGGTAAATATATAAATGCCCCCAAAAAAATTGAAGTAACCAGATCAAGATCAAATTTTTCTTTCAAACTAACACGCGGTTAAATCAATGCGATCGAGTCATACCTAAATGCCCCGCCAGATGCAGTCAAAATTATCCGTCGAAGTCCCCCTTTTGGCAAGCCCTGGATACACTGAAGAAGACGACGGCGACGACAAAAACAATAACTACAATCAGCAAAAGCTTAAGAAAACAATCTACAAGAGAACATCTACTCCATGAGATTTGAACCAAAAATATAGCATCCATGCCTGAAATATGGCAGAATGTTCAGAATCCACGGGAAGGATTTTCACTTTGTGTTTATGTGCGAGCGGAAGAACGAACGGTCCTCCAGCGATGAGAGTCTCCTTGTTCGCCAGAGCTATGTCTTTTCCGGCCTCTATCGCGGCCACCGTAGGCTGATATTTCGCTTCAAAAAATCATTATGAGTATTGAATTCTTATTAAACAGGTAAACATATCATTGGAAGATTTACATGCATACCACTCAATTCTTATTTATTTACATATCTAATGCCTAAACTTTCAATTTTTACACATATATACCGTCTTACTTATGCATGGAAATGTACATTTCACTTTTTAGAAGTTACAAATAGTGGTATTTTTCTCGTGCTTGAAAATTTCGGGCGATATTAATGTAAAAAAGTAACGTTCATGTGTTAGACATGTAAATATATAGGACTTGGATGGTATGTATGTAAAGTGCAAAAAGAACTAATATTTAAAAAAAAAGCAAGATTTACATATATACCACATAATTTCTAAATATTTACATATCTAACATCTAAACTTGGATTTTTTTAAATTCATAAAACTTTATCTATGTAGTGAAAGATATATTTACTTTTACAAAGTTAATAGTTTCGTTAATTTTTATGTGATATTAAAGATTTGAGTTGCATCTCATGCATAGTAGTTGGATATGTCACACCTAAACTTTCATATTTACACACCTAAACTTTCATATTTACACAAATATCAATCGTGTAACGGTTTTTCAGAAGCAAAATACACTTTTTCATCTATAAGTTTAAAGCACCAAAGTGCCACGTATATAAATATGAAAGCTTGGTGTGAGATATATAAACACATAAGAATGGCATGGTACATATGTAAATTTCTCGAAAAATGAAAACAATTTACCTTCAAACCCGCGCAACCTACTATCCCGGTGACTACTGTGACAGCGTCTCGATGGCGTGCAACCTAACGAAAAAACAAATACAAGATGTATTGCTAAATAATTTTCTTCTTTGAAAGTTGAGTGCTAAGCACATATTCGATGTAGACAATATTCGATCTAAAGAAATTTTTCGCAACAACTTCCAAAATCTTTATCAACCAAGCTTAGCGGACATATACGCAAATTAACAATCACGAGACACCATTGATTCAAAAAGAAAAAAGAAAGAAGAATATAGACAGACCTCTATAACACCTTCCTCCCCAGGAATTATTTCAGGTTGGTGCTCAGCATCAGCAAGAGCTTCTTTCAACTCATCAAACATTGATTCATTCCTTATAGCAACAAGCTGAGGCTTAAATGTTTTTACCTGCTCCATAAAGAGTTTAAACACTGATATTTCTTATGTGATATGAATATTTGGGCGGTATAAATGTAAAAAGGTAAAGTTTAGGAGTTAGATATGTAAATACATAAGGATTGGGTGGTATATATGTAAATGCCCCTACTGTAGATAGACATGAGTACCTACCTGATCAGCCAAAAGAGTCACATTAGACCCTGCTGCAAGAGCCACTACTCTGAACTTATCTGGATTCTCAGCTACTATGTCTAATGTCTGCAGACAAGAGGGGGAGAAAAACAACTTTTAGTAAATATAAATATAGGATAAATATGCAAAATAACATTTAGTTTTGTAAACTTCAGTTTTGCTCAATGGAGTTAAAAGAGAAAATACATAATAAATTAAGTTATAAACATTAAGGGTGCATTTGAGGCAGCTTGTGCGTATCTAGATAAGCCGTTTATCTGGAAATGCGGACCGTGGGGTTCAACCCGCGTTCCGCATTTAATGTAAAAAAACAACTGCACTTTAGGATAAACTGTTCAAACGCAATTTCCAAACGATGATGCGACGTTTTGAAAGACGCCGCCGCAGCGGATAAGCTGCCCCAAACACACCATAAGTTAAGACTATTCAAACTACATGATTTGATGATACAGAACAGCCAATTTACACTAGTTTGAATTTGAATGCATTAAAACTTCACAAAATCTACAAAGAGTAATTAAGCAAACATAGCAGAGGTTAAAGATGAAAGTATTCAATAAAGATTAATCATATTACTTATTAAGAAGATTTACATACATACCAATCAACTTTTATGTATTTACACATCCAACACCTAAACTTGCAATTTTCACATATATATGACATAACCCATGCATGAAAAGGTCTATTTCACTTCTTAAAAGTATAAAATAGTGGTAATTTTGATGTGATATAAAAGATTTGGATGGTATAAATATAAAAAGCAAAGATTATGTATCATATATGTAAGTACATTGGAATTGGGTGGCATGTATATAATTCCCCTAGTTATTAGTTATTAGTATGCAAAATAATACGCTCTAATTGAGTTCAGACCTGTGTTCCAATTGATCCAGTTGACCCAACTATGGCTATAGGCTTCGGACCATCCCATGATCTTCGACCTTCTTCAACTATGACTCGACCAGGCCAAGCCGGCGGCAGCGGAGGCCGCTGCCTCATTGAGCAGCGGGCCATCCCCGACCATCCCGCCGCCTTCTCCCACTTCTTTGGAGATAATCCTATCTCAATAAAAGCATAATAAATATTCTCATTTAATGCCCTTTTAAACTCTTAGATTTTGCATTGATTGAGATAATATAAGAAATAAATGAACTGAAATCCCAATAATTTCAATTGAAGTAGGATTTAGTTTGAGATGATAATGATTGAACCTTAATAAATTTTGATAAATTGTTGTAATGTTTGTTTCAGAGTTTAATATTGAAGATCTTTTAGAGTGTCAAATTCATGAAAATATTGAATTTAAGCCCCATTTAAAGCAGTTTGAGGCCTATTTTAGCACTTCTATGAAATCTGGGACTAAAAAAGCCCCCATATTTGGGCACTTTACTCTTGGGTTTAATCAATAATGGGTTGAAAACTTAGATTCATCAGAAAAGAAAGTGAAATCATCAATGAAAAGGTTAGATTTAGCAATATCAGAAGTGAAAGTTGCCCTAAAAAAGCTATCTTTGATACGTTTCAAAGCTCCTCTGCCAAATCATAAGGTTCCCCTCAGCCAAACCAGAAGTGAAAATGCCCTAAAAATGCAACTTTTGAGGCGAGTGAAGATCCCCATCTCCGCCGGATTCCAGCCGCCCCCGCTACCGCCGGAAAACCTCAAAACAATACATCCAACTCCGGCCAACTTAGAAATAGAAAGAGAAAGCTTATAGAGAGAGAAGGAATGGTGAATGGAGATTTTCCTCTAACTTGAAAGATGATTCAGAGGAGAGAGATAGAGAGAAAACATAAAGTAGAATGACAAAATTCAACTAGAGTAAATTGGAGCTAAAAATGGTACCTTTGAGCTGAGTGAAAGCCCCTTTGCTGGACTCCAAGAAAGAGAGAGCTCCCATTTCCGCCGGCAAGGGCAGCCTCAAAGCCATATCCAAGTGCCACAAACCGAGGTAGGGGACGACGGCTTATAGAGAGAGAGCATTAACAAACAAAGGGGCTGTTTTCTAATTCTCCAAAAGACAGGGAGTCGAATGAAAAAATAGATCCTGCACCAAAGAGGAATCCTCCTCTGCATTTGCTGACAATATAATTTAGATAATTAATTATCTTTAAGAAAAATTTCATTTTTTGATCCATTATTGACTTTCGTTTATTGATCATTTGGCCTCCGCCAAAAGTGAGTTCCTCATGTCTGACGACCTAACTATATTATATATTTTTCGCTCAAATATTTCATAAAATAAAAGAAAAAGGCATTATAAAATAAAACATAAAAAAGATGTATGCGTTAATCTTACAGCGATTCGATGATCCAGAAAAGAAGAATACGATGAAGGCACACCACTGCAAATATATTATGAGGCTAATCAGACCGTACGTCAAAACTGAACGAGTGGAAAAGTGGACAAGAAGATGACCACATTCCAAATGTAAGTGATTCGGCCGAATACAAGATGAGGCGTTCGAGCCACTCAGGTCATGAAGTTAGACTTGATGCAATGTTCTGTGTCGTGGTGGAGCCAACCCAATAAAAATGGCTCGATATGTATCCCCAATCATCCAACAAAGACCCAAACATTCCTATTTAGGCTAAGGGCCCGTTTGGGGTAGTTTATAAGTCAGGGGCATTTTTGAAAACGTCGTGGTACCATTTGGATTGCACGTTTTAACTGCTTATCCGAAAACGAGATTTGGTTTTTACACTAAATGCAGGTCGTGGCTCAAACCCTGTGGTAGACCAGCAGGCCGCATTTTAGGACAAGCTGCTTATCCTGAAACACACAAGCTGCCCCAAACACACCCTAAATCAACCAACCAATCAAGCTCAGCCGATAAAGCGAACCCAGTCAGGCCAAATCAATTAAGATTAGCCGACTGAGCTAGAAGACAACCGAGTAAGTTATAGTTGATTAATCAAATATTATTGTTATTTATTTATTCAATTTTAATAAATAAAAATTTCATCTCAATTGACTATATCAGATTTTCTTCTTCTTATTTTTTGTATTTTTTTTGCAGATTATTGCGCCATTTCTATATATTTATATGTCTAACCCCTAAACTTTAATTTTTATCAAAAAAAATTAAATAATGTATACGTAAATATCCATAAACAATTTATCGATTTGACATAATGCACCTGGAAGAATTCCCCACGCCATTTGTGTGGCTACAGGATGTAATTTTATATTTATATTATAAACTGAGAGCATTAAATTAAATAAATATTTTATAAATAATTTGGAAGTAGTTTTACTTGAATGCGATATCCATTTTATATTTTAATATCTTCCACCACTTTAAATTTTTAATTCACATGAAAATGTTATTTATAATTTTTTAAAATAAAATACATATTTATACAGCAAACTTACGGTCAAATTGACTAGCTCGATAAAAAGAACCCAATGTTATCAAAATTAGTTCAATCAGAGTCAAATCAAGCTCAGATCAATTAATTAAACAACTCTGGGAAGGATTCTGAACATATTTAAAAGGTTAAACAAATGTCGAATCTGGCAAGCTTATAGTCGAATCAAGCTTTTCGACGAAGAATCTAATGAGCCTGAGATGCAGTGACTCACAACATTGAGGCACTCAAATGTCTGTCAAATGTCATATGATCAAAGGAAGCTCTCCAAACTGTCTGATAAAAGTGGTTCAAATTCATGCACTAATTGCACTTATGATACTATAAACAAAGCCTCACCCCTCTCATGAGGAGGGAGCTTGAGGCTTGAGAAAGAACTTCAAGCATTGAGAATAAGCTGAAGTCCAACACTACTACTGTCGTTAACCACCACTGCTGATTATCGTCGACCACCGCTGACCGTCGTCAATTACCACCGACCGCCATCGATCACCATTAATCACCGTTGACTAGATCGATAGAAAGCCACCAATCGACGTTGCAAATTGGAAAAACTATTAACCATTTCCCATCTGTGGTAAGGAGTCTCTATAATCATCAAGCTATAGTGTATTTTTATAATTGAGTCAGAACCCGTGATTTTTTCCTCTTTCGAGTTTTCCACGTAAGAAAAAGTTCTAGTGTCATTAGTTGTCGTTTCCTTTTACTTGAGTTGTGGAGGAGTTGGTCTAGGTTGTCATCTTCAACCACACTCAATAATTCAATCAAAACAACTCGCGTTCAGCTCGTTAAGAAGCTCCTGTTCGATTCATTCACTAAGTTAACGAACCAAACACGAACAATATTTTCGTGCTCTATATATAAATGGTGCGAACACGAACAAAGATTCGTTCGTTCGTGTTCAACTCTTTTTAGCTCGAAATACTACTCATCAATTATATACTTTGATGAGTCGTATCTTCAAAAAAATGAACTGGCTATAAGGCTACAAAGATTTATAATCAATTAAAATTATTAATTCAAATATAGAATATAAATATATTAAATTATATTTAAATGATGTTTAAATATAAATAATAAGATTAAATCTTGCCCAAATCTTAACATCCTACGGCTGCAAGATTAGATATGTCAAATTTTACGAACAGCTTGTTTTCAGCTCGCTAAGCAACGAGTCGAATATGAACACACTTTTTATGTTCAAAATATAAATTAGCTGAGCAGGAACACTAATATTTTTAACGAGCCGAACCCACATAATAATAATAATAATAATAATAATAATAATAATAATAAAACATTTAATAAAGTTTGCATTTTAAAAAAAAATTAAGAAATAAGTGGGAAACGGTACACCGGCCTTCTTTAAATAAACAAAGGCAGGATAGCTTTTTAAATTGTTAGTTGCGCTTATCAAATAGCAAAAGATGCAAATATAATAAAAACAGGGAAGATTTACAATTAAGCCACTCAATTCTTGTATATTTACATATCTAACACACAAATTTGAATTTTTACATATATGCCACCTCCAGGTGTATTACACTTCTTAGAAGTTAAAATAATGTTATTTCTGGTGTTGTGTGAAAGATGTGGATGGTATAAATGTAAAAAGAAAAAAGTTTAGGTGTTAAAAAGATAAAGATTGGGTGGTATGTTTGTAAATGCCACTAAAAACAATACAATTTTGAAAGGTGTATTTATATCTCACTATTTATATCAAAATATCGAAACCGTGACTCAGCAATCATAGCAAATTTCGAGTCATTTTTGGTTGAGTTGTACGAGCTCGAGCTTAAGTTTACGAGTTTGAACAGGCTTCTGTTATAAAAGAGGAAAAATAATATTGATTTAAGATAATATTATAATAAAATGACTAATAGAATGAGCCGTTAAAAAAAAATTAATAAAAAAATACTTAATATAAAATATATAAATTTAATATATGTATTTTATATTAATATTGTTTAAACGTGTCGACTCACGAGCTAATAAGGAGAGTCGGAGCTCACTTCACGAGCCACTTATAGAGTCGAGCTCTAGCCGACCAAATTCTCAACCAAATATCACAAATAACATTACATTCTTCTTGATACGCCACCAACAAATTTTCATCATCCGGCACGA
Organism: Papilionanthe hookeriana x Papilionanthe teres; assembly: GCA_022702705.1. Lineage (NCBI taxonomy): Eukaryota > Viridiplantae > Streptophyta > Magnoliopsida > Asparagales > Orchidaceae > Papilionanthe > Papilionanthe hookeriana x Papilionanthe teres. The sequence goes on along the minus strand of CM040430.1, from coordinate 3,823,955 downwards.
ATCTCGAGACATAACACGGATCTCGAGATGATATTTTGAACAATAAACATTCAAATTTTAATAAAAATTCATCCAGAGCTCTTCAAACTGATCGGCTCGATGAGACAAACCTAATTATATAAAAACTAATCCAATCCGAGTCAAATCAAGCCCATATCAAGTCATTAAACCACTTTTGAAAAATTTTCGGACAAATTTGGAAAGTTAAACAGATGTCGACACTAGCAAGCATATACTCGAATCAAACGTCACAACAAGACGAATCCAATGAGCCCAAAATTGCTCAATTCCGATATCATTAAGACCATCAAATGCCCCTTAAACGTTGTCTTACCGAGGGAAGCCCTATGGACAGTCCGATAAAAATGGTTGTCATAATTGCACTCAAAACACTATAAATAGAGCCCTCCCCCTCACATGAGAGGGAGACTTGAAACTTCAAGATTAGAAGTTGTAAGGAGCTAAAGTCCAGCACCATCGGAATCGTCGTCAACCACCGACAGCCGTCGTCAACCACCATCGGCCTCCCATCGACCACTGCTGATCGCCATCAACCACCGCTGACCGTTATCGACAGCTACCAAATCATCTTCAGCTACTATCGACCGTCACCGTCAATCACCACCAATCATTGCCGAGCACCACCAACCAGACACCGTCGGTTGACGTTGTAATCTAAAAAATATAGTTACACTTTCCCATCTGTGGGATAATAATTTCTGTAATCATTAATCAATTGTAAATTTCCGCAACAGGATTAGACCCCGTGATTTTTCCCTTACGAGTTTTCCACGTAAAAACTTATGGAGTCGTCACCACCTACTTTTCTTCCATCTGTGCGTGTGTTAAATCTTCATATAACGCTAAGACGATAATCTGCTACTCTACCACGCATCACTTCTATTTTTTAAGATTTACATGCATACCACTCAATTTTTATGTATTCACATAACTAACACCTAAACACATACCATCTTACATATGCATGAAAATATGTAATTGACTTTTTAGAAGTTAAAAAAGATAGTGAGGGGTATAAATGTATAAAAAAAAATGTTATAATATATAAATACATATGAATTAGATGGTATATATGTAAATACCACTTTTTTGGTCTAAAAATAGTACATCACAATCCCATATTTGTATGTTTTTATTACAATAATGCATCTTGAAAAAACAAACTCAAATAAAATGTCATTTTATTGTCTTAAACTTCATGTTAAATATAAGATATAAAATGGTACAAAGATTACCCAATTAATCATAATACAATCAATATATATATATATATATATTCAAATCAAATGACTTCAACAGCATCTTCCCTCTCTTCTTCAATCTCACTCTTTTGAGAAACAGCAGCATGACTATCAATAGAACCATTCGCCGCCTTCTCGTCGCCGGAACTCTGATCTTGAACAGGCGGCGAAGATTTCCGGTGACGAATGGCGGCTGCGGACTCCGGCATGGCGACGGAAGGCGGCTGGGGTGGGACCCACATTCGTTGGCTTGACGACCAATCAGTTGCCGCCGGCTGTCTTGATGGCTCCTCGCCGTCGGGTTCTAATTCTGTGATCTTTACAGATTTCTTTCTCCACCAAGGCTCTGATGAAACATCTTGAGGTTGTCCATTTTCTTGTGAGATCTCCCATGGCTGCTGAAATTAAGAATTTAATAAGCTGGTGGAATATCAGGGATAAAGATAAAGAAAAGGTAGAATTGCATGCAGACCACTCAAATCCAATGTATTTACATATCTAAAAGCAAAATTTTAGTATTTCACCCTTTAAAAGTTAAAATAATAGTATTTTTAATGTAATATGATCGATTTAGGTGGTATAAATATTGAAAAAATTTTGCATCAGGACTCCGCATGTATGCGGAGGTGAATGGCGGGGTGGACCCCGCCACCCCATACACTGGCGAATGGCAGTGTATGGTGGCGGAGCCCACTTGCCACGTGGCGCGCCCCTGTCATTCGCCTCCGCACCTACGGAGTCCTAATGCAAATTTTTTTCATAAATATTAGGAAATTTACATAGCAAGCATATCTATTTACATATCTCACATCTAAACTTTCATATTTACACAACACTTTGATGCTTCAAAACTATGCATGAAAAGACGTATTTCACTTTTAGAAAGTGATAATAGTGTTATATTTTATGCGAAATTAAAGATTTTGAGTGTAATATGTGTAAATATAAAAGTTTAGGTATGAGATATGTAAATAAATAAGATTTATGTGCTGTGTATGTAAATGCCCCTAAATATTAGTTTTGGGAGAGTAATGAAGACAGACCTTAGTCCTTGGAGCAAGAAGTGGTTTTGATGGTGGCTGATTAGGGTTTGGGGGCATATCATTGATCTCCTGAGTATAAATAAATGATGTGGTATTAAATGCAATTAAATGAAGCAATAAGACTAGTAGAAAAAGGATGAAATGTTTAATAAGGTTAACATACCCTGATGTTTGGGGGTTTCTCCCCTCTTTGAACCATAGCCATAATCTGCAATTAAAAAGAATATATATCAAATTTCTTAACATAAAATTCGCCTACATAAAAATATAGATTAATAATTTAACAAAAATAATTTCAACAAAAAAATGCATATAGCATTTGATTCTGTGAATTCACCCTAGCAATATGCAAATCTATCATCCAATTTTCAATTTCTCAATCAAATATTAAAAAATTGTTTGGCATCTTGGAAAGCTGCTAATGAAAATCAAAGATACTAAGTTTATCCATAAGACCAAAATATTAATCTTATTTATGAAAAATAATTAATATAAATACAAGACGGTTGCAAAATGATTTTACCATTGAACTAACCGATAAGTTATTTGTATTTTTGAGCATAGCAACTACATTGAGCCTTGCGAATATTGTAAACACATATCAATGCTAACGTTCTACATTCCGCTTTAACTATTCCACATATTAATAACTTGAATTAACATTTTTCCTATTGAGAGAGATAAAGATGAAGGTAACATAATAACAATATTGCATAATTGAAAAGGCCAATTGTCCACCACTTTCTCTAGCTTCATATTTATGATGCAAGATAATAACAACAACAACAACAAGCTTTTATCCCAATAAGTGGGTCGGCAACATGAATCTTTTTTCTCCATTGTGTCCTATTGAGAGTCATATTGTCATTTAATTCTAATAGACTAAGATCATCTTTAATACAATATGCTCAAGTCTTTTTACGTCTACCTCTATCTTTCTTAATATAACTTGAATCTAAAACAACTACTCTCCTAACCATATCAACAGATGGTCGATGTTTTATCCGACCAAACAATCTAAGATAAACTCTCTCTAATCTTGTCCGCCACTGGAGTTCCACTAACCCTATCACAGATATATTCATTTCACATGTGTATCTAAGTGTCAAACCACTCATCCACCTAGGCATTGCCATCTCAACAACACTTAACTTTATTTTATGTTTCTCTTTTAAAGGCCAATAATCTATTCTATACAGCATTGCAGGACTTCCCACCATCTTAAAGTATTTTCCTTTCAGTCTGAGCGGTACTTTTCTGTCACACAGCCAACTAACTTGAATTAACATCTTGAACAATGGACCCGGGATATCTAGAACGTTCACACCTTTTACTAATTTGATCTCCCATAGTTACAACTCTGCCACTGCTAAAATTGCATTCTATGTATTCAGTTTCAGATCTACTCAAAAGAAGGCCATTAGACTCCAATGTATTTATGATACAGAAAAACAACTTTAATTTAAAAAAAAAAGAAAAAAAAAAGTGAAAAGGAAAAAGATTTCCATATAAATCAGTAATATTAAACATCAAGTGGGTGAGGCTCTCACCTCCATATATGACTTTGGATGGGAAGCAGTTGTGAGCTCCACGGAAGGAGGGGTTACTGATTGCCCTGCTTTCAAAAAGTTTTAAAAAGATCAACAACGACAACAACAACAATAAGAACAAGCATTTATCTCACTAAGTGGGGTCGGCTACATGAATTCTTTTTCTCTATTGCGTCTATTGAGTGTCATATTTTCATTTTAATAAGATAAATTGGTGAAAAAAAAAAGTTGTGTGATAAGGGTCAATAAGAGAAGAAAATATAATCGCTTCAGTTACTCGGCTGGAGAAGGGTTTTGACTTCCATATACTACACTAATTTACCCACCTTTTTTTTGGGTCTTTGTTATCACTTATTTTAACCCTTTCTTTTACACATGAGAATTTTTTCTCTGATGTTTTAGTTAAGCTACGGATTTAAAATATATTTAGAGGGTAGCTCTATCTTTTGGTTTCATTATAATGTAACCCCTCTTCCATAAATGGAACTAGAGCTCTTAATTTTCTAAAATAAAAAATAAAAATATAATGTACAGACCTGCTCCATAATTGGTACTTAACGTGCCATTCACTTTAACTTGCTGCAAAATGATTTTAGAGAGTGGATAAGACAGCAATCTCTAGATATGATGAAAGGAAAAAAATGCACAAATTGCATGCAGTGATAAGATATTAAGCCTACATTTAGTACCGCATCGTTTTGGTTGACCTGAGGACTTTTCCATGAATTGTTGCTAGTACCTAAATATTTTAAAAAATATATTCATCAGAAAAGTAAAAATTATCTTCAGTAAAATAAGACTTGGATATAAAGCAATTAGCAAGCGTGCACTTCAGCCCCACTAGTAAGGTAAACATATAAAAAAACTTAAAATAATGCAAAGATGTGCGTCAATCAATTTTATATCTGTTTAGGGGGTCCTGGTGGTGAGGATTAATGTTTTTTATGTAATTAATTGAACGCCACAAAAATGCTGTTCTGTGTGGACAAAAGTACTGCAGATTTAACCAAACAGGTGTCTTCTATTGCAACAAGGACAGTGAATATGAATCAAATTATATGATTGTTGGTCGTTCTTCGACATCCGATTCATTGTTCACTTTTTATGTAATTAAGTGCCAACTTTTTTTTCCCTTTGCTTTGCATTGAAAATATAGAAAGCCATGCGACATAACATCAACTGAAAGCGATGTTTAGCACTCTCTTCTGACCACTTAGGGTAGGCGCTGGAACTTTTGGGCAGAGCCCAATAAAATTTGACATCAACGTAATGCGGACTTTAGACCTTTTGACATAATAACTAATTGATGAGTTCTATTGCTAATTAAGACACTAATAATAGTAAATGTTTCCACAAACAATTTACTTATAGAATTGAAACTACCCTATAAAATCCTGATTGCAATGCGTACAAATTGCCATAAAAAAATTTAGAACTTACGAATGATATCCCCATGATAATGGAAAATCGTGGATTTGATAAAACAACAACAACAAAGCCTTAATCCCACTAAGTGGGGTCAGCTACACGAATCCTTTTTCTCCATTGCGTCCTATTTAATGTCATGTTTTCATTTAATTCTTATAAATTAAGATCATTTTTTAAACAAAAAGCCCAAGTCTTCCTAGGTCTACGTTTGCCTCTCTTGACATAAGTCAAATCTAAAACATCCAGTCTCCTAATCATATCATCAGATGGTTGAAGTTTAATGTGACCAAACCATCTAAGGCGACTCTCAAATTTTGTCCGTCACTGGAGCAACACCAAACCTCTCACGGATAAATTCATTTCGCATTTTCTCTAAATTTACAATCAGATTATTCTAATAACTAGAAAGTTCAAATAAAGCTCTTTCAACAAAGATATTACAAAAAATTCTGACTAAGCCCAAAAAATCAAGAAAATGTATCAAAAACATCCTCTCTGGCCATGGAAAAAAATTTATCAAAGTAAAAAGTTCTTCCTTTTTTTTTTTTTGAAGTAGCAAACAAAAAGTTCAAAATTCCTCTAAAATGTAATATTTCATCAAAATTTCATTTTGAGGTTAGAATTAATGAAATTTATAAAGTCAATTTCTCAAGGATTGTTTTTCCTCCGTACTCAGAGGCAATTCATGAATATGATAGCATGCCTCCACCAAGTGTTTGATAACCTCAACTACAAGGAATCACCCCCTGCATACTGCTATCAAGCTAAGCGTGTGACCAAGGTACCATAGCACTCAACTCATTTACCCATATATGCTTCATGATACTCTCCTTTCAGGTGAGTTTATATTTGCTCCTGAACTATTATTCTAGCCACACTCTGTGCGTATGAATCAATCCTAGCAGGAATCAATCAAGCCTAGCACATTGTATCATCTATGATCACATTCATGGGCCTATGAAACATGATAGACCATATTGGTATGTATGGCTTTCTTCGTTCAGGGCTAACTACAAACCCTACCTTAAGAGGTTTCCTTCGACATATCATCCTCACCACATATACATTATAGTATTTTTTGTTTAGGTGAGCCCAAACTCGCCCGAGGTTGCATTGATCATGCTACATGCCCTTGAGCAAACCTCAGCAAGAATTTTCAAGCTCAATGCAGTATATCTTCAGTGGTCACATCCCTACCTCTGAATCATGGTTCGGCATACTGGTACCCTCAGTCTTTTCTTTCAAAGATGAATTCCAAACCTCATATTGATAGAAAATATACACTCAAATACCACCGCGCCAGTCTATTTCATATATTTTATATTAGATAAAAAGAAGACTACTAATCATACAACCTAGATGATGTGAACTTGGCCCTCTATCATGGGAAGCTAGCCTTTTAAAAAGACGACAATAACTCTTGAAATAATGTAAAAGCCAATCACAAAGTTTGCATAAAATCTAGGACTCAATCCTGATAAATTTCAATCTACTTATATATTTCTATCTTGATCATGTGTTATAAAAGTAAATAAATGACAATGACATCTGGTAAAAACTGAATCAGGGATAGAAACTCAAAATATATTTAAAAAAGCAAATTGCCAATTACTGCTATAGCACCACGAGCATTGCCTTTTCTATTAGTCATCAACAGCAGCAATTTCTGCAATTACAATTGCATTATAATAATGTAGATTGATAACATTAAAATAGAAAAACTCAGATAATTATGCAAAAGTTTCATCATATCATGTATTTGAAGATCTCAGTCTTGACTTTTTTTTACAACATTTGCAAAGTTACACACAAAAAGTCCTTTACAAAAGTTTCATCGTATCATATATTTGGAGAACTCAGTGTCGGCCGCATTTTTGTTTTGATTTTTGAAAGAATATAAAATTTAGTGATTTAGTTTAATATAAAAAGGTATATAATTTTGGAAAGTAGTTTAAAAATAACTAGTATTTTAATTTTCAAAAATAAGACCGCCTCGATCTCATTTGTCCAAGCAATTCGCATAATCGTGCTCGATGTCACAAATGATACACGTTCTCGAAAGAGAGAATGTATCTCGCGACGGTAGACCCAATCATACGAACTAAAGCGACTCGTGACATCCGTTCGATCTCGCGAACCTTTACGTGCGACCGACAAGTTCCCCTACCTAATGTAGAAAACTAGTGTAGGGTTTATTTTACCTGGTTCCAAGCTTCCCTATAGCAGGCAGTTCTCTATAGCTAATCACATCTCAAACGACCGGTGTCACTCGAGAAAACTCTCGATAACGACGGCGGTTCGTCTTCAAGCATTCAGTGGTTTAGGCTTACGCGTAGAGACGTGGAAAGCAAGTGGGAGCGACTCAAATGGGAACAGCTTATTTTCGTGAGTCCAAAGGAAGAAAAGCGTAGAGGATGTCACGGATCCGAGCGCGAACCCCAACGACTTCCCAACTATCCTACCGAGCGGCTAGCGCTTGCGAGACGACGTTAATTAAACGTTTAATCCCGTCAATTTTATTATTTCGGTACTTACACTCGCATAATACCCAATTACGCAAATAGCTCGCAGAGATATGAGGATTTATGTCATACCGTACAACCTCGAACCCAAAACGCGTAGCAGACTTATGCCGCGCAACATGATTACACGTAAACCTAAAAGGAGAGTGAGGTTTACGCTACATGGGCGAACTACACTCGAAGTCCCATGTGTCGTTATTTAAACTGTAGAGTTTCATTGAGCAAGATCCTCTTGTTGCTTCAATCCAAGCTCTCCGTCATTGCTTCACTGGAGCCATCTCAAACTTTATCGAAGATAGCTATCCCAAGGTCTAAAGTTCAAATGGTTATTGTCATGTCTCCCAACGTTTCGGGTTGTGTTGTTGTTTGATTTTGTTTTGTTCTTTTGTTTTGGTTTCGATTCAATTCGAGTTTGATACGCGTAATGTACAATTGCAGGTATATGAAAAATACTTGAAAAATAAATTGCAGTGAAGTAGACTTCAAGAAAGTAAATCACAAGAAATAAACCGTAAAGCGTACCTGCATCCGCTACCGCCGCAGATTTCGTATTGCAAGCATGATATCATTCAGTAGAATTTTAAATAAACTTGCATGTGAAAAGCAAACAGAGCGAGAAAACCGGACACGAAAGTCGAAAATAAAGAAAACGAATCGTAGAAGTCGCAAACAAAACTCGTGAATCACATATGAAAGATCAAGACCGAGTATAAGACATCGGAAAAGGTGGGGCTCGTAGCCTGGATCGCGTGCTTTCCGACCTTGGATAAGCAGCTTACTAACCCGACGATCTAAGGAGGGTATCTTCGACCCAATCCAGCTGACTAACCACGGACCTTTATATATTTTATGATAAATAAATTCTTTGATTTTCATGCAAAAATTGTTTAAGTTTTTACGCAGAACTCTTTTAACAAGAAAAGAGATTTTTATTTTTGTTTTTGTAAATATTTTAGTAAAGTTATATAATCCATGCGCTAGCTTACTCTAATCGCGTTGTGACTACTAACGACCCAAGATCGTCGGGAAACGATCTCACCGAGCGGTCGGCGAATAGCATCACCGGTCATTTCCTCTCCCTTATCGAAGCGTCCTCGATGGAGGGATACTATCCCAATTATCCCACATCGTATCCCTCGTATAAGCACACATAAAGCATTATCAACATCGCCCTCGCCACCTGCACCTCGTACTTACACCAAATCCGACGATCCATATGCAGCAAAACAAACGTCCCCATCGCGGGAGGATTCGAGCGTAATGCTCGAGCTCAAATCCCGTCAGTACGTGCTTCATTATCGGTTAAGTCATTTTGGGAATTCCACAATCGATTTAATTAGTGAAGTGTGAACCATGCCCTCAAGTGCGTCCCCGTGTCTCAGTTGTCTTAATCGGCCTGTGATTAGGCCGAGCTCTGGCTTAGCCGTGCATTCGAAGGTTAGTGGATGAGCTCTCACCTGGATGTGCTCCAAAATCTGGAGTTCTACGCTCGAGGATTAGGCGGACGGGCTCACCTAGGCGTGTCTTCTAACTCTGTGAAGCTCTACGCCGAGGATCAGCTGGACGGGCTCTCACCTGGGCGCGTGCTCCTAACTCCAGGAGCCTATGCCGAGGATTAGGCGGATGGCTGCTCACCCAGGGTGTGCTCCTAACTCTAGTGGAGCCTATGCCGAGGACTAGGTGGATGGGCTCACCTGAGCGGTGTGCTCCTAACTCTGTGAGCCTATGCCGAGGATAGCGGATAGCTCTCACCTAAGGGCGTGCTCCTAACTCTAGGGAGCCTACGCCGAGGATTAGGCGGATGGGTTCTCACCTAGGCGTGTCTCCAACTCTGCAGAGCTTCTACGTCGAGGATTAGGCGGATAAGCTCTCACCTGGGTGTGTTCCGAGCGTTTGGAAGTCTTACGCTCGTGGGTTAAGTAAGCGGCTTCGCATGCGCGTGCAGCCTAAATCCAATGATCCTACACTTCGACTCGTGCTCGAAGTGATTAAGAGTGTTTTACCCTTTCTCAAGCTAAATCAGAAATCCCCCTTTTTGTGACTTAACCGTTAAAAATAATAATAATAATAATAATAATAATAATAATAATAATAATAATAATAATAAATAAAACAAAAGAAAGAGGAGGTCGACCCACTCCCAAATCCAACAAAGCCAAAGAGAGGAAACAACATGTGAGTCGACCGAGAAAGCGTTTAAATATTTCCAAAATTGCAACTAAACCAGCCCCCAAGAAGATTGTTTAAATCTACTCTAAAAAAAATGTTTTGATCGACTCAAGAGTTCTCCAATTCATCATAAACAAAAAGAAAGCACAAAAAGCCACCGAATAGAATCGAAAAGTAGAGCCCAAGAGCCATGAAACGGTTCCCAAAAAGTGTAGTCCTCAAACCACCAAATGGGCCCAAAAAGTGTAGCTCATAAGCCGCCAAAACGGGCCCAAAAGTGCGACCCACAACAACACCTCCAAACAACTCCAATCAATAGACAATCAACCAAGAAATCAGCCCCAAAATCTCTTCTAAAACAGCGAATACAAAGGTCCCAAATTAGCCCAAAATCGTGCCCAAGTTGTTCCAAAAAATCAGGCTCAAAATGATACTTAAAACAGTCATAAATCAGTCCCAAAATCATCCAAAATCATCACTTAAATAGCTCAAAATCGACACCAGTAATGACTCCAAAATAGTTGAAATATTAGGTGGTATAAATGCAAAAAAAAAAAAAAACAAAGTTCAGGTGTAAGACATGTAAATGCTTAAGAATAGTTTGGCATGAATTGTAACATCTTGTGGCAACCTAAGATTTAAGTTTAGGTGCTGATATGTAAATAAATAAATCGAGTAGCATGCAAGAACTAAAGTTTGGGTGTTGAGTATGTAAATACATATGAATTGTGTAGCATGTATGCATTTCGTCCTTGACTGAAAAGAATCAGGTGAATTATAGGCATATGAACGTAGGAATTTCAGCCTTCCTTGAGTTTAACATGTGAGGAGCTAAGTTCCTCAAGGCAAGATTCAAACAGAGAGAATGAAAAGCTGAGGCATGTATTTCATATAATTTCAGCACCATAAGATTGCGAGAGATATAATAATAATAAATAAATAAATGAAGCTTAAGTATCACATTGAAGCACTCTTATCGGAGAACTGGTAAACAAGCAAACAAATGGCGAGCGAAGAAATTCATGCCTTATGATATTCAATCCACATATATTACTCCATATGAATGAAATTGTGACCTACTGACGTGAATGTGTATGAGCATAGGCAAATGAAGAAGCAGCAGAAAACGAAATGAAATTATTACCCCCTGATGTGAAAGCACAAGGACCTTTACCACAAAGCTTAATGGCTGTGAGGAGAAGACGGTGGGGATCCGGTAGCTTCAGTCGAGTGAAGAAGAGATGCGGCAAGGTGACGTAGGCGAGCGATCGAGAGAGAGGGACTTCGGGCGAGCGTGGCTGGGGCGAGCGAGGCTGTGGCGTCGGGCACGGGAAGCAGGGTGTCGAGCGGTCGTGCGAGAGAAGCCGAAGGCCCGGCTTGCAGAGGGAGGCGAGGGGCTCGGATCAGGGGAGACCGAGCATGAGGCAGATGGCCGCGAGAGAGGACGCGCGGAAAGCAGTTCTGTCGAGGAGACGAGTGGGATTCAGAGCGGGAGGAGGCTTCGATGCTGAGGCGGGTTCGAGCGAACTGAGCGGGTGACCTTCGGTCTCGTGCGCAAGGAAGAAGGAGACAAAGGGCTTCTGTTTGCAGAGAGGAGCGGGAGAGAGGAAGCGAGCGTGATTCTTGGGTGCGGATGGCGGGATCGGGCGATCTAGACGCAGAGAGGGAGTGGGATCTTGGTGCAGGATGTCGAGCGGTCGTGCGAGAGAAGCCGAAGGCTCGGCTTGCAGAGGGAGGCGAGGGACTTCAGCACAGGTGGCGGGGTCGAGCGAGACTGGAGCGGAAGAGAGGAGCAGGGATGTCGAGCGGCAGAGGTGAGGCGAGCAGGTGCTAATCTTCGATGCCTGGAATAAGGCCTCCCGCTCGATCCTATATCCGCGCCCTTCCGTCGTTGAGCGCCAAATTCATTAGTTTCCAAAGAGAGAGGGACGTTTATTTGGTAAAGGATTAATTTCAAATCGTGCCTAATTAATATCAAATTAATTGGTTTATTTGAAATTCAAAATTTGAATTTTAAAATCAAATGGCTGAGGTGTGCAGCCTAATTCGGACCCGAACTAAACCTGAGTCTAGCCCGGATCCGCATCCCGCAAATAAATAAATAAATAATAAAAAAAGTGCATCGATTTTTGTGCCGTTCGCGCGAGCTTGGAATCACAGCAATATGGGTATCCTTCCTAGCTAAAATCGACGTCCCGGACGCATCCGTGTAGTCCGTTTCGTCATCCGGGGTCGTCCGGACAAGTTCGCCGACGGTCGGGCTAAAAAAGTCTCAAATTATGGTGTGCGCGAATTCGAACGTCATTAAGGGTTTACCTGAGGCCGTCCGATCCTATGGGAACTCATTTTCGAGCCTCTACATGTTAGTCCTCAGCCGCTGCAACAAAGAAGTCGAGTGCTTGGGACTACTCATGCGAGGCCTTACGAAAATGGGTCTCGAAGTGGCTCGAAGCTCTATGTGAGGTGGGCTCCATTACTAGTCCGCTAGGATGGTCAATACGGAACTCTTAAGCGCTGGATCCTGAGGCCCAGGAGGAATAGCTTAAGACCTCACTAAAACGATGGTCAACAAAAGAACCCCGATAGGTGTAGGTGTCAGGTCGAGCACACCGCGTGACAGAGTGTCGACCGAAACAATCAACACGACTAGAGACTATGTAAGCATGTCACACTCGTAACAAATTGCCTCGGAGTCGGAGTAAATTCGAGTCGGGGCTTTCCACCTGGGGCCCCTAACCCGGAGACAAGAAGTAATCGAAGATCTTTAAAAGTACCTACTGGGATGAAAGAATTGCAATATGATGTGTTGTTTGGTTATTTTGTCATAAGTTTTGTTTGAGTGATGTAAATTTGATTAAATGAGGAAATCGATTTGGCGAGAAAGATCGAGGCCACTAACACGAGATTTATGCCGAAAACAAATACTAAGAAGAGGTTATGCTAAAAGAGAGCCACCAACTAGTGAATTTACGCCAAAAGAGACCACCACCTAGTGATTTACGTCAAAAGAATAACCACCAACTGTAGAATTTACGCTAAAAGCACACTCACCAACTGGTGAATTTACGCTAAAAGGACCACCAACTAGGATTTACGTCAAAAAAATAACCACCAACTAGTGAGCTTTACGTTAAAAGTAGCGCCACTAACTAGTGAATTTACGCCAAAAAAATACCACCAACCGTAAAGTTTATGCTAAAAGAGACCACCACCTAGTGATTTACGTCGAAAAAATAATACCACCAACTGATGAATTTACGCTAAAGCAATGCCACCAACTAGGGAATTTACGCCAAAAGGGACCACCAACTAGGGATTTACGTCAAAAGAAATAGCCACCAACTAGGGAGTTTACGCTAAAAGAAGGCCACCAACTAGGGAATTTACGCCAAAAGAAATAGCCACCAACCAGGGAGTTTACGCCAAAAGAGACCACCACCTAGGGATTTACGTCGAAAAAGAAATAGCCACCAACTAGGGAATTTACGCTAAAGGAAGGCCACCAACTAGGGAATTTACGCCAAAAGAGACTCACCACCTAGATTTACGTCGAAAAAGAATAGCCACCAACTAGAGAGTTTACGCTAAAAGAATGCCACCAACTAGGGAATTTACGTCAAAAGAGACAACCACCTAGGATTTACGTCAAAAAAAGATAACCACCAACTAGTGAGTTTACGCTAAAAGTAGCACCACCAACTAGGAATTTACGCCAAAAGAGACCACCACCTGAGGATTTACGTCAAAAGAGATAGAACCGAGAAGAGTGCGGTTACTATGCAAGTAAAACCAACTAAACTCTTCTACTCGAGATTTAGGACCCAGTGTTCCCGTGGGATGAGATTTCGTGCTCGAGGAAAGGGATAATGATAGCGACATATTGAGAAGGTTCAACCCAGCTGGGTCGAAATTTGGATTTGAAATTGGTTGATTTTGATCGTTTTGATTTCGAATGTCATTTTAATTTCAATTGTTTTATGGACAAGTGCAGAGTCGTATGAAGTTAGATTATTGTTTTGTTCGTCGAGTTTTATCACCGTTTCAATTCAAGATTGTGGAGTTTATTTAATTTCATGACGTTGACATTTTTTTTTTTTTAATTTTTATTGCAAGTATCTTTCGTATCGTTTCAGATTCGTTAGCATTTGCAAAGCCGAATCAAACATTCAGCTTAACGGCATTAAACCAATCGCACGACGTAGCAAAAGCAAACTTTATTAATACTTCGAAATCAGATAAGATGAAACATAGTCTGAATACGTAACGTCGATAAATATAAAGAGATACATATGAGTAATATCTGTCTGTAGAATGCAATCTTCAATCATAAGCTATCAGTGATTTCTTCTGTCAAGTCTCTTTCGAGCCATCTGGAATTATGTAGAAACTAACCCTCCTCTCAAGACGTACTTCGAGACGAGAGTCCCTTGTACACTCTTAGAGGTGTGCTGTCTCACAACTCTAGAGGTTGCAACCCTTCAAGGTCCGGGTCGTGGCGGTATCCAAATGGTGCTTTCCTCGTCGTCCATTTTCCCGAAAGTGATGGACACTCTCCTTCGCGGTACTCCTAGAACGCAGTGCTTTGCCGCATCGGCTCCATTTCCTTTAAGCACAAGCACCGATCCAACTCGGAAGAGGGATCTTTATCGGCCCACTCGAATTCACTCGGGCCAATGACCCGCAACTCTCTCCCAAACATAATATCGCACCTCGCCGAGGAAGGAGACCAGTGCGGAATGGTCTCGGAAAATCATGGTGATCTATATGGGGTGGAATGCGGTTCCCTCTTTGTAGATATTTATAACGCAACTATTCGAGCACATAATCCATTGCAAGATGTGCCAAGAAACCATCCTTTTAATCATACTCTTTAATATCGAGGGCATCGGTCTACCTCGTCGTGTCTTATGATGCCCGGCGGATTCCTTCATTGTCATGGGCGTAGTTGTAGCAACAACCAAGCCGAATAGTAACTCGTCCCTCGCCTCGCATCCATCTTCGGGGTTCGAATACGTCTTCTCCCTTAAACGGCCTCGCCCGCCTAAGTCCCCGAGGTAAAAGACATAATCAATTATGCCCTCCTCGTTCGCTACCCGAGAACACATCCGTATGCAATTCCGACTCTTCCGGAATGTTAACATATTTCCCTCGAATTCTTTCAAAGTCGCTCAAAATTTTGCTTTCGAACCCTTTGAAATTTCTCTCGGTTCATCCTCCGAAATTGTCGGCGATAGACTTTCGATTTAACAGTGTGTGAAATGTAAGGCACGATTTCCCGTTGATTTTCATGACTTTGAATCGTCGGGACTATGATGTGATCCTCGTGGGATTCAACCGGCACGTTTTCCGGTAAGGAAAGCTTTGCAATCGGCTTGGTCTTTCTCTTCTTTATCAAAGGCCGGGAATGACGTCCCTTACCGCCTGGTTCCGCACTTGTTCTTTCCCCGTGCTACTCGGGGCATCTACCGCACTCGACTCTCGGGCTAACCTTTTCTCCAAGCGATACTGCATCAGGAGTTCGCGGCGCTTCAAATTACGGCGTTGTGTGCGTGAAAGTGGAAGCTTCCTAGATGCATCTGCTGGTACCACCTGTAATGGAACACTAGTGGGGTTCCCCTGTATGGCATTCACAATCGGGTTGTCAGCTCCCTGTATCTCTTCTTTGTCATCCTCGAACTTTCTCTTATTTATCGGCCGCGGTGTGTTCTCCGCTCTCGAAACCGAGTACTCGTCTTCGGGTTTTCTCGCTTCATCCGGATTGATTACCTTTAGCATGTGGCCCTCATAATCCATCTTCACCGTTCAAAGTCCGGGTCGAATTCTATGACGGCGCCCCGTGCCGCCTCTTCCTCGTCGAGTGCGAGTTCGATGCCGTTTTTAAATGAGAAAATCGGCCTTCGTCCGACATTTTCCTCGCAAAAAGACAGAAAAACGTCGGCGTGCTAAAATTCAAACCGAACGGAATAACGATCTTAGTTTATTGTTGAATATATTTTACAAAGTCATGTTTTTATTTCATTTCAAGCATGTAAATTTATGAAAGAATGTGGAATTTGTGGCATTTCGCATTTCAATATGAAAGAAATGTAATTTTATTCGGAGAAGTCAACTTATCATTTTCATTACGTACACATTTTTTTATTTCATTTATTGGACCCGAGTTATGGACAATTGACGTCGGCATATCTTAGGACTCGTAATCAAGCCCTTCGAAACGTCACGATGCATAGTATTTTTTCGCATATCGCTCATTAATTGAGTAGCATGGGCCTTTCGCCCGACAATCTATCACTCGGCAGGATCCTCCGAGTGAGACTTTTTCAACCACGAACCGTCCCTCCCAAGTCGGTTCAAATTTTCCTCCCATCTTACGGTGCGCGAGAATCAGCCTTCGGAGTACGAGGACTAAGTCACCAACTTTAAACGTTCTCGGGCGGACCAGCTTGTCGTGGGCTTCGTGTCATCCTCGCTCGGTATAATTCGAGGTTCCGTTGTGCTACGAGTCGCTTCCCTTCGAGACTTTCTAGCTCTTCGAGCCGGAGCTCGGCATTCTCCTCCGTTGTGATTTTGTTAGCTACGGCGATTCCGAGGATGGTAATCGCACTTCCAAAGGAAGCACGGCCTCGGACCCATACACCGTGGCGTAAGGTGTAGATTGAGTCGGGGTTACGAACGTCGTCCCGTATGCCCATAACGCCTCAAGTAACTCGCTCGTGCCACCCTCTTTTATTATTGTCTAATGTCTTTTCGTAATTTGCATGAGAGTCTTATTGAAGGCCTCCGCTAGACCGTTCTCTTTCGGGTAGTAGATCGTAGAATATCTCCAATCTATCCCATGTCGTTTGACGAAACTGTTGATTTTAGTGCTTTTGAATGCTGTACCGTTGTCTGAAATAACCATGCGGGGAACACCAAAGCGGTAGACAATTTGGGTTTTGAAAAACTGAAGAACATGATGTGCTGTGACTTCCTTCAACGGCACTGCCTCTGCCCATTTCGAAAAGTAGTCTGTCGCTGCTAGTATGAACCGTGTCCTTTAGATGACGGAGGGTCTATCGGACCCACTATATTCGTGCCCCAACACTCGAATGGCCACGACGCAATCGTCGGGTGTAAGACATCTCAGCGGTTGATGCAAGACCACTCCGTGCACCCGACACCGATGGCGACTTCGGCAATTTCCATGCGATCATCCAACATCGATGGCCAATAGTATCCCATTCTCTTGATTTTCATTTTCATTTTCTGACTGACCGGTGGGCACTACATAGCCCTCGCATGTACTTCCTCGACGATATTCCGCGCTTTGTCTCGCTCGTACATCTTAACCACATGTGATCGAATGATCTTTTGTATAACACGTCGTCAACTAGTGGCGTATGACAATGCCCTCCTCTTAATCCGATGTGTCGTTGATCCGTCCTCTCGGCAGTTGTCCCGGTCTCGCAAGTATTCGACAAGCGGTCGACGCCAATCATTCTCACCTACGACCATCGCAACGATCGTGTTCTCATTTCCTCGCTTATGCACGCGTATCCATGTCGATTCGAGATAGGACTCGACACCCTCCGTATCGTAACGTTGATAGAATCTTCCTACGGCATGCAAACTCCTTAGCTAATTTGGCTAAAGCATCCGTACGAGAATCGTCACCTCGGGAATTCTATACAACGTCACATCGGAATCCGTTCTAACAACTTCATCGTGTAGCGGTGGTACTGTTCTAGCCCGGGTTTTAAGATCTTGTACTCGTCCAGGCTACTTCGTTGGATAACAAGTCGAGAATCTCCGTAGATAGCGAGGTACCGTTATTTCCATTAAAATTGCTGTACCTAACCCCGTTATTAGAGCCTCATATTCTGCCTCGTTATTCGTACACGGCTCTGGTCGAGTGGTAAGCAGTATCTTAACATCCCTCGATCTAGTGTAATGAAAATTAGAGCCAATTCCGCTCTCCGCCGGAATTATTGTTTGTGAATCTTTATCTCTACCTGGTCGACGAAGCTCCGTCGAAGTACATCTCCCAACGTCGAGCATCGGGATGTCCTACGTTCATTACTTGTTCGTCGGGCAAGTCATCGTTGAGGGGAGAATCGACCAGCAACGGGTGTGCTGCGAGAAAGTCCGCTAAAATTTGTCCTTCGACGACGACGAAGAGATACGAAAGCTATATCGAATCGCTAACAAGATCATCGACCATCGCGCCAATCTACCGTAAAGGGTCGGCGGGTCATCGATATCGCAACGGATTAACTTTCGAGATTAGGCTGACCTTATGAGCTAGCGATATAGTGTCTAAGCTTTTGGGCGACGAAAATTAAAGTTTGACAATGCTTCTCAATCGGAGGATACTTTACCTCCGCAGGTATTAGACGACGACTAAGGTAGTAAAGGGCATTTTCTTTACCCTCTTCATCGACTCGAGCTAGCAGTGCTCCGAGGAGTCGTCTAAAGCCGCGTATAAAGTATCAACTGGCTGGCTCGAGATCGGCCGCTAAAACGGAGTGTGTCATTAAGTATTGTTTAATACTTTCAGAGCCTGTTGACATTTTTCGTCCCAAGTAAACTTGGCATCTTTTTTTATTAACGCGGAAAAGCATGACACCGTCCCGACAGATTAGATATAAAGCGTCGTAGATATGTCAATTTCCTCGAAAGCGATCGTAATTGCTTTAAGGTTTTAGGGGTGGCATTTCCAAGATGCGCTTTAATCTTCTCGGATTGATTTCAATTCCTCGTGTCGACAACAAATCCTAAAATTTTCCCTGAGTGACACCGAAGGCGCACTTTAAGCGGTTCATTTTAAGATTAAATTGTCGCAACCGTTCAAAGACAATCCTCAAATCGTACGAGTGGTCTTCCTTATGCTTCATTTGACGACCAAATCATCCACGTAAGATTCAACTTGGCTATGGATAAGGTCGTCAAAAATCCTCATCATGGCTCGTTGGTATGTTCGCTCCAAAGATTTTTTAGTCCAAACGGCATTATCGTGTAAGCAATAAATTCCGATCGGTGTCCCGAAAGCTAGTAAGTGTCGCGTCTTCCGGTGCCATCTTAATCCGATTATATCCCGAAGATCCATCCATGAATGAGAAAATTTCGTGTGAAGATGCGATGTCCACCATTAGTTCCGGATGGGTAATGGGAATTCGTCCTTCGGCAAACCTTGTTTAAATCTCCGAAGTCGACACAAATTCGAACTTCGTCCATTTTTCTTTCTAATCCAGACAATATTAGCCAACCATGTCAGGTATTGTTCTTCTCTTACAAAATCGGCATCTATTAACTTCTTCACTTCGTAGATGACTTGTCGTTCTATTTCAAGACGCATCCTTCGGGGGCTTGCTTAACCGGGTCATGGTCGGGTCTACTCCAAGTCTCGTGGACCGCGACCTCCGTGCTAACCGGGCATCTCGTCGTAGCTCCATGCGAAACAATCTCTGAATTCTGACAATAGTTTGATTAACTCTGAAGACTCTTCATCGCTTAGCAGTGAGCTAATGAAAGTAGGTCTAGGGGCATCTTCAGTCCCTAAATTAATCTCCTTCAATTCATCAACTGTAGATTCGATTTCCTCCTCAAACTCCGCGTGGGCATCCTCTATTCGATATTCTTCGAATCCTCTTCCGCTTCAAGGCAGCTTTTCCTCTAACCGGCTAGTAACGACCAAACAAAATTCGGTGTCATAGACCGGCCCTACCGTGCCGAATCCAACGCCCTCTTTCGATTTAGAGGCTCGATTTTTATTATTCCACAATTCCTCGAAGAGGTGCATCCTTTCTTTTGATAATTTACTGTGTACAAAACCACGTCGAATTAATCTTCGCACATAAGGAGAGTAATAATCAAGAGGCAATTCCATTAGTTCATTAAAAGTATTTTCTTCCAATTTTACATTGTTTTCGTAACCGGAAGAAGAAGAACCACGGTAAAATTTTATCGGCTTCATGCCAACACTTCGAACTTCCTTAACCTCCAACCCCTCAACTTTATCGGAATGAATCGAGGTTAAGGCTATGGCTTGTACATAGTGGTTGATCCGGTCATACATCGATTCATATTCTTTTTCTTTTCTTCTTCCACGAAATCTCAAACTGAGGAATCTTTTGATTTCTTGTCCTCGCTATTTTTGTCATCTTTTCTTCCTCGGAGCTGTC
The DNA here is from genome assembly GCA_022702705.1 of Papilionanthe hookeriana x Papilionanthe teres. Taxonomy (NCBI): domain Eukaryota; kingdom Viridiplantae; phylum Streptophyta; class Magnoliopsida; order Asparagales; family Orchidaceae; genus Papilionanthe; species Papilionanthe hookeriana x Papilionanthe teres. The sequence goes on along the minus strand of CM040430.1, from coordinate 3,803,821 downwards.
TTCCAATTCAATGTTGATGACCGGATCTCTCCGTTCAAAAATCTTGTTAACTCTTCCTAGCCCTCGTCCTCGGCCTTGATCTCGAAAACGGGAGCTAAAAGAGATGCCACCATCTCTCTGTAAAGGAGTGATGGGAGGTCGCTGAACTGGAGCTGGCTGGCCTCGTTCTTGCAATCCCTTTGACTCTTCAAATTTCTTTGGAATGACGTCTCCGGAGAAAACCGTCTTCTCTGGTGGCGCGTAGTAGAGCGGCATCTTCATGAAGGCCTATCTCATGTACCGCAAAAGGTTGTAGATCTCCCTCGATGCACTCGTTCCCGACCTCCTTCATAGTATTTTATGCACCGGTGTAGGGAAGATGGAACCATTTTGTACTCATGGATCCGGGGTCGACCCGAAGAGGGCATCGAACGAAGTCTCCCGAATCTATGATGTGGAATTTTGCGGTCGTTACTAATTCACCAATTCTCGGTGACAGGTGTTATCGATCCGAGAGCCCTTTCTCCTTTTTGGTCGAAGCCTCTTAACATCATTTTGTCGAGTAGAAAGCTCAGCGGGTATCGATGTCTAAGTAGGCTAACGTCCGTAGATTCATTATGTTAATCGATGCTCCCGGATCAACCAATACCCCTGGAGAGTGTGAATCCGTCGACGTTCACGGAAATATATAGTGGTCGGTTAGTGATCGGTCGTACCAAGCAACAAGTCATCATCCGTGAAAGTGATACCGAGATCGTTCCTTTAACGAACAAACCTCGTCTACTAAGCTCGTCGGCCAAATGAGCTAAGCAAATCTGCGGGTCGAGCAAAGCCTTAACCGCAGCCTCTCTCATCTCTTTCGACAGCATCGGGCGTCGAGCGATGCTTAGCTCGGCCGGCAACTTTCGTAGATGAGCTAGAACGTTATACTCCACTTTGTTATTCGAGCTCCCCGATTCCTCTCGAACATGTGTCTCTTCCATCGGTGGGGTTGGTTCCGCAGAGGTAGGTGTCCGTTTTTCCTTTATCGCTGGACCCGTTGTTGGGGTAACACCTTTCCTCTTCTCAAATACACCTCCGTTATTTCTTCCGCCATTTGGGTCGGACCCAGCAGGATTATCTTTTGGAGTGCCGATCGGCTCTTCCGTGTTATCTCCGAATCCGAAAACTCTAATTCAATCGTAACCGGCGTTCCTCGAAATTCAAAAACGGGCGCTTCGCTATCCGAACCGTCATATTCCGTGTTGTTAATATCTTCTTTGGTCATGTTAATAAGTTCATCGAATTTTGTACGATTTGAGATCGTCGAGAAATTGAAATTCGTATTAGATTGGTTGTTAGTTATGCAATCATCGAAATAGTAAAAACGTAGTCAAAATTAGAATTCTCGCATTACATGATCCCTGGAGGACAGAAATCATACCGGTGAATGGTTCGAGGAATTTCTCCTCGAATCCGAAGCAACCAACCGTGAAAAGCAGCCCCTAGTCTACTCTTCGCGCTATCATCCTTTACATCTTCGACACTTTCATCCCGTATCTCCGCGTGATGACTTTCCTGTGTGTGCTCGACGAGCCGGCGCAGTGGACCGTAGACTCGAGCGGAGGCTCGTGTTGAGGCCGCACGTATCCGCTCCGTAGCTTTCCGAGACGATCTAGTCCGAGATCGTGTTCCGTCTAGCTTACGTTACATAGGGGTCGATCGAAACTATGGACCCGATCGAAATCACATCGATCGAACCTTTTCGTGTTCTTTCAAATATTCCTTTGGAATCGTGATATTCCCGTGCTCGTAGTTCCTCTCAGCTCAACCTTCGAAATCCAAGCAATCCTCTATCGTGTGTCCGAGCATTCCGTGGTATGGGCAAGACGTGGGTGATCCGTCTTATCGACCTCATCCGGTTTCTTCGGCTCTGCAATCCGAACTCGAGCTTCGATCAAATTTCCGAACATCTTTCCCACCGCCTCATCCTCGAGGAGTAAACTCGTTCGAGCCTCGTCGCCTATGGTTGGACCTCGCCCTCCGTCCGTGCGTAAGTTCCGTCTGTATCGTGGCCGATGGTACTCGCTGGTTGTCTTGTTGCGCCAACCGTTGGTGTGTTGTTGACGTTGGTATGTCCGTCGAGGTTGTTCAACCTCGAATCCGCATCGACCGCTTACCTTTATCAACCGTCGCCATCTGTTCCGCATCTCTTCTCGAATGTCTTTACCTGGCTTCGCTTATCGGCTTTCTCCGTGAATCCGAGTTGCTTAGCCTCCTCTTGCAGCTCGCAGACTTTACTTAAGTAGCTTTTCAAAAGTTTCGATCGTAAATCCTTTGAGTAGAAAAGCTACCTGGACCATGAATGCTTCGAGTAAGCATCTCAATCGCATGTTGTTCCCGCAATCGTGGCTCGCATTTCATACTTAGCATTCCTCCACCATGTAACGTACTCCACTGCAGTTTTCGTCGCTCGTCTTTCTACTACAAGATCACCCACTGGTGATATGATGCCGAGCTCCAAAGAAACCTCTTAACGAACATGTTCTCCAGCTTCGTGAATGTCTTTATCGACCCATTCGTAATCCCGCATACCAATCGAACGCAACCCCGAGAGACCGCTCACAACCTGGCAAAATAATAGTGCTTCACTACCCCCGCGTCGGCAAAGAATCCTCGCTCGGAAGTGTGCAACATGCCGACGAGGGTTCCTGTTCCATCGAACGTTTTGAAGGTAGGTGGCACGAAGCCCTTCGAGTAGTAGCGATCGCATCGAATTCCTCCGGATATGGTCTACCCTTCGAATCAATGCTCCTCCTTCGGATTGAGCAAGGCCTCCTTTACTTGTTGTTCAACCATTTGTTCGACGTCCTTTTCCGGATAGATGTTTTGGCCGAACCATTTATTTCATCTCGCGACATGAATGGTCTCTCGGCTCGCTTATTTCTGGAGAGGCCGCTCTCTGAGATCGAGGTTGATTCCGAAATGAGGCTATAACGGCCGCCATCTCCTCCATCCTTTTCTCCATGCGGATGATAAGCTCATCCCTCCGTCGGATGGCCCTTTGCGACTCATCCTCGGCGTTCTCCTCGGCAGGCAAAGGAGCACCGCGCGATGACGCAGAGGCTCTAGTCTCAACCATAAAGATTTCTCGCAAAATCTTCATCCATATGAAATGACAAATCGTGTTCTTCATCATCGATACTTCCACTTTGTTCTTTCGACGCGCTCGGCCGATGTCCGCCCGAGCTTCTCTAATCTTTCCTCAATCGACTTCCCTTTAATGATCTTCGAGATCGACCGGGACTCGTTGTTGTACACCTTCCATCAACACCGATTTCGGCGTGGCCGAACACTAATGATCGGAGCATCGCACTTGGAATCCTTTGCGGGGGAGACGACTTTTCGATCTTCGTCGAGGCACCGGTCCGGCCGACCTTAGGACTACACAACTTCTCCTTCGAAACTAAGGCCGGTAGACTAGACGTCTCTTTGGGGGCCTCGGCTCTCCTGGATAAATCGCGGTCCCTAATGCGCGGTCCGGATGCAGTAACTAGTGATCCTTTGTGGGAATCTCCCCTCGTGGCGGCAAACTGTGTTCTCGGACCCGGCCGAGACCGAATCGGCTCGGCGCTCCGTGTGTTTCGAGAGGCGACAGCGAAGAATCGTATGGTTAGCACCCGCATCTACACGTTCTCCCGTACGAAGCTTAAGCGGAATACGAGATCGCGGTGCTCTTCCTTCCCGGGTAGATCCATGAAATCGGCTAGCGGTTTCATCCTTTTTCAAAATTTCTGCTTCGGACTCTGGGCGACACGAAGACACCCCATCCTTCTTATTATCTCGCAACGAACGAGCAACGCTCCTCTCGAGCCAATTTTTCAAACACCCAACGAACATGAGGAAGGGGCTCGGCCTCTTTCTCTTTTCAACCTGACGACGAGGCGAGGGCGGTAATTTAGCAGAACCTCGCGAGCACTCTCTTCTCTAAGAGCGGCAGACAATGGGTGAAACCTGCTTCCTCTAAGGAGAGGTGCGGTCTCAGCCCATCTAGTTTCTTCTTGTCGAGGAATCTCTGTGGTCGGAACAGTTTTCAAGGTGTTTGCCCATTTGGCCTTTAAAATCTTGCGATTTCTATTCCTTCGTTGCGTTCGGTAAGCTTACCGACTTCGAGCTAGATCCAATCTCAAACACAGCATGGTAACGGGGTAAGGGTATGAGCCGACTTGTCCTCATATAAGACTCCCTTTCCTTTCAACATCGACGGAGCAAAGAAGCGTGGTAGCAAGTAAGTCCAAGGGAGTAGATGAAACTTTAGCAAGAATGAGAGCAAAAAACTTCATGGGGGTAGCAGTGACCTTCGCCTTCTTGAGAGAAGGGAAGTCTCGGTCACAGTTCAAGTTGAATTCAGCGGACGGCTCCTGGACATCTGAGCCGCCGACTTTCTTCACGAAGAACGGGGTCTTTCCGAGTGTTCCTTCAAATTCGTCAAAACCGGATCCAAATTTAATCTCGGACCCCACCCGGCGGCATCCCCGCCGGTAAGCAAGTCGCACGAGAATGTCAAAGTCGTGGACGACATCTTTCTTTCCCCGACAGTTGAAAAAGATTGTTGGGCGTTAGAGGAATCCCACACTCAATCTCTGGGTAAAGAATTATTTTATTGCAAGTACAAAAGTTGACGAAATTGTCAAACTGGGCGTTTCTTTCGAAACTTATCCAAATGATTTTGAATTAAAATTTTTTTCAATGTTGCTTTTGTTGTGAATGTTATGTTTCGGTATGAACTCATGAAGTTTGATATTACCGAGGAAATTTTCAGGGAGATAATTTCACGTGATTTGTAAAAAGAACAAGTCAAACTTGGGGAAGAGGTGAAGCGACCAAGAGGTAAAGGACCCAGTCCAAAATTAGAAAGGACTCATTCCACACCGAACGTACTCCTATTCTAACCTACCACACCTATCGGGGTCCACCCTACTAACCCTAGTGATTCCCGAACCTCCTCGCTTAGGATGATTAAACAGGCGGTTCCTGAATCCAAGAAGAGTCGACTATACCTGGCTCAAGAAAGAAATGGGCACGAGATGTCAACGAAGAACAATGTTCTGCGCACGAGGACATGGACACGCCGCCGATGTACGAAGATAAAACCTCCCGATCAAAATGGAGAGAGGACTCATTCTCGCGGAGTCGCTGAATTTGTCGACGCATTTTTGTTTTGATTTTTGAAAGAATATAAAATTTAGTGATTTAGATTTAATATAAAAAGCGTATATAATTTTGGAAAGTAGTTTTGAAAATAAGTAGTATTTTAATTTTCGAAAAATAAGACCGCTTGGATCTCATTTCGTCCGCATTCGCATAATCGTGCTCGATGTCACAAATGATACACGTTCGAAAGAGTAATGTATCTTGCGACGGTAGACCTAATCATACGAATCCAAAGGACTCGCGACATCCGTTCGATCCGCGAACCTTTATGCGTGCGATCGACAAGCTTCCCCTACCTAATGAAAAGACCAGGTGAGGGTTTATTTTACCTGGTTCCAAGCTTCCTATGTATGCAGCTCCTATAGCTTAATTACATCTCAAACGTACGTGTCACTGAGAAAACTCTCGATAACGATCGGTGGTTCGTCTTCAAGAATTCGAGGGTTTAGGTTTACGTGCAGGATACGTTGAAGTGCGAGTCTGAGTCGCTCAACGGAATCGGTTATTTTCGTGAGTCCAAAGCGAAAGAAAGTGCAGGGGATGTCGCGTATCCGAGGCGAACCCCAACGACTTCCCAACTATCCTATCGAGCGGCTGCGTTTTGGAGACGATGTTAATTAAACGTTTAATCTCGTCAATTTTATTATTCGGACTTACACTCGCATAATACCCGATTATGCAAATAAACTGCAGAGATATGAGGATTTATGTCATACCGTACAACCTCGTAACACTAAAACGTGTTAGAGACTTATCGTCGTGCAACATGATTACACGTAAACCTAAAAAGGAGAGTGAGGGCTTACGCGCGCGCGGCATGAACTACTCGAAGTCCCATGTGTTGTTATTTAAAACTAGAAAAGTTTCTTGAAGAAGATCCTCTTGTTGCTCAATCCAAGCTCCTTCTGTGTCTTGCCTACTGAGTCACTTCCAAACTTCATTAAGATAGCGATCTAGGTCTAAAGTTCAAATGGTTTTGTCGAGTGTCTCCCAACGTTTCGGGTCATGTTGTTGTTTGATTTTGTTTTGTTCTTTTTGCTTTTGGCTTTTGCTTCGGTTCGGGTTTGACATGCGGAATAGTACAATTGCAGGCATATGAAAAATACTGAAAAATAAATCGCGGTGAAGTAGACTTCAAGAAAGTAAATTGCAAGAAATAAACCGTAAAAGCGTACTCAGGCATTCACTATCGCCAGATTTAGTATTGCAAGCATGATATCATTCGCAGGAATTTTAAATAAACTTGCAGGAAAAGTAAACAGAGCGAGAAAACCGGACACGAAAGTCAGAAAATAAAGAAAACGAGTCGTAGAAGTCGCAAACAAAACTCGTAGTCACATATGAAAGATCAAGACTGAGTATAAGACATTGGAAAAGGTGGGGGCTCAGAATGGATCAGCGTGTCTTCCGAGCCTTGGATAAGAGTTACCAACCCGACGATCTAAGGAGGTGATGCTAGACCGAATCCAAGTGACTAACTATGGACCTTTATATATTATATAAGAAATAAATTTTCGATTTTCATGCAAAAGTTGTTTTAAGCTTTTATGCGAGTTCTTTTTAACAAAGAAAAGAGATTTTTATTTTTGTTTTTTGTAAATATTTTGTAAAGTTATACGATCCATGCGCTAGCTAATTCTAATCGTGCTTAGGACTACTAATGACCCAAGATCGTCGGGAGAACGATCTCACTGAGTGGTCTGACGAATAGTATCATTGGTCCTTTCCTCTCCCTTATCGAAGGTCCTCGAGTAGGGGATACTATCCTAATTATCCCACATCGTATCCTCGTATAAGACACATAAAGCATTATCAACATCGCCTCATCACCTGCATGCTCGTACTTACACCAGTCCGATGATCCATATGTGGCAAAACAAACGTCCCCATCTGCGCGAGGATTTGAGCGTAAGGTTCAGTTTCAAATCCCGTGCGACGGGTTTCATTATTGGTTAAGTCATTTTGGGAATTCCACAATCGATTTAATTAGGGAAGTGTGAACTATGCGCTCGGTGCGTCCCAGGTCTACAGTGTCTTAATCGACTTCGTGAATTAGGGCCTAGGTGCTCGGCTTGATTGTGCATTCGAAGGTTAGATGGATGGGCTCTCACCAGGATGTGCTCCAAAATCTGGAAGTTCTATCGTTGAGGATTAGGTGGATGGGTTCTCACCTAGGCGTGCTTCTAACTACTGGAGCTCTATCGTCGAGGATCAGGTGGATGGGCTCACCTGAGGGTGTGCTCCTAACTCTCAGGGAGCCTATGCTCGAGGATTAGGTGGATAGGCTCTCACCTAAGCGGTGTGCTCCTAACTCTAGGGAGCCTATGCTCGAGGATTAGGTGGATGGGTTCTCACCTAGGGGTGTGCTCCTAACTCTGTGGAGCCTATCGCTGAGGATTAGGCGGATAGCGCTCTCACCTGCGTGTGCTCACAAGGTTTAGTAGTTCTTATGCTGCGGTTAAGTAAAGGGGCTTCACATAAGGTGTGCACCTAAATCCAAGGATCCTACACTTTGACTCGTGCCTGATGTGATTAAGAGTGTTTTACCCTTTCTCAAGCTAAATCAGAAATCCCCCTTTTTGTGACTTAACCGTTAAAAATAATAATAATAATAATAATAATAATAATAATAATAATAATAATAAATAAAACAAAAGAAAGAGGAGGTCGACCCACTCCCAAATCCAACAAAGCCAAAGAGAGGAAACAACATGTGAGTCGACCGAGAAAGCGTTTAAATATTTCCAAAATTGCAACTAAACCAAATCTCAAGAAGATTGTTTAAATCTACTCTAAAAAATGTTTTGATCGACTCAAGAGTTCTCCAATTCATCATAAACAAAAAGAAAGCACAAAAAGCCACCGAATAGAATCGAAAAGTAGAGCCCAAGAGCCATGAAACGGTTCCCAAAAAGTGTAGTCCTCAAACCACCAAATGGGCCCAAAAAGTGTAGCTCATAAGCCGCCAAAACAGGCCCAAAAGTGCGACCCACAACAACACCTCCAAACAACTCCAATCAATAGACAATCAACCAAGAAATCAGCCCCAAAATCTCTTCTAAAACAAATGAATACAAAGGTCCCAAATTAGCCCAAAATCGTGCCTAAGTTGTTCCAAAAAATCAGGCTCAAAATGATACTTAAAACAATCATAAATCAGTCCCAAAATCATCCAAAATCATCACTTAAATAGCTCAAAATCGACACCAGTAATGACTCCAAAATAGTTGAAATATTGGGTGGTATAAATGCAAAAAAAAAAAAAAAAAACAAAGTTCAGGTGTAAGACATGTAAATGCTTAAGAATAGTTTGGCATGAATTGTAACATCTTGTGGCAACCTAAGATTTAAGTTTAGGTGCTGATATGTAAATAAATAAATCGAGTAGCATGCAAGAACTAAAGTTTGGGTGTTGAGTATGTAAATACATATGAATTGTGTAGCATGTATGTATTTCGTCCTTGATCGAAAAGAATCGAAGTGAATTATAGGCATATGAACGTAGGAATTTCAGCCTTCCTTGAGTTTAACATGTGAGGAGCTAAGTTCCTCAAGGCAAGATTCAAACAGAGAGAATGAAAAGCTGAGGCATGTATTTCATATAATTTCAGCACCATAAGATTGCGAGAGATATAATAATAATAAATAAATAAATGAAGCTTAAGTATCACATTGAAGCACTCTTATCAGGAGAACTGGTAAACAAGCAAACAAATGGCGAGCAGTAAATTCATGCCTTATGATATTCAATCCACATATATTACTCCATATGAATGAAATTGTGACCTACTGACGTGAATGTGTATGAGCATAGGCAAATGAAGAAGCAGCAGAAAACGAAATGAAATTATTACCCCCTGATGTGAAAGCACAAGGACCATTACCACAAAGCTTAATGGCTGTGAGGAGAAGACGGTGGGGATCCGGTAGCTTCAGTCGAGTGAAGAAGAGATGCGGCAAGGTGACGTAGGCGAGCGATCGAGAGAGAAGGACTTCGGGCGAGCGTGGTCGGGGCGAGCGAGGCCGTGGCGTCGGGCACGGGAAGCGTGGTGTCGAGCGGTCGTGCGAGAGAAGCCGAAGGCCCGGCTTGCGAGAGGGAGGCGAGGGGCTCGGATCAGGGGAGACCGAGCATGAGGCAGATGGCCGCGAGAGAGGACGCGCGGAAAGCAGTTCTGTCGAGGAGACGAGTGGGATTCAGAGCGGGAGGAGGCTTCGATGCTGAGGCGGGTTCGAGCGAACTGAGCGGGTGACCTTCGGTCTCGTGCGCAAGGAAGAAGGAGACAAAGGGCTTCTGTTTGCAGAGAGGAGCGGGAGAGAGGAAGCGAGCGTGATTCTTGGGTGCGGATGGCGGGATCGGGCGATCTAGACGCAGAGAGGGAGTGGGATCTTGGTGCAGGATGTCGAGCGGTCGTGCGAGAGAAGCCGAAGGCTCGGCTTGCAGAGGGAGGCGAGGGACTTCAGCACAGGTGGCGGGGTCGAGCGAGACTGGAGCGGAAGAGAGGAGCAGGGATGTCGAGCGGCAGAGGTGAGGCGAGCAGGTGCTAATCTTCGATGCCTGGAATAAGGCCTCCCGCTCGATCCTATATCCGCGCCCCTTCCGTTGTCGAGCGCCAAATTCATTAGTTTCCAAAGAGAGAGGACGTTTATTTGGTAAAGGATTAATTTCAAATCAAGCCTAATTAATATCAAATTAATTGGTTTATTTGAAATTCAAAATTTGAATTTTAAAATCAAATGGCTGAGGTGTGCAGCCTAATTCGGACCCGAACTAAACCTGAGTCTAGCCCGGATCCGCATCCCGCAAATAAAAAAAAAAAAAAGTGCATCGATTTTTGTGTCGTTCGCGCGAGCATGGAATCACAGCAATATGGGTATCCTTCCTAGCTAAAATCGACGTCCCGGACACATCCGTGTGGTCCGTTTGGTCATCCGAGGTCGTCCGGACAAGTTCGCCGACGGTAGGGCCAAAAAAAGTGTCAAATTATGGTGTGCGCGAATTCGAACGTCATTAAAGGTTTACCTGAGGCCGTCTGATCCTATGGGAACTCATTTTCGAGCCATGTACATGTTAGTCCTTAGCCCTTGCAACAAAGAGTCGAGTGCTTGGGACTACTCATGCGAGTGCCTTACAAAATGGGTCTAGAAGTGGCTCGAAGCTCTATGTGAGGTGGGCTCCATTACTAGTCCGCTAGGATGGTCAATACGGAACTCTTAAGGCTAGATCCTAGGGCCTACGAGGAATAGCCTAAGACCTCACTAAAATGAGGTCAACACTCAGCCTTGAATTTTTTTTACTAAATTTGTAAAGTTACACACAAAATGTCCTCTACAAAAGCTGCATTCGTAGCTTCTAAGCAAAAGAAAAGGAGAGAGATAATACAGCCAAATCATATGAACTCAAAATTTTACAGTTGGCACATTATAAAATGCTGGATGACTATTTTTTACCAAGTAATCAATTGTGAATTTTTATTCCTACAGACAGCTTTATTAGACAATCAGTATTCCTGTCGATAGCATAATCTTCATAAAGAAAAGCTCTAGATCATCACTCGAAAAAGGTTGCAATAATTATCATAAAAGTAAGTTACCATTTGTCGTGGCATACTGCGCATACTCATTTATCAACTTCTGTTGCTCCCTTTCCTTTTCCAACTTCTGAATAGCGCCACTCATGTATTTCATTTCCTTAACTTGCACATCTATCATTCCCATGAGAGCCTCAAAATATTTCTTATCTAATAAAGAAGCAAAGCAAATGCATTAAAAAAAAATATCCCCATGTTCATCAACCATATTAATTCAGCGTATTACAGTAAACATGCAAGTACATTAAAGGTAATTTACAACAACAAGTAATATAGATACACATACATACATAAATACATACATACATATTACTCTTCATTATAATGTGGCGTCACCTTCATTTTTTGAATTCAATAATTCTTGACTTGCTGTAGCAACAGTGGCTGCAGCTGAGGCAGCTGCTTTAACAGCTTCAGCTGTTTCTGCAGCCAGGCTTTTACTTGCCTTATCTTCCTTAACAGAGCCAGTATCCTCCACTGCTACCCTTCTTATCCAAGCTTTTAAACGAGGAAGAACCGCTTTCTAAGTGCATGAAAAGGTTCACATAGTCAAAATAGCAACCAAAAGTAAGACTAAAATACAATCCCGAAGTTCCAACATACTAAAAACAATTAATTCAAAAGCATGTAAAATAAGGTGCAGGTAAGAAATCATGGAAGATTTAATACATACCACTCAAGTATTATGTATTTACATATCTAACAGCTAAACTTCAATTTTAATGAACATGCCACCATCCCTGTGAATTAAAAAGTGTATTTCACTTTTTAAAAGCCAAAAATGGTGGTATTTTTTATGTGATATGATAATTTTGGGTGGTATAAATGTAAAATTAAAGTTTAGGTGTTGGATATGTAAATACATAAGAATTAGGAAGTATGCATGTCAATGCCCAAAAATCATTCAACATTGCAAAACAAATGTAATAGGTAAATAACATATCGGAGGAATTGATGATAACTACTTTAAAAAATACAGCAGATCCAGCTCCAGAAGCAGATAGCACTCCAATGGCAATTAAAGCATGTGACCAATTGAATCGAGGTTTCTGATAGGTTGGGACCAAAGAAGCAGCACCAATATTAGCAGCCACTGGAGGGTAAGGTTGAACAGAAGTTTGGGGCTGCAAACTCACGGATGTTCTCATCTGAGTAGCTGCCACATGTAATGCATCACAAAACTATAAAATGTTACAGAAAATATGATTTTAGGGAATTTTATATACCGACCACACAAGTCTTGAAGCTTAACATATTTAACACCATAAGTTTGATATTCACATTTATAACGCTTTAATACTATAAACCTATGGATAAGAAAATGCATTTGACTTTTAAAAAGTTAATAAAATGATATTTTAATGTGATGTTAACAATTTGAGTGTTATGAATGTAAATATTAACATTTTGGTGATTGAAAAGATGAGAATTGTGTGGTACGTATGTAAATACCCCATGATTTTATTACATTATAATGACATGATAGAACCAAGAGACTTGGGACGAGGTAAATGTAGCTTGCCTAAAGCTTCTGATAATGGGTCTAAAAAAGGTTAAGGGAATGTAAGATGCCTAGAAATACAGGTATTTGGGGCGAGAGGGAAAGAGCCTCACTCTCTTTGCTTTGGCCCTGGAACTCAACATGAGTATTTATATAGACAAGAGTGATTCCTAATAACATATTAGAAAACACCCAGTAAGCCTAACAACCACAATGGCACACTAAGGCCAATTATATTTATTTGTATCATTGCCCACCCATTTAAAATGACTTGACCCACAGGTTGAACAAATACGCAAAAAAAGGGTGCAATCAATTGAAATTTGAATCAGCAAGAATCTGTGAAAGCAAATATGTTTGAAGGTGTCTGGATCTACGTGGAGGAGCTTGCATTTAGGTGGATCAAAAGTGCTTAGCATGATACGAAGGTGGCAATCATCCATCGCAACAAGAACAGATGAGGAGAGTTGAGTTTGAGGGTGGAGCTCATTGGATTTTGTGACAATGTGCGTCAAGCAGGGTGGGGTTGTGGGGGGGTGGCCTTGGCTCAGGCTTGGTGGAGGCAGATCTCGGACGAACAACAGCAAGAGGTCGGATATGGCTTGCGAGATCACCGACCATAAAATATGTTGGTAAGGGGAGGTGAGTGTGTGATAGGAGAGGCAATGTAGCTTGGATGAGGGGACAAGGTCACAGCAGATCTCACAAGGTGAAGACTGCCAGTGAGGTGGCTGATACCGAAGAAAAGCCCAACTCATAATAGAAAACAATAATTTTATTGTTGAAATTCAAAAGGACTACAAACACCAATTCTTCATAATAAAAGAATAACAAAAATAAATACACGAAAGACACCCTCGGTTGGCGTTGAGGGCGGCGGACGGCGGCTAGGAAGCAGGTAGATGGAGTGGTTGGAGGAGACAGGCGAATCAGAAGGCTTGACTGAGGGTATTGCAGCCGCGAGCTGCTGTGAGGGTGATGGCAGCAGCTGTACACTGACCTAGGGGCGGCGGCAAGAGAAAACAGGGAGTGGACAGTAGGTTTTGAGGAGCGGGGAGGTGGGCAGCAGCAACTGCAACTAGTGGACGGCGACTGGGCAGCGAATCGGAGGCCTAAAAATGCTTGTTAGTTGCTGGAAGCAAGGGCTGTGGAAGGATAAATGTCTCGTCGAGATCGAGCTACAGTCGGAGCAACACCCTGACCTCGGAGACGGTCACCACCTCGAACGAGTTACAGTTGAAGCACCTTCTCGTCGTCAGGTACCGCTCACGAAGGGGGAGAACGCCTCAAAGACAGAACTCGGAATTCTCCACTGATCCAAAAACTGTCTTCTTTTCAGAAAACAACACCTAGAAATAGAAGAGATTACAAGATAGACTAAGCAATAATTAAAGCAGTGGGGTGTTATGAAAAAAGGAAGGAATTTGAAATAGGATAGAAGTAGAAGGTGATATATAAGGTAGATAATGAATAGGGAAGAGACTCTTTATAGAAGAAAGTAAAAAAGGACAGAGAAGGAAGCTAAAAAGGTAAGAAGGATCCGCAGTTACTGTAGCATTTGCTGTAGCAGCTACAGTAACTGCAGCTGCAGTTACTGTAGCTGCTACAGTACCGCAGGATGAAAAACTCTTGCGACGATCTCCCAAGGTTGGGGAAACTTCTACCTCACTCATCAAAGCTTTTAGGGTAGAAAGATTTTGGTGGGGTAGTTTGAGTAGGAGCGGATCTAAGGAACCTTAGGATAGGACTAGGGTTGGATAGCTCTGATACCAAATGATACTAGAGAAAAGACCAAATCATAATAGAAAATGATGATTTTATTGCTAAAATTCAAAAGAACTACAAACACCGACTCATGATAATAGGAGAATAACAACAATACAAATACGGAAGATGCCCTAGGTTGGCGGTGAGGGTGGTGGACGGCTGCTGAGAAGTAGGTCGAGGGAATGGTTGGAGGAGACAAACACGACAGGAGGCTGGAATGAGGGTACTGCAGCCGATCGGGTGTTGTGAGGGTGATGGCAACAACTGCACACAGACTTGGGGGCGGTGGTAGGGGAAAATAGGGAGTGGACATGAAGGGTTGGAAAGCAAGGAGGTGGGTAGGACAGCCGCTGGGCAACAGATTGGAGGCTTGGAAATTCTTGTTAGTTGCTGGAAACAGGGTCGGAGGGGGCTGCGGAAGGATAAATGTCTTGTCGGGGTCGAGATACAGCCGAAGCACTACCCAAACCCTTGTAGACGGCCACCATCTCGGACGAGTTACAACAGGAGCACCATCTCGTCATCAGGTACAACCCTCAGAGGGGAAAAACAGCTCAAAGGTAGGACTCAAAATTCTCCACTCATCCAAAAATTGTATGGTTTTCAAAAAACAACACCTATAAATAGGAGAGATTAGGAGATAGGCAAGAATTAAAGAGGGGGCGGGATGGAAAAAGAGGGAATTTTAAATAGCATAGAAGTAGAAGGTGGTAGATAAGGGAGGTAATGAATAGAGAGGAGACTCTTTATGGAAGAGTGTGAAAAAGAGTGAGGGGGAAGCTAAAACGGCAAGATAGATCTGTGGTTAGTGCAGCAGCTGCAGTGGTTACTGCAGCAGCTACAGTAACTGCATCAGCTACAGTAACTGCATCAGCTACAGTAACTGCATCAGCACTACAGTAGCTGATATAGTATCATGGGATAAAAAGCTCCTGTGCCAGTGACGGCTAGAGGCCTTAACGGCTAATGAGAATTTGGGTTATAAATAAAGATGTTGACGAATATAACACCCAAAAAATGGCAAGGCTCATTGAGAGCGCCGTTATTATGAACTCAAAAACAAACTAGAGAAAAGACTAAAAAAACAAATATATTGAAAATCGTAGATTACCTAAAGCACCTGACGAGAGGGGAAAAAGACTTGGGCAATATAGAATGCTATTGGTATTTGGTGAGGAGAGGGAGAGAACCAGAGCTCGAGGGGTTTCAAGATATTTACTTGTTGCCATAATAATCAACATAAATATTTATAGACTAAAGTGGCACCTGCTAACATATTAAAAACACCTGATAAGCATGAAACCCACAATAACACTTTTAAAAGGTTTACCCGCTACACTTATTAAAATTAAATGCTCCACAAGTAGCCTTATTGTCTGGTTTATTGCCCGATTCATATTAATTCTATCATGAAACTAACTAAATTTTCATTGAAAGGGGCCCCTTCAAACCCAGCTAGTTAGTTCATTGGGAACTCAAGTTTAAGAACAATTACCAGTTATTCAAAAAAAAAAAAAAGTAATACCTTGACTTGTTGCAACAGTTTCAGTAGTTGTCGCATTAGGAGATGGATCCTGCAATTCATAAAAAATTGTAAAGCAAAATAGAAATTAATATTTAGCAAATCATGGAACAACATGAAACTAATATATTCATTAGCGACAAAAGGCATACAGGTACACGGCGGAATGCTTCATCTATTTCCTCCTTTGTCAGGCCTTTCCTCTCTAGAAAAGAGCGCCTGTAAATGACTGGTGAACCTTTCACTTTCGGATGTGATAGAAACTTGACAGCATTTTGAACTTGATCTTCTCTTAACGGTTCCGATGTTATAAATGGTAGTTTCTGTTCTGATCCATCAATGGACTCATTCTGTGCAATTCCAATTGCTGGTTGTGATAATTCAGGTCCTTAAAGCAAATAGAGTTAATAAAAAAGTCAGTCTCTGAAATAAAGATCTTTTCTACAACTAAATCTAAAATAAACAACATGGAATAAAGTCAGCATTTTGTTAGAAATGGACCTTCTGAGTCCTAAACACCAACAGAAAATACTAGCTATAATCAAAACTAATTAATAGGAGCACCGCTTGACAAAGAAAATGATTAGGTGCCCACTTAACAATGATTTTACAAATAACCATATTAAAAAGTAAAAGAACCTTTCTCCAATGTCAAAGAAATTGCACATTGCATGGCTCTTCAAATTCACATAGTCCACAAATTCAGAAAACTAAGAAAAACTTGATAAACCCTTCTTAATTCCACAATTCCTTTTATCAAAAGTGGAATCTTTTTCATCACCCACTTTCTACAAAAGAGAGACGGAGAGACAGAGATAGAAAGAGAGAGAGAACAGCTACAAACGTAGATTATAGCTTTGGCTAGCCAACTATTCAGCCCAAACGCCAACATTCTTAGAACACGGTTTAACTCCTTGGTTTTGAGAACAAAGCTTTTACTGCATTTGCCCTCTTTAGTTTACCTAATAAAAGAAGCTGAATATATGAATTTCACGGTTCCAACAAATACCCTTAGGCTATAAGGGTCGATCTCTTGAACGTTAAGTTGATCTTCCATAGAAATCCGTGAAAGGCTTCCATAGAAAACCAAACCCATACCTAAGCCCTTCTCACTATAGCACCTGAAATAATTGGTGTTATCATTATCTTGGAGAGTAGAACAAAGGAACAAAATATCTAGTCGAAAGACAGTGATAACCAATCACTAATCAATTTTCTTATGATGGTTTTACATAACAACTTTCCACAAAAATGAAAAAATTAGTAATCGAGTTATATATGACAACAAAATATCTAGTTCTATTAGTAGCTTTCAGGTCAAATCAATCACCTTACACTTACAAATACCAATTATAAAGCATATCGAAAAAAGAGAAGAATAAAAGATCATCAAGCAAGAAAAATAAGGGTCTCCACCAACCGATGGGGATGACTTCTCATAAAAACTGGTAGAACACTTGCAATAAATATGAAGGACTCAACATCCAAAACAAGTTTAAGAGGCAAATTTTAATAAGAAGAAATATTCTATTTCATACCTCAAATTTTGGAATTTAGAAACATCAACTATTCCCAAGGCTGACTACCCTAAGGTAGAATATATGTATCGTTTAATTAACATCAGCTTCGTAAGCATAATAATCACAGGAGAATTCATCTCAGGAAACATGAGATTTGCATATTCAAACCAAAGAGGATCGACACTATAGAATTGAAAAAGGCTATAAGAACCGAACTAATATGCTACCCAAAAAAAAAAAAAAAGCAAGCAACATTTTTGCTAAATCTGTTAGAATGCATCTTGGTACGGAACAAATAACAAATCCTATTATAATTAATACCTATTCGTAAATCATAACGTAAACCAAACCAAGGAAAATTATAAATACTAGGCAACACACTCTATTCTCATTGGCACAACATCACAAGCATGAATGAAAAAAAAAATGCAAAATAAAGCAATTAAAATAAACAACCCTTGAATCAAGAAATTAATAATTGGCTTATCATAGCACATAAGATATGTGGTTTCAAAAAGGTACAACTTTAAATCTCCATCAAATCAGTCGAACATCAAAAATATAGCCCCAACAAATTTAAATTTGGTATTCATCAAGCAAATCAAGGCAAAAATCATTGCAGTTCCTATAATGTAATCCATGAATCATTGCATACAAGTCTATCTCATCAATGCACAAGGCATCTCAATAATCCACCATAGTAGTGGTCGCTTTTTCATCATTTTAGATAACTATGGAATCAAGCAATACAAATAAGCCTGGCAAAATATTGGTGCTTGGCTAATATTTATGAAATAAAATCTCAATAAATATATTGAAGGTTTGACTAATGCCATAATCTCCAAAAATGTCCAATTTAAATATGTTCTTAAATGATCGCATCTCTTTCACAATTAATTTCTTAAAGCATCCTATAAGACACCTTCCAAAATTCAGGCGTCCTAATATCTTATTAATTGGGTTATTGCATATCCCATGTTCATCTCGGCACATAATTTATAATCATTACAATTAAAAATGGATTTGCAATTATTCAGTCAACTGTGAATATGTTCATATAGATTTATAAGATCATGCAAATGATAAAAAGGGTAACAAAAAATAATGAAAATGCCAAAATACTAATGTAAGTCTCAATGGATACTTGTAAAAAACTCTTAACTCCTAAATTACAACTTTATAAAGAAAACTAATCTTACAAAAGCAGACGGACTAAATTTATGAATTAACTAATTTACACTAATCTCTAACAAAATCATTGGTTGCTAATTAACATTTCGTTATAATTATGTGCCAAGAATTACACTCCTACTGCATCAATGCAGCATTACCAAAAACGTTGGGAGGCTATTATTGTGTGCCAAAAGATAGTTTAATAGTGATAGACTGCTACAATCAGACAGCACCAACAATCCACGGAACAAATAAAAAGAAAGAATTGATACAATCCAACGTCAAAATGGGCAGGCACCCTTCTCCAAATAAATAAGGGCAAAATAAATATTTTCTTCAATGATCCAAACAACTCAACAAAAATGTAAATGATAAATACTTACAAGTCAAGAGGCAGGCAATCTCTCCCAATTACTACAATTCGAGAGGTAGGAAATCTCTCCCAAACCCTAAACCTAAGACTCACAATTTGGTCTTATGCATAAACCTAACCCTATATATAATAAGCCTATTTATACCCAAAAATAATAATAATAAAAGACTAAATTGCCCTTAGGCACACAAAAGAAAAATTTTCCCTTAAGCTAGACACCAATGTAACAATACCCCCCCCCCCAAAAAGGCCACGTCCTTAATGTAGGAAAAAGTAAGAGTGTTCCAACTCCTCCCCATAACCGTCTTTATTTCTTCATTATCTGCATACTCGTTTTGCACTATGAGAACTTGTAATTTTGATGTTTGCAATGTTGTCATGAGGTAAACTTATCATCCAAATGATCTCTTCTCCCAACTCTCTCTCTCTGTCAGGCACTTGAGTGTTCCTCTCGGTCGTGGTCCATTATTCATGTCCCGTGCAGCCTCCCTCTAGATTTTCAATATTTGAGCTTTGGTATCGTCGTGGTTGGAGGAGTTCGGTATGGCTTTCCATCTATGTTGCCCATGTTGGCCTTCTTCATTGTTTCTTATCCTCCACCATCTGAGCTAGCTCCATTGTCTCCCTCAATCCCCACAGTCTCAATATTGAGAGTGATGCCCCTATGTTGGGCTTTAGGCCCTTCGTAAAATTAACCTCCAATCCTATTTCAGAAATCCCCACAGCCATCCCAACAATAGCTCAAATTTGTCAAAGTACTCCATGATAGTCCCCTCCTAAATCAAAGCATAGAATTGCTCGTGTAGGTTTCCTTCCCGAATTGCTCAAAAATGTTCAAACAAACAATCCTTGAATTCCTCCCACGAATGGATCGGGTATCTAGCCTCTCTCCATTGAATCTAGGCTAGAGCTTTCCCTTCCAAGTTCCAAACATAACCCTGCAAGAGGTTCTCCTCCTCCCCATCTAGCCCATTCACAGTGAAGTATCGCTCCGCCCGATACAACCATTAATATATGTCCTCCCCTCGATGATAGACATCATCAACTTTCTAACTCTAACTTACTCTTCCTCCATTGTTTCCCCTCATATATCGAGTGTAAAACTCCATCCTTTGATTGCATCCATATCATATCCCCGTTTCTCTCATTTCTTCTTTGTACTCCTCCATACCTCTTGCACAATCTTTTCTCCGTGTTTCGACCCAACAGTCTCTATCAGAAATCTCTAATCCACCCCCAATCACAACCCTAGGTGGGGATTCACGATGGTGGATGTTTTCCTCCTTATGTTCCTCTCGTTCGATCTCTTTTCCATTAGATTTTGTAAATTGAGTCGTCAGCGGGGACTTGGAATGCATTTCAAGGAGCCTCTTTATTATCTCTCAAATTTTCTCCATGCTCTCAAATCGATCCTCCATTCGGTTCTCCAAGGAAGAATACCTATCTATGGTGGTGAACCTTTTTTTCCATCCCAAATCTAATTTGGATAATCTCTTCCTTTATTTTTTCTCCAAATCATCAACTTCCTTAGTTATCATTCTTCTGATAATTTTTTTATCGCCAAAGGATAGAAGCACGTGTACGCTCTCGAACGAGTCAAATGACTGAAAATTTCATAATTCCAGAGTTGGCACGGGCAGAAAATGACGGGTTACGGTCACTCTATATGTTGTGATCCCTTCATTGCTTATCAGATACGAGAATCGCGACTGTGTCGCACGAAGCACGCTGCGAACCCACGGTCGGCACCTTGTAGCATTGATTCGCGCAATCCGCAGCTTTTCTTCATTTTGAAGCCGAGCATTGTTTTCACGAGGAAACAACTGAAAGATGTGATCCTTCCCCACGTGATGATACCAAGCAAAAGTACCAAGACGGGATCCCTTGTCAGCCTTGCATGCGGCTGTACGTGAATCTTTAAGCCGTGATCCCCATGTCGCCTTTCCCGCAAGCTATGACGCACTTGTATCATGACCACGAATTACATAAAGAGGAGACAGACGTGAGTTTCGGGTGTCGATAATCAGCGATCCCATCGTGGTTTTCCTTGTACACCTAGACCAAGTCATGGATCTAAACATTGGCTCTCGATGACCGATCTTTTTCTTTGATTCCCATAATTGACTATTTAACGCCAATTTGATACGACATGATATCAAAATCAGCATGTTTTTCCACGTAAACTAGGGCTAACACATATTTTCTTTAATAAATCCAAACAACTCAACAAGAATACAAAAAGGTAAGGACCTACAATTTGAGAGGCAGGCAATCTGTCCTAATTCCTACAATTCGAGAGGTAGAAATCTCTCCTAAATCCTAAACCTAAGACTCACAGTCCAATCTCATGCATAAACCTAATTCAAGACATAACAAGTCTATTTATACCCAACAATAATAATAATAAAAGACTATAAAAGACAAATTTGCTTTTAGGCTAGGCGCTAACGTAAAAAGAAGACATCTTGGCAAGTGATATGAATCACGCTTCTTTTATGTTGATAAACAACAATTTGGAGGCTTCTGGAAACTCTCATGAAAGACTTAACATTATCTAAAATAGAAAACTAACAACATTTTCATTCTATTTCTCTCAAAGTTTACAATAGGAGCTATTTGCATAATACAAGAGTTCTAATCTTGTGACTAATTACACTACTTTACCTAATTACACTATTAAACCTACTACAATAATTAAGAAATCACGTATCCTATAAGAAAGTCCCTGTTGTGAAAAACGACGATAATGAAGTGAAAAATGGAACGAAAAAAATTGCATGAAAAAAAAAAACAAACACAAGAGCGACACACAGATTTACGTGGTTCGGCAAATTTGCCTACGTCCACGGAGCTGCAGAGGATTTTATTTCTATGAGGAATTACACCGTCAAGCGCCTCGATGTTTACAAGAAAATCTCTATTTTCTTCTCTCCCTTCCTCTCTTTCTCTCTTCCTCTCTTTTTCTCTTAGAGGACTTGGCTTGGCCCTTACTTGGTTCTTGCTTGACACTCTTTCTTTAAGCCAAAAGAGGCTATTTATAGAAACCAAGAGAGTTGTAGGTGGGAGATAGGTGAGCGGTAGATGAGATGTGGTAGGTGAGCGGTAGGTGGGAAAGTAGGTGAGTAATAGGTGAGATAATTTAATTATGAATCTAATTAAATTA
Source organism: Papilionanthe hookeriana x Papilionanthe teres (assembly GCA_022702705.1). Lineage (NCBI taxonomy): Eukaryota > Viridiplantae > Streptophyta > Magnoliopsida > Asparagales > Orchidaceae > Papilionanthe > Papilionanthe hookeriana x Papilionanthe teres. Next base: position 3,782,042 of record CM040430.1, on the reverse strand, counting down.
ATGCGGACCGAGTCTCCACATTACCCAACAATTCTCCCACTTGGAGATTAAGACACTCACTACCCCACTTACAGACTGTTTCATCTGCTAGTTGTACCGACCTTTTCCTCAAACATTATATCCTCCACCTCTGCAACTCAAAGTCTCTGTCTTCATGCCAGAAGACCAACTGAAGTCGAGCACAACTTCAGCTTCTTACGAGTAACACCCTCAATTGACATATCACTGTCGACGTAGCCTTTTACCACCAAGCTCTTTCTTGTATTACTTTCAGTATCTCGCTACAACTTCCATCGCATGAACACTATCACGACTCGATCGAAGCTCTTTTCAACAAGTTTCACACTTGTACTCTCTTATCGCACTGCACGCAATCTTCACCCGCGACACCCACTTGTTGTGCGACGTGTTTTTCCTCGGTGAAGTTCCGTTCGCTCCCAAGTCTAATTCTCCGGCGAGGGACTCAGCATTGCCGAATTCTCATCTTGCAAGATTGTTTCATAGCTCTGTTGCTCGTTACCATTTGTATGTACAAGGTTCGGCTTTCCTGTCTTTGGCGCTATACCACTTTTCAAGAAATTGACATTCTTCTGTTTCTCCATAATGCACCTCTGACGCATGTGTCCAAGTTTGCAATGTCGCGGATCTCTCGTGTTTCTGCAATCAGTAGAATAACAATGTTGAGTAAGCTAAGTAGTCGTATATAATGTGTCGGCTTTTCTTACCCTAAGCTCGAATATTAAAGCTTCTTCGGTAACCTTCCAGGTGCTTATCCGAGAACATTCATCGAACGACCACCCTCATTGATATCGCTTCAACAGAGATGAGGTTTTTCTTCAACTCAGGAACGTGACTAGCATTTTGCAAAGTCCATTTGCTCTTGTTAAGGAGTGCAATATCAACGTCTCTCATCCCAACCACGTCTAAAGTTTTTACATCATCCAGATGTACTTTCCCAAAGTCGCCTACAACATAATTTCGCATCAACTTCCGATGGGAAGATGTATAAAAGAAAGCCCCTGAATCCAGTATTCAGTCATCAACAAAACTGTAAATTGTCAGTAATAGCGAATCTTGTATTTCTTCAATTACAACGTTAGCGCCATCACTTTCTTTTTTCTTAGGATTCCTGCAGTTCTTTTTTATGTGGTCAACTTTACCACAATTTCAGCAAGTTGTATGCTGACAAGACTTTGATTTTGATCTTCCTCTGTTTGAGTTCATGTCTTGTGATCTCCCTATGAAATCAACAATCAGTGTTGAACTCGAGTCCGAGGTCTCGCCAGAATCTTTCCTGCGCACCTCTTCAGCCAAAACTAAATCACGAATATCATCATATTTCGGCTTAGATTCTTCATAGACCGTTAACTCGTCATCCTCATGACTTCCAAATTATTCTGACAACGTGTCTAACAATATCAGCGCACGTATCTCATTATCAAAATCAATTTCAATAGACGACAATTGATTTGTGATAGTGTTGAAATCATTCAGGTGTTGAGCAACAGACACACAATTCGCTATCTTTAAGTTGAATAACTTTTTTCATCAAGTGCACCTTGTTATTCGCCGATAGCTCTTCATACATACCTGATAAAGCCGCCATGAAATCTGCAGTGGTCTTTTCTTTGATGGCTTTGTGGGCAACCGGTCTCGACAAGGTTAATCGTATAATCCTCAAAACATGTCGATCCAACAGATTCCATTCCACCTCGTTCATCTTTTCTGATCACTTTTCCAATAACGGAAGATGAAGTTTTTTCCCATAGAGGTAGTCCTCTGTATGCATCCTCCAGTAAGCAAAATTTGTGTCATTGAATTTCTTGATTCTATATGTCATCACTTCGTCTCCGCTCATCATTCTTCCTTATATCCGAACCCAAATCTCTAATAACAGTTGTTGTAAAAAACGACGATAATAAAGAGAAAATTGGAACGAGAAAAATTTCACGCCGAAAAAATAAACACTTGAGCGACACACAGATTTACGTGGTTCGACAAATTTGCCTGCGTTCACGGAGCTGCAGAGGATTTTATTTCTCCGATGAATTACACCGTCGAGCGCCTCGATGTTTACAAGAAAATCTCTATTTTTTTCTCTCTCTTCCTCTCTTTCTCTTTTCCTTATGTTTCTCTCTTAGAGGACTTGGCTTAGCCCTTGCTTGGTTCTTGCTTGTCACTCTTTCTCTAAGCCAAAAGGAACAATTTATAGAAACCAAGAGAGTGGGAGGTAGGTGGGTAGGCGGTAGGTGGAAAATTAGTGAGTGGTAGGTGAGATAATTTAATTAGGGATCTCCATATTACCTAACAGTCCCTCCAACTTTAAAATCAATGAACATGAGAGGAGGCATAGTTCATCAACCTTATCATAAATCTACACACAGAAGCCTAGACCAGACCTGTGTGGCCTGTTAGTCCAAATGAAATTATAAAAGCTCGTAAGATCACCAGCCCAGCACTCCAATTATAAAAATTCGCATAATCGCACCTGCACCAGCTTATATCAACCTCTAAGAATCCAAAAGCAAAACACACTCTAAGTTGGACAATTCTTCAAATCCACTAATTCATTCGAAGCTCAATCAGAACGATTAGCTTCTACAGCTTATGACTCCCTCTCCTTTTCTTGAACGCATAGAAAGTCCAAATCCTCGCATATAATCAGCAATCCAATCCTCGATTAACAAGGTTGATAAGTTACCGATCGGAAATAAAAAACAAACAAAACAATCCATTCATCTAATGACCGAACGACAGCCCTAACCGGCCCTCTGAAGGCTTCAACAAACTGGGATGAGGAGGAGGAGGTGGATTCACCTTTGCTTTGAGGTCTCTCGCCTCCGCCTCCGCCTCCCTCTATCGCCATTCGCGTCGCCTTGCTGCAGCTTCCTTATCTCTGACTCTCCGATAGCACGCACCGAGAAGATGTAAGCTATTATAAGGCTGGACTTCCCCTCCCTCTCTTCCAGTAGAATTTTTATTGCGTCCGGATCGGACCTGTAAGCAGTGCTGTGTCCGGAAGTCAATAATCACGTGGATTTTGATACCTCATCATGGCACATTTGAAAAAAAAAAAAAAAAACTTTTTTATCTCTATTCTGCCGACCCGATCCGACCCGAGCTAAAAAGAATGAAATTTTTACCGATTTTTTCCCCACCAAAGGATAAAGCCCATTTTTCGTCTCTATTATCTTTGGGACGCTGGACATTTAGCGCTTTTCTCGACATACTTGTCGTGGAAGTCGAGAGTCGAAATTCGATTTTGGAGGGACGACACGATTATGAGTGGATTATTTATTCCTTGAGAGACCGAGATTCCTGGATTAGGGTAGAAGCAAGTGAAGATGGATTTTAAGATGATTATATAAAGTATTGCTTACGTTCGCATTCGCAAAAATTGTGCTTATTTTCTTATAAGTTCTGTTTTATAGTGAATTTTTATTTTTAAGTATTATTAGAGTTTTATTTAAATCAGAATTCAAGTATTATTCGAGAACAATCGAAAGCGACACCGTAAACGTTTTACAGCTTTTAATTTAATTTAGTGGTTGGCAAGCTTTTGGTTTGATTTTAACGACATCGTGGTTTGTATTACGGATTATATTTACATTCCGCTTTGTAACATTTAGTGTTTTATTTTCTTATTATCTCTGTTTTATTACGGGGTTATATTTTCTCGACGAAAAAATACAACTTCTAAAACACTTATAATATTTCTAAAATACAACTGCCGCAGAAGAAATGCGGACGTTAAACTCAGTTGTATTGTAATATAAGATGCACTCTAAAACACTCGTAATATTTCTTAAATACAACTAAGCAATGAAGAATACGGACGTTAAACTGGTTGTATTGGAATATTCCGTTTACACGGAGAATACAACAAGAAAACTATTGTAAAATATATTTATTATAAAATCTCTTGCCCTTTTGAAATTTCGCGCCAAGTTTTAGAAATAAAAAATCTCTTGCCCTGTGTAGTGTATTGGATGATTTTTTACCTTGTTTATGACAGTTTATTCCAAATTAATCTGGCAAGGTTTAACAGCCAAATCAGGAAATGCTCTAAGAGTGTTTTTTGCAGTTTATTCTGTCATCAGAAAATGTTTTATTACAGTTTATTTGAAAATCAAATATCATTATTAATGAGTATGAAGACAAAAATACAACTCTAGAATAAAAAGACAATAATACAAAAATATAACAAAAATAAAACTGATTGGTGGGACTGTTAACGGTGCACAAAATACAACTCTGAAATTACTAGAATACATCCATAATACAACTGGAGATATGTAATACATCCATCTTTACGATTTAATTTTGTTGTATTTGAACAATATCTCCGTTGTTTTACTGGTCGTATTCGATAACGTGCCGCCCGATTGTTGGAATAAAACGCGAATATTCCAATACAACCGCGCTGTAAGTATTAGAGATATTCCGCTTTCTATACAATACAACAGTTCGACTAACTCCGTTGTATTCGAACAATATCTTTGTTGTGTTAGGGTTGTATTTAGTGATGTGTCGCCGAGTGGTTTGAATAAAACACGGAATATTCCAATACAACCGGCATATATTTCAAATGAGCCCGCGGTTTCGGCTTGAAGAATACAGTTCTAAAACACTTGTAATTTTTTTAATACAACTGCAGCAGAAGAAATGCGGACGTTAAAAGAAAAAGTAAGTTTAGTTTGTTGAAATATTTTTTATTTCTAAAACTTATAATGTCTCCTTCATAAAGTGTCAAATTTTTTTGTAGGTACGGATAAAGATGCCGGTCCAAGTGATGCTACAGTTTTCCAAAATGGGCAAGAGATTTTATAATAAATATATTTTACAATAGTTTTCTTGTTGTATTCTCCGTGTAAACGGAATATTCCAATACAACTAGCTTAACGTCCGCATTTCTTCTACGTCATTGTATTTAAGAAATATTACAAGTGTTTTAGAGTCGTACTATATTCCAATACAACCAGCTTTAACGACCGCATTTCTTCGTCGCAGTTGTATTTAAGAGATATTACAAGTTTTTTATAGTTGTATTATATTCCAATACAACCAGTTTAACGTCCGCATTTCTTCTGCTGTCGTTGTATTTAAGAAATATTACAAGTGTTTTACCGCTGTATTATATTCCAATACAATCATTTTAACGTCCTCGTTTCTTATGCTGCCGTTGTATTTAAGGAATATTACAAGTGTTTTACAACTATATTATATTCCAATACGACCAGTTTAACGTCTGCATTTCCTATGCTGCTGTTGTTTTTAAGAAATATTTCAGCTTGTTTTAGCGTCGTATTCTTTCAAATTAAACCGCCGTTTTAATTGGAATGTATTGCGGAATATTCCAATACAACCAGTTCTATGGAGCGTATTTTTCTCATATTGCGATCGTTTTAAGGTTGTATTATCATGTTATTCTGAAGTAATATCACTCTAATACCGCAATAAAAACCTCAATTTCATTAAAATCAAACCAAACATTTGCCAACAGGGTATAAAATTAAAATTATAATAAACGCTTAAAATGCCCTTTTCAGTATTACCGAAATAATACTGAATTACAACCTAAATAATACTCTAATAATACGAAAAATATAATCCCCTAATAAAACAGAGATAATAAAAAAAAAACTTATATTCCAATACAACCAGTTTAACGCCCACATTTCTTCTGCTGCAGTTGTATTAAAAAAATTACAGGTGTTTTAGAGCTGTATTCTTCAAGTCGAAACCGCGGGGCTCATTTGAAATATATGCCGGTTGTATTGGAATATTCCGCGTTTTATTCAAACCACTCGGCGACACATCACTAAATACAACCCTAACACAACAAAGATATTGTTCAAATACAACAGAGTTAGTCGAACAATTGTATTGTATAGGAAAGCGGAATATCTCTAATACTACCGCGCCGGTTGTATTGGAATATTCCGCGTTTTATTCCAACAACTGGGCGGCACGTTACTGAATACGACCGTAAAACAACAGAGATATTGTTCAAATACAACAAAATTAAATCGTAAAAATGGATGTATTACATATCTCAAGTTGTATTATGGATGTATTCTAGTAATTTCGGAGTTGTATTTTGTGCACCGTTAATAGATCCCAACTAATCGGCTTTTATTTTTGTTATATTTTTGTATTATTGTCTTTTTATTCTGTAGTTGTATTTTTGCCTTCATACTCTATTAATGACAATATTCGATTTTCAAATAACCGTAATAAAGCATTTTCCGATGATGTAATCAAACCGCAAAAAACACTCTTAGAGCATTTCCGATTTGGTCATTAAGCCTCGCTGTGTTAATTTGGAATAAACTGTCATAAACACGGTAAAAAATCATCCAATACACTGCACAGGGCAGAAAAAACTACAATAGTTTTGTTGTTTCGAGTCGGACATTTCATAGTAAATATTTTTTACAATAGTTTTGTGGTTGTATTCTGCGTGTATGAGGAATATTTCAATACAACCAGTTTAACGTCCGCATTTCTTATGCAGCCGTTGTATTTTAGAAATATTATAAGTGTTTTAGAGCTGTATTTTTTCGTCAGAAAATATAACCCCGTGATAAAACAGAGATAATAAGAAAATAAAACCTAAATGTTACAAAACAGAACGTAAATATAATCTGCAATACAAACGACAATGTCATTAAAATCAAACCAAAAGCTTGCCAACCCCTAAATTAAATTAAAACTGTAGAAAACGTTTACAGTGTCGCTTTCAGTGTTACTCAAATAATACTGAATTACAACTTAAATAAAACTCTAATAATACCAAAAATAAAAATTCCCTATAAAACAGAACTTATAAGAAAATAAAACCTAATTTTTGCAAATGCAGAACGTAAACAATACTTTATATAATCATCTTCAAAATCCATCTTCACTTGCTCTACCCTAATCCAGGAATCTCAGCCCCTCAAGGAATAAAGAATCCACCTCATAACTGCGTCGTCCCTCCAAAAATCAAATTTCAGCTCCTCAGCTCCACGACAAGGTATGTCAGAGAAAAACCCTAAATGTCTGCATCCTAAAGATAATGGAGACAAAAAATGGCTTTATCATTTTGGCGGGGAAAAAAAGCTGTAAAAATTTCATTCTTTTTAGCTCGGGCCTGGCCGGGTCTGCAGAATTCGAGAAAAAAAGCTTTTTTTTCAAATGTGCCATGGTGGGGTATCAAAATCCACGTGGCGCGTTTTTATTGGCGTCCGGACGCAGCGCTGCGTACGCGGTCCGGACGCAATAAAAATTCCTTCCAGTCAGACCGAGGAACACATATATGCGTCATTCATTGTCCGCATGCGACAAGGGGACGCAAATTGGACAGTGAGGATTCAGTTTGCTCCTCGATTGGATGGCTCTATTTCTAGGAAATAAATTGACTCCCGACAGCGTACGTAAAAATATATACGAGAGTTACATGGTGATTACACGGCAGTTACGCAGGGGTTATAACCCTCTTGTACCTCCCGTGTAACCTTCGTATACAAATGAATGAAATATAAGCATGGTTACAAGTGAGTTACACGGGAAGTATAAGAAGGTTATAACACGCTTGTAACCCCCTTGTAACTCCCGTATAATCCTCATGTAACTTTTTACGTACGCATCTCTGCGTACACTGTCCGGACGCAATTTTTTTCCCTCTTTCTATCTATATAGAGCATTTCATACATACCACCTAATTTATATGTATTTGCATATCTAACATATAAATTTAACTTTTTATATTTATACCACCCAATTTTTTGATACCAAAATGAGCTTCATAATATCTCTGGTCAGTGCTATGAATCCAAAATCTTTTACGAGAGAGATAGAATTCTAGAGGTGACCGCTATATGTAGATTCAATAGATGGCTCCCATCATGTAGCATTTTATTATGTGTTGAGTTCAAGAGATGTATCGGATGGCGCAGTATTCTATTTTGCATGACATTTATGGTGTATTTGTTTCGACTGTAGTTTTATGAAATCTTAATTCAAATGTTGTTGTAAAAATCATGTTGTTCAAAAGTTAATGTTTCTAAAGCAGCTGGTTTCTTTGAAAAATATGATTTCGAAAGTGTTCTTTGTTGATAAATATTTGTAATTACCCTCGATTAATGTTTTCCATAATTCGTAAGTGTACATTTGTCTTCATCACCTGACTCCAATATTGCATTGCACTCTTCGTCCGCTCACTGAAAGTTTTTGCAATACTTGTTCGTTGGATTTCAGAACATCTGTAGAATTTTCTGTCAGCGTTGACGCTTTCTGAGTCGTGAAAATAACACATAACAGATTATAATTGCAAAATATTTATGAATATTTTGCCCCCCCTAAAACTTATCAAATGGCTTCATCTCATTTTCTATAATATATTCATTTTCAGAAGGATGCTGTGAATGTAGATAGAATATGTAGATAATCAATTTTTAACGTTAGAGATCAAATAGTTTGTGAATACCATTAGACCACAAGTTCATTTACAAATAAACATTGCCTATTTCTATAAAATAATTTTTCTCCAATCATTTACTTTTTACCATCTTACCCCCAATACTTTTATATGCAATTTTAACTTTTTAAAAAGTGAAATTCACTTTTTTCATGCATGAGCGGGATGACATTCATGAAAAAATTGAAATTAACGGGCTTCGAAATACCGAAATAAATGTGATGTGTGCTACAAAATTCATGGCGGTAGAGTAATGGATTATCGTCTTACCGCTGCACGAGAATTTAGCGCACACTCAGGTAAAAGAAGACAACCAGTAATGACAGCAAAATTTTTTACGTGGAAAACCCGTAAAGGGAAAAAAAACCACTGGGTCTGGCACAATTGTAAAAATCTACAATTGTTAGATGATTACAGAGATTCATTGTTCCCACTGATCGAAGATGGATACTAGGTTTTTCACGTTACAACGTTAACTTGCGGCTTCTGGTCGGTGATATTCGGCAGTAATTAGTGGTGATTGACAGTGGTTAGCGGTGGTCGACGACGATCAGCGGTGGTTGATGGCGACAGTAGTGCTCGATGGCAGTCGGTGATTGTTGACGGTAGACGGCAGTGGTCGACGACGATCAGCGGCAGTTAGCGGTGATCAACGGCGGTTGATGGTGTCGATGGCAGTCGACTGTCGTCGACAGTGGTTGACGGCGATATGGGTGATTCTATATTTCAGCTCATTCTCAAAGTTTTGAGTTATATCTCAAGCCTCAAGCCTTCTCGTGTGAGAGGGGAGGTGCTCTATTTATAGTATTTTGAGTGCAGTTAATGTAGGAATATGAAAAACTTTGATCACACGGTTTGGAGAGCTTCCTTCAATTAGACGATGCTTGATAGACATTTGAGTGTCCTAACAATGTCGAAATTGAGCAATCATGGGCTCATTTGATTCATCATGTCGAGACTCTCGATTCGACTATAAGCTTGCTAGAATCAACATTTGTTTAACCTTTTAAATATTTCTAGAAAACTTTCAAGGATGTTTTAATGATTCGATATGAGTTTGATTTGACTCAAATTAGACTAATTTTGATAACATTGGTTTCATCTTGTTGAGTTGAATCAATATTCTTGATGAGTTTTTATCGCGGTTTGAATATTTCTTGCTCAAAAAAACTGTTTCGAGATTTCTATCAGTCTCGAGAATCATGTCGAACGATAGAGATTTATCGAAGACATATCAAAACACACCTTTAATTAATATATTCAAATTGGTATAATTTTCCAATATCATTTACAATAACCCAAATTATCTCCCATCGAGATATTGTCTGCTTCGACTTAATAATCTCACAGTTTTTCCCCAATTGGTGTAACTTCCTAAGAGGTCACTCATCTCTGAGTGCTCCAATAATTAATAATATTTTAAGTTTTGTTTCTTTTGGCATATTAAAATTTTTTATTAAGCTTAGATTATAATATCAATTAGATAAACAATTTGAGTAAATAAATTTGAGCACAGTTAATTAATTATAGGAGTTTCATTGCAAAAGAAATATTATCAACTCTATTAACTCAATAATTTAATAAACTTCAATAATTGATAATAATTATTTTCATCAAGTGTTTTTTTACTAAGGACAATTGGAGCTCATTAGATTTAGGGCCCGTTTGGGGCAGCTCATTTGGTGCGGTGACGTTTTAAAAACGCACCAGACATGTTTGGGTAAACTACATTTTGACAGCTTATGCGTTTTCAAAACGTTGAAAATAATGTTTTCACACCACATCTATCTAAGTGCAGTGACAACTTTCTGGTTGTGGTTTGATTTTTCCAAAAGAATAAGAATTTGTAATAACCACCGTACCTAATTTTTCAACAGATTATTTTTAATCAGCATATCAACAGATTACTCAATAAGCTGCAGCTGCCCCAAACAAACCCTCCAAGTCTCAATTTAATGAAATTACGAAAATATATATATATGTGTGTGTGTGTGCCGCTTAGTTAGAAGCATTTGCAAAACTATGGTTTAAAATAAGTTAATTATTTTCTATTTTTATTATTGTGGCATTTACATTCGTACCACTGAATTCTTATTATAACATATTACCTTACAATTTCCACACTATAACATATTTAATTTCGAATATCAACATCAAAGTTAATACAAAATAGTAAATTATTTCAGGAAAATTTACGTATAAATCACGTTTTCCTTTGTATTTACGTGCGAAATACTTAAAATTTGATAACATTTTAGTATCATAAATATATCCATAAAAAAGATATTTTTCAATTTTAAAAAACTATCAATAGTGATAAGTTTTAGGCTATAATAAAATGCATGTAAATATGAAAGTTAAGTGTTTGAAATTTGGCTGTCAAAACGGCTCGTAGTTCGCAAGTAGCTCGTGTTCGATTCATTAAGAAGCTCATATTTGACTCGTTCGTTAAGTTAACGAGCCAAACACGAACACAGATTTGTTCGTTTGTGTTTAATTCGTTTTAGCTTGAAATATTACTCATCAATTATATATATATATATATATATATATATATATATATATATATATATATATATATATATATATATATATATATATATTATTTTATTTTTTCTGATGAATAGTGTCTTAGAAAAATTAATTGACTACAAAGTTACAATGATTTATAATCAATTAAAAATATTAACTTAGAAAATAGAACAAAAATTATTAAATTAGATTCAAATGATATTTTAATATAAACAATAATTTGTAAATCTTGCCCCAATTGCTAACATCTTACGGCTACGTGATTAACATTTTCAAAACAACTCTTTGTTAGCGTTCGACTCGTGTTCGGCTCGCTAAGCAAATAAGCCGAACACGAACGCGCTTTTTGAGCTCGAAATATAAACGAGCCGAACACGAGCTCGTTTACACCCCTATTTGAAATGTAAATACATATGAGAATTGTGTGGTATGTATATAAATGTCCCAATATTTATAACCAAATAATAATATGACAGTCATCTTTGAAGTCATACACCGATTAAATCTTATGTATTTACATATCTAACCCCTAAACTTTCAATTTTACATATATGCCACTCTACCAGTGAATGAGAACGTGTATTTAGCTTTTTAAAAGTTAAAATGGTGATATTTTTTATGTGATATGAAAGATTTGTGAAATATAAATGTAAAAAGTAAATTTTAGATGTTAGATATGTAAATACATAAAAATTGGATGGTATGTATGTAAATGGACCAATGATGAAAGAGACTAGCGCACTTTATAGAAGCCTTTTGCTATAACAGATATAACTCACCAGCTGGAGATAACATTTTTGAAAAAATTTGATCCACAGGCGGAACCGCCGATTAACCCTTTTGCGCTAACCCCCGCTAGGTCCGAGGGACGACGCGGTGTGCTCTAAATTCCAGTACCATCTGACTTAAGACGGCACTGCACCAACAGGAGATTCAAACCTGTGACCTGAGGGAACTTACGATCAACAACAGGGCTCGGAACTAGCAATGGAGATGCCATTTCTAATAGAAGAAAACCTTCCATTACTTGGGGGCCTAAGTGCAAATCCTTGAAAATAGGAGGATGAAACAGCTTAAACAAAACTGAATAATTCAAAATACAGCAACAGTTTGCAATACACAGCTTATTCTCCACCACAATAATAGGAAATAAATTTCACAATTCCTATAATCTATAAAAAAAGAGACATTTACATACCTACCACACAATTCTTATGAATTTACATATCTCACACCTAAACTTTTCATATTTACACATATACAACTTAAATATTTACCACCATCACCATTCTTTAAAGTGAATGGTTATTTTCATGCGTAGATTTAAAACACCAAAAGGTTATGTACGTAAATACGAAAGTTCAGGTGTGAGATATGTAAATACATAGGAATTGTATGGTATCTATGTAAATTTCCCTAAAAATAAATATACAATCAACAACAAGCTACCATACCATCTTCTCCTATATTTTCAATCTGAATTGAATGTTTCACTGAATGAAGATCTGATAAAATTTATGCTGCAAATTTATCATTATTTGATTTTTATGTGAGAATTGGCATCAAGGAGATGCTCCAATGACTTGACTCTCCTGTTCCTGACTCGGCCGGCTTCTTTCAACAACTCGGCCAATCTCCTCTTCTCGTCGTCGACATCCGGGTTGGCCGTTCCAAGCTTAACCTCTCGAACATTCACAACGTGCTCTAAAAGCTCGATGGCTTCATCCAACCTGCGTAAATTTAGAAAAAGTGTTGTGAGAAAACGAAAAGTAACATTATCAACTTCAACATCAACATAGACTTCATCATAATTATCTGCGATCGGCTTTATGAATCTTCGTTCTCCATTCATTTTTTGGATGTTAATCTTATTTCAATGTATAATGCAATGATTTTCTTTAAGAAGCTTCACATGCATACCCCTCGGTTCCCACATATTTACATATCTACCGCCTAAACTTCAACTTTTACATATATGTCATCTTACCTATACAAGAAAAGTTGTAGTTTAAAAGTTAAAAGAATGATATTTTTATATGCTATGAAAACTGTAAAAATTTAAAGTAACATAATCATCAAATTGATTCTTTTAATAAGTAAAGTGGAGGAGCAAAGGAAAACTTTAGTAAAAAGACATCATATGGAATCTAGATAGACATGGATTATGCATGACCAAGCATGGGGAAAAAGCATCTCTTTTGCTATAAAATTCTATTATAATGTAAGCAGTTTAGGATCTATTTGGGACAACTTTCTATCTGCTTTCTATTTTAGACCGTCACCACAGTTCAATTTGTGAAACTGTTTACAATCTCTATAAATTCTGTGATGGAAAGTTAATTTTTGCAGTTATATTTATCAAAATGTCTGAGAAAAGTTTTGTATGAATTTTTGAAAAAAAATAAATATGTATGATTCACACTATAGCTTTCTAATGGTCTGTTTGGAGCAGCTGCAACTGTTCGAAGAAACAGTGGTTGCTCAAAAAGCTGCAGTGACTATTATGAAATTTTTTTTAAAAAAGTTAGACCACAGCTTTATAGTAGTCACCGCACTTAGCCAGGTTAGATTGCAAAATGCAGATTGTCACCGCAGTTTTTTAAAGAATCAGTCAAAAGGCAATTTTACCGAACACAAAAAGTGTAGTGCGGCACCGCACCACTACTACACCGCTGCCCCAAACGCATCCAAGTAATTATTTTCCTCGCCATAATTTTACAATCGCATTTATAAAAAGATGCAGCCGCCCCAAACAGACCATTTAATATGTCGAAAGGAAGAAAACAATACACAATGCAAAAAAAAAAAAAGAAACTGCTCATAAACATCCAACATAAAGGTTTGAATTTCTCACCTTCCCATGGCATCATAAGTTCCGGCGAGATTGCTATAAACTCCGAGCGTTTCGGGATGATGCGGTCCATATTCGAGCTCGAAAACACCTCTCGCTTCCTCAAACAACTCGGCGGCCTCATTTATATCATATCTTTGCACACAAACTATCCCCATTTGATTCAAAGCAATGCCAAAGAACACAGACTTCTTCTCCCCACAAGCTCTCAACTTTGAAATTGCACTCTTGAAGGCTGAATAAGAAGCGCTGTAATTTCCCAAAATATAATGCAGAACACCAATTTGAGCCTCAATTCCTGCAACGCTGCTCTGCTGCCCTGCACCATTGTTGTACATCTTCAGAGCCTTTTGAAGCAGTTTCAGGGCCTGCTCGTGCTCGTTCATAGATTCGTATATCGCAGAAAGATCGGCGAGGCCGCCGGCGATCTCCTCCGGCGAAGTTCCGGCCATCGGTTTCCCGTAGATTCTCAGCGCATTCTCGCAATGAGACCTTGAATCCCTAAATTTCCCCGTCCTGTTATACAGATCGGCTAGGCGAACGAATACCGAAGCGACGTTCGGGTGGTTCTCTCCTTTCAATGATTTGAAGACGGAGAGCGCCTTCTGGTACGCCATTATTGCTTCATCGTATCGAGCTAAGGAGAGGTAGATGTCTCCAATGCTGCAATCCACGGAAGCCATTTCGGACTCCTGGCCATTGGATACCATAGACATGCTAGCCATTATTAGATGCTCGAGAGCTGCTTCGTGATCTCCCTTCGTCTCGCAGATAAGGCCCATGAGTCTCCTGTCGGCGGTTTCGTCCAAGGTAGAAGCTTCGCCGTTGGCCTTATGGATGTCGAGCGCCATTCGGCACAGCTTCTCGGCGTCGTCGAATTGCAGCGCTTGTACGTGTGCTTCGGCTAAGTACCTGCGAGACATGAATGAGGTCCAGTTTGCATAATGGCTGAGAAAAATCATGTCTTTAACTGGATTGCTATGAATGGAAGATGAAACAACAAGCAATCATACCTGCAAGTTTCTCCAACTCTTGGATCTGTGGCTCCCAAAACCTCTTTTTGAATATCCAAACCGGCAGTGTAGCACTGAATTGAGCTCTCAAGCTGGCCTAACATGGCATAAGTGTCACCCAACTGCATAAACCCCGAAAATTTCGCAAGAGCGTGCTCTCGTCCTGCTTCAAGATCAGGAATCTCTATTGACTTCTTAAGAAAGGCGACCGCTTCATTGTATTTACCCAAACTACATTGAATTGCAGCTATGACATGGAGGCTCATGGCTAGATCCAGATTGGGTCTCGGTTCAGACATTCTCTCAAACACCTTGGCTGCACGAAGTGCATACTTCAGAGCTCTTCTATGGTTGTCTGAAGAGATCAATTCTCTAGCATGTTTGAGAAGGAAAGGCCCTAACTCGGGTCCATCTTCAGCTGAATCAACAATTCCACCTCTCTGTTTCTCGGGAGCTACTCTTGCAGAAGGTTTTGGGCTTGATTTCATGGAGGCATCGGATTCAGTTTCGGATCGAAAAGCTTTCTTCGACTTCTTGGATGAAGCGAATGATTTGTTTGGAGATTTCTTGACTTCGATTTTCTTTTCGTTTTCGATCACGACGTTTATTAAATTCTTTGGAGATTTGATCTCATTTTCGTCACCTTCTTCCACGATTCCTGTAGCGGAGTTCACCTCACCGCCAACAAGATGGCGAAGCTCTGAATCGATTCGTGATTCCTCGCCATCGGAGCCGAAGCTCCGATGAGAAGGGGAGCCATTGCTGGAGCTCTCCATTTCACATACATTATCGTAAAGCCGATCGATGGATGTATCTACGCCATCTTCCATCGGTAGATCGAGAGCTGAGCTCTGTGAGCTTGCAGGAACTTGTCTTGGAGATCTGGAGATAGAATTATTCTCTTTGATGTGAGATGAATTCAGCTCAGTTACTTCCTCATTTCTCTGAATCATCTCAGATCCATCTGTCATGATTCCAGGCATTGTAACAACTGATTGAAATTCCTAACCTTATGAACGAATTAAAAACCGCAAATTCAAGTCCCCGCAAGCTAGATTTAAACAAAGAAGCAAAGAATTAGAATAGGTGACGGATGAACAAGATATATTTTCAGCAAAAAATACAAACTTCGAACACATAAAAATTCAAAATCTGATCCAGAACCGTCAGAAGGAATCAAGCTCGAACTTCAATCTGGATCCCATCACCAAAACACTCGAACCGATTCATCAAAACCAACCAAATCGAACAAAAAAATGCCATCAAAATCGTATTTTTTTCCCTACCTCCGACAATTCTAACAACCGCGCCAGATCCAAACTTCCACAAATCCCCAAAAAAAAGAACAAAAAAGAACAAAAACAAAAGCTTCCCAATGAAGAGAGAGGGAGAGAAGAAAGAGAGAGAGGTGAAGGGAGCGTCGGTACCTCAAAAGCCCGCCATTGTAAGAAAGCTGGCAATCGTTCTCCTTGACGCAGCTAAAAGATGACAGTGCGGCCAATGAAGCAGTTACATATTTAATGTTTTGAAGCAGCAGGATGAGGATGATGGGTATGTATGTAGTAATTGAGAACTGTCGGGGGTAATTTTGGTATTTACAAAATAATAATTTATTTATTTTATTTTATTTAAATTTGTGGCATTTAAATACATGGCACACAATTCTTATGAATTTATATAAATAGCACTTCTTACTTCTTAATAGTGGAATACAGTTTTCTTATCTAGAAGTTTAGAGCATTAAAGGGCTATATATGTAAATATAAAAATTAAGTTGTTAGATATGTAAATACATAAGATTTGTGTGCTAGGAATGTAAATTTCTCTTTAAATTAATGGGAGCTATCGTTTGTGGGAATTGAGTTGGTTCGAGTCTTGGAGATAAAGTGAATGTAACCTCCCACCATTCATATTCCTCATAGAAATGGAGAGAGTGAAGTTTAAATGTTTACTTTAAGAACTTAATGAATTATGATGATTTATCGTCTTCCTGATAGTCTAGCTATGTCCTCGCAACAAGAGCTCCTTGTTAGGGATCAAGGGTCGGCATTCGACTTTGACCAAATGATTGACATAACTTAGCAGATTGAGTCAACCTTGTTGACCTCTTACAGAGAAAAATCTAACCAACTAGCAACATCAAGCCTAGTTGACCGAAAACCTTATAGGATCAAGGGTTGGCGTTCAACTTTGACCAAATGACTGACGGGCCTCTCTAGCAACGCTTACTAGAGGCTCCCTTGGCTAGGCAACCGAGCATTTAAGCATACAGACTTTGGATTATAATATCATGTATCGTCCCCACTAATATAAGAGTATAGACGTGTTGAGAAATTTAGGGCAAATAAAAACAAATATAGAATAACATGGAAAGATTTAATGAGGTTTGACAAAGATGCCTACATTCTCGGGAGCAGAGCGGTGGATTTTCTTTCAATTTCAGAAAATAGTACATAATCATCCTAGGGTTACAAACCACACCTATATATATAGCCATATACCACAATATGTAATTATAAAATTACTCATGTACCATACCGAGGTGGCGTTGCCTGCACACCCCTAACTCACATAACGAAACTCCCTCGATTGAACAGATGCTGGAGCGGAACAGAGCGATACAGGACGTAACTTCACATATTCTATCTCCTTTCTATATAAATAGATGATCATTCTATGAATGAATGGTCACAAACATCTCTCGAATCACTATTTGTTACTGTGTATTTCTCTCATTGTTTCCCCCTCTGCATCTTGTTTTATACTCTATTACTTGGGTGTGATTCATAGACAAATCAAGGTTCATTATTTATATAATTCTTATACATACATATCCATCCCCCCAGCATTCACATTATTTGATTCAGAGGCTTGAAATTTTTACTGCTGAAATAAATAGTCACAAAACATGTCTACTATTATACTAAAATGTGAAAAGACACTCACCCCTCGATGTTATATCATTCGTCAACACGACATAGCATTATCTTCATTTTACTATTATCTAGTGTAGCAGAAAAATATTAACAAGTGCGAGTATAATATCATTCTCGGCTAATATATAAAGGGTGAATTATATTTGAACATACATAATATACTACATAAATCATTTTAGTCACATTTATTTTATCATGCAATATTTATGACAATCCATTTGTATGTATATTGACAATGTAAACATGTTAATTTCAATATGATAAAGTCATCCAACATACGACTTAACATAACATTTGATTGAATAAATACCATAATCGACTTGAATACATTTAGTATAAGAACATAACATTTTGACAACCAATAGAACTAACGAGTACTCATCTCGAATTAATTTTTAAATGGTTGCAGGCTATACAAGCCCCCAACCACCCTCATCTGCTTAACTATTCGAGAACCACTCTCACTACCGGCATATTGGCGAGAAGGAGATTTGAACCCGTGACTTGAAAAGACTACGACCTTCAAAGAAACTGCTCTACCAACAGGCTGACAACATAAATAGGCATATTATATATAAATTTGAGTCTTCTCGATCCTTACACATTTTGAAATATGATTCTTATTTTTATTATTTATTTATTAAGGTACAATTAGGGCTGTTAAAAAAGCTCGTTGTTCGCGAACAGTTCGTGTTCGGTTAGCCAAGAAGTTCGTGTTCAATTCATTCGATAAGCAAACGAGACAAACACAAACAATGTTTTCGTTCGGTTTGTTAAACGAACCAAACACGAACAGTGATGTGTTCGTTCGTGTTGTTTCGTTATTGTTCAAAATAAAAAATAATTTAAAATAAATATATATATATAAATTTATGATATTTTAAAAAATAATTATATATTATAAAAATTTATCATATTTTAAATAACTAAACTTCTATAAATTATAATAAATGATAAATTCTTATATTAATTATATTAATATAAATATTATAATATTATAATTATCATACTATATTATATATTAAAATAAAATACTAAACAAAACCCTAAACGCCTTATCCAGTTTGCTTCACTTTGGGGAAGTATAAATTGCCTGATGTGTACGGAATACCTGATCAATTTGCTTCATTTTGAGGAAGTATGCTATCAAAGCTAGAGCTGTAAAAAAAGTCTCGTTGTTTGCAAACAGTTGTGTTCGGTTCGTCAAGAAGTTCGTGTTTGATTCGTTCAATAAGCAAACGAGACGAACACGAACAATTTTTTTTTTCGTTCTGTTTGCTAAACAAACCAAACACGAATAGTGATGTGTTCGAACATTTCGAACACAAACACTAGCTCTGTTCGTTCGTGTTCGGTTCGTTTACACCCCTAAGTACAATAGTACAATTTAAGTACATTGGGGCTAATTGTAATTTTGATAAAAAAAAAAGCTAATTATTTACAACGGACTTACTATTTTAACCCCATTAAAGTCCAAACCGGTGACCGTACCAATAAATTAGGCGGCAGGTCACTGACATTAACGCCCGCGCAACAACATTGGTCGGACGCTGCAATCGTAGCTGGGCCCAATTGCGACCTTGCATCAAGATTCGTACGGAGGATCTGGATGGATGAGATTGATGGTTGACGGAGGGCCAAATTAGGTAATATATAAGAGTCAAATAGTTTCTTTTATATAAAATGTAAAAATAAAATAATAGATTTTATGAAGTATTGTTATTATTGATTATTTTGACATTTTATTAATTTCTATAAATAACTATTATAGTTCCTGCTCGGTAGCGATATGAGTCTTTAAAGAAGAGACACAAATCATCCCGACGATAAGTCTCGTCGGATATCCCGCAATAGCAGCAATAAGATCCGCCAAGACCTTGAAAGAGGGGAGATCCGATCGAGGCAGCGAATTAACCAAGCTGACGAGACACGGGTCCTGTAAGACTTGAGCCAAACAGTAAGTGAGCCATGACTCACCCGACGAAACAAATCAACTCATTAGTCAACCGATCGATCGAAGCAACAGATCTCGCAGAACCTATTCTCAAGACGGATGACGGTATTCATACCAACTGATTGCGCGGTCTCGACATAAGAAGATATCAGACGATCGACCGTTACGATCAGCCACCCGTCGGTCGACAACATTTAATTAAACTGATAAATCAATGTAAACCGTTATTACATTAATAAAGTGATTAACCAATCACAAACACATCTCAAACCACAATTTTCTTTAAAAAATAGATAAAACTTATAAACTTTTATTAAAATTAATCATCTCCTCTTCATTCTTTTCATCCAACTTTGTTGCTAAATCATTCATTTTTAGCGGTGATTGTCTTCGACGCTGCGCTACAAACTCGATACACTGTCTGATGATCGCTAGAGCAGTGTAGTGAGTATCGAAGTCGTTCTTAACGGCCGTCGGAGCTTGACATTTCGTCGAAGACTTTGCGGTGTAGTTCTCAATGAAGTAGACACAATCAGTTCTTGCACTGAAGGCTACTTCAAGTTTGAGTTCCTCTTGCTTGCAGTATCTAAGAGATCTCTTATGAGTTAATACTACCAATAGAGGCAGCCCTGCAAAGTAATTATAGATATGATAAGTTTACTGAAATTTATAAATAGTAACTTTTAAATAATGATATATTTATAAATCTTATGATTGTTTTATTTGAATGAGAAAAATTTTAAGCAATTTATTTTTTTTTATCATATGAATTTAGCTCAAAAAGCATTAATCATTTGAAAATTGATTCAAATTTTACCTCCGATCGAAATAAAGGAGCAAAGCAACGAGTTGAAATTTTGGATCAAAATTATTTTTTCGAGCTGATTTTAAGTTGAATCCTGCTCGGCTCGAAATTGGATCAATATCAGTCATACTAATATTAGGGTCGTGTATTTAGCGAATTTAGCTCGAAGATTGTTAATCCCTTAAAAATTGATTTGAATTTGACTCGAATCAGAATAGTTGAGTTGAGATGAGCTATGTGCTAAAATTTTGGATCACTATTGAGAAATTTAGGGTAATAAAACATAAGAATCGAAGCAAATCCAGAAGAAAACACAGAGATTTACAAAAATTCCTACGTCTTCGGGAGCAGAGCAACGACTTTCCTTTAATCCAGAAAAGAGTACAAGTTACAATACCTTAACCTTAGGGTTACAAACAAAACATATTTATAGCCTTAGGTGAACAATATATAATTACAAAATTACATCTGTATTATACAGCGGGGCGTTGCCCCTGCACCCGGAACCCACATAACGAAAACTCTCCCGATTTGCTCGCTCCGCTCCGACATCTGTTCCTTATCTGATCTATGAGTCATACCTAACGATCAACAATTTGGAGCTCATCCCAACCGGTTAACATCCCAACGTAAATGTATGATAATAGGGGCGCTCCGTATCTAAATTTTCCTAAAATTTATCTATAAATATTCAATTTTTCTTTTTTAACAAATGAGGAAAAAAGATAAAAATTAGATTTTTAAAAGTGATGATCGCACCTCGCTTCCTGAGCTCACCGGCGATTTCCGTCAGCCGCCGGACGGCCAGGAGGCGTTCACTCGCCCGCCGGCTACATTTCATCACCACCACCACGCACTCCGGCGACACTGTTCCGGCAGCAGCGGTCGTGACCCCCTCCGGTTCCGGCGACGGCGGAGCATCGATGAACTCCACCACCGCCTGAGGTTCCCCCACCTTCTCCACCCAACCACCGCAACAGCATCCGGCGGCCGCAGCTACGCTCACCGCCAACCGCATCGCCGTCGCCGGGGGAAACCCCACCGGCGAAGTCTCCGACCGGAGAATAAACGGCCCCTCCTCTCCCGCCAGAGCGCGGCAGGCCGTGTTGATGAATGCGCTCTTTCCGTGTCCCGTGAATCCGAGGACGAGGATTGCCGGAGGAGCGGTGGCGCCGTCAATGCCGGCGGGGAGATGAAGAAGTACGTGGAGGATGTCGCGGCGGAGGGAGTGGAGAGCGAGTGATCTCTGGTGGCGGTGTAAGGAGACGAGCGCCGCCGTTGCGGTGGCCGCTGCGGCGGCGAGTTTGAGGAGGGGGAAGGGAGGGTTCATCGGTCGATAGAGGGTAATTGTGCAAATATATGTATATTTATTTATTTTTGTAATTTAGGAAGTTGAATGAGTAATGTTTATATTCGTCATCTTTGAGTAGAGGAAAAGTTGATTCTTTGCCATATTTAGTTGTTTTAGTTGTATGTATCCCCTAGCTTTTCTTATAGATTAAAGCTTAACATTATTATTATTATTATTATTATTATTATTATTATTATTATTATTATTATGAAGATTGGTCGGAGGATATGATATGATCCCCCAACTAATCTCATGTGTCTAACCAGTTGATCCCGCACTGCAAGGCAGATGCACTCGGTATAGTTCAAACTCGTAACTCCAGGGCAGATGCACTCAGTATAGTTCAAACTCATAACTCCAGGGGACCAACTAATGACAACGCAATTGCCAACCAAATGTAAGTATATGATTTTATATTGTTTGCTTTGGAGAAATGAAACAATTATAGTGTTATAGAGCTAATTGTGCCATAAAATTTTGTTTGAATAGATTTTTCATGGCATAGAAATAGCATACATCATTTCCTTTACTTTTTCATCTTTTCTCAAAGGCAAACCATGATGATTTAGAGGAAATGTTAGAAGAGAAATTGGGCATTTACATATATACCGCACAATTCTTATATATTGTACATTAAAAATTTATTAGCACAGATTCTGAGGAGATCCAACAGTCCGAAAGAGAGAAAGTATGATAAAGGATGGCACACAGACAAAAGATGAGGAAGCCTACTTATCTGAGCCAAAGCCGAAGGCACATTGAACCAAGAGATTGACAAAAGGAAAGACCAAATGATACAAATTTGAGTCAATCAGACTAAAGTGAGATAGATAAACAGCTCGGCTAACCACTACAACAATGTCAAGCGAAGGCACCGATTTACCTTCCACAAGATCTAACTCAGAGAAAATTTTTTGATTCCTCAATATCATCAGCTATCTTCTGAAATCCCTCGAGGCCTCTTATTAGAGAGTAAGAACTGGTAATATAATGAAACCTTAAAGTCATCTAACAAGCTCTCATCACCAAGAAATGAGTTACCTATCAGGTCACTTTGACTCATCCTCTGCATGATAGTCTAGTCTCGCTTCGTCGATAGGAGCTCCTCATCCTTGGATCAAGATCCGACAATCATGCTTAGATCAACCGATGGACTAAATCAAGTTGATTGAATCAATCCCGCCAACTTGAAGCTAGTCAAGTTCAACATACTAGCAACAACGACTCAACCTATCAAATCAGATCGACCTTAACAAGCCAAAACCATACTAGCCCACCCGCTCGAGCCTATCGAGCGACAAACTTATATATATATTACATAAAGTTTCTTGTACAACCTATATTATAAATGGCAATGAAGTCATAAATGAGGTGTTACCTATAACAATTTTTAAGCTTAATCTCTACAAAAATCCTAGTAATATTGCATATTATTTCTCAATAATAATAATTAAAATGAAAGATATTGTGTGTTATTTAAATAAGGGAATGATTTAATTAATTTCACCAACAAAAAAGTGCTACAATGTAATAGACCATCTCGTAATATTTTGATAGAATTATGCTCAACTTTAACAACAGTTCTAACTTTATAAAAGAATTCAGGCATATAAAAATTTGCTGATAAACATGAGATAATGAATATGATATATATTATTGAATCATGAATTAAGAAATTAGAGATATAAAAAATTAAGAGAAATAAATATTGTAATTATATTTCTACTTCTGTTCTAATAGGAAGTTATTTTATATTTTAAATATTTTACATGTAAGATCTTATTGCTCGGTTGTGATATGGCTTAGACGACAAGGCTGACTTAACTTCAGCTCGATAAAGTTAATTCAATCTGTTAGGCTGAGTTGGTGCAACTAGTCGGTTGGTCTTGATTGGCTTCAAGTCACCAGGAGTGGCTCAATTGGCTAGACTCTGTCAATCAGTTAATCTAGTCTGGCTATAGAAGAGGAGTATATGTCAACTGATCGAGATTAAACTATCGAGCAGAGATTGAATCATTGTAACCCTATAAATGACTCATTCATTGACAAGTAAATCCTTTGTGATGAGCGTGAGACTACTGCATTTCTCAGGCTTGGTCCCTCATGAGGAATATCGGGCCGTCTGTGGGAGGCTAGTGATGTCAACAGATTGGATTATTTCCTCAGGTTGAATCTATCGATAGATAGGTCTATATACTTCTCTTTAAACAATATAGCATTTAAAATTTGCAGTTGAAGAAATATTACAAAGATGCAGAAATCAGAGTGCTAAATAGTGGAAATGTCAAGTAAAGATAATGTATTGACAATGTTTGCAATGATGAACAGATTATACTCTCATAAGAACACAGCATGTTCCTTGAAAGCTCATTTACCTAATGAGCCAAACACAAATTTAACTTTGTTGGGATATTTACATACACCCCCCTCTATTCTTATGTATTTAAATATCTAACACCTAAACTTGATATTCTTATATTTATACCACTCAAACCTTTCATAGTACATCAAAAATAACATGAAATACACACCCTTTGCATGCAAAGGTAAGGTGGCATGTATAAGTTTTGGTTTTGGACAAGTAACGAGTGGTATGAATGTAGATTTTCCAACTACTATCGACTACCAAAGAATCCTATACTATTAAACTACTAAGGACGGGGGATGCACGTGCTGCCTACCGTGACTCTTTGGTTGACAGAGTTGTAAGACTCCTGGAGTCATGAGTTTGATCTCGCCAATATACAAAATGGAATTCTAAGGCACATGAAGTTTATCAGGTGGTTCGTATGATAGCCTATAAAAAATTAGGTGTTGTAAACGTAAAAACAAGTAAAATTTAGGTGTTAGATATGTAAATACACAAGAAATAGGTGGAATCGCTGTAAATACCCCAAAAATTATGCCAGAACAAGTGAAATGAAATAGAAAGGGCAAGACAAAGCACAACATTTCCTTATCATAACCGGAATCATTATAATACTTTGAATGTGCGACAAAATATGAAGGGGCATTTACAGACATACCACACAATTCATATGTATGTATTTACATATCTAACACCTAAACTTTAATTATCATAGCCAGAACACTCGAGTCGCTCACATCACATAAAAAATACCACTCCTTTTAAACAGTGAAACACAACTTTTAAAGCATCGGTGAAGTGGTATAAATGTAAAAATTGAAGTATATGTGTTTGATATGTAAATACATAGTAATTGTGCAGTATGTATGTAAATGCGCCCTATCTTTACATAAATACTAAACAATTCTTATTTTTTTTTTCAAATATAAAACCTATAATTCCTTATTTACATGCATAACATTCAAATCTTTAACAACATACCAAAACCAGTAATAACTTTCTAAAAGTTAAATACGAATTTTCATGCATAAGTTTATGACATCAGGGTGGTATGATTGTAAATATCAAAGTTTAAGTATTAGACATGTAAATACATAAGAATTCTGTGGTATATATGTAAATTTCCCAAAAAAATAGACCACAGAGTTCATAATATACAAAAAAAAAGAGGCCAACGACCACAATAATCAGAGATAAAGAGAGAGGTGTATTCTAATTCAAAACTCATTTCACCATTTGAAAATTACAAGGACTTGCTAAAGAAAAGGGGCATTTACATACATACCACTTAATTCTTATGTATTTACATATCTAACATGAACTTTCATATTTACATACATAACACTCTAATCCTTAATATCGCATAACAAAAACTACTATTAACCTTTAAAAAGTGAAGTACACCTTTCCGTGAATAGTTTTATGACACCAAAATGTTATAAATATAAATACTATACTTTAGTTGTTAGATATGCAAATACAAAGGAATAGTGTGGCCTGTACGTAAATTTTCCTAAACAAAATATACTAACATTTGTTCCAAAATTACATAAAGAGCCAAAACAATTACCTCAAGTACCACAATTGGGACCGCGGGTGGAGGCCGGTGGTCCGTATGAGTATCGCCATTGCTCGCATATAGAGCACTTGTCCAATTTTATGCTGTTCTCCGAAGTACAGAGCTTGCATGACCAGGTTTTGTATTTGGATTCCAAAGGTCTAGGTTTTTGGGCTTCGCAGGCCTCACATATTGGTGCCAATGGCTGTAAAACATATATCACACCAAGACAAATAATACATAAAGAAATTATGCAAACATTAAACCTTTGTTCAAATTTAAGGAAGTGAAGGAAATTAATGATATCAAAGGAGAAAAGTGTAAAAATAGTCCTTTGATTATTTATATGAGGATATTTTAAACGTGCCAAATTAGTCTTTGGTCTCTTTAATTGGGGGCTAAAAGTACTCCACGTAGATTATTTTAAACGGCATTAAAAGAGTTTGAGGAC
Organism: Papilionanthe hookeriana x Papilionanthe teres; assembly: GCA_022702705.1. Lineage (NCBI taxonomy): Eukaryota > Viridiplantae > Streptophyta > Magnoliopsida > Asparagales > Orchidaceae > Papilionanthe > Papilionanthe hookeriana x Papilionanthe teres. The sequence continues at coordinate 3,755,762 of CM040430.1, read as the reverse complement.
TAAATTGATATTATTATAGACTTTTGGACTAAAAGAACCCCTTCAAATGATTTGGGCATCAATTTGACACTATTCTCGAAATCAAAACACATTTTGGGTTGATTATGAATATATAAACCCATTGAGTTGAGCCCTTGATCCTATATCAGATGAGCACAAGCACTTCTCCCGTTTCATCTTCCTCAAAATTCCCAGTATTAAAACACATCCTAAATGTTAAAAAATAACGAGCAATATTCAAAGATGACATGATAACCTACGACATGATGTAAGAATTTTAAAAAATGCTCAAAATAATTACAATGCAAGACAGATGTTTTACGAAACTATAGCTACAACACAGAGACAAAAGAAAGCTCAACTTGTCATAACCATTTCTTTGCATGTATAAAGGCATCTAAAATAATGTTACAATTTGTCATATAATCAAGACAAGGTTGAAATAAAATGTAAAACAAGGACATTGGGACTAAATTATATTCAGAATTCATTGAATTGAAAATTCAGAGACGTTTCAAACTAAAGAAGGACAAATTTTATGTGAAAGGAAGGTAAAGAACAGACCTGATTCAATAGAGTGCAAACTTTGCATTCCCATAACAGCTTGTCATCTTTATTTTCTATTGCCGGAATAGAAGATGTAGACAGAGATAGCGGCGTGCTCTTATGGTTGCTGCTATTGACAGTAGATGAAAAATTTACATACATACTACTTAATTCTTATGTATTTACATATCTAACACCTAAACTTCAATTTTTTCATATATGCCATCTTCCCTACGCTTGAAAAGGTGTATTTCACCTTTTAAAATTTAGAATGATGGTATTTTTTTATGTGATATGAAAGAATTGGGTGATATAAATGTAAAATTAAAATTTAGGTGTTAGATATGTAAATACATAAGAATTGGGTGGTATGTATGCAATACACCAAAGTAGTTTCATAAAATGAGTTGAGAGAGCTAGTAGCTAAACCACCATAGAAAGTAGAATTCCTGCATTGCACTACATACCTCGAACTGTTTGAAGATTCTCCGAGTTCTTCTAAACCATCGATCCTTTCAATTTCTTGCGAGACCGAACCGCACCACAAATCATCCTGCTTTCTTCTTTCAGCGGCCATTGCAGCAGCCTGTATGGGACTAAGAGCAGACATGATAACATCATCACCCCCAAGCCGTCTTGGACCAGAAGGCAATAGAGCACCAACTCGTGCCCGTTTCTGTGCTGCAGCCAATGCAGTTTGTCGAAGAGATGATGGAGGAGGCTGCCTGGTAAAACCACCCAAGCGTCTTCCAGTACCATCAAATCCTTCTCCAGTACCAGCTATTCCCTTGGCTATCAAATCATCACATTCCTGTGGCCATTCATGAAAACTTGAACATCACTACTAACCATAAATTTGCAAATAAGGCAATGGTCAAATATAATGGAATTGCATCACTCTTTCATTTCTTAAGATTGCATGCATAAGAAAATGCATTCTTGCATGCATAATTGTATGGTAAAGTATGAAAAATTTGCAACTACGGGTCTATAAGAGATAATTTTGTCTATTTTGCATTTTAGATTGCCACCACCGTTTTTTTTATTTCATGAACTAGTTTTTTGTTGCTTTCCAGAATTTTTTTGTGGTGGAAAGTTTTTTTTGCAACTAGATCTATTAAAGCGTGGTGTTTTAAAAAAACTGTCATCTGATCTTTTTTTTTTTTGGAAAAAATAAATATTTATTTTTCTCACTGGAGTTTTCAAAACAGTTAATTTCTCCACCACAATTTTAAAATCACGTTTACAAAAAGTTGCAGCCGCCTCAAAACAGATCCTAAAACCAAGGTTGAACCTTTCTTACATTCTTCTCGATAAAACTTAATGCGTGCATAAGTGTTTAAACCATGATAACCTTGATCCATGATGATTAGTGAAATGTCAAAATGCTACGATGTTCTATGGATAGATTGAAATTTCGATGTGCATGCAAATGGAGTCATTGAGTGTCAAGCCGCATTACACATTACGCATGACCTTGTTTTCCTACTACATGCAAATAGACTAAGGCCTCAGTTGGCTAAACTTTCAGACCGTCGTCTCAGATAAAGTCCTTTTTTTATTTACTTTTTAGGTTCTTGTACTTTTTTAAAGCACTATTTAAAAAACTGCATTTTCATGCAATTTTGATATGCTATTCTTATTTAACTTTAAAAAGCTGTTTTTTTTTTCTTAAATCACCTTTCTAACAAACTTTTACAAAATGAAAAGCTTAACCAAATGAAGTCTAAATCATAGAAAAATTTTTCCGTGCCGTAGTGCAAAGAATAACTGTTGAAGTGGCAAACCAACAAAAAATTAGTGATGGAGATCAAAAATCATTCTATTGCCCAACTGTTTCAGTCTACTAAAATTCAAACAAGAGCTAATGTGAATAGGATGTCATGTTGCACTTCACAACTTAGCCGCATCTAGTTTCCAACAAGCAATTAACAAAGATTTCTACTACCAACGAGTCCATAAAGATCATAAGTGAGGGCTTCCATCAGCTTTATTTGTAAACAATAGCTTTCTTAAAGTCCAATATGCCAAATATTTAGATTGGCATGAATTTAATCTAAAAGAAGCAGGGGAAATTTACATACATACGACACAATTCTTACATATTTACATGTCACCCAAAGTTTGAATTTTACACTTAGTGACACCTTGGTGTCATGAAGTTATGCGTGAAAATGTATTTTTGATATGAAGTCAAATATTTGAATGGTATGCATGTACATATGAATGTTTGGGTGTTAAGATATGTAAATAAACAAGAATTGTGAGGCATGCCTCTAAATGCAACCCCCATCTAAAAAAGTACCCCTGCTATGCTACAATTCATAATAATCCATAGCAAGATAGTAGTGAAAAAATAGTACTCAACATGTCTGCGATCACAAGAGGAGACATTAAGCTTTACATTTTCAATGAGCTTCTGGTCTTTTACATAAACCTAGTGATCCATAAAATACCGTAGAAAAGGCAAGTATAGTGTTTTAACTCGAATAAAAAAAAAAAAAAACCAAGAATTAAAAAACAAAAGGTTTATTTGGTTCAATTTTATTTGGATATCTGTGTTATGAATCAAGAATGATATGTTTAATGTAGGTTATTATATTTAAGGAAGATTTACATAAAACCACTTAAGTCCTATGTATTTGCATGTCTGGCACCTAAACTTCAATTTTTACATGTAGGCCAGCGTACCTCTGCACGATAATGTGTATTTTACATTTTAAAAGTAAAAATAATGGTATTTTTTATGTGATATGAAAGACTTGGGTGTCATAAATGTAAAATGCAAAATTAAGCTGTTATAATTGTTAATAAAAAAGAATTGGGTTGTATGTATGTGAATGCCCCTGTATTTAAATATAGCTAGATGAGCTAGATAAAAATTGTATAAAGCTTAAGAGATGCTAATGACAACTTGAAATATCATGTAAATTGGATGATATAAGATGTCATCTAGAAAAAAAAAAATGTTATTTTGTAAATATAAACCATTTGGTTTATTGACATTTGTTACATAATATAATTTATAAGTAGATATTTGGTATTTGCCTCACTAAAACCTTTAAAATACAAATTCATAAATGGCATTCAAGACTTATTTAATGACATCTATATATAATCCAAAGCTATCAGCATCAAAATACCATTCAAAATCTTTGTTGAACTTCCTAGATAACATTACATCATTAAATAGGAAGTACTTAAATATCCAGCACCCAAACTTCCATTTTTACCATCATACCACCTTACCTGTGTATGAGAAGGGATATAAAATGATGGTATTTTCTATGCTGACATGAAAGATTTGGGTTTATAAATGTAAGATGTAAAGTTTAGGGGTTAGGTATGTAAATACATAGGAATTAAGTGTTATGCATGCAAATGCCCCTAATAAATAAAATAACCTTAATCAAATGCAATTTATTTGATACGTAAGATTATCATCTGATTAATAGGTACATTTACATACATACCACAAAAAATTCTCATGTATTTACCTATCTAACACCTAAAGATTCATATTTGCAAACATTACACTCAAGTCACATAAAAAATACCATCATGAGCATTTTTTTTTAAGTGAAATTATTTTTTTCATGCAAAGTTGTATGAATCCAAACTGTTATAAGTTTACATATCAAACTTTAGGTGTTAGAGATGCAAATACATAAGAATTGTGTGACATGTATGTAAATTTCCCTAAACAATAATGGATCAAGTAGTCTAATTATCTTGTCAAATATATATGGAGTTGGTGAAGGTGTGTGTACCTTTCGGAGTTCATCCCATAGCTTATAGAACAGCGCATTGTGAGGGCCGTGCTCTATATGACAAAGCTCATGTAACATTGTGTCAAGCACCTGCTCGAAGGGGAAGAAATCCCAATCCCGCTTCGGCCTCCGAAGACGTAGCTTCACCTCCGAACCCGCTCCCACATTCAAACCCAAAAGCGATGGATTCGCCGGACTTCCTCGAAATTAAATCAGGTTTCAATAATGAAAACCCTAAACCCTAACCCTTAAAAGAGATCAACATAGAAAGTGGAAAAGAGGAATTAGGGTTTTAGGTATCACCTGAACTCTGAGAGAAGTTTGACTCGCCATTTACGCCGCCGCATTATAGGTTGAACCTGCTTACTGATGCGATCGAGGATTTTGCGAGCATCCTCCTCCCCTGGCTTCTTTAGGACCTTAATCTCCCATACCTTGTGCAAGCTTTCGAGATTCATATCAAATTTTATACGGGCTAATCAAGAGTGAATGATGCCAGATTGACAAGTATGACTAGTCGATCTCTTAAAGAAGGCCGATACGGTCACCGTGTCGATACCGGTGCTCCCGTTTACCTTGCCGCTGAGCTTTTGGAACTTGCAGGAAATGCTGCGCTTGATAACAAGAAGAACCCTATCATTCCAAGGCACGTGCTACTTGCGATCAGAAATGATGATGAGCTTAGGAAGCTTCTGGGTGGAGTGACGATTGCGCCTGGAGGAGAACCTGTGCTTCTGCCGACGAAAACTGCGACGGAGGAGGCCGGCGAAGGCTGCCAAGTTTCCTAAGAAGGCCACCTAGGTTTTGGATTGCTGTCTTTCGAGCCGGATCGAGCACTTTCTAAACCGAACCGGATCCAAATAATTCGAGCCAGCTCGTTTCGATTCTAAGCCAGATCAAGCTCAATTCAATTGCAAGCCGGCTCAGCTCGAAATCAAATATAACAAGTCACGAGCCGATGTTAAACTCATTGAATCTATTCGGGCCGACCTCAGCTAAATTCAAAATCGATCATTGACAACAATAACGAGAAGAGCTTTTTGGTTGTCGATCAGCTTGTTGTCTATTGGGCCAAGTTCATTGATCTGATCCGAGCGGATGTTTGTTGATCAGTTGTTGCGACCTGTCGGATGGTCATACTCAGTGATTTTATTGAGGAGATTGGAATGCTCATTCCATTTATAAATGTGGCAAAAATACAAAAAAATAAAGTTTTTTTTAATAATATGCTGATAAGCTAATTAACAATAATCTGTTAATAAGTTAGGTGCGGTGACTATTATAAATGTTTATTTTTTTGAAATAACAAGCCCGCAGACAGAAAGTTGCGGTGCGAAAACGTTGTTTTCAGTGTTTTGAAAGCGTATAAGCTGTCAAATCGTAGTTTACTCAAACAAACTTGATGCATATTTAAAATGTCACCGTAACAAATAAGCTGTCACAAACGAACCTAAGTTAAGTGTTTAGTTTGTAAATGCATAGGAATAAAGTGGTATGCTTAAAAATTTTCCTAAATTTTATTCAACGAAATCCATCGTACGCAGCTGTTTGGATTCCTTCATCCTTTCTTCACAATCCTATAGCCACGGTTGGATTGCTTTACAAAGAAAAACACGTGGCACTCTTCTAACGGCTCGTATCATGTTACCCGTGAGAGCTTAAATAGCAGATCCTACGGTGAAGGGGCCGACCAAAAATAATGGGATTACTTTTTTTTACTAAAAAATAAAATTTCAGCCCTTTGAAGACGTAAGAAATATAATTATTTTTCATTGGCTGGCGAAAATAATATAAAATAAATCTTTATTTTTTTATTGCACCAAAATTTAGTGTACATTTAGGTAATTAAAAAAAAAGTAATTGATCGGACATTTCAATCTTTCATAGAAAAAATCTTGAAAAGAAAAGATACTCAGTTGAAATAATACACTATGAATGTTGAGTACAGAATTTTATTCTTCTCTTACATTCCTGATATAAAAGAGATGAATTTTCAAAATTGAACATCGTGAATGTAGAACAACACTTAATTGATAATAGCTGTAGTCGATGAAAACAAGCTGCAGAAGTCACAGTCGATTGACACAAATATAATAGTCCATCATAATGTTATCGACGGTAGATACAATATAACTTATCATACATGTCATTGTCAAAAGTCATGATAGTAGTTGTTATTGTGGGTCATGACGATTCATCGAGAGCGTTAGTTGAGTTCTGAAAGATTGTAGTAGAGCAATCGCAATTGTAATCGTCAGTAAATCGTCATTGGTCACATAGGTCATAGTGTTGAGCTGTAATGATGTTCACAAGCTACAGAAGATTGATCTAATTGTCTTTAACGAATTGATATGACGAACCAAACATAATCATGATTAAAATAAATAAATAAATAAATGAATTAAATAACGACAACATAAAAAAATTAAAAAAAAAAAATCACAAATTATAATAAGCTCAAGTTGCATTCGAATGGGCAAAACAAAGTTGAAACGACCTTTCAAAATACGAAGAAATATATTTATTTCCCCGAATCGACCTGCCCAGTAAGTATCCTCCCCACTCCCACCGCCACGTGTCGGTTCCATCTCCCAACTATAAATCGCCTCATCCCTTCCATATCGGCCACCAAGCTCTCCATCACTTTTGCAGGGCTCCAATCAACGATCAGGATGTGGCGGGCAGCATCAAAGCAAGTGATCCGGACCGTCGGTTCCTCTCTCTCCGACCTCTCCCCTCTCCGAAAGCAGCTCCATGTAATCCTCCCAAAGCTTCCATTTTTATAAGAAGATTTACATTTGCACCACTAATTTCCTATGTATTTACATATCTACCGCTCATACTTCAATATTTAGGTGCTGTAAATGTTTTGATGTTAGATTTGTCAGTAGATAGAACTCTGGTGCCATGGTTGTAAACGCCCCTTCCGTTTTCTCCCCCAAAAGAGGGGTTTTTATGTAAAAAGTTTTCATTTTTTTTACTTTCGTGTAATTTTTTTTTTTTGCAGGCTTCTCCGGGAAAGAAGAAAATAGTGGGTGTGTTCTACAAGGGGAATGAGTATGCAGCGAAGAACCCTAATTTTTTGGGGACGGTGGAGAGGGCTTTGGGAATCAGAGAGTGGTTGGAAAGTGAAGGTCATGAGTACATTGTTACTGACGATAAGGATGGCCCCAATTCCGGTTTGTGATTCAAATTTTGTTGGAACTTTTACATAAATACCATCCAAAACTTTTAATTTTAATATTTTGGCCACCTAAATTTAAGATTTACATTTCAACCACTCAAAATTTTATTTCTTTTTGCAGCAGGAGTGTTGAATCGGTTATGTTTGAAGTTTTGGGTGATTTTTGAGGGTTTGAAATGTAAAATTTGAAGTTTTGAGTGGTTGATGCTTAAAAATCTCAATTTTGTTTCGCGAAGCAATATTTCTTTTTCATTTTACATATATACCAAGCATTTTCCTATATATTTACATATATACCTTTTTAGATCTATATCACTTAAAATCTTCCATATCCACATAAAAAAATACCACTATTTTAACTAAGACAAGGTGGTATGTATGTAAAAATTGAAGTTTAGGTGTTAGATATGTAAAGAGGTAGGAATTGAGGGGCATATATGTAAATCTTTCTTTTTTAATCTGTTCTCTATTTGCAAAAACTTGAATAATAAACCTTATTATTAGGGGTTGTGTAGAATTTTGGTATGATTGGGGAATGCCACTGCAAATTCTTAAATGTAGGATTTGGTAAATCTGCAAATTCGGGGGATTTATGTGATTTATGCAAATTGTAGAATGCAGGGTTTTTTGTTGCATATTAGTCTTCAAATCCTCTTCTAGCTCTTTTGAGGGGAAAAATTTTGGGTGCTTACGTCGTACGCAGGAGATGCGTACGTCACGGGTTACAAGGGAGTTACACGCGTGATATAAGAGGGTTATAAATCACTTGTACCCCCCGTGTAAACCACTTGTACCCCCGTGTAACTCTCGCGTAACCCTCTAACTCCCGCGCTGGATACACGGGGGTTACGCACGATACAGGGTTACACGGGAGTTACATGGGGGGTACAAAGTGGTTTATAACCCTTTTATACTCCACGCGTAACCCCTGTGTAACCCGCGACGTATGCATCTACCGCATACTCCGTCCGCACCCAAATTTTTTCCATTTCGAGGAGCCATTATTCCATACCTTATATTCAACATTCAATGATAATTTTTTTTTGTAAAAAAAAAAATAATAAATTGGGGCCCACTGACATAAACTGTTTGGGGAGACGGTGTTTTTATTGGTTTACCATACACAATTCTGCGTATGATGAACGTATGGAATAATTTTTCCTCTTTTGGGTGGGGGTGAAAGAGAGACGAGCGCATTGGGTATTTTTATTATTTAATTGTTGAAATTTCTTGAAGTTCTTAGTATTAATGTGTATTAATGAAATAATAGATTATAATTTAATTTTTAATCAATTTTAATTATTAATATTATTATAAAAATAGTATTTAACTAAATTGATATTCTTAACTAAATATGAATCATGTTTTATTAATTTAAAAATTAGTATCAATGATTACTTTGAATGTTATTTTGTAGTAATTGTGATTTAAGATGTCTAATAATTTTAATAAATTTAAGATTGATAATATTCATTATTAAATTTATCCATTTTAATAAATTATTGTATCATTAATAATTAATTGAAATCTTCTTCCCATTAGCATTGAGATCAATGTTATTCACATTAGATTGATAATTTCCATTAGAATTTAATTTTATTTAAATCTTATGATGCCAAATAATTTTTAGCATCGAGCTTCACATGATTATAATCTGTTTGGGTAAACTGCATTTTAACAGTTTTTTTTTAAAAACAACTGCTGAAATCATCATTTTTTTCATCCGTCCTAGATAGGTGCGCTGGCAGTTTTCTAGCTACAGTCTGTATGTTTTTTTTAATTGTAATTATCACCGCAGTTTTTTGAACATCATATTATTTTTCAACAGCTTAACTATTTTTTAATAAGTTGCAGTTGCTCCAAACAGACTATTACTTATTAAATTATAATTCGAGTTAAATCTTACTTGTAGCCAAATAGCCCCTTAGAAGCCCAAATATTAATGTAAAGATTAATTTTCTTATTTACAAAATAAGACAAATACCATTGTTTGCAAAGTTTAACTTTCATATTTATATTTATAACACCTTGGCGCAATAAATTTATACATTTATCATTATTAATTACATGAAGATCACTCAAAACATTGATATTTATATCTTAATCCATGCTGCAGAACTTGAGAAGCACATTCCTGACCTCCATGTTCTAATCACCACCCCCTTCCACCCCGCATACGTCACCGCCGAACGAATCAAAAGAGCCAAGAACCTCCAACTCCTCCTGACCGCCGGCATCGGCTCAGACCACATCGATCTCAAAGCCGCCGCCGACGCGAAGCTCACTGTAGCCGAAGTCACCGGAAGCAACGTCGTGTCCGTCGCCGAAGACGAGCTCATGAGAATTCTCATTCTCGTTCGAAACTTCATTCCCGGCTATCAGCAGGTCGTCAACGGCGATTGGAACGTAGCCGCGATCTCCTATCGGGCTTACGACCTCGAAGGCAAGACCGTAGGAACCGTCGGCGCCGGTCGGATAGGAAAGCTCCTGTTGCAGCGGCTGAAGCCGTTCAACTGCAATCTCCTCTATCACGATCGGTTGAGGATCGATCCGGAGTTGGAGAAGGAGGCCGGTGCGAAGTTTGAGGAAGATCTTGATGTTATGCTTCCCAAATGTGATGTTGTTGTGATCAACACACCTCTTACTGAGAAGACAAGGTAAATTTCCTCTCTTTTTGCATCATTTTTTTTTTCTTTACATAATATTGAATTGCAATTTGGTAATTACATTATGGGTGAAAAATGCAATTTTTATATTTTTAGGGGACTGTTTGATAAGGAAAGAATTTCAAAGTTGAAGAAGGGAGTTCTTATTGTTAATAATGCTAGAGGAGCTATTATGGATACTCAAGCAGTAGTAGATGCATGCAACAGTGGACATATTGCAGGTAGGAAGATTTACATAATCACCACTCAACTTCTGTGTATTTACATATATAACCCCCAAACTTCAAATTTTTACATGCATGCCATCTTCCCTGCTGTATTTCACATTTTTAATGTCAGAATTGTGATTTTTTTGATGTTATATGAAATATTTGAATGGTATAAATGTAAAAAGCAAAGGTAAAGTTGTAAATACATAGGGGTTGGATGGTATTTATGCAATTATTTAATAAATTTTTCATAATGGTTTCAGGTTACAGTGGTGATGTATGGAATCCACAGCCAGCTCCAAAAGACCACCCATGGAGATACATGCCTAACCAGGCCATGACTCCTCATGTTTCAGGCACCACCATTGATGGTCAAGTAATATCCCAAAAAACCCCTTAAACATTCATTTATTGCAAGTTTTACATATATACCATTTACTTCTCATACATGTATTTACATATATACCACTTAACTTTGAAAGGGTGAAATTGGTGTTAGATATGTAAATACAGATGACCTGAAGGGTATGTATGTAAATAAATAATGTAATTATAAAATTGCAAATAAATACTGAATTTAGAAGCTGAATGTTTCAGCTGAGGTATGCAGCTGGAGTGAAGGACATGCTGGACAGGTACTTCAGAGGGGAAGATTTTCCTCAGCAGAACTATATTGTGAAGGAAGGCAAACTTGCAAGCCAGTACCTGTGAATCTGTGATTTTGCAGTTCGGCCCGGTCTGAGGGGCAGCTGCCTCTTTATATAATTATTTAAATAAGCCTTTGCTGGTGGAGTTTAGTTCTGGTCTCTGTATTCTCTCTTGTTTGATGCTGCTTTAAGTGTGGTTGTGAGGCAGTTTTTATGGTGTTTAATGCAAATATTATTTTAGAAAATGTTTGGGTTTTATTGCTTATATTACATACACACACACACACACATATATATATATATATATATATATATATATATATATATATATATATTATAGGAAAATTTACATAAATGCCCCTATTTTATAATATGTAATGTCAATTACAAAAAATAGAAAAAAAAAAGATGGATTTATGTGAATGTTATGTAATTTTTTATGTATTTTCATATAATCATTCATATTACATATTAAACACCTCAACTAAATTATTTACATATTAACTCTCAAAGAGTGGAAAAATATTTCCTGCTTTCGATACTCGTGTCTCGGAGGTGTTTCTCTCTGTTTTATCTTTCTCTTAGGGTCCGTTTGGGGCTGTTTATTTAGTGTGGTGGCGTTTTGAAAAGGCACCTGACCTATTTGGGTAAGCTATGTTTTGACAGCTTATGCGTTTTTAAAATGCAGAAGCTAGTTTTTTCACAATGCACCTATCTAGGTAGATAGGTGCAGTGGCAGCTTTCTGGTTGCGGTCTGTCTTTTCAAAACAGTAAAATTTTGTAATAGCTATGACACCTAGCTTATCAGTAGATTATTTTTAATCAGTTTATCAACAGATTGTTCAATAAGCTACAGCTGCCTGGGGTCTGTTTCAGGCAGTTGGAGATTATTAGAAAGTAATTGTTATGCAGTTGAAAAATAATTTGTTTTTCAAAAAAACTGTGATGACTATTAGAAAAATTATTATTTTTTTAAAAGTAAAACTGCAGTTTTTTTAGAAAGCTGCCACCAAATTTAGTCAGGGTATCTTGTAGTTTTCTGAAAAAACTTTTTAAAATACAGTTTATCCAAATTGGCAAAATTACGATGCGGTGCCGTACTGCCACCAAAATGGATGGCTGTGTGATAAAGAAATGTGAGCGTCTCGAAGAAATAAATATTTTGAGTGGTTACTAAGTAAATAATTCAGTTGTTAAAATCACTTATCACTCAATTCTTTTGTATTTACATATCCAATACCTAAACTTTGATTTATTTACATTAATACCGCTCAAAATTTTCATATTAATTAAAAAATAGTGGCATTAACCGCTCAATCCCTATGAATTTATATATCTAATCCGAATATTTTACTTTTTACATTTATATCACCCAAGAAATAAAACTTTTCATACATATCTGGAAATTAAAGTTTAAGGGTTAGATATGTAAATAGATATGAATTGAATGGTTATATATGTAAATCCACCTAAGAAATTATCATAATTTTAACTTTTAAAATGTATAGATAAAGTATAAACACATTAAAATTAAGTCGTTAGATACTTAATTTCATGGGAATTTAGCGTAGATTAAGGGCTCGTTTGGGACAGTTTATAAGTGCGGTGGAGTTTTTGAAAACATCGCCTAACCATTTAGTTGACAAGCTTTTTGAAAACGTTATCTGCCGTATTTTAATTTTTTATTTTAAATGCAAGTCATGATAACATTTCAAGATAAATTATTTATCCTGCACCAGACAAACTACCCCAAATTTTTATTAATTTTCACAACTGACTTCGTTTCTTGGAAAAGTATACTTTCTGCGCTATCCACCGCCGCGTGTAGATGATCGGACGGCTAACTGCTAATTTCTCGCGCTATTAGAAACCCGCCTCAGATCATCGAGGGCGATACGCGAAAGGTGAAAAGTTGTAAGCTTTACGAACCCTAGCAATCCATTCTTCTTCATTGCATACAATTTCCTCACTGTAATTCAGATCTTTCATTTAGTAACGTTTCTCCTTTGTTTTAATTTACGAATTTTTATCTCTTTGTTCGATTCTTCCGATGTTTCCGATTCTTCGTTCTTTAATCAGAAGTGTTTTCTAGATTTGATGATTTAGAAGACGATTCTTCTTTCCTTTTTAGTTTTTTCCCTTTTACACTTTTGTGGAGTTGGAAGGATGAGATTAATTCACATTATTTTCTTAGATTTGTTTTGCAGTTCTTCGTTAGATTGCTGCGTTGTTAATGGGCAAACTGCCAGCTTTCTATGTTTGGATCTGAATTTCCAACTCTTAACAATAATTTTCTTACATCAAAATCATATTTTTTATGTGTTCGCCGCCATGAAAACCTAATTGATTTTCCTTTTCATTATTTTTTTGGTTGAAATTGCAATTTATGTTCAATAGTTGACGTTGCTTTCTTCTTCTTCTTCTTCTTCTTTTCAGATTTTTGGAGGGAGGAATGGCGGAATCGAAGTCTGTGTTAAGGAAACCAGTGTTTACCAAAGTGGATCAGCTCCGTCCCGGCATTAAAGGCATTACAATTACTGTGAAAGTTGTTGACTCTAAGATAATCAAACAGAAAGGGAGAGCTGATGGGCCTCAGTCTCGCCAGGCACGGATTTCTGAATGCTTGGTTGGGGATGAATCTGGAATGATTGTGTTTACTGCTAGAAATGATCAAGGTAGAGTAAATTTTGAATCTATGCTTTACCATTCATTAGGGTTAGGGAAAATTGCAGTTATTATAGATATGCTCTTATTGCCTATATTTAAAATTCTTATAGATTTGCATTTCTAACACCGAAAGTTTGATATTTACACTTATAACAGCTTGGTGTCATAAACCAATGCATGAAAAAGGTGTATTTTACTCATACAAAAGATAGTGTTTGTGGTTATTTTGATATGATGTTAAAGATTTGAGTGGGTGATAGATATGTAAATACTTACAGAATTGTCTCCCCTTGATTTATTGGGTTAAGTAGTGCTCTTTTACATATGTTTGATTGCATCAGAAGTTTATATGTATGTTCTTTTTCTATAAGTGGATTTTTGGTATCTCAGTTTAGGAAGGAATTAATCAAGAGTTTTCTTAGATACCGTCGAATAGATCTTTGGGGACTTTAAATCTTACTATTCTCATAGGACTGAACTTTCATTTGAATATTTATGTTTTAAAGGTATAAAACAAATCAAATATAACATATATTGTTATTGATTGGTCAATATAAATTTAAAATTACTAACTTTAATTAGTTGGGACCTTTTTATAATCTCCCATGTCTTACTTCCGGATTGATTAAATTTAGAGTTTAGCCTAAAATGAGAGAAAAACATGGTTTAAGAGAATGGTCAAACATATTTGGCTTAAAGTTTATTTTGCAAGATTTATCATAAGTTTTGTTGAATCTTGCAACCAAACAGCTCCATAAAGATTTCTCCCTCTCACTAATCTCAAATATGCAAATACTTAGCCAAACAATTATCAATATTTGACAGTTGCAAAGTCAAACACTTTTTAGGTTTTAATGATCTTAAGATTTATAAATCTAGATTTATAATATTTACTTTATGAAACTTGCAACCAAGAAGTCTCTAAATGATCTTTTATAATACATAAATGCTTCTTTTATTGGGTAAGGAAATGTAATATTGTTTTATTGCAATAGACAGACAGTACTACTGTGGGCTGAATATAAATGAAATGACACATGTAATAGTATGTTTTCCATCATTTTCATTATACCCTCAAAAGAAAAGAGTTTGCTAAATATTTTACCACATGGCATATATTTGTAAAATTTTTAATACTAAATCAAACTTATTTTGATTTCAACTAAATTAATAATGTACGATGCAAAATTAAGCATGTTTTTGTAAGAAATACATTGCAAAGCGAAGCCAAACAATAAAAATATAGGTACTTTTTCCAATAATAGATGATATAATGATGTGTTATGCTTATTTGCTTTGAAATAATAAATCTTCAGCTGAAATTATTTTATATTCTATGTAGCTTCAATGTTGTTTGTTGAATGTTTTGTGATATCTATCAGATGCTACATGTTTGGTTCAATGTTCAAATGACATCTAAATATTTGCAAAGCTGTACTAAACTCTTATTTGGATATTTATGTTTTAAAGATGTATAAAAAAATGAATAACATATGTTTATAACAAAACATTATATAAAAAATATCTCTTATTCAAACAATTAGGGGTGTAAACGGTCCGAGCTTGAGCGAGCGCAATGCTATCTGTGTTCGGCTCATTCAATTTTTATTTTGTTCAAAATAGGCTTGTGTTTGAAATGGCTCGTGAATAGCATGCTCGTATTCAGTTTGATTCGAATTTGTTTGTTTGCTTTAACTTGTGTTCGGCTCGAAATTATCTTGAATGAAAAGATTTTTTACACTATAACATAAAAAATCAATATAAATTGTTATAATAATAATAATAAATGATTCAAATACTATCGAACAAAAAATTGTTTTTGTTCGTCCTTTATATAAATCAAAGCTAAAAAAATTTTGTGTTTGGCTCACTTGTTTAATGAATGAATTGAGTACAAATTAGTTATCAAGCCGAGCCCAACTAGTTATCAAGCCGAACATGACCTATTTGTGAACCACGAGCATTTTTTATAGCCCTACAAACAATCCTTTAGTTTCACTAGCGACATCGCAAATACTACCCATTTGTATCTTGCTTATTTGTATATGGCTTACAAAATAGTACTTTTTGATACTATGTTATCTCCTTCAATTTCTGATTAAGGATTATAAGCTTGAAAGTGCTAACCTTGATTAGTTGGAACCTCGTTATGTTCTAATATGGTTTTTTGCGTTCATGGTTTATGTCATGATTCAATTTTTTGTTTGCTCGTCATAGTAAAATCTTGGGGCTTTTATTTACATACCACCCAATTCTTATGTTTTAACATATCTAACATATAAACTTTTCTTTTTACGATTATGCCACCCAAATCTTTCATAACACATAAAAACACTACAATTTTAATTCTTAAAAAGTGAATTACACATTTTCATGTATATTTAAGACGGTATACAGCAACTACAATAAGTCTCTATCTCACTAAGTGAGGTCAGCTGCATGAATCTTTTTTCTCCATTGTGTCCTATTGAGTGTCATATTTTCTTTTAATTCTTGTAAATTAAAATCATTTTTTTAGACAACACCCCCAAGTCTTTTTTAGGTCTACCTCTACCTTTTTTAACATAAGTCAAATCTAAAACGTCTGCTCTGCTTACGGGGTCATAAGATGGTCGACATTTATCGTAACCAAGCCATCTAAGGCGACTCTCTCTTATCTTGTTTGTCAATGGAGCTACTCCAACCCTTCACATATATATTGTTTTTGCATTTTATCTCAAGTGTAAAGCCATTCTTCCACTCGAGCATTCTTGTCTCAACAACACTTAAGTTTATGATTCTCTTCCAGAGGCCAACAATTTTTTCCATAAAGCATTGCAAGTCTCACCACCATCTTATGAAAGTTTCCTTAAATCTAAGTTGTACTTTTCTATCACACAATAGGCCTGATGCATTCCTCCACCTGAACCATTGAACTCGAATTCTACTAATAACATCCATTAATATCACCGTCACTTTGAACAATAGACTCAAGTTATCCAAAACATTCACTCTTTTGATGGCTTCATCACCAATTATTACAATCCTACCACTAGATCTACCAATATTAAAATTATATCCACGTATTTAGATTTAGATCTACTCAGATGCAAGCCATTTAGATTTTAAAGTTGACCTTAATAAATCAAGTTTTTCCTGAACTCTCTCTTTCTAATATTATCCACAAAAAATATATATTATCAACGAAAATCATAAGTCAAGTTTCATCCTCCTGTAAATGTCCAGTAAGAATATTCATAACTAAAACAAAAGGATATGGGCTTAAGCTGATTCCTGTTATAATCCAACTGAAATTGAGAAAAATTTAGCTAATCTTCCTTATGTTCGAACCCAAGTAATAACTATAGTACACATATCTTTAATGACTTGAATATAAGCAATGTCAAAACTTCTCTTTTCTAGTACTCTCCAAAGCACTTAACTTGATACCGTATCATAAGTGATTTTTTATATCTACAAATATCATATGTAGATCTTCCTTTCTCGGTACTTTTCCATCAAACATCTCAATAAATGTATAATTTTCATAGTATACTTGCACGACATCAATCCAAACTGATTTTGAGAAATTTTTGTATTACTTCATAACCTCTGTTCAATTATTCTCTCCCATAACTTTAATGCATGACAATTTAACTTAATTCGTCTCTAATTTTCACACTCTTGTGCATCTCCTTTATTTTTAAAAACAAGAACTAATAGATTCTTTCTTCACTCATCAGGATAAGTAAGATGGTATGTATGTAAAAAATTGAAATTTAGTTGCTAGATAAGTAAATACATATGAATTATGTAGTATATATGTAAATCTCCCTGTATTGAAGAGAGTTGATGACCTATTCCATGTTTCAGTTAAATTATTTCTAATTATTGTGCAGCACTTCTTACCAATGAAACATTCCATCTTAGGACTGTATCTATTTACATGGTGATTGTCATAATCAGTACAGATGTTTGAAGTTTTTGAGAAGATGAAACCTTTTTCAGTTTAAAATTTTGCAAACCTTGCAAAGGTATATAAATTCTTGGAATATCTACTTGCATTCCTCTCATTTTTTATGAATTTACATATCTAACCCCTGAACTTATTGTGATAATGTTACATATATGCCACCTTACCTATGCATAATTCCAATAAATAACTGTCATAATACAATGACAAAATGAATGAGAAAAACTTGCTTAATAACCCTAATTTTTGGGAAATTTACATATTTAGCTCACTATTCTTATGTATTTACATATCTCACACGTAAAATTTCATATTTACATACAAAGGAGCGCTTTGGTGCTCTAAATCTATGCATTAAAAGCTATAATTGGTGTTTAAAAAGTATTAATAGTGTTATTCCAGATGTGATATTAAAGATTTGAATGTTATGTGTAAATATAAAAGTTTAGAAGTGAGATATGTAAATACATAACAATTGTGTGCTATTTATGCAATTGCCCTTTAATTTTTTCCCCAAAAACATGTTATTCCAACTCGTTTTTTTTGGCTTCTTTGTGAAGTTGAGGTCATGAAGTCAGGCGCCACGGTGATTCTTCGCAATGCGAAGATTGACATGTATAGAGGATCCATGAGGCTCGCCGTCGACAAATGGGGACGCGTCGAACTCACCGAGCCAGCGGATTTTGTCGTGAAGGAAGACAACAACTTGTCCTTGATCGAATACGAGCTGGTGAGCGTCATCGAGTAGTTATCGCCGATCTCCGATCAAAGGAACCTGATTTGCAACCAACAAATGACAAAAATTTCTCTTTTATGAAGCCTTTAGTTTACTCTTCTTATGCGTTCTTACTCGTCAAAATATGCGGGGAAAGTGTGCTAGAATAAAAAAATTGGGTTCAACGGTCAAAAGATTTGAAATTTGCAGTCTTCATAGAAAGCTTCTATACATTCAGGAAGAAGATTGTGATTGCATTAGGTATATATGTAATTTTTTTTTTTTTTTTTTGCAATTCCATTTCTACTGCTGTTTTTTGGTTGTTCAAACTTCATATGTTATGGAAAAATATTTCATTTGCAAATTATGCCTGTTTTTTTTGGGTAAAATTTACATAAATACCACACAGTCGAAGGTCAAAAGGACTTTAATTGATCAAGTGCAGGTCCCTTAGATCGGGGCTTGAAGCTGATCGGATGCAGTTCGTTCAAACTGACAACCATAACATGTTAAATCGAGAAAAGACATCAGACCAACTCTCGCCCTAGTATTCCCAGCCATACACATAAGAGCTCTAAGACTTTTCATTGCGAAAATTAGGGGCGTAAACTAACCGAACACGAACGAACAAAGTTTGTGTTTGTGTTCGGTTTGTTTGAAATTTAGTTTGTTTGAAATAAGCTTGTGTTTGAAATTGTTCGTGAAGTCACTGTTCGTATTTTTTTCTTAACGAACGAGACAAGCATGAGTTATTCCTGAACGACGAGCCAGTTTGACACTCCTATTAATTATATTTATATTAGTATATAGTATATTAATATATTATTATTATTAATTTATTATATATCATAATTTATAAAATTTAAGTTTTTAAAATATCATAAATTTTTTATATATAATTATTTTAAATTATTTTACATTTCAAATAATAATAATTCGAAAACGAACTCCTCGACGAACCGAATACGAACTGTTTGCGAACAAAGAGTTTTTTTGACAGCCCTAGCGAAAACGACAGTTTTACCCTGATATATTACATTAATACCTCTTTTAAAAATATATTAATATAAAATATGTTCAAAATATATTAAATTTGAAGATTTTATTATAAAGTATTTAAAATGTTTTAAAAATAACATTTTATATTTTATACTAAGTGATTTACTTTTACTTATCTCTTAATTGCTTATTTTATTCATAATTTTATTATAATACTACTTTAAATTAATAATTTTTTTTTATCCTTAATAATAAACCACTCTTCTCACAGTCGTAGGCCTAAAATTCAAATTGAGAGTGATTCGAGCTCGACTCGACTAGTTTACGGTCTTATGAGAAAAAATATTTCATCAGGAGTTCTGATACAGTTTTAGCTTTAATTACCAAATTTGCACCATCTAAGAGAAAAAGTTTATTAATTAATTTATTTATTTTATAGTTAGCCAAAAAAATTGACTAATTAGAATGCAATGCATAAATTTTACTATTTACATTGAAAAAACGTTTAACCAAATAATCCTTAATGTTGATTAATGGATATGAACTTCGTCAAACTTAAATCATAATTTCAGAATTAGTTTTAATGCTATTTCAGGTTCGCCTCGCTCGTGTTCGGTTCGTTAAAAAATATCACTTTTCATGTTCGGCTCGTTTATTTTTCAAACACGAAAAAATGTATTCGTGTTCGGCTCGTTTGCTTAGCAAGCCGAAACGAGTTGGTTGTTTCGACAACCCTAATCATACAGTCCTAGGATTAAGAATTGGGACAAGATTTAAATCTTATTGTTTATATTAAAATATCATTTAAATAAAATTTAATATATTTTATTCATTTTTTTATTAATAATTTTAATTGATTATAAATCTCTGTAGTGTTGTGGTGAATTAAATATATAAAATAAATGAGTAATATTTCAAGCTAAAATGAACCGAACACGACCAAACAAATCTTAAATTGTGTTCTAATCGTTTATATATTCCAGCACAAAAAATTATTCTTGTTTGACTAAGGGTCCGTTTGGGGCAGCTTATAAGTGCGGTGACGTTTTTTAAAACGCCGCCTAGCCATTTGATTCGTGCGTTTTTGAAAACGCTGTCTACTGCGTTTGGATTTTTTACACTAAAAGCAGGTCGTGGGTTGACTCCCGCGGTCGACCTGCTACAAGCTGCACCAAACAGAGCCTAAATCTTTGACAATCCTAATTCAGATCAGCAATACTTTATTTTTAAACATATGTGTATTTAATTAAATGTTATTTATCAAATATAATGCTATTAATAGTAATTAATTACGCTTACCCCCCTATAAAAATTGTAATTTCATAAATAAACCCTCCGACTTTTAATTAAATTACTGAAAAAAAAATTGCTTGTTGGGGTGTTGCGAGAATCGAACTCGCGACCTCTCGCACCCGAAGCGAGAATCATACCACTAGACCAAACACCCACTGTTCTTTAAAGAGATTACTATAAATTATATATTTTAATTTTTTCTTGGTTTGATTTATATTTTTGCGCTTAGTCAAATAAACATGCAACAAAGATGAGAAGAAGGTTGTGATAGGTCATATTAGAATTTTATATGAAAAAAAGTCAAAATAGAAAAAGTCAAAATAGAAAAAGTCATAATAGAAAAAAAGTCAAAATAGGAAAAGGCAAGGCATGGATGAGAAGAAGGTATAAAAATTCCTTTCATTGTAGTTAGAAAGGACTTTAATACATTTAGGTAGGGAATATATTGCTCGATGTTTTTAGTGATCGAGAAGTGTGATAACAAGTAGGCGTAGTTTCACTGCTATAGATGATGATAGTGGCAACGTTAACGGGTGTAGCTGGTGTTGAAGGCGTGCATGATTTTTTATGCGTGTTAGAAAGTTTGTAGAGTGAGTAATAATTTAACATCTTGTGTTGAACGAAGATACAATGCACACTCAGATAAAAGTGAAGTAAGCAGTAAGAGACAGATATGTTTTTATGTGAATGCCTTATGAAGGGGAAAAAATCATGAGGTTTAGCACTGTTGAAACAATACACTATGTAATTGTGAGTACATTGGTTCCATCTTCTCCAAAATTAAGAATAATAGAGTTACAATGTTGATTTACATTGGCAGTTCAACAATAATGGCTATAACGGGATGTTGAGACCGTAGTCGTCTGTTGCGTTGACATTCATATGTTGTATGGACCGGAGTCGAGGGTTGCACGAACCATGAGCTACGTGGGCGTAATTGGTCATATGTCTTGGTAATGAGTTACTTGGGTTGTGTTCTTACACCATTTTCGAGATGCGTCATTGCACCGTCTTTGAGGTGACATCATTACACCGTATTTGGGGTGATTTGTTGCATCGTCCTCGGGTGGTATCATTACACCATTTTCAGAGGCATTAGACAATATTAGATATGCTTCACTATATCATATGGTGTTTTGTTACTTTGCAATGTACGTTGGGATTTTACGTCATATGTTATGATTCCATAGGAAGTTTCATTATAAGGAGCATGTGGTGGTCGATGGTGGTCAAAGACGACGGGCGAACAGTGGTGGACGATGGTTGACGGCTTCAGGAGCAGGAAGAGTTCATCAGATCATTCATGCAAATACAATGCTGGGCTTCTGCTCTTTTTTCTCTTAGTTGTTCTTTAGAGTGAGGTCTCGGTCCCAGTACTCTCTCAAAGAGGGGGGTAGGACTTTATTTACAAAGTCCAGACGAGATATTCACTGCAAATAAGTATGGAATCACACCAATCCATCGAACGACCTGGAGAGGTTTGCCGATGGGACGGCATTATATGAACATTTGTGTTCCTTAATGATGTCTGAATTAGTGACATTGAGCTTGTTGGAGTCATTTTGTCGATGTACTCGATTTGATCATAAACTTGTCAAATTTAAAATTTGTTAGACATTTCAATTGGACACCATAAGCTTCCAAAAATTGTTTGACAGCTTGCTCTAGGCTTGATTTGATTTTGACCGGGCCAATGTTGGTGTCATTGTACATGTTCGTCTCGTCGAATCAACTAGCTTAACTATAAGTTTACTAAAATCAAAGTTCTTAATGATATTTAATTGAAGTTCGAACATTTTCTGTTTAAAAAAGTACATTGATATTCATGTCATGTCTCATTATCCGTGCCGAATGATGAAAATTTATTGATAGTAACTCCATGACAACTTTTCAACCATTAATTTAACTTTTCATGATTGTGATTAGCATTTAAATTGTTTTTTTAATTATGTTTAAAAGTCAAAATTCTAGAATCAACTTGTAATTAATTAATTAATCATCTTTAGTTTCGTTTCACATTTAAAGTCCTCGGAAATTATGTTCCAATAAATTAAATAAATTTTATCCCAAACCTTAAATTTATATGGAATTCTAGAGGAACTACAAATTGACTCCAAATTAATCTAATTTTAAATTAATTTTGTTAATTGTTTATAAATATAGCTCAAATCAAATTCTATTACACTTAAATTGCTAATTTATTTTTTTAATTTACATTTCTACCATCTAAATCTTTCATATCTCATCAAAATACGATTAGTATAACTTTTAAAAATGAAATGCACCTTTTTTTTACGTGGTATATATGTGCAATTTGAAAATTAGGTGTTAGATATGTAAATACAAAAGAGTTAACTGTATACATTCCAATTTAATTTCATTAATTATTACTAAGCTAACAAAAACTAATAAATGAAAATTTATATGCATACTATGCAATTCTTTTATATTTATGTATCTAACATCTAAAATTTCATATTTATACTTATAACATTTGGTGTCAATTATTTGGGTCGTACGGGATCTGTCATCGATTCGAGACTGGTCGGTCAGCCTCCTGTGGGTACACTCACGCACATCGGCTGCGGAGGACCCTCGTCCAATTTTCATAGTTGTACATAAAATGAAATTATTAGAATACATGTTTGAACTATAGAAAATCTTATAGAATAAATGAAATCTTACCGGCCTCTACTTGCATACCGTATGTGGGAGCGCCCCACTAGTGTGCTTGGAGGGCCCTATGCCTCCACAGTCTGATCGACTGTTATGCTTTACTTGCTCCCTCTTCTTCTGGTAGTATGGACAATCCATGGCCCTAAGTATCGTGGCAAAAACATCCTCTATGAGCCACAGAGGATGCTGTTGCGATTTTTGAAAATTGCCTGACATGTCCTAGAGGCGAGCACTGCCCCTGCGCTTAAAGTTGTGTCAGATGTGCGTCTCGTGCTCAGGGTGCCGGGAGAATTATTTATGCAATTGTTATAGAGATTATGTTTGATTGATAAATAAATAAAAATAACTTAAGCTATTTAAGAACGATACTTATCACAAACTCCTGAAATCAAAGATCACGAATAGCCATCGTGATCTCCTTTCACAACAAGTTTGTTGAGTCGTACTTTCTATGACATGAATAGTTTGAGTTTGGGGTAAAACCTATAAACAACAATTTGTTAGTTTTACATTACATTGAAAAAATAAATATACTACCGAACATATCTTAAGAAAAAACTTGTGTTGCCGACAGGCTCGATGTTGTAGCTGTTGTCTATCAATTCCTGCCCGGTAAAGACAACATGGGCCTCAGATGCACTCAACCTCGCTGCAGTTGGGGTGGAGGTAGGGGACAGGGTCGGGGTAGGAGCAGGGCACATTGTGTGGGTGGTTGTAACATTGAGGGTGAGTATGGTGGTGGTAGCAGAGGCGGGGGCGTGTGCGTAGGCGGGTATGGAGGTGGAAATTAAAATGAAGAATCCTAAGAAGTTGAATGCAAGTGCTCACATTACCAAACTCATGTTCAATAGTCACTTGAACACTCGTCCTATTGGTCAAGTTTAAACGTTCGTTAAGATCGATCTACTTAAATCTAATAGTTGCATTGGGTTGGGGGTGACATTAATAAAAAGATACTAAATTAAATGATGAGAGAATTATACTCATGGGAGTAGGGGGAGTGAATTCCTAAATGTGATAAATAACTATACTTGAGTCTACTTCAAAACTTACTTTGTGTACTATTTTGAACCTACTATACCCATGGACATGTAACTTGCCTAAATGCACTAGTCAATTGTGAATGATTACACTAACCCTGAGATATTCATTTGAGAACCTAAATAATTTTGTTACGTGCGTTACATTTATGATTAAATTCACTCGAAGACTAAAAAATAATACTCGTAGACCTATGATTTACTATCTTTTCATCAACTCAATCAAAGTACCTAAATTCATCATCAATAAGTTTAACACTTACACCAACATAAATGCATCTTTTAAAAGAAATTGTTATAAATATATATATTGGTAGTCAAAGAAGTGGTTGCTTCTCATTAATGCCAATCCGACGTTAATCCATCGACAATAGGATGCAATACAATATTAATGGCGGATTTGTGTCAAACATGTGGTATGCACAAAAACCAGTATCCAAAATACAATTAGCATCGATCATGAGCGACGCAAGTCAATTGCATCCGATAATATCGATGTTACCTAGTTTTGACGTGATTCAAGCCGGCGTAAACTTTAACTACCAAATCGGCTTCCACCATTTGCGGACGCAAACTTGCATAGTCATTTGCATCCACCGCTTCTACTTGAGAAATGGACTAGCGTCAGAATGTTTCTAAGGTATTAACGCCGGAAATTTTCGATACAACAGGATGCAAAACTGTAGCAAAATCAAAATAAATATAAAACAAAGATTCTACACACAACAAATCTCATAAACATTCATGATAAATAATTTAAACTATTATAGCATCATAAACACATCATCCGAAAGAAAATACAATAAATATATGTTAGTAGTCAAACCAGTGGTCGCTTATCATTAATATATATATTGAGCGAGATAGAGATAGAGAGAGATAGAGAGAGAGAGAGAGAGAGAGAGAGAGAGAGAGAGAGAGAGAGAGAGAGAGAGAGGAGAATGAGAGAATATTAGTGAGGTTTACCATATGGTCTGTGAATCTGTGGTCGGTGTAGCCGTAGTTTGGGTTGACATTTGAGTGAGAAAGAAAGAAGAGAGGGAGAGAGAGAGAGAGAGAGAGTCCAAATGCCACTAAATAAATTCAGAGTTGC
The DNA here is from genome assembly GCA_022702705.1 of Papilionanthe hookeriana x Papilionanthe teres. Classification (NCBI taxonomy): domain Eukaryota; kingdom Viridiplantae; phylum Streptophyta; class Magnoliopsida; order Asparagales; family Orchidaceae; genus Papilionanthe; species Papilionanthe hookeriana x Papilionanthe teres. The sequence continues at coordinate 3,730,305 of CM040430.1, read as the reverse complement.
TTTCTTCCACGTTTAATATTGCTTTATTCATTTGGCTCTATAAAAAGGAGACCAGATCAGAGATTAACTGGTCACCTTCTTCTCCTTCTTCCTCAGAGAGCTCACACTCAGCTCCAACTCCCACTTTAATCATTCACATACATATATATATAAGTTCAAGACAGAGAGAGAGAAGAGAGAGAGAGAGAGACCGGGAGAGAGAGAATGATGAAAGCTTTGCATGCAAAGTTAGACAGGAAGATAGTAGAGAAGAACAGGAGAATGCATATGAGGAATCTTCTCTTCCAGCTTCAAGCTCTCATCCCTAAACCAGACTATTTTTCTAAGGTATATATATACGTTTCTTAAGCTTCTCTCTCTCTCTCTAGACTGCCCTCCCTCCCTCTCTCTCTCTCTCTAAAAGTTCTACTCGATCAAGCCATGCCACTCGTTTTTGTGATTTTTTAGTAGTAATACTGAACAAGAATAATACAGTAAGAATATTTAGGGTTTTATATTGAACATAAATAATATTGATTATATATATATATATATATATAGAGATAAATAGGTATTTCTAAAGAATGGTTAGAGGCTATTATAGGGCCTCAGTCATCCTCACGTGCCTAACTATTCAACGACCCTCACTACCAATAAACTAGCCTAGTAGGAGATTTGAACCCGTGACTTGAGAGTACTTACGACCTTCAAAGAGATCGCTCTACCAACATATCATGCGCTAAGAAGCACACACATACATATATATATATATATATATATATATATATATATATATATATATATATATATATATATATATATTAAAATGGTTGAGAAAATCATGAATTTCTCTTGTAAGACTTAATTGCCATTGTACTGAAATTATATATTGATAGAAATATGAAGTAGTCATATCATAAGAAATTAGAAAGCTGCCTTTTTATGGATATTCAAAGAGTTATTTTGTCTTTTGGCAGCACGAGGTCCTTTTGATGGGACAAACAATAGTTATGATACAGTCATTAGAGTGGGTCGGAAATTCAAATTTTAGAGTTGACCAAATGGCTAAATATCTTATTTTTAAAGTATAGGGGACAAAATTACTGAATTATATAAATTGTATAAGAAAAGAAATTAAAAATAAAAATTTCTATTAATTTATATAAATTGTAAATTCCAAAAAGGGCGATTGTCCGCCATGAACATAACCTGATTTCTCTCGTGATCATTGAGGAATTCAGTACAAAAATGTTGTTGATGCATCGATACTATCAAATATGAAAAAATATATAGGAGAGTAACATATTTCAAGAAAATTATTAAATCGTCTGAACTACTTAAGAAAGAAATATTAAAATTTACTATTTATAGAGGGGCAATGTAATTGGCCACCCGAGATATAACCTGATTTCAACTTAGATTATTGAAGGGTACTATAAGAATTTAGATTTTTTCCGATGACCATAAGTGTCAGTTATGATAAGAATTCTTGGCCTCTAGCTCATACCTCATCTGAGAGAAACGGGTCTTCATCTTGGCAAAAAATACCACAATATGTCTGGAGATCTATTCGTCCTGTACAGTAGAGGTAGAAGCTGCAGATGCACTGGTGGAGGGGAGCATCGTAGACAAACCCCTGCGACCCGAGCCTGTATAATTGACACTTCTTCTTCCCTTCATCAACCTCCCTCCACAAATCGTACTCGGAAGGATCATGCTAGTGAATTGTAATACCTCCAAATGCTTGGGATTGACTCACATTCATTTGTTGGAATCTCTCATGCAAACAAAGTAGTTATATTCAGTTAAAGTTAATATTTAGTAACATTAAACTAGTTTAGCTCGTCAATTACCTAGGTTGCACGAGATTTGTCGTCGATCCCAGACTTGTCGGACCACCTCCTATGGGTATGCTTATGTACATCGGTGGTAGAGGACTCTCATCCAATCTCCACAGTTTGTCCATAAAACTCAGTAGTAAGAATAAATTTTCAAACTATATAAAACCTTATAGAATAAATGAAATCTTACTAGCTTCCGCTTGTATTCTGTATGTGGGAGTGCCCACCAGTGTGCTTAGAGGGCCCTGTGTCTCCACAGTCCGATCGTCCATTCTATTTTGTCTGCACTCTCCTCTTTTGATTGTCTGGAGAATCCCATGCCCTAAGCAGCGTGACAAACATCTTTGATCCATCCCAAAATTTTTTTCAAACTTTATATGTTTTTAATACACTCCTAAGTCAAACTTCGCTTTATATATAAAAAGATGAATATTTCTCAATTTAAGTCAAGTCCGATCAGTTTCATGATGCTTAAATATTATATTTTTGTTTAAATAAAAAAAATTAAACAGTTAAAAAAGACATCATCAAGATGAAGCCATTTTTCACATTATATATATATATATATATATATATATATATATATATATATATATATATATATATATTATTGTATTTATAAATTTATCATCATAATGATATATTAGTTGTGTATCCTTTATTTTTTTTTTGTTTATTATAGTGCTATTTCAATTTTGTGATATTCAAAGCTTTGTTAATATTAGGATATGTCACAATGCAATTTATTGGATCAAGCTAGAAAGTGCATACAAGACCTTAAAGAAAAAAATAAAAGATTGAAAAAGCTGAAAGAGTTCAACAATCACGATAATTTTAGCGATTACAAACTCAACAATATGATCGAGTTAGGGTTTGTATTGCCGGTAATCAACGTCCGAAATCAAGAGGAAAACCTTGAGGTTCTTCTTATCAGTGGGTTGGAGAAGAGATTTGACATTCATGAAGTAATTGGTATATTAGAGGAAGAAGGTGCTGAGGTCCTGAATGCAAATTTCTCAATTGTTGACAACAAAATCTTCTGCATAATTCATTCTCAGGTAATTAAGTATTCTCATCAAACTTTGAGGAACTAAAAAAATAAATATTTTTCTATCTAAAACAAAAAAAAGTTTTATTATTGATATTAAAAAGTTTCATTATATTTTAGAGGATTTGCAAAATTATAATTAATTTTTTTTTGTATTAATATACGAGATACTTCAATTTTTATATTTGTTTTAGAGTTTAAATCACATCAAATTTTATAAATGAAATATATATTTCACTTTAAATATGTTAAGTTAAATGACATTTTTTATGTTTTTTATGGTTTTTTTTTTTTTTTTTTTTGGTTTGTTTGTGTAGGCAATTTCATCTAGAATTGGATTGGAGGCTTCAATGGTGTATGAGAGATTGCATCAATTGATTGCATGAGAAAATGTTATTTGAACTCTTCTATGAACCATGAGATATTTTCTATCTTAGAATGCTACTTTACTTGTGTTATATTCAAGATATATATATATATATATATATATATATATATATATATATATATATATATATATATATATATATATATATATATATATATATATATATGAAAATAAGTAATTTTCCAAAAATGCAACCCTAGCAAGTCTTTGAAGCCATGTATGTGAGTTTTTTTTTTCAAATTGAGAAAATAAAGGTTGTATTATTATTTTTTTAACTTTCTCTTGAGTTTGAGAGATTTAGAATTTCCTTGGGTTTGTATTTAAGTGAGTTTAATTTTAGGAATCTATTTCCACAAGGTCAAAGTGTCATTGATTGGTGAGTTGACTAGGAGTTCATATAATTGTCCTCATTTAATATTTTATTATTCTTTAAAAAAAAAGTTAAAATAATGTTAATGTTGTAATTTATGTTGCAATATATATATATATATATATATATATATATATATATATATATATATATATATATATATATATATATATATATATATATATATATATATGTACATACATATATACATACTATGAGCTTTATATATATATTCTAAGCTAATTTTCTAAGATCGTATGTATGTATATATGTATGCACGTATGTATGTGTATGTATCTATAAACCTCTCTGTGTGTGTGTTTGTATGTATGTATGTATGTATATAGATACATACATAGTATATATATATATACATACATACAAATGTACATGCATATAGTATTGTGGACATCTTGTAGTTGGTTCAATAAATAAATATGGCAGGATAAATATTTTATTTTTGACTCATTAATTTAAAAAGTTTTTGAGTCCAATAATAGTATTAAAGATCATAAGCACTTATATATGTGAAATTTTCCTAATGCTAATTATAGTGATTTTATATAAATATATTAATTTCCCTATGTAGTACTTAGCCTAATTAGCCCTTTGTAACATTATTTGAAATCTCTCCTTATGATGAGCAAGGATTTCTCATATTTTGTGTGCATGGCATGTGATGTATATGTTTGAATAATTATATAAATGGGATATATTAGAAAATTATGAGCCTAATAATTTTCACATAAATTGTTAAATATAATTAAAAAGAGTTTTCGTTTTTGATATAGAAATATATATTTAATATGAATCATATTTGTTGTACATTAGACTGTGAATTTAGCTCAAAGATTGCTAATCGCTCTAAAATCGATTCAAATTTTAGCTTAGATTGAGATCAGATTGAAATAAATGAACTGAGCTGTGAGCGAAAACTTTTGATCAAATTTTTCTGAGCTGATTTTAAGCCATACATGAATCAACCTGAAGTAAATGAGCCGAACACAATAATTTTTATATATTGAGCATGAAAACATTGTTCGTGTTCGGCTTGTTTGTTTAACGAACGAACCAAACATAAATTTCTTAATGATTTGAACACGAACTGTTAGCGAACAAAGAGTCATTTTGATAGCACTATTCCTAATACATCAAACTCTGAGAAGGGATGTTTGGCTGCAAATAAGATGTAATTTAATTAGGAATTAGTAAATTTTATTAAATCCAATAACATAATAATCAATTATTAATTATCAATTAAATTGACTCATATAAAATAAAACTAAAGCCAGAGAACCATTCTTCCCCTATGGTTCCGTAGGTTTTAGGTTAAATCCTGCTACCAAACAGCTCCTGAAGGGGATAATCAGAGCAGCCGCCATGGATTCGTCGAATGGAGTTCTGAGTCCAGAGGCGGCGCAGTTCCTAGAAGAAGGGATCTTTCTCGTTCTATCGAGGTGGACAGCTCTGCAAATGGCTGTGGAGAACGAATGGGGCGGCCGCGAATCGCGCCGGAAGTCCGAGGAACTTGCTTCCGCCATATTGTCGTGGTTCACTCAGTCCAAAGGTGAGGGCTTTTTCTCCACCCTGATAGATTTGCTTCTAGGGTTTAGGGTTTTGAGAAGTTGGGAGGGGGAAAAAATCAGATTTTTATTGAATGCTTGCTTATATAGGGTAGGGATTGTTCTTCACCGCCAAAAGATTTGTTTCCTTCATATATAGCCTGTTATTACTGGTACATCCCGTTCATGTGTGTCCGATTGCATTTAACATACCTGCATCCTTTTGCATGATGTGTGTTTTGCTCTTTTCGACGCTCATTGTGATTGTCTTGTACTTCGGTCGAGCAATCACAATGTGGGCTTCTTGAATGTCTGCGTGCTTGCCCATACACCTTGATTGCTTGTCCTACTCATTAGGAGAGGGAACTGTTTATTGGTCGTGATACTTAAACGAGCATTGCTCTTGAGTATGCCTCCGCGGGCAGTGCGAGTTTTTATTGAATTCTTGCTTATATTTACAGGGCAGGGATTGTTCTTCATCGCCAAATGATTTGTTTCCTTCACCATTGTTTCTTTAAGAATTTGGTTGAAAGATTTCAGTTTATTATGGTATGCTGAAATTGAGGGGCTGTTTGGTTTAATGTTTATGAGATGTGAGCTTTTTTAAGGGAAATTTACATAGATAGCAGATAATTCTTATGTATTTATGTATTTCACTCCTAAACTTTCATATATTACATACATAACTCTTTGATGCTTTAAACCTATGCATGAAAAGGGTGTATTTTATAGAGTTGTAGTGGTGCTATTCTTGTTGTGAAACTAAGTATTTTGAGTGGTTTGTGTGTAAATATGGAAGTTTAGGAGGGAGATATGTAAATATATGAGATTATCTATGTAAATGCCCCTTCATTAAAATGTCTGTCAAATGTTACAAGATTAAAATGGAAGATTAGATAAATAACACCCTATTCTTTTGTCTTTGCATCTAACACCTATACTTCAATTTTTACATATATGCCATGTTACCTAAGCATGAAAAGGTGTATTTCACTTCTTAAAAGTTAAAATAATTGTATTTTTTTATGTGATACAAAAGATTTGGATGGTATGAATGTGAAAAGTTTTTACTTTAGATATGTAAATACATAGGAATTGGGTGGTATGTATGTGACTTATTCATCTTAGCCCATCATACTCTATTAGTTTACCCAATTCAGAGGTTAATGATAATTTTCTATCATAGGGAGATTAGTTTTCTTCTGTAGGTTTGGAGAAATGTTGTCTTAAGTCATTGGTGAGCCAAAGATTGACATGTTTAAATGGAAAGATTACATAAATACCACTCAAGTCTGATGTAATTTACATATTTAACTTGTAAGCTTTAATTTTTACATGTATGCTACCTTACCTACGCATTAAACTATGTATTTCACTTTTACAAGTTAAAATAGTGGTATTTTTGATGTGATATGATGTATTTGGATGGTATAATTGTAAAAAAAAATCAAAGTTTAGGTTTTAGATATGCAAATATATGAGTGGGGTATGTATGTAAGAGCTCCTTTTAAATAACACAGTATAATATTTTAACCTTTACAGTCTCTTTATAGACTATTGGAAGCTTGTAGGAGTAAGATATGCACTAGTCTTATAGGCCAATAAAAATGAATGCTAAGTTATTAAACATGATTTAAAGCTTATAATAACTTATATTAAAAGCCTCGCTTCTATAGTCATATTTATGGTTTATATTAATAAATAAACTAATTGAATGTGGGATATGCTATTAAAACACAACGTGAATGATTAACTTAGTTTATTTGGTTAACAACAACAACAACAAAGCCTTAAGTGGGGTCGGCTACATAAATCATTCTTCTTCATTGCGTCCTATTTAGTGTCATATTTTCATTAAATTCTTTGATAATTTATGGAAAATATTTACCCCAATGGTACATCTTTATTTTAGTATACAATCTTGTAAGATTAATCTTGTCAAACACCACTAGTTAGACCATATGTCCAAGGACAACACTATGATGGTGATTATAAGCTAATGTATGTGTGAGAGCAACTGACTAACTAATAATATCATGATTGACTAATTCCATCACGATGACTTTTACTTTGATTACCACATATATGCGAGCTTATGCAAATCGATAAGCGTTAAACACAAATAAATAAGAAATGAGGAAAAAAATGCTTCTTTAACATGTATTGAGGATCTTGATAAGGGTAAACACTAAAAATTCATTCCTAGTTGGCTAAATGCGGCGAAGATCGATACTCATTAGTTACATGAAACTATCACTTACTCGCTAAAAATAGATAAACGATGACGGGCAAGAGTTTGTGGTGAGCCAAATGCTCCTTTATGATAACCCATCAACGCTTGCAATGAACCCACAAATAAATATGATTTTATAGCAAAATTCTCTATCTCTTCATGAACTAGTGTAATACTTAACAACTGGCTAAGACGACAAAGGCTCGATATGCTTAGCAGTGGCTTGTAACACCCCATGTCAAGTTTTGTGTTTAAATTATTGGTAGATATTTTAAAAATTATTTTTATAATTAAAACACATTTTTATGTTCTAATATGCATGTCAATTATGCTTGAGCCATTTTAGGGTAACTTATGTAGTTAATCATACAAAAAAAGCCCAAATGCACACAGAATATTCTATTTCTTGGAATTCTCACAGTGTTTCCTTGAAGCTTCTTTGCTTTATCACATCTAGCTCATATTCAAATTGCAAAGCTTCAAAGCAAGGCCATTATTTAGCTAATGCCACTATATCATATTGAAGAACATAGCTTATTATTCGATAACACCATGTAGGGCTTTTTATCATTAAATCATTAGCATATCACTAATGATGTTGATGAAACAATGTCTGCAGAAGAATGAAGAAGAAAATTATTATGTTCCATAGCTGATGATAATCACTAATATAGATGTACTCTTACATATTTTATGTCCACCGAAATTTTCGCTGTCACTTAAAATTTTAAATTTCTTTTACAAAGCATTTGCACTACTTGTAGCACTAGTAATTTTTGTTATGTAATTTGCAATATAGAAGGCTGATCACTCCAGAACCTTTTTCTTTGTTTCTGTTGGCAGAACCTCTTTATATTGATGATTTGGAGAAATTGCTTGATGAAAATATGGAGAGTTCTTTCAATACAGAAATTGATGATGGTAGTGTTGAAGAGGTATGCTCCTTTCAATCTTTAGCCCTTCTCTATTAGCTAAAGTTTACAAGTTCCAATAGTTAGGGGTATAAATAAGCTGGACTTGAACTAGCCCCGGAGCTTGTTCGTGTTCGGCTCGTTCGAAATTAGCTCGTGATTTGCTCGAATTAGCTCGTGTTCGGCTCGAAAGCTTGATCATTTAGTTTTTAATCAAGCATCTGAGATTATTAAAATTTTATTTAAAAGCCCTTACAATAGTTTATAATTATGCTGTAATAACTCAGTCCAACATCCATAACTGACATATTTATAGCACTCAAGTGAGGGATTTCCCTTTATACTCTTAAAACCTTTAACCAAATTTCTCATGTGGGACTAAAGCTTTAGCTATAGTGTAGAAGCTGCCTGTCAGCTATAGTTTTAGTTTATTAAAAAAAAAGGCCCTTTCCCCAATAAAACTAAAAAAGAGCCCATTTATATATATACCACACGATTCTTATGTATTTACATATCTAGGTCATAAACTTTACTTTTTTAGATTTATACCACCTCAGTCTTCAAAGTGTAGTATAAAAAATTAGGGGCAAAAATGTTCGTGTTCGGCTCTCTTGCTTGACGAACAAATCGAACACAAACTACTTAACATGTCAAACACGAGTTGTGCGGGAACGAAGAGCTTGTTTGACAGCCCTACTAATAATGGACTGTTGTCCCAAAGCATTTCATCAGATTTGTGCTATACTATGCTAAAATTACACGTAAACATCCAATTGAGGGATGAATGAGATTAACTTTCCTTCCTGTAGATTTTTGAAAATAAGGGGATTTTGCATATATACCATGCAATTTTTTTGGGCACGTAAAGTTTGATATTTACATTTATAAAACATTGGTGCTATAAAAATTAGTAAAAATGGCATTTTTTATATTTTGTTAACATTTTGAGCGATATGAATGTAAATATTAAATTTTAAGTGTTACATATATAAATTCAAAGGAATTGTGTGATATCTATGTAAATGCCCCTTAAATTAATGCATTTAAGTTAGAAAATAGTGTGTTCTAAAGGGAAAATGATTTGTGTAGTGTATTCTATCTCTTAACTTCTATCCTCTCTAAATTATGGTGTGAATATCCATTGGGTTGCACCTAGTTTTCTCGCAAGATCATAGAATCAAAACGGCCTCTTATATTTCGTGCATTCAAGACATTTTATACTTTCTGCGTTACGAACCCACAAGAGAGAAGGCATAAGAGAGGAGAAATTATTACGTGCAGATGAGAAAGATGTTGAAGGTGCACGGGAGCACCAAACCAACAAGTGCTAATTCATGGCATTCGTGCATTGTTGTATGAAAATATGCGCACCGTTCGCACCTTCCTCGTATTTGCGTAATAACTTATTTCATTAGAGGGAGGAACAAAAGCGAAAATGTATCATACTTGTATTGTATCAATGCACCATGGCTTTATCACACAAAGTTGCCTTGATACTTAGGAATTTGCATACATAGCACACAAGTCTTGTGTATTTACATATCTCGCTCCTAATCTTTTTTTTTTTTACATACATATTGTAGTGAAAGGTGTATTTCACTTTTTAAAAGGTGATAATAGTGCTATTTTTGATGTGATATTATGCAGGTTGCCGAACAATTAATGGTTATACATGAAGACCTTCTTCGAGGAAATTTTGCATCAATTGAAGACCTGAGGAAAGCAGCTCCTGCGACCACCGCTGTCTCTCAAAGTAGAAAGGTAATGTAAAGTTTTTGTTTTCTTTATATGGCGAGTCGGCACACCCCATGGATACAAATTCGAACGAGTCAACTCTAACGAGTCTTAGACTAGTTTATCATTAAAAAAACTCAATGCGACTCCGCCGTCTACCGTTAAATTCCTGAAATTATATGTATCCGTAACATTTACGAAAAAAATTCTTACACTAAATTAGACGTGTTATAAATTAAGTTTGAGTTGAGCTCGAGTCATATTTTCGTTGAAATGATATAAATTGAAAAATGCGTCAAAATGATTTTATAGATTGGGTAATGTCTTTGCATTTTTAACTATTATTTTTCGGTGATGTATATTATTTTATAAATGTGATTTAATTGATATGTTAAAATTATGATTGCCCATCCTAGGACTTCAAAGACTTGAACAACTCATTTGACACCTCTAGATATGGTAATTTTAAAGGGTATGCATTCCAATTCTAAGGGTTATTTTGATATATATATATATATATATATATATATATTTTGTGGGAAATTTACATATATACCACATAATTCTTATGTATTTACATATATAACACCTAAAGTTTTATAGTTACACTTATAAATATTAGTGTCGCGAACCTATACGTGAGATGTATTTCGCTTTTAAAACATTAATAATGGTGGTATTTCTTATGTGATGTTAAAAATTTTGAGTGTTGTAAATATAAATATGCAATTTTAGGTGTTAGATATGTAAATACATTAGAATTGTGTGGTATATATGTAAATACTGAGGTTTGTACTGCTAAGTTGGGAATTTTTATTGCTTCATTCTGATCTGCAAATCTATTATTTAAAGATGCACACTTTACATACATACCACCCAATTTCTTTGTATTTACAGATCTAATACCTAAACTCCACATTTTACATTTATACCTCTAAAATCATTAATATCACATTAAAATTACCACTATTTAAACTTTTAAAAAGAGATGGCCCTTTTTCACACATAGGTAAAGTGGCATATATGTAAATACATTGGAATTATGTGGTATATATGTAAGTTTTCCTTCTTTTAAAATTGCTATTCAAATTTTCTTAGTCCTATTTTTTTTATGCTTAAAACAATCACTACTTTCTATTATTTTGATTTCTACCCATAAACAATGCATCAATGCAAAATTTAATGGTTTTCTGAACAGGTTGAGGAGAGTTCTGATGATGAAGGATCAGATATGGTTGTTGATGAATCTCCTCAAACTGAAAGTTTAGGAGACAATAAAAGTGAAGAAATTCAAGTTGATGATGATGGATGGTGTGTCGTGCCGCCTAGGCGCGGTCGAGGCAAGCGGTCGGGTTAACGGTCTTTTCTAATTTAAAATTATATATATGTGTGTGTGCCGCTCGCCGTGACTATTTGGTTGGCAGCTGTGTTGTCAGTCGTGAGTCTCCTGGGATTACGGGTTCGAGCCCTTCTGAGTGCATCAGCCTGCAGTATGAGATCGAGTGGTTAAGACAGGTATACTGTATTGAGGATTTGGTGTTTTGGTTAGATAATTTTGTTGGTTGATGTGGTAATTGCATATTTTTGGTAGCTATAGAAAGCTATCAAATTAAAAATTTACAATAATAGGGGTGTCAGTAATTGACCTGACATCGGCTCAACTTTAAAAAATAATTTTTACTTGAGTATGGATCGTGAATTTATTTCTAAGGTTCGAGTTGATTGGCCAACTTGAAAATGACTTGAAGTTAACCCGCTAATCTGATATTGACTCGATATTGATTCGTGAACTTGAGATTGATCAAAATTTGACTTGAATCGACCCAAATGAATTACTATTGAGTTTTTACGGGTAGGCGGATCAGGTTTGGGTTTGATTTTCTGAAGTTTTTAGCATTAGGTCCAGGCTCAGGTCAAGATATACCTGCTAATCTGATATTGACTCAATATCGATTTGTTAACTCGAGGTTGATCACCATTTGACCTGAAGCAACCCAAATGACTTATCGTGCTTATATAGGTAGGTTTTGGGCAGTCGGTTGAAGGCAGATTGGGTTTGGGTTCTGAAGTTTTTACTACTTAGGCTTGGCTCAAGTCAAGCAATTTTATTTCGGCTTAATTTCGGGTCAGGCCTGACCCAATTTGATAAATAACACCCACCATACGATATTTTGGGTTGGTAGGGTTATAGATAGGGGTGTAAACGAATCAAACACGAACAAACAGAGCTAGTATTCGTGTTCAAAATGTTTAAACACATCACTGTTCATGTTTGGTTTGTTTAACAAACTAAACGAAAAAAAATTGTTCGTGTTCGTTTCATTTGTTTATCGAACAAATCGAACAAGAACTTCCTGATGAACCGAACAGAAACTGTTCGCTAACAACGAGCTTTTTTGACGGCCCTAGTCATGGATCATAAATTTCCTACAATGATCATATCCTAATAAATTTAGTTATAAAATAATTCTCTTAAAATCATTAGAAAATTATGAGCATAATAAAATAAAAGAAAATTAAGGTTTAGCTATGCAAATGAATATGATTTGAATGGGTATGTAAATGCCCATTTATTTTATAATTTAGGAAGAATTAATATATTAGGCATGTTATATTCTTTTAATAATTATTTAGTAAAATAAAAACAATTATTTTTGAATAAATATGATTAAAATTTAATATTTAATATTTTATTTTATATTGAGCAATTTCTTCTTTTTTTTCTCCTAATTTCGCATTCTCGTTGTCGTTTTATTGTAAAACTACTATAGTTTATATTATTCTCCTTTATAATAAAAAAAATGGCTAGGCTCAAACTCGTAGATTTATTCTCGAGTTCGATAAAATTAATCAAACTCAAGCTCAAGTTGAGGGTAGCTCGAGCTCAACTCAGCTCGTTTACACCCGAGTATGAATGATTTGGGTGATATAAATGATCATTTATCAAATGCGAAGATGCATATGAATTGGATTTTATGTATTTAAATGCCCCATAATAAATATACAAAATAAATACAAAACATTTACATACAAAACCCATAATTTTCATATATTTACATACCAACCCCCAAACATTCACAACACTTTAGCATCATTCATAGCCCATGAAAACATATATTCTATTTTTAACAACTAAATAATATAGTATTTATTTATTAGACATGCCATGCATGTGAATATGAAAGTTTAGATGTAAAATATGTAAATACATAACTATTTGGTATACATGTAAATGCCATTGAAAAATAATTTTGCCAAGAATATCATAATAAATATAAATAAAAAAGCTTCTAAATTCCATTAATATTAATATATTTATTTAAAAAAATCTTCTATATACACTGCCTCTATAACTCATTTCTATATCTAAAGCTCTTATCTATGATCTAAATCAACAAAATTTCAATAATAATAATAATAATTCATGCATGTACCTATTGAGAAGATTGAAGAGAGAGCTCCTGCTGCTCATCAGGTTCGGATGAGCTGCTTGCAGAGCGATCATGGCTTCCTTCTCTTCCACACTGCAGCCTCGAGCTCTCAAATTCTTCTAATAGCAGATTCTGTATTCGCTTCCTTAAGCCTGAAGCATCTTCAGGCTGGAACCACTTGCTACCAAACTGCCAAATTTTTAAGAGCAAATGCAAAAGGTTTGATTAGTAAAATACGAAAAAAAGAAGGGCATTTATGTATTAACATATCTAACACTTAAACTTTGATTTTTTACATCTATATCACTCAAATCTTTCATATCACATAAAAAATATCGCTATTTTAACTTTTAGAAGATGAAATGAATCTTTACATGAATAAGGCAGCATACACGTAAAAAATTGAGGTTTAGATGTTACATAGATATATATATATATATATATATATATATTTAATAAAAGAATGATCAGGGGCTATTATATGAGGTCCCAGCTACCCTCATGTGCCTAATTATTTGAGGACCGTCTTTATTACCGGCAAGTGGCTAGAGGGAGATTCGAACCCGTGACCTGAGAGTACTTACAACCTTTAAAAAGGCTCCTCTACCAACAGGTTAAGACTGGCGGCACTGGTTTAGATGTTAAATGTAAATACATAAGAACGGAGTAATATGGGAGCAAATCTTCCAAAAAAAAAAAAAAAAAAAGATACATATATACCACATAATTCTTATGTATTTGTATATCTAACAACTAAACTTTAGTATTTACATATTATATGATGTTGAGACCTTTAAATCACATCAAAGATACCACCAATATCAAGTTCTCTAAAAGGAGTAATACATTTTCATGCATATATATATATATATATATATATATATATATATATATATATATATATATATTCTGATGTAATTGGGATATCAAAGTATTACACAAGTAAATATCAAAATTTATGTATTGGTTATGTAAACATACAAGAATTGTGTGGTATGTATGTAAAACTTTGAAAAAACAGAAGAGTATTTACATACATACCTTCCAATTCCTATGTATTTACATATCTAACATCCAAATTCTACTTTTTACATTTATACTGTCCAAATCTTTAATCACATCATAAATACCGCAAGTTTAATTTTCATAAAGTGAAATAATACACCTTTTCATGCACAAAAAGCGTAGTATATGTATATATATATATATATATGTATGTATGTATGTATGTAAAAATTGAAATTCAGGTGTTAGATCGCAGATAAAAAGAATTGAGTGGTATGTAAATCTTCAGAAAAAAAACAATAACTTTAGGCTAACCATATGAAGATCTTTCTTGTTGAGTCTTTGGGGAGCCTCATTGATAAATCGTTCCATGAAATACAGGACGAAAACGCCACAATCATACTCATTTTTTTGCTGTGGTACCTGATGAATTAGAAAAAAATTAATCGAATAATTAAGTGGTAATTAGGGTTGATATCTGGCATTAAGAACAGTAATTATAGTGGGTTAAAGAAGTATGAAATCACAATGACACTGTTCGGGTATATGAAATATCTGAGGTGATGGTGAAATAGAAAAAATTTTAAATTATGGGGAGGTTGAGGGTAAAGGATAAAGAAGCTGTTGTTCAAGGAGCTGCAATGGCTACAACAACAACAACAACAAAGCCTAAATCCCACTAAGTGGGGTCGGCTACATGAATCCTTTTTGCTCGGTTGAGTCCTATTTAGTGCCAAATTTTCGTTTAATTCTAATAAATTAAGATCATTTTTTATGCAATAAGCCCAAGTTTTTCTAGGTCTACCTCTGTTTTTCTTAACATAAGTTGTATCTAAAACATCTACTCTCCTAATCGGATCATCAGGTGGTTGACGTTTAATGTGACCAAACCATCTAAAGCGACTCTCTCTAATTTTATCTGTCACTGGTGCAACATCAACCCTATTACGGATATATTCATTTCGCATTTTGTCTCTAAGTGTAATGCCACTCATCCACCAAATCATTCTCATCTCGACAACACTTAACTTAGCATTATGCTTCTCTTTTAGAGGCCAACATTCAGCACCATAGAGCATTGCATGTCTCACCACCATCTTATAAAATTTTCCTTTCAGCCTAAGCAGTTTCACACAATAGGCCGGGATGCATTCCTCCACTTCAACCAACCAACCTGAATTCTACTACGAACATCCCAATCAATATCATCATCACTTTGAACAATGGACCCGAGATATCTAAATCATTCACACATTTTAATAATTTGATCACCCAAAGTTACACTTCTGTCACTAGAGTTACTATTATTAAAATTACATTCCATGTATTCAGTTTTAGTTCTACTCAAACAAAGACTTTGAGACTCCAATGCAGACCTCCATAATTCAAGTTTTTCCTGGGTTTTTTCTCTCGTCTTATCCACGAGGAGGATATTAACAACAAAAAACACACACCAAGGTACATCCTCTTATAAATGTCTAATAAGACCATACATAAATAAAGCAAAAAGATATGGGCTTAAAGCCGATCCCTGATGTAAACCAACAAAAATAGTAAAATATTTGATCAATCCTCCTTCAGATCGAACACATGTAACAGCTCTAATATACATATCTTTAATGACTTGAATATAAGTCATATTAACACCTTTCTTCTCAAGGACTCTCCAAAGAACATCTCTAGGAACCTTATCGTAAGTTTTTTCTAAATCAATAAAAATCAAATGTAGATCCTCCTCATTATCTCTGTACTTCTCTATCAAACCTTTCAATAAATGTATAGCTTCCATAGTAGACATGCCCGGTTCATGACGCTGAGAGTGTAGCTGAGATGACTGCTTTGAGGGAGTTAATCGCAGATGCTATCTATGGCAGCTGATCCACTAAGTCTTCTTTATTTCATATATTATAGGTTTATTTTCGTCAGCATGTCTTCTTTTTTTTATTTTTTTTTTTGATCTAACAATTGGTATTATTATTATTTTTTTGGCAGGTATAGTAACATGTCTTCTAGGATTATGGGGACAAGCAGAGTTGTTTTGTGTTATTGTGGACTACCGACTCCGTTACTCATATCGCGTAAGCCTCATAGCTTTGGGAGTCAGTTCTACGGTTGTTGCAGGAGTGTTTCAGCTCGTTGCGGTTTCTTCTGATGGGCCGACACTTCCACATGTTACACTGCCAGTAATGATAGAAATCCGATATTTTATCAGGTTGATAGTGCAGCTGAGGAAAGACGTAGCCAGAGTTTCAAATTGAATATTTTAATATTTCTCATTGTAATTGTATTTGTCTTTATCCTTTTTTCTTTTTTTGATATTCACGATAGTGTGAGAAATATGTCATCTTTTGGAAGTGATATGTGATGACTTTTATGCTTCTGGATTATATGCTTCTTTACTACCAATAAGTTTATCTCGAATAAGTTCACGCAAACAGCTTTTACGGACAGTATGCGATAGAGTTCATTTATACAACTATAACTACCAATAGTTTATTCGAATAGTTCACGCAACAATGAATGCAAACTTATTATGATAATTCATTGATTATCGAATAAGTTCGTTTATCAACGATATTATAAATAATCAACAGCTGCCCCAAACAGACCCATAGTCAACCAGAAAATTCACCCTATCAGAGGATAGAGAAAATGATAAACAATAGCAGGTTGTCTTTTATAGAATGGCCCCTGCCAAGAGCAAGAAGTGACACAATAACAAATCTAGGTTCCAGCTTAAAATCAAGAAGGATAAAACCATCAATCTAACCTCAAACTGACCATAGCAAAATTTAAGGTTTCTACGAGGTTTATTTTGAGAAATGTTGGTTTAACTATAATGCTTGATGCACTCCAATGGGTAGCACACTGTCCTAAAAAGAAGAATGAAAAATTTCAACATGTTGGGTTTGAGTGCTCGTCATGTCCCAAAAATAAATAAATAAATTATTTGATTAATTAATTTTAAAAAACGAACATCGCTTAGCGGGACGACCAGTCTTACTTAAATGCACTGATGCAACTAAGCATTTCCAAACATTTCAGACACCCTTATAAATGGATAATAAATTGGCTTCCAAGTCTGGAATATTTAACAGGTGGCAGTTTTGCCATGGGTAGAGTAACAGGACGTTTGGAATCACTTTTATTTATTTTTTATTTCTTATGTATCATTATTATTTTGTTTTATTTATATTTTAATTTGAAAAACAATCAAAACAAATAAAAAATATGTTAATTTATATTCAGGAATAAAAAAAAAGACATAAAAAATATACTAAGCAAACATATTTTTAAAAATAAAAGCAAAAACAGAAAACAAAGGGAAATTTTAAATACTTATCGCACAATACATATGTATCTACATATCTCACATTTAAACTTTCATATTTATATACATAGCACTTTAGTGTTTTAAAACTGTGCATGAAAATGTGTATTTCAATTTTAAAACAAATCTATCCCAGACAAGCCCTAAACGTTTACATGTATGTATGTTGATTTTAGGCTTGATTTCTCTCAAGAAAGTTTTGAATTCATGGAGATGGACCGGGATGCTCCACAAGGTCTTTCCCATAAATAACTAGTAACTAGAATTTTCCTACTGCCTAATTATATTGGTGACTAAGGATTTCAAACGGCCACCTGAAGAATACAGATTTCAAATGATTGTATATGTCGTTCGGAAGAGTTGTACAAACTAAAAGAACTGCTCAGAACTAGCTATAAAAGAATTTAACGCATGGAAGCAAAATAGAAGAAGCATAGAAATACCTTGATTTCTTTCCTGTCAATTTTTAAAGGTTTGTCATTCGATATCTTTTCTCCAGTGTGAACATGTGGAGAAGACGTATTTTGCTTCACGTACCTCCATTCTTCTGTTAAGAAACTACAGAGTATAATTTTAGCTTAATGTAAGGAAGTTCCAGGGAACAAATAATATGAACTCTAACTGAGAACCTGCTTAATTACTAGTAGAGTGAGGAAATCCATTTTCAGAAAATATAACTTCATTTAATAGGAAGCGATTTTTTCCCCTTTTCAAACATTTTCTTTCGTATTTTAACATTAGAAAGTAAATGTGTCATTAACTTTAGTTGAAGGGGGGTGATTATCCATAGTTTGGATAAAAAAAAAAAATACTCTCTAGCAGTGCAGGGGATTTACCACATTCTACAATGTAGTAAATAATAAAGAATAAAGAAAAAGTCAGCAGTGTAATCATAGTCATCATCATTAGAATTATTAGACCTATTGGGAGTTGACTTTATGAATCCTTCTTCACCATTCTTATTTAGTATTGCATGAATTGCTCAAGAGTAAGTGTCAAAATAGTCCCCTGACCATTTACAAATGGTTATTTTAATCTCGGAGATCATAAAAGTATTAAATTAGTCCCCGTACTTTTTAGTGAGTTGAAATAGTATTAAGAAAGTGATCGTTTTAATCCCGATAAAAGAGATTGTTACGCGGGCACTTTCCTGCACAATTTTCATGGTATTGTAGCTATTACAGTGCTACGGGATTTAAAATCAAGGGAGACGGTAGATAGGAGACGGGCCCATTGAAACTGTATCGTTTTCCTCTCTTATGCGTTTTCTCTTGTTATCTTTCATTTATTTTTAATTATTTCCTATATATGTGTTGTATTAGGATTTGGAAGTCAAATATTATGATATTTTCTGTTAGGACAGTTGTCGGTGTCTAGGGTTTCCCCTTTTAAGACTATAGTGAAGGCGAGAAAGTGCTCCGGCTATAACTTATCCGAGGTAGTAATCTCCTTCCAAGAGATTGAGTGGTTCTCCGGCTGTAGCTCATTCACGATGGGATATTTATCCATACCCAACTCTACCACATCCTTTCCAGCCACTGCCATTGCCTTCCCCTCCCACCCCTTCGCTGCCCTTGCAGTCCCAACTCACCACCTTTGCTGCTGCCCATGTTCCCTCCTTCGCCTCGCTGATTCGACCGCTGTCCAGCCTTCGTACTTGCTGCAGCCGCCCAGGACAGCAGCCTTGCTATGTTTTTTTTTTCCTGTTGACCCGCCACCTTGCCACCTTTTTCGTTCATTCTAGCCATCCCCTCACTGTCGCAGCCCTAGAACAACACTCCTCTTGTTGTATTGCAATTCACAACCCTTCCCCTGCTACCCGTCGTTGTCATTTGTTGCAGTTCACAGTCTTTTTCCTTCGCTGGTCCTTGCTGTCCCAGCCCTCTCCTTGGATGTCGCTGCCGTTCCAGGTCCTCCGCTTCATCGCCAACATAATTCCAGCCACTCCTGCTGTCCCGATAACCCACAACCCATTTCAGCCTCCTACCACCACTCCTGAACACCTAGCTCATTTCCACAATCCCCAAATCGACCCCTAGTGTGAGCTTGTATTGTTTTGTTGAAATTATCCTTCCAAGTGTGTTTGGTTGTAACTGTCTTTGTTTTTAGTAAGAACATTTATTTTTTCTATTGTGATTTGGGTTAATTTCAATATAATTTGGTATCAGAGCTAACCTAATACCAGTCATATCTTAAAGTTTCTAGCATTCCCAAATCCAAAAAAAATGTCCCCCACCCTACACATCTCCTTCCACCGACCTATACTCAAAACCCCAACCACGCCACCGTCAAGACAACTGCTGAAATCTGATCAATAACCTATTATAAACAACAAATAATGGCTACTTCGCCAAGTGCTACGTCAGCATGATGCCATTGAGAAAAGAACCCGGGACAGGATCATCGTCAACTGTAATAGTGAAAGTCGTGAGGAAGAGCAAGCAAAACACTTGAATCCCTTCCTTAGAAATGATTCAAGTATAGAATAAGACAGATTGCAATGCTTTGGGGTAAAGTATCAACAAAGATCTAGAGCTGAAGTGCCTATTGAAAGATATAAAGACAAGTTGTCTGTGGAAGGATACAGAGATGCGGAGCCTATTGGAAGATATAGAGATGAGATGCATGTTAGAGAATACAGAGATGGATTGTCTGTTGGAAGATACAGAGATGGATTGCCTGTAGGAAGATACAGAGATATGAGAATAAAAGTGGACCTACCGGACTTCAAGGAGAGAATAGATTCAGCTGACTTCCTAGGGTGACTGCCAACTATTGACCGGATCATTGAATACAAGGAGGTACCCGATGATAGAATAATTAAGGTTGTGGCCATCAAGCTGAAGAGGAATGGTTCTTTGCGATGGGAGAATTTGAAGAGAGAGACAGGGAGAATGACGAGATATAATTACTTCCTCGGAGAAGATGAATAAGAGATGCAGCTACATTACCTACTCCCAAACTATCTCCAGGATATTTTCTTGAAGCTCTATTACTTGCAGCAGAATGAGCTATCAGTAGAGGAGTACACGACAAAATTTATGTAGTTAAGTTGAAGTGTGAGCCGAATGAGACAGAGGAGCATGCCGTAGTCAAGTATTTGGGAGGGCTTCAAGCCCATCAACAGTAATATGGTCTAGATGCAACCCTATTGTGACGTCAGACCTTAGCACTAAAAACGAAGAGACAACAAAAGCAAAGTAGGCAACCACCGCCAGCCAGACAACAACCCACAGTTGGAGACCAGGACCACGCCTCAAGGAGCGGAGCAGACTAGTTAAGAGCAAACCATAGCCACTTCGAGCGAGAATAAACCTAAGAAGATTAACATGCCCACTATAGTCTCAGCCAGAAAAGGTTTCATGTGACATGTTTTTGGACACATTGCTCCAAGTTGCCCGACGAGCTGAGTTTTGACTTTCACCGAGCAAGGGCAATGGAGGAAGTTTGCAGTGAAGGAGCAACTAAAGAAAAGTGAGTATCAGCTTCCACTAGATGAGGGTGAGATGCTTGTGATTATTAGTTGAGTCTATAAGACTTAAGGCATTGAGAAAGCAACAATGGCCGCACCATAATATATTATACACTCGTTGCACCATGGAAGCAAAAGTAGGTAGCATCATCATTGATAGGGTTAGTGACAAGAAAGTTGTGTCCACACTGATCGTTGATAAGTTGAGCATCGCGACTCAGAGACATATACAACCATATTCTCTAACATGGTTGAAGAGGGATAATAGGATCAACATTGACATGTGTCGCATAGAGTTTTTGAATAGGATTCAACTGTAATATCAAGTTTGATGCGATATGGTGCCCATGGAAGCCTGCAACATTTTGCTAGGGAAACTGTGGTAGTATGATCGCGAAACTCAACATGATGGTACATGAACACCTACTCATTCACTAAAAAAGACAAGTGCATAGTCCTACCTTCTGCGAAGCCCAAGATTATAGATGCCCTTGCCAGCAGAGAAACATAAAAAATATCAGTCCTAGTGATGACAGAGGACCGTGAGAAAAGCGTCAGAAGTAGACACAAGACAACTAGTACAGAGAATTTCAGGACATCTTGTTCGCCAGCTTACCACCATCGCCACCACCATTCAAGGAGATTCACATTGTGTTCAACTCAGATCGGGTTGAATCAACCTTGGGTTGCTTTTGGAGAATTCAGCAGGATGCACTTGGTACGGAATCCTGTTCAGCTCAAGAGGGTATCCAAAATGGTTGGACCGATAGGGATGTTTACTCGCAAGTAGAGAAAACTCCTTAGGTGCTTTGGGGGGCAGTGCAATTGCCACTGGAATCCAAGTGTTTCTCAGGCTGCAATTGAAGACCCCTAAAGCCAGGGAAATTACAACTTAGCTAGTTTCAACATACAGACAAAAGTTTTGACCATTGAGGTCAAAGTTTTTTTTTGTAAAGAATTTTCATTTTAGCTGCTACAGTACCGTGGGATTCAATATCGCAGGAGACGGGAGAAGGGCCGCCAAAAGAGTCTCATTTTCCTTTCTTATATATTCTTTCTTTTTATCTTTCATTCATTTTTAGTCATTTCCTATATATGTATTGTATTAAGGTTTGTAAGTCAGTTTTATGATGTTTTTTGTTAGAATGGCCGCCAACATCCAGGGCTTCCCCTTTTAGGGTTATATCCAAAAGTGAGAAAGTGCTCTAGTTGTAACTCATCTAAGGTGGTGATCACCTTCCAAGGGACCGAGTGGTGCTCCCGGCCACAGCTCATTCCTGTGGGGATATTTATCCTTACTCAACTCCACCGCAACCTTTCCATCCACCACCATTGTCTTCCCCTCCCTCCTCTCTGCTATTCTCGCAGTCCCAACCCTCCACCCTCGCCACCGTCCCTATTCCCCCCCTCATCTCATTGTCTGACCATTGTCTAACCCTTTGTATTTACTACAGCAGCCTAGGACAACAGTCTTGCCCAAGTGATTTGAATATCTATAAGACTACGAAAATGATAAAAAGATGCAAGAATAAAATAAATAAACCGAATTTGTAATAATTGAAAGAAGCGAACCGAAAGAAATGTGGGTAAAAGTTGGGATCTCATGGGAACTTAATAAGAGTAATGAAGGAGGATTCATTGTTCTAGCCCCAATAAAGTGAGACACAACAGTTATGCCAAATTCATCTCTAATCCATTAAAATGCTTTATATCATATTAAATATTTACATCAGGCTCTGATTTTATTGAATTTCCAAAAAGATAATACAAATGTAATTTCACATGTAAAAATTCCGGGTACAAGATATAACAAAAACAGAAATGATCACTAGAAATATAATATTAAAGCATCCAGGGTTTCTTACCGGCAAACAACATCAAAAATTAGTAAGCTTATATGCAAACCCAACGAATCCAGGTGAAGAATAATAGGGCGTGGGCGTGTTTCATCTTCCTTCGCCCGGATAGATATAATGACCAAGCTCCAGTGCAAACTGATTTCATGAAGCCAAATTAATCACGCAATAAATTTCCGTTTCAGTAAGAGCATTTACCAAATAATTAAAAAAATAAATAATAATAATAATAATAATAATAATAATAATAATAAATTAGTCCATGCATATTTCAAAAAAAAAAAAGGAAAAAAATCAAAAACTACATAGTCAACCAACAGAAGCACAAATTGAGCATTAGAAATTTTGGAACACTAAATTAAAAAATAAGAGTATAATCACAGCATAAGTTGAAATAGAATGATACAGGTTAACAACTAGTTTACCATGGAATCAAGAACTCCATGAGTTATAATACAAGTCAGCCACACAGTAACGGTATTTATAGAGCATCTAAAAGAAAACCTTTTTCTTACTAGTGATTAACCTAGAGAACTTGATAAGTTGACATCAGCACAAAACTGTGGGCTCATAAAAAGAAATCAATAAAATTTTCTTTAATGTTCCAAATTCTTCAGACCATGCAACAATAGAATCTGCAGACAAGAATAGGGCTGTCAAAACGGCTCGTTGTTCGCAAGCAGCTCGTGTTCGGCTCGTTCGCTAAGTTAACGAGCCGAACACGAACAAAGATTTGTTCGTTCGTGTTCGGCTAGTTTTGGCTTGGAATATTACTCATCAATTTTATATATATATATATATTCTAAAGAGTAGTATTTTTAAAAAATTTAATTGACTACAAGGCTACAATGATTTATAATCAATTAAAAGTATTAATTAAGAAAATATAATAAAAATTATTAAATTAGATTCAAATGATGTTTTAATATAAACAATAATTTGTAAATCTTGTCCCAATCCTTAACATCTTATGGGTACGTGATTAGGGTTGTCAAAACAACTCTTTGTTCGTGAATGGCTCGTGTTCGGCTCGCCAAACAAACGAGCTGAACACAAACACACTTTTTGAGATCAAAATATAAACTAGTCGGACACGAACATTGACTAGGTCAATTGTCACCGGTACAAGAATTTTGCACCATTTCAAGTAGGAAAAAAAGGGGGGCATTTACATACATCGCACACAATTTTTAGGTAGTTACATATCTCACACCTAAACTTTCAAATTTACACAACTGCACTCAATTCTTTAATATCACATCACAGCTATAACTTTTTAAAAGTGAAATACACCTTTTCATGCAAAAGTTTAAAACTCCGAAGTGCTATGTATGCAAATATTAAAGTTTAGGTGTGGATATCTAAACACATAAGAATTGTGTACTGGGTGTGTAAATTCCCAAAAATTTAAAATGCATGAATTTTTTAGTTCCCCTATTTAAAGACCAATATCGTTAACACTAAAACTAGACTTGTCTTAAGCCAACTCAATGGCTACGGAACGAAATTTAGAGAGTGAGCTCAATGTGAGAGCTACTATGTGAAGCTACCTGATAGATGCTTTGTATTGAACATTAGGACCGTTGAGTTGTACATCACAAATACTGCCTACATTTACATAAAAAGGGATTAAACTCAAGGTATTTTGGCTTGTTTTGCTTGTTATTTTGAGATTCATGAGTTGTGTTGGTTAAAGTGATTGATTGTAATTATACTGAAGACTCTAATATCCTGGCTTGGCATGTAATTGTCAGACTTAATGACTTTGGGAAAATAAATTATGACCAAGTAAAAGTTGTCTTACTTGAGCTCTTTGTAATGGTTTTGGACGCTTTGATGTGAATGCCCATTTACTGCTATCTATGGAGCTTCAATGTTTCCAACTTTCCATCAACTGAGGAAATGACAAAATAAGCTACCTAAGAAGTCATGGTGAAGCCCTCCAGCAATTACACAACCCATGCAAGAGGGATCCAAAAACAATGGTTGCCAGCTACAGCAATACTCTCAAACTAAAGAGTAACTAAGATATTGCCATCAAAAGATTACTAAAAAGGAGGAGGAAGATCTGCTTTGAGATCGGTGTCACTAGTGGGTCATCAGAGCAGATGTAGCCCTTAGTACAAGCAAAGTGATGCGGGACTCGTATGCATAGCAGGGAATCATGTCCGGGGAGAACAAGGTAGTGATTCCACATATCACCACGATCACAAGATCTGATCACGCTTGTTCCGTGGAATTTTCCTCGTATGTAGGCACCGGGAGGCTTTCCCTCTCAGGTTTTCTGATTATATACTAATTTCCTTCTTTCTTTTAGTTTTCACTATTTAATCATTTCAAACCAAGTTATTTTCTATTAGGGAACTCATATATCTTGTATTTTGTTGTTTGACTAGCTTGGATTTTAAGTATTGTGGAGATTTTAATCTCTAGTTAGTGCTTTAAGGAATATTGTATCATCTTCTTTTTGTAAGCGGTCTGCCTGTATCTTGCTCAAGCAGAGGTGGTGGATCCTCTTCGCCATCCAAACTTCGTCGTCTCACCATTGACCCATTGTTTTCGATCTAAATGCAAGTCGAACCGTTCGAATTACTGTCCAATAGCAGATTTCACCTCATATCCCTTTCCAAACGCCATCTACCACCTATATTCCTCTTCCCTCGCTACTCCACAACCGTTCCTAGCTAAATCCCCTTCTTAACACCTTCAGGGGGTGTTTAGTAGCACATTTTTAACATGATATAGCCATAGACTTAACTTAAATCTAGCCAAACACAAAAAAAAAAAAACAAACAAACAAACAAACAAAACAAAAAGCTAAATCCAACTCTCTGTTAAACCAAATTTATTTCAGTTCCGCTTTCTCTACAGCCGTTCCATCTACAAATTCGGATTTTAATAAATACCACAGAGAGATGGATTTAATGGATTTAGGTTGACGTTACTCACAATCTTTGTTCCCTTCATGAGCTCGCCGGAAATCCGAATTTGATAAATCCTACTTAATGTAAATCCTATCCTGCAGCCAACACCACCTCAAGAAGCCATGGAATGGTATCATTTAGTATCAGAGTTCGACTAATTCTACCTTTCCAGGAATTTGGCTACCTTGCCCCAAATCTAAAATTTCAAAGCAAAAAAAAATACCCCCACCATAAACAAATTATTTCCACTGCAATTCCTAGCCCAAACCAAAATTAATCAAATCTTCTCACCTTCACCAAAATTTTAACCCGACACCTACTATTAAAACCCAAGCCTCCAACCAAATTTAATTTACAATCCTAGATCAGCCACAAACCTGATTAGAAGAATGGGACGTCATGCCACCAAGGTGAAACCCTCAACAAAGTGTTTGAAGATCACTATAAAGTATAAAAAATGGAAAATCGTCCAACCACAACAAACGCATGTAGCCTTTGAGAGAATACAACCTGGTGAGGTCAATCATAGCCATAACGGTAACTCGCTAAATCAAGAAAATAAAGTGAATCTCTTCTATCGAGAAAATTTCAGTGACGAAAAAACTAGTTCCTAGGAGAGTTGGCATGGAATATCAGATAAGGTAGTTTCTTGAAGCAAAAGTAGATTTATCGGATTTAAAGGTCGCTTGGATTCGGGCATTTATCCAATGGCTCCAAACAATGGAACGAATTTTTGAATACAAAAGCACTCCCTAATACAAAAGAGTTAAATTGACAATCATCAAGCTCAGAAAAAAAATTTTTTGTAACAGGAGAACCTAAAGCGTATTCGACAGCTGGAATGAAAGAATAAAATCACTACCTAATCTAAACTTAAAAGGAATATACATTACAAATATCTTCTCCCATATTATTAACGACAAATGTTCATAAAACTTCACCACTTGTGCAGAGAGATGCTTTTGTGCAGTACACAACTGCTTTTGAGCCTCATGCTCCAATATAAGTTTATCGAACCAGTGGAGCACACAGTAGTGAGGTATTATTAGAATTGATGCAGCTGCAGCCGTATTGATCCCTACTTGATGTACAAACCCTAATTTAAATGTGAAGAAAAAGCAACGTCACAAAGTGACCGCCACACCTTACAAGCATATTTCAACCCCAAGATTAGACAAAAAGAGTACAACTAGTGGAGCATCCTAGCCTAGCCCACCCGAGGAGAAATCCATTCAGAGTGCAAAAAGTATAGAGACAACCAAGCCTCCCAAATATTTTACAGTCAAGAAGTGTTTCAAATGTCAAAATTTAAGCACATTGAATTACATTGCCCAAACATGATAATGATATCTTTTATTGAACATGAACCATATAAAAAATAGACAATGGCGCAGAAGATGATGAAGACATCAGAGAGGAGTATTAGTTTCTAACCAATGGGAGAAAGATGATAGTGATTCAAATCGAGCCCACGAGAAAAACTCCAACAAAGCAAATATTTGATTAGCTTAAAACTTAATGAGACCAAGTTGCTAACACCAAAAAAGGGACATCCCCTGTTGAAAGAGTTTTCGGACTTCCTAATTAACATTTTAGCTCTCGGGAGGCCACCACCAAGGTTGGTCTAGCAAGCCATTGATTTCATTATAAGGTCAGTTCCTCCAGATATACTTGTTTATCGGATGCAGGCCAATTGATACAAAAAATAGGCGAAATAAGTTACAATTGAATGGCTTGAGATATGATTCATTAGAATACCAGTCTATGTGCAATTACAATTTACACAATACGATGATGACTTTATTATGGTGCTAATAGATCATTTTTTGAAGCTTCCAGTGAAGGTGAAACCTCTTCTACCCGAGAATAATGACATGCGACACGTGTAATAAAAAATTATGTCCAGGGAAAACAAGACGCGGGATCTGTGTATTCCCGCGATCGCTGGATCGGATCATGCTTGAGCCATGGAAATTCCTGCATATGTGGGAATCGGGACAAGATTCCTTCACGCTAAGCTTGAATCAGAATTTTCCCATTCTAGTTCTCTGATATTAGCCCAATTTTTTCCTTTTTTTATTATTTTTGGTTTTAAATTCTAATTAAGCTATTTTCTATTAGGGAACTCTTATATTTTTTATAATTTAATGTTTGAGACAACTAGTTTGATTTTTTTGTGTTGTAAAGATTGTAATATCTTGTTTATGCTTTAAGGAGTGTTATATACACTTCTTTTTGCAAGAGGTGTTTGTATCTAGCTCAGAAGCAGGTGGAAAATCCCTTTTGTTATCCATTCCTCGCAGTTTCACCACTGACCCATTGTTTCCAAACATAATAGTAGCCAATATGCTCGAATTTGGTGTCCAACAACAGATCTCACCTCACACCCTTACAGATGTTGTTAACCTTCCAGGACCCATATTCCCCTTCATTTGCAACTTCACAGTCGCTCTCATAAATTCTCACCATAAGTTGACAAAGACATCAAGGAATGTCATGAAGAAATTATGTGAGATCGAAATCACTAGTGTAATAGAAGATATTGAGTGATTGGTAAAGCTCCATTGAATTGGAGATGTCTAAGGTTCTTTTAATATAGTATAATTCATAGGAGTAAAGTGTCAAAATAGTCCCTTATTTATTTACATAGGGCCATTTTAGTTCCAAAGTATATAAAAGCGTCAAATTAGTCATCATACTCTACTAATATGCATTGTAAGGATTGTAATATCAGGTTTATGCTCCAAGGAATGTTCTATCAACTTATTTTTGCAAGAGGTGTGTTTGTATCTTGCTTATGAACATGTGATAAATCCCTTTGCATTCATTCCTCGCCACCTCACTAGCAACCCATTGTTTCGAGTCCAAACAACAGCCAAATAGCTTGAATCTACTGCACAACAACAAATTTCACCTCATACCCCTATCAAATGTCGTCGCCTCTCATATTTCCCTTTCCTTGGTACTTCACAAGTGCTAACAACATGAGATAACAAAGACACCAAGAATATGATGAAAAAATTATGTGAAAGATCGAAATCCCTGGTGTAATAGAAGATATTTAGTGGTTGGCAAAGCTGCATGATCATGGATTGTAGATGTCTACGATTCTTTTAATATAGTATAATTCATAGGAGTAAAGTGTCAAAATTGTCTCTTATCTATCTACATAGGGCTATTTTAGTCTCAGAGTATATAAAACTGTCAAATTAATCCTCATGTTATCTTAATAAGGGTTGAAATAGTCCCCAAAGAGGACTAATTTAGCCCCAATTGAAATCTGGAAATTGATTGACACTTTATAAACCTCTGAGACTAAAATGACTCCCTGCAAAAAAAGTCAGAACGCCATTTTGACACTTTTCTATATAATTCATAGAAATCATGCACCGGTTTATGAAGATATTCAAGGTAATCCTAACTTGCAATCCACTAAAGGTTGGTATAACCAAAAAGATTAAACATTAAGACTTTTCCAACGATTGTAGCGTATGGGTCGTCTACCTTTTCAAGCACAGATTCAAATTCATTAGAATAATTGATGAACAATTTACTACCATGGACATTTCATTTCAATATAAATGTTGTAAAATGTGGAGACGGTGCAATAATAAGCCCCCTATAGTACTACAGCTGCCAATTGAACCAACAAAAATCAAGTCGAAAAAAAAAAACTTGGAATAGGAATGAAGATGGTCTAACCATCTACTAAGAAGCTTGATGAATTTTAAAAATTCTAATCGGAATGTCGATCCACAGCTTTTTTAACTTGTTAATACCCATTTAATAGTATAAACAAGAAGCTAGTACCCCATCAATACAAACTACCTTGACCTCTCCCCACTAGTCCAATTCTGCTATAGCTTATACCCTATACAGTAAAGTTGGTATAAAATACTTTCAATATGTAGAGATTTGTTTGTGATGATCTCATGTTCCTTGATGAAGATCACGAATTGTATTATTTTGAAGAAGTTTTATCCTTAATGAAAGAATATTTTACTTTTTAATTCATTTTTTTTTTAACATTGATGTTGATTCAAGGTTCTTAAATTGATTGAATTGGTCTGTTTTGCAGCTTGTTAATTTTGAATGAAAAAAAATTCAACTCCAAAGAAGTACTTTGCTTTCAGGTTTAATTCCATAAATTAACCTAATATGGCACAACTACAAGGCAACAAATATTTTTGTGGGCAAGAATTTAAATCTAGGAAATTAAGAAGAATAGTTGTACTAAGAGCATATTTGATACTATTTTGTATGATGGGCATATGAGTGACTAACACTTCATTACTTCTCGAATCCTCTTCTTTGATCCAATGCCAATGCCACATCAACGACAAGAAAATCAATTTTACTCGAACGACATTAAACATATTCAAGGTATTCTTATCAATCATAAGATATGCGCCAGGATAATTACAAATTTTTTTATACATAAGGCTAGCTAAAAAATATAATCCTCATCATTAGAAGAAAAAACCTGCATGCAGAGAATGCAGGTCTCAAGCCTGAGACCGACACCCTGGATACTAAGAATGAATACTACGTGAGCCAAAACTCTTCGGTAGAAGAAAATCGATTTGAAAATGGGTTTAAAAGACTTAACAAGTATCTCCATGCAACTCATTTAATTATATGGAGTTCCACTTGCAATCAGTGATAGGCTTCAAGCTCTCATTAAAAAAAATTTAAGAGACCAAAACCATCCAGAAGAGCTCATAAAAAAACCTTTCAATTGAGATGAACGAGCTTGATACCATTTGCGGGGTTACGGGAATTCCCACGAATGCAGGAGTGTGGTGGTCGATATTTCCTTATTTCAGCGTACTATTTCTTCTATTTTTTATTTTTTTCCTATACCTCTATTTTCTAATTAGGTTATTTGTTTTTAGGGAACAATTAATATGGTATTATTTTCTGGTTTATGAGACTTTTGCTTTGTGGAAATTGTTTTCATTTCTATTCTAAGGAGTGATGTATCATTTTCTTTTTATAAGAAGTGTATATGTAACTTGCTCAGGAATAGCTCGTGGAACCTCCTCGCTGCTCGTACCCTGCCAATTCACCATTGGATAGTTGTTTTCATCAAAGACAGCCGCCAAACGAAGCATATCCACTTGCACAGGCTGTCAGCCTTGCATATTTCCATTTCTTCGCTATTGTACAACTACCTCATCGCAAAATCTGCTTCTCAAATACCTTCAAGAAGCTATATAACGATATAAGAGCTGAACCTAAGAAAGCTCAAACTAAGCCCAAACTTAGTACGAGCTTATTTTTTGGGCTAAAACTCAAGTTAAATTTGAGTGAATGCAACTCAAACTCAACCCAATTTTGAAATCAAGCCTCACATAGAGCTCTAACCAACCCATTTTCTCAATTATATAATTTGGATCTCTTTATAGCTGACTATCAACAAACCAGCATATTGATAAAATGAATTCTTTGATAAAAGAAGCAAAATGCAAGGATGCTGTGGATCTTGTTCACAATGACACTAGCAACAAGTTTTAGCTAACAACAGAACCCAACAATAAGATCAGCAACAAGTCTTACAGTGATTAGAGGCCTTCTCGGTTGTGTAAGGTTAAAGAGAAGGGATAGAGATATAGGTACTAGAGTTGCAACCAAGAAGATCAAGAAGACTGACAATTTACTTACCGTGATCACATAAAACAAAAATGGTTATGGAATGTGATGGAATTTATGGTGCGTTAAGACATGAAAATACATTTAGGGTGGAAACTTGTACATTGTGCAATTAATATTAAACCTATAAAGCATGTAATACTAGTAGCATTAATGGTAGATCAAGCATACGTAAATAATAATTATTATATGATTGCTAAAGTTACATTAGTCGGGCCAAGAAATGAGCTTTAAGCTCAAGGTCAACCAATTTTGATTTCAAGCAAAAAATTTGGCTCAGAATCAACTCAATCTAGGACTTGACTTCAACTCAATTTAATACTTTGGGAGTCTATGAGGCCCAGTTGCCAGGTCTATTCATATGTAGCCCTATACAATAGACACTCAGACCATCTATAGATTCAACATAACTGCCACTTCATATTCAAGGCTAGAGAAGTTAGCGTTTCTTGATATATTAATTAAGAAACCAAAATGAGAAGTGTTAAATTAGTTTTTCAATGGCATAGATATGATGCTAATGAGTGGCTAACAAATAAATTGGATGATTAGTTAAATAATGAGAATGAACTAATGTTCGGGTTAACATGGTTGACATGGAATACTATGATGAGAACTATTAGTGCCTATGAAAGAAACAACAAAAATTCAAGATTGATCGAAAGGAATAAATAAGGAATCTTCATTTAGTCCAAGCACACTTGTAGATGAAAATAAAAATGATAACGGTAAGAAAAAGATTATGATGTGGAAGATAGCAATTATAATGAAGATGATATTTTGCTTTATAATGATGATGATTCTCTAGTAACTAGTTTGATTTTTTTTGAGTATTAAACTATAAACAAACAATTTCTCATTTTAACCTAACCTCCTGAGTTTACATTTTGTTCAAATAGTATGCATTCTCCTACAATGATAATTTTATATGACGATTTCATATCTATCCCAAAATCTTTGCTATTTATAAAACTAACACTCCCTTACCTGCATTTGTCATATTCCTAATAAAATATCAAAATTCACAAGAAAACTTCAGCCCATAATTATCACATTCATCAAATTCTCAACGATATGATCATATCATGCGCAAATGCATAGGTCTACTAGTTCATTTATTTTATGGGAGCTAGTTCTGTACATAAACTACATTTTGATGGTATAGTCAACACAAAGTGGGGCAAGCAACAATGACAAGATTGTCAAATGATGGCCTGCTCAGTTGTCCGCTAGGTTCGACCAGTCATGGTCAGTCAAGTCAACCTATATTATCTTGTTATCAACATTGCTTGTAGGACCTTCTCAATTTATTTGTAATGAACATCATCAAGTTTTAGTGATGGATGTTATGTGCATCCTATTTTAAAATTATCCGATTTATATTAGTTTTTCAGTATTACTATCTCAGTAGTTTTTGTTGTAGCTAGAATTATGTGGCTAAACAAAAGCTAATTGGGGATTTGACTCATGATTGCAGTGAAAGCATTTTATGTGAAACTGCTTGTGTAATGTGATATGATCGGAAAGGAAAAAAATAAAATTGACTTGTGAAAGGGCATCATTTACACAGATTGGAAATATTTCAACAGAAAAATCAAACCAATACCAAGTATATATACATATACTTCAGTAAATATGATTCACTTATAGATCATCAAAGGCAGCTTACTCTTTATGGATTGGCAAAAAGATATATGCCTTCTCAAATAAGTCTACACCTTTCCACCACCTTCTCAATTTCAAAAAGTGTAACGAACTATCACCCTAGGAATTATGAAACAGACAATTAGTATCTAAAAATACTGAATAAATTTATGAACTTTTTACAAAGGCGTTGACATTTTTTAAGATAATATACAGAATCTCTAACGTCTTTAAGAACTGAACCCTGAAGCATGCAACAATGAGGCCTACCGTTGACGATAATGCATCCTCAAGTTTTCCAAAAAAGTAAGTGTTAAAGAAATAGTATTGGCCTTTGGTCTTGTTAACAGAAGAGAATGGCCTCTGAAGGTACCTATCAAAGCAAGTAAGCATGGTTAAAATATCTCACGTATAAAAACTGCAAAATATCGTCAGCAATAAATCATTCATTCCCGAACAACCAACTAAAGATTTCTTCAATCTTTGAGAAGGGAAAATACGAAACCAAAAAGGAAACCCGAAATAAAAGCAAGTAAGAAAAGTAGATAATGATACCAAAATTAACCCAAATCAAAAGAAAAAAAAATAAAATATTGTTACGAGAAAGCCGATCAGGCTATTACAACTCACACATTGAAAGGAAAATTATAACAAACTAGACGGAAATAGAAAATGACAACACACCTAACACAAGACACATTGTCAGGGTTTGATCAAGGGTTGTGAAGATGGATCAGTGAGGGTTAGAATGTGGTGAGATGGTGGACGAGGTGGTCAGCAAACAGAAACAGTAAAAATAACGGTTTCCAGGGTCCCGAACAGCAAACAAGTAGTTGATATCGACGTGGCGCGGATGAGGGCATCAACGGCGGCTGGGCATTGGTTCAGATTCTGGACTGTAAGTGGAAGAGTTCACAAGATGTGGGAGCGAAGAAAGGAGACGGACAGCAAGGGGAAGAGGGAACTGCATCCCAGACAGCTACAGGAAGCTATCTGGGGGGTTGCAGTATGGACGGAGAGACTCTAGAGAGGGACACAGCCGGAACACCATTAAAGCACTTGGATACAACCCTTGAAGAGAGAAAACAGATGACAGCAGCTGTCCTAAACAAAACACACCGAAAAACTTACTTCCAGACCCCGATCCTGCCTGGGTGGGGATTGGCTCCCCCATCATATCTTTAGCCCAAACAATCAATATTTTAATAATTGAAGGAAAACAAAGGACAGGTTTGTTAGGAAAGTAGATCCCAAATTAAAGAAAAGAAAAAAAAAAGGGGGCCCCAATGACTGGCCCGCCCCTGGGCGGATGTGGCATAAATCCCACCCCGATCCTGCCTGGGTGGGGATTGGCTCCCCATCATATCTTTAGCCCAAACAGTCAATATTTTAATAATTGAAGGAAAACAAAGGACAGGTTTGTTAGGTAACCAGATCCCAAATTAAAGCAAAGAAAAAAAAATAGTTCAAAAAATGTAAATGGAATAAATCTGCAGGCTTACTAAGGAAATGAACCCAAATGATCAGCTGAATCAGCCTTGTCACCAGATCTTATTATTATAAGATGAAGTATAGGCACAACATGCAACAAAACAAAATGTGCAAATAGTAAAGCATGGACGACAAAATAAAATACTGAAATAATTGTGTAGATAACATGCAATATTGTACTAGGCTGCTGACAGTTTCTATCTTCTTAATAACTGCTAATCTACGAAAAATTAGTTCCTTCGACCTAGAAACAAGAAGCAACGCAAAAAACTGGCGAATGGGCTACTGTTTTCCAATTCGAGTAAGCTCAATTCCGAGTTATACCGCTGAATTCTAACAAGATGGACAAAATAGGTAACTAAAACGCAGAAACAATGTGTCAGGTTCAGAGGATTATTTAGCAATCACTATCAAGTAGATGTAAAGCCCATCCTAAAGAGAGAATTCTGTACCAAACTACTAGCCTCTGAGAATGAAATAAACTCGGAGCAGTTGTGCGGGCCAACCAGACCAATTCTTTCCAGTTCACATAACTTCCTAGACCTTGCTATTCCAAGTCATAAAATAAGAAGTTAAAAAATATTGTAGCATGAATTATAACCTTAATCCATAAAGAGTATAGCGCCAAAATAGTCCCCTAATTGTTTATGGGGCCACTTTGGTACCAGGGTAAATGAAAATGTTATATTAATCCCAGACTCTTTAAATTAGGGCTGAAACAGTCCTCCATAGGGACTACATTAACCCATATAAAAAGAGGCTGAGGATTAAATTGACACATTTATAAATTTTGGGACTAAAATGACACATTGCAAAAAAATCAGGGAACTATTTTTGACCCTTCTCTCATCCATAAAGCATATATTCACAAGAAACAACCCGTTCTCAAAAGTTCCAAATCAATTCCCATTCTTTTATATGAGTTGACATAGTCCCCTGAGAGGACTAATTTAGCTCCCATTAGAAGTCTCTGGGTACTATAGTGGCACTTCAATAAACTTTGGGACTAAAGGGGGACCATTTAGATATTTCCCCATTCCAATGGAGAAGGATTGGTAAAAAGGGAAACCATAAACTGAGGACTGCTCACCGAATATAGAAGTTCATTATAGGTGACGATATATACTGTTCTGGCTCTAGGCATTTCAAGTCTGAGAAAGAAAGCTCAACAGCCTCAGGATGATCCCTTCAAGAACAGAGTACAAGCCAAAAAAAAAAAAAAGTTCCATCAAATAAAGAACCAAAGAAGTAGGTGCTGAATGCTTGTCTGTGAGATGTACCTTGATGGATAATAAATCATAGTTTCCTTCCTGAAAAAAAAAAAGAAGTCATTAAATTATTGCAGGCCAAGTAAATGAGAAACCGGAAAGCCCGAATAGTTATAAATTTTTTTATAATTCAAAAGAAAGTGAAAGACCTGTCATCAGAAGCATATCTTTCTGGATCCTTCGGTTGTAGATCTTCTTCATCCAAAAGAACCACATCCTGAGTCTGCCACGTTGCGGCATCATGTATAACAATTAGCAATGGAATAAATCTCAAAATGAACCTCTGCTATTTAAATTTCGCCAAATTAGTACCAAAATTTTTTGGTGCTCCAATTTAGTCATCCGACAACTGAAAATTGATCTCTAGTAGTCCCTACTACCTCCTTAGAAATTACGATAAAAAATTAGTTTCAATTTAGTCCCTCAACTATTATGACACAAATTGAAGCACTACAAAACTCTAGGATTAAATTGAACTCGTCCAAATAGTTTGGTAGCAATGTTTAAAACACAAACATTACAAGCCAAGTATTGCTAAAATGCCATTTTAGTTGAAAAAAAAATATTAAGCAAATCAATGAAATGTTAAAGATAAAAAATAAAGAAAAATAAATTATTAGAAAGCCCAAATTAACAAAGCTGTAAATTGATTGGTCTCCTTCCTATCAAAATCATCGCATGATTTCATTAATATAAGCAACCAAACAACAGTTTTAAGGATTAAAGTTCTTTGAGCCAGATTTGGCTAATTAGCACACTTAATACAAAAAATATACAAGTTCCAATTTTTTTACAAGCCAATGGTGTTTAATTCTTCTATTCACTAATCAGTCAACGCATAATGAAAGTGAATCACACAAAACCCCCCAATTTACCATAAGGAATTATTGTGGAAGTGATAAAGTCTCCATCATGTAGAATAGGAAATGAATGTGTTATTTTAAATTTAGAACAGATTAAAAAATTTTATGCAGAGTTCTTGCAGAACATGTTAACCCTTTCACAGCCAAAAGAGCATTCAAGGTGTACAGAGAATGACAAAATGCCCAAAAAAAAAAAATGTAAACAACCCACATGAAAATTATTCCACTAAACTGTATGTTATAATGGAGCATACCCAAAAGAAAATCCTACAAACACTAAAAAGTGAAGTAGGCTAAAATAGAAAGTCAAAAGAATATGCTAAAATGTTAAGCATACATGATCTAAATGCAGTGTTAGAATATAAGAAATTTAAAAAAGGAAATAAAAAATGTTTAATATAAACACCATATTACTTTACCAAGACACCAACTATTAATCAGAAGTTTGTGTTGTTGAACAACTTTAAAAGCTCAGATAAGAGAGCTTTTAGTTAATCAAGAAATAATAAAAAGTGGAGAATAGAAGATAAAACGCCTCACTTTCTTTGTCTTCAAAATCAATGCATTCTTCCCGTCAGAAAGCTTCAACCTAGAAAAAATAACAAACTGAATAAAAGAATTTATAGAAACTATTAGATGGGGTAATGATGATTTTGGAAATGATGCGAGCAAAAATCAAGGCCACTCACAATCTCATAAATAAAAGACCAGACATCCCGGCTCAGTTTATACAGAAATGCTTTATGCATTATCTATCAATCTATTTTATATATATATAACTTTTTTTTTGGCCAAAATAGAAATTTTATTGATGAAAAAAAGATACAAATGTTTTAGTTTGCAGGTGTTAGGAACTCACTCACAAGACATACAAGGCTCGAAAAAGGTAACCAAAACGTTAGTGACAAATTTCCCGATAAACGACCGATAAAAAAATATATTTTTGAAGTTAAGAGATCATAATTCACTCATATGTGGTCTCCCATAGCTTTCAGATCCAAAAAATCCTTCATCTTGCGTTTCCGACGAAAATCAGAGTTTTCGGGCCAGACAGGCACCTAGGCACCCAAAATAGTCCCCAAGCTCTCCAAACTTAGAGCCTGAAAAGTAGGTGTCAGCCACTGATGCTTAGGGATAAGCTCCAGCGCCTAGGCGCCAGACCTTAGAAAGTAGGTGCTCGAAGCAGCCCTAAATGCACAGTTTTCAAATCAAGTGTCTGGAAAGTAAAAGCTAGCCCCCAGTGCCCCGGTGCCATGCCATTTTTGCTCCGCATTTTCTCGGATTTCTCACCTGACACTCCTCCATATGCAACCGAAAAGTGCAGATTTCTTGGTTTGTGTGAAGATGCCAAGAGACGAGAAAAAGTTGGTGGATGGGACCTTTTTGCCTCCTTTTGGATGTTTTTAGGAGGATGAAGCATGCCATTCAATTTGGGGACAAAATTGGCAAGTGCTGGTTTGAGCTCCTCTCCTCCTCATTTTAGAGGAATGCTACTCATTCTCCGCATTGGGCCTTCTCCAAGAGGTGAGAACTCTTCTTCTCCCTTAGGTCATCTTCTTCCCTTGGAGCTTCCTCTTGAGAGCTAAGAAAACACTTGAAGTGAAAAGCATTTGGAGAGCATGAGTGTTAGAGGAGCATAATTTTCTTCTTCATAAGGCTTCATCCTCTTGGAGTTTAGAACTTGGAGCAAGGGAATTGAGGAAGACTCTTCATCTTCCTCAATGAGAGAGCTAGGAAGTTGATCATCTTCCATCTTCGTCTTCTTCACCGTTCTCTTCTTCTCTGGCTACCTCATCCTTCTTCGGCGAACTTTCCGGGAA
Source organism: Papilionanthe hookeriana x Papilionanthe teres (assembly GCA_022702705.1). Classification (NCBI taxonomy): domain Eukaryota; kingdom Viridiplantae; phylum Streptophyta; class Magnoliopsida; order Asparagales; family Orchidaceae; genus Papilionanthe; species Papilionanthe hookeriana x Papilionanthe teres. The sequence continues at coordinate 3,691,482 of CM040430.1, read as the reverse complement.
GTACGGCTAGGAAAGCTTCATCCTAGCTTGTGGGAGGGGCGACTCCGAGGAGCTCACAGTCTCTCCTTTGGAAGGAGAGCTTCATCCTACATCAACGGAAGTGAAACTCCGGCGATCTCTCCATCGATGAGAGCTTCCTCATTTCTTTGGGGAAAAACTTGTGTGGGTGTTGGCTTCATTGTTGGTGAGGTCTCATTTTCGTTCTAGGATTTAGAGCCTAGTCTTAGGGTTCTCCCTTTGACTATCTTAGAGCCTTAGTAATGGGACCCATCTCGTTTTAGAACCGAACCATTTCTTTACTCTTTTGTAGTTCTGCATGTGTAATTCTTGACCTCTAGTACCTAAGAGGTTAAAACTAACATGAGAGAACTCAAAAGAAGTCCCCATAGGACCTTTAAGCCCTAAGGTTACCTCGTGCACAATTCGCATCTTTGCGCGCACAAATTTTGCAATTCGGATGATCGACTCGTTAAATATTGCAATTCACATCACCTACGTCTTTAAATATGTCATAATTAATCAAAATCAAAATTAATTTCTAAAAAAATCGATCGCGAGCCCGAAATTTTCAAGAAAATCGAATTCGACGCATTTTTGACCTGATCGTCGACGAGGTTGTCCGAACGACCCCAGATGACAAAACGGACTGCACCGGCACGTCTGAAACGTCAAAATTGCCTAGAAAGAACATGCAACTTGCTATGGTTCTGCGCACGAATAAATCGCACAAAATCGGCAAAAACTTAAATTAAAAAAAAAGAAAAATTCATTTTTTTTCCTAAATCCATAAATCCAAACACACGCACCTGCTTCCGTTCACGCACTCCCTGCCAATTCTCCCCCATTTTTGTGAACCGAGCCCTCTCCTCCTTCGGCTGAGCGAGCCTGAAGCCGAGCTCCCTTCTTCCCACTCGCGACCCAGGCGAACCTTAGGCCGAGCCTTTCCTTTTTCTCTGCGTCGAGCAGCACCTCTCTTCTTCCTCGCGAGGCTTCGACCCAAAGCCCCCACTGGCCTCCATGTCCCCACTGAAGCCCTCTGTCGTTGCTCGCCACTTCCCCTCTTCTGTCGCAGCTCGCCACTTCCTATCTCCTGTTCCTGTCTCCACTCCCCTCTGCATCTCTTGTCGCCACTTCCTCCTCTGTGTTTTTGTCGCCACCCCCTATCTCCATCGGCTTCAGTCCACCTCAGGTAAGTAGAGGTATATTGCTCCTTCCCTTGTAGATATAAAAACCCCCTTGAAGAAGGGATTTGAGGTTGTTGCCAGAGCTTCATTTGGTGATCTCGATTTTGTGTTTGGGCCTTTTGGAATTCTGTTGTATATTGTCACTTCCCTGGTAGCTATAAAAATCCCTTTGGGAAAGGAATTTGGGTTTTGCTGTTGGAGCCTTAGTGACTGTGATTATTTGTTGTGGCGTTCTTGGGATTTCTTTGGCTAAGTTTTCCTATGCTTAAAACCCGGGTTCATCAAGAGTCGTAAGTCCTCTCTTATTTAATTTAAATGTTAAACAAGATATACCCATTTAAAAAAAAAACGTCTAAGAAGTTCTTCCGCAATCTGATCAAGAATCACGAATACAGGTTGCCCAAAATAAGCACACCGGATAAGGTCAACAAGAAAGGACATCTGAGATATTGCCCGTACCACAGATTCGTTGGACATGCCATAGAGGAGTGATTCAGCTTCAAAGGATGGATTGAAGAGAACTTCAAGAATGGGAACATAACGATCCCGAAAGAATATTTGACAGAACCTGAAAGAGGTTACATCAATATGATTTTGGTTGATCTCACTGTTTTGAATCATTCCTACGCAGCTAATGTCGAGTTGAACCTAGTTCAAGTGAAGGCTTCAAAGGAAAAGAGCGAACTAGATCTAAGCAGTTTCGATGCAGGTTAAAATGCAGAGTTCTAGAGCTTCCTTCTATTAGAAGAAGATAGGATTTATCTTTCGACTACTTACCATCAGTGTAAGGACATTAACAGATTAAGGTTAGTATGTCCATCCCTCCCAACGCAATGAATGAAAGAAAAAAAAAAGAGTGTTGTTGTCCAAAATTGTTCAATATTTGAAAAGCTCATCAACCCGAAAAAAAAATTTAGATATTTTGATAAGACTGTGACTTAAAGAAAGAATGAAATTAATGCTCTGATAACTGGGTCCTTCACTTTAGAGAACTCTGACTGTGTCCTAAATAAACTTCAGAATAAAATAGTGTGGTTGAAATACGAGTAATTGACTCAAGATATCACGAGTCATTTAATTTTCTGTCATATGACCGGGCCTTGACTTTTGAACGAATTATAATACTCGGAATCTACATTAAGAGACCTGAAAATCGTTAATTAGGGGAGTTTAGACATTCAAAATCTTTTAAGCTTCACCAGATATAGTGATTCTCAACAAAAGAAAAAAAAAAGAAAAAAAATCTCATTGAGAAAAAGCTTGATGTGAACATAAAATCAAAAATTGATGTCTGTATACTATCCTAATAAATAAAACTCGAAAAGTTCTCTTATGAAAATTCTTCTAAGAAAGAGTTCAACGATATTTGGTCTCTTTGTTGGCTATTAATTGGCTCAGAAATATCTTTAGACGATGAAAAATATTTTAATCACATGAACAAAAATTTTGAAATCTACTTGGGCATGTAAATAAAGAATTAAAGAAATGGCAATGATATTAGCAATTAATGGAAATTCGAACATTAAGTCACATTTTTCAGTGCCCAGCAAATAGAACTCCAACGTCAATTTGAGAAACGTTAGAGCGATTTCGCAAAGACAATTTGGACAACCTTTATAGAATCGGTGACAAAGCAAACGATAACTGCTACGAGCGAAACTACGAAGTTGCGGCCTCTTCAGTTGTGACGTCCTTGGAAATAACACATCTTTATAGATACTTGAAATAATATAATTCCGATAGCACTTTAAAGAGTGGGTTATTCTATACATGTGTTTTCAGTCGATGGACAATACTATAAGGTGGGTTATTCTTCACCTTATAGTTATAGAGTAAAGTTTCACTCCTTTGCTACAGGGATCTCCATGGACGATGTAATTCACAGATTGTTAACCAGGGATCTCTGGATGTATTGGGTCGACTCTAGGGTCCTAATATCATGGGATGACGGGCCTATGGTACCCCAACCTGGCTACCTCCACCTATTAAGATTACCCTTCTTTAGTTGAGCTCTTTGAGCTCTGTCGCTCATTTGACTTTGTTCATATCATCTTGATGACTCAATTACTGATGAGCTTCCGCCCGTTTGGGATATGGTGATTCACCCTTTGCACTTATGGCCCGGTGAGCTCTGACGTATAGGGATATTCACATTGAGATGTTTTTTGTTGTTTCATAGGTTTTGATGTCGATGAGCCGCTACTCACTTGGGATGTGAGAGACTTACTCTTTGTCATGTGGTTTAGCAAGAGCTTCAAAATCATCGGGACGTTCTCATGCTGAATAGACCTTTGATGGCATCTTGTTCATGTTCATGATAATATAAGTGAAATCACATTTATCGAGAATACTCTAGGGTATCCCCGATGATGTAATTAACAAGAGAGATGCATTCCTCTAAAAGACACTTGCCCCCAGAATAAAAATGTTCTTTTTTATTCTCTGGTTAAGGGTAGCTTATGTAGGGATTCTCTTATTGGATGTGTTTCGAGGTTCTTCAATCTGATCATGTTCGAGCGTATACTCTTGACCCAGCACATGATGATTACTCATATATGTCTTATGCTTGTTTCTCTTTATTTGTTAGTCTATTTGTTGTCATCCATATTTTCGATCTCTCTCCTCTTCAAATAATTGATACGATTCGGGACGGAGATTTATTCGAATATGAAAATTATATGACAATATATAAATAGACAAGCTGACCACTCTGAGTCTCAAAAAGAACCGAGAAAACAGTGACCCAGTGTTTCTAAAGGAAGGTTCTAGTGTGGTATCAATGGAGAGAACGTTAGCCGATCATGGGAAGAATTCAAAGACAGATTATTGGAACGTTTCAAAATCAGGCAGGAAGGGGATTTACAAGAACAACTTTTTGCATTAGTCCGAAAAGGGATTATCATAGATTATAAGGAGAAATTTGATATATTATCTAGTCGTTCCTTGAAAGACCACATTGCGAAGAACACATTTGACTATTTAAATAAGGTGTTGACGGTACTCGGGATGTCTGCAAATCCATCAAAAGTGGCGCCTATGTTGAGCTAGCCACTACCAAGGACATTTAAGGGGTTGGAAAAATTTTTGAGACTTACAAAATGCCATCGGAAGTTCATGAAGTGTTACAGTTTGATTGTGTGGTTGTTGACGAAGCAATTAAAAATAGAAAACTTTCAGTGAGGAAAGTTATGACCCAGGCTTTTGAGAAGCTAAAGAAGGTCATGACGAGTGTATCAACACTGCAGTACCTGATTCCAGCCAACCATTCATCGTTTAGACGGATGCCTCAAGCCATGGGCTAGGCACTCATGTATTGTCAATGACTCATAGTTTATTTCAGTCAAGTGTTGGCGACAAGGGAGCCAGACTCAAGTAAATTGATTTGTGGGAGTCATTCGACTTGATCCATAAGGAGTTTTCTCTTTCCACCTTGAGAACACGTCATTCGGGAGGAGAGTAATGGTAGGTCGATGTCGAATTTGCCAAAATAGTCTGTAGACTTATGTTAGATGTAAAACTAAAAGGGCAATTTAGTCATTAGTTAGTTATTATTGTGAGTTATAAATAAGACTTAATATATTTAGGGTTAGGTTATGTGTGTGATTATTGTTATATAGCACCGACACTTCTAAAAATATTTCATGCCTGTATCGGACAAGTATTAGACACCAATTGTGGGATTTTTCTTTTTTTATCAGTTATTAGGAATCACCAAAAACCTCGAAAGATTTCTATATGAATGATCGAATATGACATTTGAAGAAGAATATATTATCTCCAAATATAGAGACATTACTTAGAATGGATTCAACAATTCGAATAAGAAAAATCTTTGGGATCTACTGAATCAAAATTCTTCTCTTACCTTAGAGATGTACGATAAGGTTTATTTTAGTTAGATATCGTTCCCTACAAGGGCAAGCCCTCACAGTTAATTATATGTTTAGAGCCGTGAGCCCTAAAAAACTCTCGATTTTCATGATAAGTCAATTGCTAGAGATTGAGTTTTCATAATTGAAGAATCCAAACTGGAAGAATTAAGTTTTGAGAGATGGGACTTATAATCAGACGGCATGTCATGGAAAAAGCCGGAGACAAAAATAGGATTTTTAAAAAAGACTTTAAAGAGTCTGGTAATGAGTTTGAACTGATTAAGTCAAAAGATAAACCATGGCCATAGAATTTGACTGACAAGGACAACTGGATACCCTAGGCTAAGAATAGAGTCAAGTGAGAAATAATTTCTAGATGAGAAACAAGCCCTGGACTTTATAAGAAATACTATGGGTGGACTAACCTAGAATTCAGAAAAAACGTCCCGGTGAAGATGTCTATGATTTTCCATCGTCCCGAAAAATGTTAGGATCCGTCGAGAATGGCCAACTTCATAACCAAAAAACCCCCTTGAATGTCGGAACATGGAGTATTCATTGTTTCGAAGCAGTTTGAAATATCTTTGTCATTCTTCATTATAAGATATTACCTCTAGTCTCAGAGGGTAGATTTGTTGTTTTACATATGCTAGTCCTTAGCACTAACTAGATACTTGAACTAACCTAAACTTCTATACTCAGACTAACTTGGGGTAACTGTTTAACCTTCGGTTTGGTGTCTAAGTTAGCGAACCTAAGGTTCATGACGAATCTATCTAGTTTCAGTTCTTGTTCTTTATCTTAGTTGTTTTAGATATTTATTTGAATTTCAATATTTTAATTCATGTCTTGTTCGATTTTTAGGTTGGTTTGTTGTGTAGAAAAATCGGAGTTTTGCTAAGCTTCGACTTTATTTTATTTGGGATTTGATTTTGCTATTTGCAGAGAAAACTGAGAAGTTCTCATCCATGTTTTTGTTTTATGCATTTTTTTTTATTATTTTTATTTATTTTTAAATTTGGAATAAGAAAATGAAGCATGAGGAAATATGTAAAAAATAAAATAAATAACACATGAATTTAGCCTTAGATTAAACTTAAGCAAGGTTCGAGCTAAGGTACGGTACGAGTCAGCTGGTTTAAGCACGAGTAAGACTTGGGTTGACTTGGGTTTGTCCCGGGTTAAGCTAGATTAACTTAGGTTGGGTTAGGCTGAATTTGGGTTTGACCCGGATTGAGCTAGGTTTCGTTAGGGTTTGAATTGAGTTTGACCTGGGTTGGGTTAGGTTTGATTAGGTTTTGACCCGAGTTGAGTTGGGTCCGATTGGGTTAGGTTTGGTTTGGGGTTAACCAGGGTTGAGCTAGGTTGACCCGGATTGAGCGGGGTTGACCCGGATTGGGTGAGGTTTGGTTTGGGTTTGAGTTTGGTTTGACCCAAGTTGTGTTAGGTTTGGTTTGGGTTTGAAACGGGATAAGCTGGGTTGACCCGAGTTGGGTTTGGTTTAGGTTTGACCTGGGTTAAGCATGGTTGACCAAAGTTGGGTGAGGTTTGGTTTGGGTGAGAGTTGGGTTTGACCCGGGTTGGGTTAGGTTTGATTTGGATTTGACCTGGGTTGAGCTGGGTTGACCCGGGTAGGGTGAGATTTGATTTGGGTTTGACACGAGTTAAGCGAGGTTAACCCGGGTTAGGTTAGGTTCGATTAAGTGAGTTTAGTTAAGTTAAGTTCGGATCGACTTAGTTTGAACCCAAACTCAAGCCTAATCCAAAGTTTTGAGTTTGACTGACTTAACCATAAAACTTAGAAATTAAAAATCCTTAAATTAAATTAAAATCAGGTAAACAGAAAGCTTACTAGGAGGAGGCTGACCAGAGGAGGCTCGTCGAAGGAATGCTTTCCTTCTTCCTCTACTTGTGTGTGTTAAGAACAGTGCGAGGGAGGACAGAGAACAATGCCCTGGGGAGTGCCTGAGACCGCCTTTTATGGGTGGGGAAGGCAGTGGCAGAGCCCTCTGAAGCGTCCGATTAAGTGGTGCGTCGACGACAAATATGAATCAAACGGCTAGTGAGCCATGGATCGCCGCCGCAAAACGGTGCGATGATTAGTGGCCTGATCCGTGGACGAGGGCCACCGATGGCTAATGTGTTTTCCTGGGCGTGGTCATGTCTACGCCTGGCGTGACTATGCTATGGAACTTCCAGGCATTGTCACGCCCAGGCATGGCGTGATAATGTCAGGCCAAAAATGAGATAAACAAGCAACATTTGTCTGAAACGCCCCGACACTTCTCTAATATTATAAAATAAATGTCTGAATTTTAAGGCCCAAACACATCTGAGACACACTCCAATACCACATCAGACGTAAGCTAAACACGATTTCGAGAACATGGGAGAGGAATTAGAAAATTATAGATATACATATAGCCTTGATTATATCTTATAGTCAAAATGAGCACATCTCTCGTCATGTTGAAGCTTCCTCTAACATTCGTCAAAATCGAGTATTGAAGATGTATCTAATATTCGTCGAAATCGAGCAATAGTAATTCTGTCTTTGTAGTCATTTTTTAAAATTTTAGCTGATAAATTGGATTGTAAGTTTGATGAACTCTTTTGAAACATATTATATCTAATTTTAAAAATTAATTTTCATAAGCATGAGGTTTTATAATATAAATTAAATTTATGAAGTTAAATTTTATTATTTCATAATTTTTGTTGTGATATTTTAATATAGTGGAAAAGTATATATTTTAAATTAATAATTAACTAAATATAAAAACGTGGCGTATCCTATTTTTTTCAATTATGTCTTGTCCCCATATTGTGTTGAATCGTGTCCGCACCTTCGTGCCTGTGTCCCTGCTTCATAGGATTATTGTATTGAATCTAGGGTTAGGGTTTGAGAGAGATAGCCTATCTATTGAATTATAGGTGTTATTTTTTATGTATTCGGGTTGTATGACTTTGCATTGGTGAAGTATTGTGTTTGCCTTAAAATCTGTGTAAGCTCTCCTTCCTATCAATCAACTCTTTTGATTTGAGAAAATGCTAGCCCTTCTGCACTACTCACTTTATTAGTCCCAATAAAGATGGCATTGGAAAATGTGCATCGATAGCAGCACAATCAAATAAATTACCATAAAATATCAATTCATGAACCCTCAATTTGAAAAACTATTTTACCAATTGCATGGAGCATCTCTGTTTTCTAAGATTGATCTACATAATGCTTATCACCGGACGCCACAAATGAAGCCAAGAGAATAACGGAAGACTGCTTTCAAAATATGAGATGGATATTAAATATTGATAGCGATGCCATTTAAACTAATCCAATGTTCCCAGCATGATTATTCACTTGATAATGCCAGTATGCTAACCATTCATTAGTAAATTTGGGGTCATATACTTCAATGACATACTGGTATATATCTGTACATAAGAGGATCATTTACAGTAACGTTTTGATACTTTAAGGCAATAAAAAGTTGCAAGCCAATCATATTAAATGTATCTTCCTCGAAAACAAAATTAATTTCAGTGGGTATGTTATTTCTAATGCCCAGATAAAAGTGGATACAAAGAAGATTCAGGCTATCATGGATTCTCCTATTCCTCAACTGTTCAGCGATGTTTAAAGTTTTAATGGTGTGATCTCTTTCTGTCGATATTTTATTAAGAATTTTAATCAGATAGTTGATCTAATAAATGAGGTACTCGAGTGCATACACGCTAAGTGAGTTGAATGTTTGTCGTCTTTTCAATACATCATAAAACAAGTTACATGTTCAACAAAAATTACAAGCACGTCAATGCGCCCTTCTTAGTAACCATGATCAAAGGCCATTAGTCTCAAACAAATAAACCCTTTATTTTGACAACCCATATTATTGGAAAAAAAGTTAGCCATGCCAAAAGAGAGCCCATTATGTTGTCATATCCACGATGGATGTTTATTTTTTCACAATAGCATGTGTATTTCATAATAATCTTTACTATATGTTAATTATCTGAAAATCATGAAAAGACATTTCAGAACAGAAAAGAAAATTATATCTTATTTTATCGGCTGTCAATCCAACAGGATTTATATCATCTCATTAGGGTGTTTCGGATATGTCATAGTACTAAAACTAGAGTTAGAAGACTATTATAAACTGCTTTACCTATAATTAAGTCACCATGGATAGTTGTGAGTATGAATTATGTGTTCAAACATCGATATATTATGAGACAATAAGGTCCAATCATGATAGTTGTAGATTATTTCTCAAAAAGAGCACAATTTCACAAAATATATAATGCCTCTTATATCACTGTTCTGTATATTCATGAGGTTTTTCATGATTTTTCATTTGATAGCATTCCAAAACCAATAAGGCTTATCACAATGTGCAATTTCTAGTTTGGAAAATTTTGTAACAAAAGTTGAGCACCCAACTTCAATGTAGTTCTATCGTCCATCCTAAAATCACTGGATGAACAAAAGCTATCAGTAATAGCCTGGAAAATGGCCTCATGTGAATAGCCTGGAAAATGGCCTCATGTGAATAGCCTGGAAAATGGCCTCATGTGAATAGTCAACAGGCTATTTTGAAACTTCATTGTCTCAAAATGGGGAATAATTTGTAAATCTTATAGACTCTGGGACTAAAATAGCTTCGTGTGAATAGCTAAGAAGCTATTTTGAAACTTTGCTCGCCTGAAAATGTTAAAACAAATCAAAACTCTACAACATTTTAAGTCAATAGCCTTAAGGTTTTGTTATTCTGAGCAAAGCCATCTAACTATATTGATTCAAACAATATATCTAAGATATGATTTAGTTAGAAACTAGTAAAACACATACCTTGATATGGAGGCTTTGGAAGCATTCCTAAATTTCACTTCATTTCCATCTAATTGATGTCGACTATAGTTAAATTGAATACAGTAGTTATACCGATATTAACTTCAGAGATATATGCCCATGGTACACATGCAAACTTGTGCAGTTAAAGTTGCTAGACCATGGTTAAAAGGCAAAAAGAATGATGATTATAAAGCAAGTAGTTACCTCTTAGAACCTCTTCTTCCTGTATATGGGGCATAAAAACTAGAAGTTCTTATACTTTTGCAATTTCCATTGGAAGATATTTTTTTCTCCGTAGAGGATGCCTTGCCTTTTGGTGGGAAAGTTTCCCTTCTCAAAGATGTTTTAGTGGCTTGAGAAGAAATATGGCACAAACTCGTCCCTTCATCAATCTGGCATGGATTGGCACTTGAAATCTTGCTTCTATACACAGAACCTGCCTGATGAAAGAAAATGAAAGTCTTCCAACGAGGTGAAAACTGTAAGAATTTAATAACACTATTGATGCATTACCCTTTTATCCAAAGCTTGATTAAAAAGGGAGAAAAAAGAAGACCCTGAATTGCATTCTGATGGAGCAATAGCAGGAGATTTGCTTGGTGAGGCTGCAAGTGAGAACATCATCAACCTCCGATAAAAATGACCAGCAAAAAAGCAAATCTGATAAATAAATTAAAAAAACACAAAGCTTAGTTGCAAAAGATATCAGTTACAGAAACCTAGTAGCACCAAGTTGCCGATACCAACCATACTTAAGAAAATTGGAAACAAGTCAAGTGACCATTGACTCGTGCAAAACCCTCCTAGTTACATAGATTTGTCTTAGTCTAACACAGTGAGATGTGGGAGGAGAATGAGTGTTAGGAAACTGCACAATTACAAACAAATCCACAACAGGTCACGCTCTAAGCAGTGGATCTTCATAAAGAGAAAAATGACAATTCAACATTACAAGAATGAAAGGCTGCAGTTGAAACAGATAATTATAGAATACATGCTAATTTATTGCAAAATGGAGGCGAAAATGAGGATAAAAACTTACCACTAGGTTCTGTAGCTTTGGATTCTGTAGCTGTCTCACATTTTTCAGCAGTCTGATAAAGGACCAACTGTATCAGTTATAATAGAATGGATACAAACTTCTCTAGGAAAATTTAAATATATACCACACAATTCTTATGTATTTACATATCTAACACCTAAAGTTTGATACTTATACTTATAACGCCTTGGTAGCATAAACTTTTGCATGAAAAGAAGTACAACTCTTTTAAAAAATAGTGATGATGGTAATTTTTATGTGATAGTAAAGATTTGAGTAGTATGCATGCAAATAAGAATGTTTAGTTGTTAGATATGTAAATGCATAATAATTATGTGGTATGTATGCAAATGCCCCTAACTATTAATGAAAGATAAAAATCAAGCTGTTATCAGCAATGAGATCAATGCACTATTGATGAGACATCATCCATCAATGCTTGAGACGAGGGATTTCTAGACAAAAACTTCTAATTGTATCTCTGAGCAAACATCCGGAGACCTTCATCTGAGACTAAATTCCAAGCATCACTTAATCAATTTCTCCTTCGCATTGGACACCAAGACCCACACAAAGCAACAATTCTACCACATTTCTGACACACCAATCAATCAAATAAATCAAGAAGCATTTACATGAATAAAATTAAATTCTTATGTATTTACATATCTAACACCTATACTTCGCTTTTTATAATTATACCACCCAAATCTTTCGTATCACTTCAAGAATACCACCATTTTAACTTTTTAATAGTGAAATACACCTTTTCATGCATAGGTAAGGTGGCATACATGTACAAATTGAAGTTTAAGTGTTGGATATGTAAACACATTCGATTTGAGTGGTATCCACGAAAATCTTCCATAAATTTATCATCAAGAATCCAGTAAAGGTATTCCTCAAGCCCAAATTGCTATTCAAAACCTTAAAAGAAAATTTCAACAAAACATAAAACACTCTAGCAACACCGATCCATGACTACAACTCTCAAATGAGCTCTGTTAATCAGATTACCCATACAACAAAATAAAGGACTATTTACATACATAACACACAATAGATATGTATTTATATATCTAACATCTAAACATTCATATTTCCATGCATAATATCAAATCATTATCACTAAATCAGTAATACCACCATCACTATCTTTCTAAGAGGGTGTTTGGCTGCTAGGAGGATTTAATTTAGATAGGATTGAGTAAATATGGAAAATTGGATTTACTAAATCTAGATATCATTAAATCCAAAATAATGTTTGGTTCAACTAAGGTTAAATCCAGTTAAATCTATTTGAGGTGTTTGACATAAATCTATTTGAAAAAAAATTTTCCCTGCGCTGAATCTGTTAAATCAAACTAATAAGTGGATTTAATCAACGGAACAAGCAAAAATTGGATTTAACTTAACGACAGATTTATCTAACATATTTAAGGTGTTTGGCTGGATTTAGGTTAAATCTAACTTAAATCTTGTTAAAATATCGTATCAAAGGCCCCCTAAAAGTGAAATACACCTTTTTAGCATAGGTTTATTATGACACTGAGGTATTAGAAGTGTAGATATCAAACTTTAGGCATTGGATATGTAATACATAAAAATTGTGTGTTATATATGTAAACTTCCAAACAAAGAATCCAAGCATTACCTAGTCACCCCCATTCCGGACACATCAATCCACAAACGTGGCAATGGCATTATGGATGAAGCATCTCCCATCCATGCCTTGAGACAAAGGATTTCTCAATCCAAAATCTCATTGAATTACCCCAAAGGCCTTTTTCTAGACTATGAAAATTTTTGGAAACTTTCATCTCGGATTATGAAGCCTAGCATCCAACCCATTTCCAACAAACACCAATCAAAGTCAATAACAACTATGTAAAAAACACTCTAGAAAGTGGTAACCCTCATTTGTCTTTACAACTTGCGAATGAACTCAACTAGTCAGATTACCAAAGGCTACCTAATCAATCACCTTTACAACGCATCAATCCACAGATAACTTAAACCCATCGTTAATAAAGCATCTCCCATCAGCAACAAAGGCATTCTCAATCCACTTCTGATTGTATCTCGGACAGAAGTAATTTTTCTATAAAAAAGAAAACGCTGCAGAAACCCTTGTCGGGAACAACTTAACTCACATTTCTTTGAGTCGGACTTGAGCATGTCTTCTGAGTTTGGTTGGCTTTCCTCCGGTCAAGCTCCATCTGACACGCCCGAAGGTTCGCCTGGAGCTTCTGCCCCTTATCGGCCAGTTTATTCGCGATACCCGATTCCAAATACTTGACCAGTCGAAGTATCTTCTCCTCAAGCTCGACATCGGTGAGGAGACGCTCGATCGAAGATGACGACGAGTCTTGCGCGGAGGATGAGGAGGGATTCACCGAGGTGGGGATCACCTCTAGCTCCAACGGCGGCGCCGCAGCTTCCTCTGCCGGAAGAATTTGGCTCCAGTCTAGATTGAGAGGCTTGCCGGCCATCTTCCGGTGAAGTAAGCGGAGGGGAAAAGGGGACGAGTGGAGGCTGAGTGAGGTAAGTCGGAAGGGTTTAGATGCTAATCGTGGCAAAAATATTAGGGAAATATTCACGCACACCACACGTTTTTAATTTATTTGCATTTCTAGGCAAAATATTACATCCGTACCACGCACGTAGAGTTACGATCGGAGTCCAATCCATGAGAGACACGTGGAATCCCGCAATAATACCGAATAACACGGGAATAACAAGAAGGATATTCCTTGTGTTACTCCGCGGTTAGCGGTGTTTTGGTCAGAATAACACGAGGAATATTCCTCCGTATTATTCCGCATTATTCATGTGTTATGGTGGTAGTATTGTAACACCAGGAATATTATCCCGTGTTATTCTGCGTTATTCTCGTGTTATTCCGCGTAGTATTGATGTGTTATTGTGGTGGAGTTACAATACACCACAATAATACTTGAATAACGCAGAATAACATCGAGGAATATTTCATCTGTTATTCTGCGTTATTCCCCGTATTATTCCGCTCAAAACGCCGTTGACCAGGGATTAACACAAGAAATATTACTCCGTGTTATTCCCGTGTTATTCTGAGATTCCACGTGTCTCCCATGAATTGAGCTCAGCACGTAACTCTAAGTGCGTAGTTCGAATGTAATATTTTGCCGCATTTATATATCTCAAAGATTTACATTTATATTTACAGTATATTCCATTTTACTTCATAAATCAGTAATAGTGTTGTTTTCATTGTAATATTAAAGATTTGAGTGTTGAGAAAATATAGAAATTTTAGGGTGAGATATATAAATATATAAAAATTTGGTGGTGTGTATGTGAATGAACCAAAATATTATTTACATATCTCATACATCAACTTTCTTATTTACACACATAATACTTAAATATTTAATATTACTTCAAAAATAACATTATTATTATTTTTTGAAGTCGAACGAGAATTTTCGTAGTCTTAAAGCACGGAAGTGTTATATATGTAAATGCAAAAGTTTAGATGTGAAATATGTAAATACATAAGAATGATATATTTTAACATGAATTAATATTATTTTATTTCTTTCATAATAAATGAATTAGCTCGTGAGTCAGCTTGCACTCGTAAGATTAAAGTTGAGTTTGAGCTCAAGCTCTACTCGTTTACACACCTATTAAATCAAGCAAATATTTATAGCGAGGCGGGAGCGACAAAAGCATGGAGATATATCTATGGAGGATATATAGTAAGAAATCCTCCAACTGCAACAGAAGTTTACAACTTTTGAGAGGAGACAATACGGCGAGATCACTCATGCCGCAATACTGACTCGTCTAATTAAGGGTTTATTTGGGACAACTGCAACTTATTGAATAAACTGCTGATAAGTTGATAAACTAGGTGCGGTGACTATTAAAATTTTTTATTTTTTTAGAAAAGTCATATCACAGCCAAAAAGCTGCCACCGCACCTAAATAGGTGTAGTGTGAAAACGTTGTTTTCAGCATTTTGAATACGCATAAGCTGTCAAAACACAGTTTACCCAAATAGGCATGGTGTGTTTTCAAAACGCCACCGCACCGAATAAACTGCCCCAAACAGGCCTAAGAGGAAGAAATAAATCTCTTCCACCAAAAGCAATTTCCATTGATGAATAATCATTACCTCAAAGATTCAACATTGTGTATCAGAAAAGAATTCGAGATTCTGGAGCGAAGACTGGCCTACCGGATTTTAACTGTGTTATGTATTCATATGAGTTCATCAAGTGACTCTAGTTAGCAGAACGTGTCTTTCAAAACAATAACATCCCACAAGATAGAAGAGTCAAACTAGTTGCTATTATGTCAATAATGCTTCTTTGTAGAGGGAAATATTAAAGCGCTTATGCTAATGTGATGAAAAAACTAAAATCACCGCTTAGTACAAAATAAAACAACAGATGCAATGCAAGTACCTACAAGCACATTACAAATAATACATGTTATTGATATTTCATCACTTACAACATAAAAATCTCTCAGTAGAGAAGAACATGATTGAGTTCGAGCAACTTATGTTAATGTGCGAGCTAAGAGAGCTCGAGAAAAGCACTATAGCGGGATATTTAGGATAGCAGATGCTTCCCATTACCAACATGATACAGTAACAGCCCTATTGAACATTACAAAATATTCTGACCATTACCCTAACGTGGAAAGACGACACATTATTAGCAGTTCCACATAACGCTCCAAACATTTTCGTATTAAATCAAGCGGCAAGAGTACACCCAACAGAGAACCCAAGCCAATCCCGCTAAAGAAAAAATATATATATAAATAAATAAATAAATAAAAGCGAACCCCGCTAAAATTTTAATTGCAACAATAACTTCAAGAGGTTTTTACATACATAGTACATAAACATTATTATTTATATATCTCGTATCCCAAATTTTAATATTATAAAACTCGCCGACAAAATATTTGAGCAGCCCTCCAAGAGTTTGAAATAGCGGGGAAGGCAACGAGTCGAACGGAAGTTGGTTTTGTGTACGAGTTTCGTAATTAAAGTTTTGGTGTGTAAGATATGTAAATAACAATGTTTTGTGTGCTGCGTACGTAAAAATCCCCCAACAACTTCAATTGTCATGAAGAAAGAATCCACTCTACGCTGAAAGAACATTAAATTACATAACATAACAGACCAGTGCAACAATAACAAAAAAAAAAATGTCTCTATAACCAAATAAAAATTATAAATAAAAGATTAGATCACTATCCTGCAATCTTATAGCTCGGATTGATGAGATTATCGAGTCCGGAAACAACACGAATCGATTCGACGACATCGCCGACCTTAAGATCGGCGAGGAAGTCCTCATTCTCTGTCACATAGCCAAAAACTGAATATCTTCCATCCAGAATGTTTGCATTGCTTGGAGTCAGTTCACTCTCTTTGAGCAGCCAAAACACTTGGCTGGAAGCTGAATTGTTCTCAAATTCCTGTGGAGAAGAAATAAATATTAGGGACATTTGCACGCATACCACCCAAGACTTATGTATTTACACATCTAACATCTATACTTTTTACATTTGTACCGCCCAAATCCTTCATTTCGCATAAAAAATACCACTGTCGGTGACATATAAGTAAAAAGTGAAATTTTACATAAGAAATGAGCGACTTGAAGCTGAATTGTTCTCAAATTCCAGTGGAGAAGAAGAAATATGGCCAGGAAAAAGATTCAATGAACTATTCATTATGAGAATGAAATAAATATTTAGGACATTTACAAATATACCCACCCAATTCCTATGTATTTATACATATCTAATATCTAAACTTTACATTTTACATTTATACCGCACAAATCTTTCATATGACATTAAAAATACCATCATTTGAACTTTTAAGAAGTGAAATAAGCCTTTTCATGTATAGGTAAGATGACATGTATGTAAAAAATTAAAGTATATGTGGGGGATGTGTAAACACACAGGACTTCAGTGGTATGCATGTAAATCTTCCTATATATTAATGGTTTCTAAGCTTAAAGGTGGGGTTATGTGTAAAGAAAAATTTAAAGATGTTCATTCTTTTATATGAATTGGGGGATTTATTTTTGTCTACTAAGTGATTAATAATGCAGTATAATGTAGCATAATATATAGGGAAATTTACATACATATCGCACAATACTTACGTATTTACATATCCAACACACAAAGTTTGATGTTTACACTTGTGACACCTTGGTGGTGTCATAAAGGGGTATGCATATAAATATGAATGTTTAGGTGTTAGACATGTAAATACATAAGAATTGTATGGTATGCATGCAAATGCCCCTAATATATAATATTACAGCATAATATGCTATAGGATAACATAGCATGGTGTAGTATAAAAGTAGTAAAAATTAAAGTTTTGATGTTAGATGTGCAAGTCCATAAGAATTATTATGTCCTTCATTGCAATTATTAACTTTGTTGATATTTGAATAAAAACTTAGTATAAAGAAAAGGTAAAAATGATAATAAGATCAAATTGATTAAACCATATGAGTTGAGGGACTAAAATGAAAATAACCAAATTTAGAACTAAAATGAAATTTCATAAGAATATAGGGTTGATTTTGGTAATTTGCTCATTAAATAACTAAAATTGGCATCTAAAGGGGAAGGATTCATTCAAAAGAACTTACATCTCTAGCCATTGCCATTGTCCCAAATGCATTGAAAGGAAGCCTTGTTTGAGCTTTATAAAGGCCAAGTTCCTGTGTATTTGTAAGAACTTCAATTAGAAAATAAGGAAAATAATTGTTTCAAATATTTTACATAAATACCAAGCAATTCTAATGTATTTACACTTTTAACACCAATACTTTACTATTTGCACTTGTACCACCCAAAATCATATCACATAAAAAATATCACTATGTTAACTTTCAGAAAGGGAAATACACCTTTTCATACACAAGTATGGCGGCATGTACGTAAGAATTGAAGTTTAGGTGTTAGATATGTAACAACATAGGAATTGAGCGGTATATTAGAGAAATGATTGAAGCAGCGTTTAATGAAGATAAAAAAATATGAAAAATAAGCTTTTATGATTTAGATAAAAATTTTAACTGTGAGCCTGTTAGAAAAAAGGGGCATTTACATACATACCACCCAATTCATATGTATTTATATACTATCATCTAATCTCTAGTTTTTAGTCATGCCACCCAAATCCTTCAAAGCACATAAAAAATACCACAATTTTAACTTTTCAGAAGTGAAATACACATTTTCATGTATAGGTAAGGCGGCACATATGTAAAAATTGAAGTTTAGGCATTAGATATGTAAAAACATAAGAATTGAGTGGTATATTAGAGATGATTGAAGCAGTGTTTGATGAACACAAAAAAATGAAAATAAGATTTTATGATTTAGATAAAAAATTCAACTATGAGCCGGTTAGAAAAAAGGGAAATTACATACATACCACCCAATTCTAATGTTTTACATATCTATCACCTAAATTTTACTTTTTACATATATACCACTCAAATCCTTCACATCATAAAAAATACCACTAATTTAACTTTTCAAAAGAGAAATCCACCTTTTCATGTATAGGTAAGGTGAACATATGTAAAATTTGAAGCTTCGGTGTTAGATACTTGCACATAACAATTGAGGGGTATGTATGCAAAATCTTACTAAAAAAATTAGTGCAAAAAAGACCCAAAAAGCAAGAAAAAAACCCAAAACTTACTTCCAAAGTAGCACCATACACAGGCGCTTTATCACCAGTTACCATAATTTCCAAAGGAATTGTTCTAACTTTTCCTGTGCTTGGATCTATAAAACCTTCTGCTGGGCCTTCAGGATCTCCAGTTTGAACTACAAAACCATCAGCTACAAAAACAAACATTTCATTCATCAGAACATTTTGTTTTTGGGGCATTTACAAACATTGCACACAACTTTTATGTATTTATGCATCTCACACCTAAACTTTCATATTTACACACATGGTACTCGAATCTTTGATATTACATTAAAAACAGTACCATTACCACATTTTAAAAGTAAATTACATCTTTTCATGCATAGATTTAAAACAATAAAGTGCTATGTGAAAGCTTAGGTGTGAGTATTGTAAATACATAAGATTATACTCAAAATAATAAAAATGTTTATCTAGTATAATCTCATTTGATTGTTAAGAGTCATACTTTGTAAATCAATATATTAACAATTAAAAATGCTAACACTAGTCCTTAAGCTGTTGTATATATCATTTACATACACGACACACAATACAACTGTACTTTTAAAATTTGTACCGCCTAAATCTTTCTTGTCGCATTAAAAATACCACAATTTTAACTTTTAAAAAGTGAAGTACACCATTTCAAGCACAAGTAAGGTGGCATATATGCAAATTTGAGGTTTTGATTTAAGAAAATACATAGAAATTGAGTGATACATACGCGAATCTTTCTCTTATTTTGTTTTCATTCCAAAATAACAAAGGAAATCAAATAAAAATTTAATCTTCATAAATTTTACCTCTTTGAATCTCCATTCCATCATAAAAGTGACGCTCCACTAAGTCGACGAAATTACCCGCCGTGACAGGAGCGTTGTAGCCATCGAGAACAATCCGAAAGACACAATCTTGTACGTTGGGATTGTCCTTAACCTTCACCTTCATGTCGACAGCCGCCCGCCCTTTCAACAGAGGCATGTTTTGGTACTCCTCAGGCACATCATATGGAAAGCCATCCACCATATCCTCTTCAACACTGCAGAAACCCAATGGCCCAGGAGAATCTCAGCTGCAGTAAATGACCAAGGGTGTATATGAGAGTTATGCCAATATGGAAAGTGGCACTGGTAAGATTTCTTGTGGCAACACTAGTAAAGCTTATGAATTTCATTTGGCTTAAAACCAACCAGAAATCAAATGTCAGCAATGGAGGAGCGGGGCCAGAAAAAATTTATATAGGTGACACAAATTTATAATTTTAAAAATTACCTCAATATTTAAAATAAAATAGATAAAATATAGAGAAAAAAATACTTAAAACAGTAGTATAATCATTTCATTAGATATTATAATATGAAAAATTTAAACACAATAGATTTAATATTTATAAATTTATTTAAATGCATACGCTACACATTTTTTTATCTATAATAATATTTAATAATCATATATTTTAAAATATATAGACAAATATTAGTTATCTTATTATTATAGCTAAAAACACTAAATAAAAACTAAATAAAAAATAAAAACGAGTTAAAAAAATCAATATAAATTATAGCTAAAATCTAATATAATTTAAATAAAATATAGTAAAATTTCAAAAATAAATTATTTTTTATATATTATCACTTAGAAGCATATAAAAGCTAAATAAAAAATATTTGTATTTAAAACTCATAAACAAGCTCATTAAGATGCTCGATTAAAGTTTGACATTGCCTTAAGACCCGATATAAATTATAACTAAAAATATAATTTAATTTAATTTAATTTAAATTAAAATTTAGTTTAAACATAAAAAAAAAATTCATATTTACATAGTGTGTGTATGTTACATATAAACCTTGATCAAGCTCGATCCTTGTATCTTTATTATTTATGATAGGTTACATGCATATGTGTGTGTGCTATATAAAGATTGATCGAGCTTGTTCCTTGTATGTTTATTATTTAGGATGGCTTACATGCATACCGCATAATTCCTAGGTATTTACATATCTAATATATGAACTTCAATTTTAATGTATATGTTAACTTATCTATGCCTAAGAAGAGCAAAAATTAAAATAGTTGTATTTTAACGTGATATGAATGGTTTGGCTGGTATATATGGAGTTTTGAGTGTTAGATATGTGAATACATAGGAATTTAGTCGTGTATACGTAAATGCCCCAACTAAAGCTTTAATGTGACGTTCACTTGCAAAAGAAGGTTTATGCTCTTTAATCCCACAACGGAATAAAACTAAGTGTTACTGTTCTTTAAACTTAATAGCATGGTTAGCATTCTGATAATGTATAGTACCATGAGTGGCTTGAAGGTTAAAAGGTCAGCTCAAGGCTTCTACTTGGGAAACGAGTGAAAGGATTTTGGGCTGGGTCGGAGCGGGCATGTGCCCCAGAGCCCCACTATATCTCTGCCTATGCAACCATATATGGGTGCTCAATGTAATCTAGGGAAAAAAGTTATTGATACCGGTTAGATAGAACAAGGTAGGGTAAAAGCAGAGTCAAGCCGACTAATGAGCCAGCTTGAGCTAGATTCAAAAAATAGGTAACGAGCCACTGGGCTAAAATTAATCCATCTCTAGCTCGACTTATGGACTTATGAGCCAATACATTTATAATTTATTGATATGATTATAATTAACAATATTTGGATTCAAGGATTTAACTTATATACATACATGCTACAAAATTTCTATGTATTTACATACCTATACTTCAATTTGTACATATATTGCCACTTTATCTGTGCATGAAAAGATGAACACTTTTCAAAAGTTAAAATGATGGTATTTTTTATGTGATATAAAAGAATTGGATGACATAAATGAAATAAAGCAAACTTTAGATGTTAGATATACAATTATAGGAATTGGGGGTATCTATGCAAATGGCCCTTTTGAAAAAACTTAAAATTACTAAAGCAGGGGGTTTTTAAATTATGGATCTGCATAGAGCACAGCCATAAGCCAAGGAACTGAAATGATACTTGCCCTTAACATCACCATAAATATTGCTGTTAGCATACAAGATCCCATAGTCAAACAACATTAAAAAAAAAAAGGGAAATTTACAAACATACCACATGAGTCCTTAGCACTTAAATATCTAGCATCTAAAGTTTGATACTTACATTTATAACACTTTGGTGTCATGAACCTATGCATGAAAAAATGTATACTTCACTTTTAAAAAGTTAATAAGTGATATATTTTATGTGAAATTAAAAATTACAGTGCTATTTATGTAAATATGAAACCCCCAAAAAAAAGGTTGCATCTACTCTTAACAGGAAAAGATAGATACTGACCCTCCAACATAATTAAGCAGCTCCTTTTGCTTTGGCGCCACTGCATCTCTGTTCCTATCCTCAACAACACGTTGAAGTTCCTCCATGCCAACAGTGAGCTTGTTTACTAGTTCCTCTCCATGGGCTTTCTTCGACTCAGCCAAACCAGCAATAATAAATTTTCTTCCCTGGTTAAGCGCACGAGAAGCCTGCCTTACATTCTATTCTTGAGAAAGAGAAACATTTTTCAGATATCATTGAAATCCTTTAAAAAACAAAGAAACATACATTGCCATAAATATGAAATAATTGGTTAACAGTGATTCGATGTTTTCTTCGGAAAGCATAATTTCTCAGCTATTACAATTTCCTTAAGATGTTAGCAGTGATTCAATGTTTTCTTCTGAAGGCAAAACCTGTCAGCAATTACAATTTCGTGAAGATAAGTACTGAAACATTGGAGGAGTAAAATATATATGCATTTGGTTTGTGACAATTTAGTCTCCGTATTCTTTTAATGGCGGCTAAAATAGTCATCTCTTGAGACTATTTCAACTCATATAAAAAAAGTCTATGAACTAATTTGGTGCTTTTCAGACTGTGAGACTAAAATGGCTGCATTAAATAGTCAGAAGACTATTTTGGCATCACTCTGCAAAGAAGATAATTTTAGCAATCTATTATGGAAAATTACACAACAGTCAATGACTTTTTTCTTAATTAACATGTACATTAGTGATGAACATAAAACTCTATTTTATAGTCCCATAAAAAAGGAACAAAAGAAAGTAGTATATAGCCCCGACAAACAATGAGATAAACACAGCTTACCCGCTCGACTGAATCCAATGCTCTGACACCAGCAATCTTTAGGCTGTCAGTTATATCTTCCAGTGGCTTTTGAACTTCCCTGATGGCTTTATTGTTGATGGGTAGAGCATTTCTTAACAAAGCACCGGGATCCTTAATTGGTGGCCCAGAGATCAGTACAGAAAGGTCGGGCAATACAGGAGCTGTAGGAGTTGCTGAAGCAAGCCAACCAAATTGTGGAACACCTACCAACAATTCAACTGCTAACGCTACAGATAACGCACACTTCTTAAGATCAAATGAACTCTTTATCTGTTCAAAAGCACAAACATAAAGTCTAAACAAACCCACAAAGTGCATAACTTTGATAACAATATAACAGTGGAAGCAGAACTTTTCTTAAGATTCGAGCATTAGCATCATACATAACCTGACTATCTGGAATCAAGAGTATGAATTCTCAATTTTTATTTGTTCTCGTGTTACATGAGCTGTTCAGCCTGTTATTTGCAAATATTTTCAAATAAATTATATCCACATAACCTTAAGTCTATCAATTTTCATTTCTGATCGTTTGACACTCATTTTACCTAGTCTATTGTTGCATATTCTGCCCTTCATTGTAAATATCTAAACCACTAAAGTCTAATTTTCAAAATCTTATTTTCAATAGATCTTACTTACATAATCTCTTTAATATAATTAATTTTTGTCCATAAAACGTAATATTAACATATATTTATCTTAAGAACCTCACTTTAGCCATGGTCAACTTATTTATTAATGATTTTTTTATTGTCCGACGATAAGTTCACATTTTTGTTAATATCTATACACAACAACAACAACAACAACAACAAAGCCTTAATCCCACTAAGTGGGGACGGCTACATGAATCCTTTTTCTCCATTGCATCCTATTTAGTGTCAAATTTTCGTTTAATTCTAATAAATTAAGATCATTTTTTATACAATAAGCCCAAGTTTTCCTAGGTCTACCTCCGCTTCGAACATAAGCTGTATTTAAACATCTACTCTCCTAATCGGATCATCGTGTGGTCGTACGTTTAATGTGACCAAACCATCTAAGGTGACTCTCTCTAATTTTATCTGTCACTGGTGCAACACCAACCCTATTACGGATATATTCATTTCGCATTTTGTCTCCAAGTGTAAAGCCACTCATCCACCTAAGCATTTTCATCTCAAAGAACACTTAATCTTAACATTATGCTTTTAAAGGCCAACATTCAGCACCATAGAGCATTGAAGGTCTCACCACCATCTTATAAATTTTCCTCACTTCAAGCGGTACTTTTCTATCACACAATAGGCCGTACGCATCTCTCCACTTCAACCAATCAACCTGAATTCTACTATTAACATCCCCATCTATCACTCATCGCTTGAACAATGGACCCAAGATATCTAAATCGTTCACACCTTGCATACTTGATCACCCAAAGTTATACTTCGTCAATTAGACCTACTATTACTAAAATTACATTCCATATTCGGGCCATTTCTACTCAAACGAAGACCTTTGGACTCCAATGTAGACCTCCATAATTCAAGTTTTTCCCGAACTTTTTCTCTTGTCTTATCCACGAGGAGGATATCATCGCAAAACATACACCAAGGTACATCCTCGTAAATGCCCAATAAGACCATCCATAAATAAAGCAAAAGATATGGCTTAAAGCCGATCCCTTGATGTCCAACGTAAATAGTAAAATATTTGGTCAATCCTCCTTCAAATAATACATGTAATAGCTCTTAGCATACATATCTTTTTAATGACTTTAATATAAGTCATATCAACACCTTTCTTCTCAAGGACTCTCCAAAGAACATCAGGAACCTTATCGTAAGCTTTTTCTAAATCAATAAAAATCAAATGTAGATCCTCCTTATTATCTCTATACTTCTCCATCAAACTCTCAATAAATGTATAGCTTCCATGGTAGACCGCCCGACATAAACCAAATTGATTATGAGAAACCTTCTTAATATGTCTTAACCTATGTTCAATTACCCTCTCCCATAATTTTAAAGTATGACACATCAATTTAATTCCCCTTTCATAATTTGCACACTCGTGCATCTCCTTTATTCTTAAAACTGTACCAAAACGCTCTTTCTCCACTCCCATCTTTTTAGTTTTTAAAATAATATTAAAAAAGCTTTAGTAGTTTCCGTAAAACCCCCAAATCACCTAAACATTTCCACATTCAATAAATACATCATCAAAAGCCCTACGACTTTCCCCACTCGATTTTCTTTAAGACCTCATCAACTTCTTTTTTACTACCTGTGCGATCATAGTAAGTTTTTATTATTATTAACGATATTAAGATCACTACACGATCGTACTTTCGCATCTTCATTAAAAAAGTTTATCAAAATAACTCACCCACCTATGTCAATTATATTTTCTAAGAAGAGATTTCGATTTTCATCTTTAATACACTTTACTTAATAAATATTTATTTTTCTTTTCTCTTTGCTTCGCTAGCTTTATACATATTTTTCATCGTCCTTAAAGATCTAATACGTTATAAAGATCACTAAAAATGCACTTTTAACATTATCTTTTCATATTTATACCATTGTAAAATTAATCGATCAAAACACTTACAAAATTTCACATCTCAAAACACTTGATTATTTGGTAAGGAAACTTCATATATTATAACTTTGAGATAATTTAAAAGACTTTTTTTTCAACAAATTTATCATCGAGAAAGAGTGGTTCAACCGAACAAACCCAATGATATCAATAATGTTTGATTGACAAAGTCCAAACGAACAACAAGATAGCCTAAGTTTAGATATTTCTAATTAATTGTTGTTTGAAACCAACCAAACATAAAGTCGATTAATTTTTGTCTTCCGATATCATAATCTCTCATCTTATCAATATAACAATATTCCAAACAATCGACTATCACCCGACTTCTAATGTCATTTATCAATCGTCATCAAACATATATCAACAATGAGCATTTAACACTTATATTAGTTTCCCAATCCCCCTCCTATCAAATGAATGATAAAGTTGACCCTCAAATGCTAACCATGCCTCTATATTTCAGTAATCGACCGACAACCAAAAAGCATGCAGCTGATCAATGTTTTATGTTTGTTAGTCATCGCCATTTATCACTCTTCTCCTCTATTATCAAGAGAATGACAAAGTTAATAGTTCACTGTCACCTGATAATAACTCATTGAGACTTCAATCATCACCATAAAAAATATCGGTCAAGTTCATGCCTAATACATAGTTTTAGCATCTTTAGTGGAAAGAAACCCATCTTAATCACTTAGGGCCCGTTTGGGGCTGCTTATTGGAGTGCGGCGGTGTTTTTAAAACGCCGCCGCGGTATTTGGAAACAACGTTCGAGCAGCATTTTTTTTTCGCGCCTAAATGCAGTTCGATATTTTCTTAAGAAGAGGCGAAGCGGAGGTGCCCCTGCGTCCTGCGTCCAATTTTCGCGTTAGGATAAGAAATCTCGCTCTGACCCCCGCCCTGACCCCGCCCCGCCCCGATTCATTTTGTTGTCCGTCGGGCGGGTGCTGAGACCCGATCTCACTCGAAAGGAGGAGCTCCACTCCTTCGGTTGCTCACGCTCCCTCTCCGACTCCTACTTCTCCAATTCCTACTTCCTTCGCCCCTCCCCGACCCACGTCGGGTTACGGTAATGGAACCTGCAATGCCCTTTTCCTTTCTTCCCGCGTTAGCAATGAAATCTTTTTGGGTGGAATGGAGCTGATTCACAGTTTTCGAGTGGTCACGTAATGCTCCTTACTTTTGCTGTATTCTCTCGATTTCCAAGCATTTTCCATCGATGGCCAAATTATATGGCGTATTCTATTTTGCATTTCCCACAGTTTTCCGTTCTAAATTTCTATAATTATCTATTAAGCTCATCTTGTATCGCATCATTATCTCGTACCTTAGAGCTTAGTAGTTCTTTGGTCCTTTCGATCGATGACTTGTTGTAAACCGATGAAATATATATTGCTTTCACGTATTATTATTCCGCAACAACTCATGAGGGGAACAAATGGCTAAAGTTTAAATTAAACATTTTAATATTTAATTGTAGTAGTAATTCTATTTCTCTTTATTTTATTCTTTTGTGCTCCCGAGATAAATGTATGCGTTGTATTTTATTTTTGAACTAATTCCGTAAAAGTTTGTGGCTTCCGTTTTATCTATTTCATTCCTCAAATGTACTAAGTAAACAAATTTCACCAACAGCATTTAACTGTGAATTTATCCAAAGAATGTGGGCTAATAAACTGCTCTTAATGTTCTCCCCCAAATAACAAGTTGGGCGATTCCCCGATAACTGCATTATCGAATAAGCTCGCTAATCAAGAACATTATAAATAATCACCACTGCTTCCAAATGTAGCCTTATTCACATCTATTAAACATTTGAACCTACTAGCTCTAAAATTTTCCCTTCTTAAAAGCTATTAAAAAAAGCTCATGCCTACTATGTGTTGCTCTCAACATTTATATGTGTTGTATATTAGTGCAATGCTAAAACAACAAACTCTACTACTACCATCGCAAATATTCCAGCATACAGTTATTTGATACAATCTATGAGAAGCAATGACCGGAAGAAATTATGATTACAACCTCAAAAGGACATCCACATTAGACATCCACATTAATGTCCTTGACACTATTATAATTAGGCAACTAGTTTCTATTAGTTGTTGACATAACAAGACAACCCCACTTTGCCCAAAGTACCCTAAAACTACCGGAATGGTTATTACTTGTATTGACAAAGTTGGCTTGCAGATTATATCAATATTAAAGACCTAAGGGGGTGTTGATATTAATGTCCAAAGAGAGGTCGTAGTTGAATAGTATATTAACAAAACAACTAATTTTCAAAGATTTCATGCATATAGGATGAATTGTAAAAAGAAAAGGAAAAGATCCAAAAGAACCTTATCTCCTTATATAACTCATACATGGGATCCGTATGTTAAAAACAAAAAATAAAAGAAAGAAAATTATGGTGGGTATTGATTTAAAGCTCAGTTGCACCTGCTGCTGCATAAAATAAAACTCACTAAAAGCAACAAGTAGACAAAGTCATTACTTATCTAAAAGATTCCAAGTTGGAGGCGTGTTGACCTCATTTTTTATACTTTGCTTCTTTCTCCTATAAGATAAGATTTCACTTTCTTAAAGATTGTATTCACTTACTTTTTTTGTGAAACTCACATTACATAGAACTTTAAACCACTTATTAACTCATTTTTGTGAAAACCTCACATGAGTAACCCCAAACACTCAACTCTTAGTTGCAGGGGCTAAGGACAAAGATGTGGAGAGCCCAAAAATGAGTTCTCACAGGATTTAAAGGCTATGAGGAAGCCCTTCATGGCTTGGTCATGCCAACATCCACGTATTTCACACTACACAATCACATACACTTGCACCACATACACTAGACACCACATATAAACGCCTGTAATTCACATCACCAGCACTTGCATACACTTCACCATTGACCAAAACTAAAACAAATTTTTTACAACGATCAATTACAAACCTATCGCATTTTGACCCGCTTGTCGACAAATTTGTTCAAATGACCCAGAATGATGAAACGGACCGCATGAGCGCGTACGGAACGTCGATTATAATTAGGAAAGATATTCATATTATCACGGTTCCGCGCACGAGCAAACAACACGAAAATCAATGCATGTAAAAAATTAAAAAAAAATCAAAATTTACACCGCCCGTTCATAACTCTCGTATCGATTGAAGTTAATTAGCTTTTTGAGGAGCCTTCATTCTTATTGAAATTAGCATTATTACCTTCTAAATTGAGGTTTCATAAATGGAAATAATTTGATTTCCTCACCCACTCATGCCTATGACCCGCCTCCGGCCCCCGATTATTCTTCTCTCATCTCGCCCTCCCCCGCACCAAAGCTCTCGCTCGACTCCCTCTCCCTCTCCCAAAACCTTCTCCCTCACCAAGCCAAACTCCAACCTCTCTTCCTCCTCTCTTGGCCAGAATCGCTCGGCTGACCCTCCTCGTCATCCAATGAATCTCCTCGCCGTCCAATCATCTTCGTCGAACGACCCAAAAAAAAAACCTAGTTGAACCCCTTCAATCAGCCCTCTTTCTTCTCTCCAAACCCTGCTCAATTTCTTCTTCCCTTACACTCAAGCCACAAAGTTTTTTTTTTCCAAGTTAGTTCGATCATTGCGCTTGTAAGAAATTTCCTCCTCTTCTCTTTTCAATCACATACGCAGTGAAAATTTTCATTATGGAAGATGAGATTCGTTTCTTACATGTAATCAATGTTCTTCTTCTTACACAATTGCAATAGGCAAAACAAGTGGTTTAGAATTAAAAAGATTTTTTACTTGCTTTATTCTTTATCAAATCTGGACAAATATGCTAAAGTTTACAAGTTTGCTGGTCATTTATAAATGGAGGTTGTTTGATGAATGTGCTGGCTTACCTTCTTAATTATCAAGATGAGATGGATATTATTTTAGTTATACTCATTCTACAAACATGCTTTAGGAATTTTGGTGAAACACTTGGTGGTATTAATGGATTATGCTTTTATTGTGTCGGATTGTTTAAAAAGTTTATGAAAAAAAAATGAGATCAGAATGAGGAAATTCTTGGTTAGTTTATTTTTGCATTATTTTGATAGCTTCATCTCTATTTTTATTATTGAAAGATTTGTCGATAGCTAGCAAATTCTTGCGAATTTACTTGTCTTGCACCTAAATTTTACTTATGTATTTACACCACCCAATATTTCAACTGTTTTGGAGACGATTTGGGTGTGACTTGGGTGTTGTTTGGGCACTGATTTAGGTCTATTACTTGTTATTTTGGGAAGGATTTATAAGTTGTTCTGGGACTGCGCATATATTGTTTTGGGCTTCAATGAACCCTGCTTCTGAGCAGGCTAAACGCCTCTTTGGAACAGATCTAAGTGTTGTTTTCTGCCCTATTCAAGTGCTGTTTTGAGGCAGTGAAGTGTTACTTTGGGTAGAGGTTGGCAACATTTTGGCCGATTCGTTGACTGTTTGGAAAGGCTCTACGCAACACTTTGGTGCTGATCTTGTAAGCTCGTTTTAATGCTGATTCTGGGGGTTGTTTTACTTGCTCTTTAGAAGTTATAAATGTTGATTTTGAAAACTTACAAATGCTGATATTGGGGGTTTTTTTACTTGCTTAAAAATGCTGATTTTGGAGACTTACAAATGCTTATTTGGGGGTTATTTTACTTCTTGTTTAGAAGGTTTAAACATCATGTTTTGAGGGCTGTTTTACATGCTGTTTGGAAAGGTTTTATGCACCGCTTTGGTGCTGATCTTGTGTATTGTTTTAATGTTGTTTTGGAGAGCCAAAAGTGTTGATTTGGCGGTTGCTTTAATGTTGTTTGGAGCTTCAGAATGTGTTGAATTGGGGTTGTTTTACTCGTCAATCGGAGAGTTTAAAATTGCTTTTTTCGGAAAGTGAAAACGTTGCTTTTTTAGAAGGTTTAAAAATGTCATTTTTTAAAGTTAAAAAATGTTGTTTTAGGGAAGGAAAAATGCTATCCTTTAAAGAAGTCAAAAATGTTGCTTTGGAAAGTGAAAACACCGTTTTGGGAATGTTAAAATGTTGTTTCTTTTCGTAAAGTTTGAAATTGCAATAATTTGGATTTATAAAAGTTTCGAAGCTTTTTGAGCTTTGTTTTGGGAAAATTTGAAATAGTCTATCGGGTCGGTCTCCTCTTTTTTCTTTTTTTTGTTCAATTTTTTCTTTGCTTGATGACTTAGTTTATGTGTTTATATTCTAATATAATTGCATATAAGTAGAGATATGTGAATCATCACGATGGCTATAAGTTAGACGGTTCGGAATTTAATGACAATGATAAACGCTCATGCTAAAGTAAGAGTGGGGTAATATAATAAATCTCCTACTCCAACGACCCTTGGCGAGGGGTAGGAGGGTCTATGGATACTATTCACCAACTCACGACGAGAAGTTGTCCTCGCTTTCTTAAGTTTGCTTTAGCCTACCAATCTAACGATTAACTCATGGACTATCTAATTTGTCAAAATACTTACATAACATAACAAAAATATATATACTTTTCTCATGAAATTATCACTTTTTGAAAGTGCCGAGTAAACTCTACATTTATTTGATAACATCAAAGGATTTTGTGTGTGATCCTACAAAATGACTTATTAATCACTTTGATTGCCAAGGATTTCACCCTCATTGATCGTTTGCTAGTTTGCATTTTCATCTAATGTCAATATAAAGACAGCTCAACTCGAGCTTATCCCGAGCCCGAATTATTGTTTATTTGATCTTCATGTATAGATCATTTGTTCTTTTTACTTATATATACACTCAAGCTACGTTGGGTCATTAAATTCCTTTTCGTAACACTTGTTTACTTTTAACATTCGCGATGTACACCCCTATTTGCAATGTTGGCAAGCACTTCCCGCACGTAAGCTTATAGTTGTTGCACTTTCTTTTTTACCGTCTTTGGCGCACTTTACCCACTTTTAATTGCGCTTCTATCGTTCTTCTACTTCGCATCACGCCTAAATAACTCTGTAAGACCCCTAGGGTGGAGAGCAATAGGACACCTGGCATTAGAAGGTACCCTTACCAAGAGCCACCGCCAAACTATTTGCATGTTCACATAAACTTTTATGCTCGTAATGGCTACAAACTAGCTTAGAGCACCTCAGAAGAACACGACGAGGAAGCAAGCGGACCGATGCATACCAAGCACTAAAGAAGACAAAACGCGAAATCGCATCTACACCAACTAAACTTTTCTATTCTTAAACAACACAAAACCGTAGGACCTCGATGTTGCCTGTGATGGCCTCACGTAAATCCTCATACTATCTTGCGCATTCGCACGACCATATCGTTAAATATGCCCCAACTCTTGCATTATGCGTTATCGTTCGATACGACGTAAACACTCCTATTCAGAGTTGCTTTCGTAATGATAAGATTACGCTATAATAAATTCGTACGAGCGACGACTTCAAAATAACATCGATTCAAAATATGTACCAAACAATAAAATAGCTTTCAGTGTTTCACCTATGCCTTCGTATTCGCGCATTTTCTATTCTTCCCTCATTCGCACTACGAAATAAACGCTTTTATTTCCGATCTTTTTTCCACTCGAGTTTTCACGTTCTACTCAAAACCTAAACTTTCGAATCTGTAAGACAAAATCATCGATCTTAATCGAGAGTTTTCTTAAACACTTACTATTCGAGACATGCATTAACTATGGCATTTCCCCATGTATAACTCGAATCCGTAACATAAACTCTATCTAATCTTCAATATTGATAAGAGAACGTCTAAGCAATATGTGCTATGTTCGCAAAATAAATTGACAAGTTGCTGCATTCTTTACTATAATCAACCTCTTTCTGCAAGTAATATGCTTATCTTCCGAACGTAACGTATTATTTCATATTTATTGCTTCATTACTTAAACTATTAAATATATGTTAACTCTATGTCTCATTTTTTAAAAATTAAACACTATTTTTCAATGTAAAAAATTATATTAATACGTTAAATTTAAACAATTTAAAAAAAAACTAACCAACAACATGCTAATTCAAGCCTTGTAGAGCACCTCGTAAGAATTGATTTTTTTTTCTTACCTTTTTCCCTCCCGTGCGATCTTATCTTCTTGGTCACCGGCTTTCCGAATCGTATCTTTCATTTTATTCTTCCCGTCTCTCCCTTGCCGTTCAAATCGGCACGAACCACCGTCGCACTACGCTATAAGAAAGTGCTAGAGGGCATCGCAATCACCCCACCTCGCCTCCACTACGGCTCTCTATTGAAACCCTTACCATCTCCTCCTCTCGTGCTCCCGTGCACCGAGACCTTGTGTACAACCGCGTCCGAGCACAGGAAGGCAAAAGCAAAGGATCGTAACTAGCAAAGAACATCAAAACCTCCTTCCCGTCCGCTCCTACCTCAAACAATCGAGGAAGGTAGTCTTGTCTTCCTCACGTGCTTCTCATCTCAAATCCCGTAAATATGTCTCCTCACAGAATTTACTAAATCGGAATTTAAGGCAAAACGGAAGAGAACCGAGATTTAAGAAGCATGTTATTAAAATACGCTTTTGTGTTGTTTATTAGGTTATAAAATTTATTTCAAAACTAAATTTTTCCTCCTCGTCAAACTAAAATAAAATAATATATTATTTTAAGTATGTTAGTAGGTTAACATTCACAATTCTTTCTTTAAAAATATTAATGATAAATTAATAACAAGAATAATAGTTTAATAATTAACGATTAGGTAGCACCTAATTTAATAAATAAACAAATTTATTGATTAATGATTTATATTTATTTTTTTCTAATTTATTTAGGATTGCTAGTCGAACCGTCAAACTCCTAGGTTATGAGTAATTGTTTTTTATTTGAAGAAAAATTAATCATTCCTAGTTATGGTTATTAATCCTTGTTAATTGAAGACCTATGTTTGACTTATGCGTATCAGTTGCACTCATTCCTCGTTAACGAGATCATTATTCATTTCAATTTATCACGCAAAATTTTCGTACGTTTCGAATTAATCTCGCAGCTATAACCTTTTCTTTTTTGCACTTGTATGAAATTACATTTGTTGTATTACAAACTTGTGTAAATATATATTATTCTGCTATTATGCTCGTGAAAACATTTTAACATGTTTTTAAAGTATCACACGCAGGCCAGATAAAACCTTTGAATTTTGGTTACTCGCGCCGACTGTCCACAAAATTACGACTCTACAAGAAATCATCGAATTATCTTGAGTCGGGTATCGACTTTCTTGATTTTAATTTACGTACGTTAAAATCGACTATATAAATAATAACTCGAAATATAATAATAAATAAATTTGATGAAAAATGATTGTACGTATTCATGATTACATAATCGACGTTTAATTTTCATATTTTATAAGAATACATGCATGTAGTGATTGTCCTTATTTTGTTGCTCATATTACATGTCACATTACCCTTATCGTTTGGCGTTTAATGAGGCCATATTTATCAATCATTAAACACTTTCTTTAATAATTTCGAAGATGCTTTATTCAACACACAAGATTGTTTCCACAGATGCCTTTTCGCTTTTAGGTCTTCCTTGCTTTGATATTTTTTCAAAGATTTCGTTTTTGCAATGACATATTTTTGCTGTGTGTTTGTTTTATTATTATCATTTCTTATTTGATTCGGTCGGCTTTTTTGTTTTTAATCTGTACATATCGCGATTCAAAGGTGAATAAAATTTGAATTTTCTCTTTTTCTTTTACATGAAAATCTTTCTTTAAGAGTATAAACAGTGTTTATTTCATTTAATCATGTCCCTACGTTATCGGAATGTATCGTCTCGTAGTCTCTGGGTTGTGACATACCTGGTGCTAGATATGAGCATTAATATAAAGTTGAGGAAGAATCTAAATGAATTGAAAGATGTTGAGCACATGAGTGCTTTCGTGTGGCATTATTGAATTTTAATTATCGATGCACTCTTTACTCCCAAGAAGGCTACTTAGTTGAAGGAAGTTGTTGTCTCCTCCTGAAGAAATCCCATCACAGATTCACATAAATGTTCTAACTTAATTCCAATTTTTAAAATAAACACATCATAAAAGCCAAATATTGCATCTTTAAATCTTGCAATACCTACTATGAAATGCTCAAATTTACAGTAACCAAACTGCCAAATCTATTTAACTAAATCTTGAATAAATTAATTTCAAAATGGGATATCGTATCCCAAATTGTCCACTATAACAATCAGGACCTAAATAGAACTAATCTGCAAGAAGGATACACATATTTTTCAAAGAGTTCTGATGATTCCAATCATGATCAAATTATTTTGTTTTAATTCCAAAAAACACAGCATTTGAACAGAAATTTGCATGTTGCACCCCCGGTTGCTGCCTAAAGCTCAGATTTGCAAAAAGGTAGCAAAATTCCAACTTTTTCTTTTTACTAAATCCACCTCGTCCCAACTCATAAACAGATCAGAAATAGCCAATCAAGCAAGAATTACCTCTTCCCCGCCAATACCCCTCCTCTCAGGCCGCGACGAGGAGCACCGATACCCTGGACCCGGAACCCAAGAATAACTCGTCCTCGACCTCCGCGCCGACGAGAAGGGACAGAGAGGAACCGGAGAGAAGTGTGGGTAGGGATCAGAAATGCAGCCATGGGTCGAAGCTAGAGTTGCTTGAGGAGCGGAACTTAGAATTCTAGGGTTCCATTGAAGTTATAGAGAGAGTGGGAGAGAGGAGATGAGGTAGCGGAACATGAGCTGCCGGGAGATCTTGATGGCTGGTGTGAGTCCGCACGATTTGGATATGCGGATAGGGTTGGTCAGAAAATTAAGATTAACATTTTGGGGTATTTGCATATATACCACCCAATTCATATGTATTTACATCTGTAACACCTAAATTTTATATTTATGGCGCCAAAAATTTCATATCACATTAAAAATGAAATGCATATTTTTCTCTTAAAATTAAGGTGATTCATGCGAAAAAAATATTACTGGTGACTACACGTAGCTTACGTTTGTTCAATCGACGTAGTGTCACGTTAACCCAAAATAATCACGTAATAACACCTGACGAATATTCCTCGTCATATCTACACAATGTTATTTTTTAAAACAATAACGCTAATAATATAAGATTCATCTACAGACTCGCATTATTTCAGATGCTATCGTGGTAAAGATTGTGAATTTAAATATTCATTTCATATATTTCGTATTATTCAAGTTAAGAGAAGATGCTAAGATTGAAATATATTGGCACATGTTACAATATAACCAATAAACAACACTCGACACGGAATACGATGAATACTCCTCCATGTTATTCCATTATTCAAAGAACGCTTGAAAGAATACTTATGCATATTCGTCGTGTTATTTTCGCCCAAAACAACGTCGATCACCAGGCCACGTGCATGAAATATTCTTCCGGCTACATTCCCGTTATTCCAAAGATCCCATCGTATCGCACTCCGCACGTTACGTTACGGGTAAGTGGCAGGGCCCATATGTAATATTTATTCGATTCATGTACGAAAATTTAAGTTTAGGTGTTGAATATGTAAATACATAGAATTTTAGTAGCGTGGTATTAACGCCAATCTTCCAATGTTATTGTTGAGTGTCAGGAATATTTACGACAATAAAGTAATAATTTAATGTTCGACCCTTTAATGAACATCCAACACATACCCATAAATGAAATTTTGCATGAGATGACAATTGATTTTTTATATGGAGAAACTCACAAAGTGAAAATTTCGTGAGGTTTCACCCAACTAAGATAGTTCACTACAAGTGTATAGATACAAAAATATAATATGTTATCACGACCGAGAGAGTAAAGTTATAATTTTACACAAAATATGACACATGTATGTACACAATAGGCATAAAACTTTAGGAGCCCACAAAAGAATCCTAATGTTCTGTGTACAATGACTGTAACTATAAGTCATTTCAAAGGTTATTGCGTATCTTCAATATAACTTTACATATATATGAGTATTTATGTACGGATACATAGACACACACACACATACATACATATACGTTACTTGCAATACGTGACAAATAATAAATATTTTATGTCAAACTTTATTGTTTTATTGTATATTTGTTTGTCAGTCCTATTGTATACTCATGATCTCAATACGAAAATTTCTATTAGTTTATGACAATGTTTTAGTATGACGAACGATCTGTCAATTGCTTTAAAACAAATACATGTAATGTAATGATATAAACGAGTAAAATATTACCCTTGGTAGTGCTTTGTTAGCTTGTGCAGCATTAGCCACATAAAATATTTTTGTATGAACTATTTTAGCACCCCACACGTTTATAAGAGATGTCACGATCTAACCTAATATAAGTGTTCAAATAGAGGGAAGTCGTACTATTTCAAAATCACAACGATTAATTAATTCACAATATTTATTCAAAGATAATTATATTTTTATTTCTTGTTTTTAAATATGTAGTCATCAATATCATAAAAAAATACCATAAAACAATATCAGTTAACATTCATTCAGATAATCTCATAAACTGTTAATAATAATAATAATAAAAGATACACAACAATTACTATATAGCTCTCACAATCAGTCTTAAATAAGAATCGTACTCTAAGGTAACACTCTAAAAATGACGCCAGAAATTTTCCCTTTCAATCTCTGTCTTATTCATTCCCAAGATAAAACAACTCCATAAGTTTCACAAAATATATTATAGTTTAATACAAGCAAAAGATAAAAATAAGTACTTGTTTTAAATAAACTAAAAGAATAACTCAACATAACATGTGAAATATCTATCAAGTGTAGGGCGGCTATGAGAACTAGTATCAACAATATTTTCTTTAACACACCTCAACTTTTAGCGACCATTAAACTCATGCGAGCAAGTAAATGACAATAAATGAAATGCTCTAAATTATGCGAGTGATTATAATAATTTTGTAAGGTGTTTGCTTCACGCTGAATAAGGTCAACCTCACGGATGAATGTCATTTGATTGTTTCGTGAAGTTTGAAGAATCATACCACTAATTGTTGACTTAATTTTATCGATGATACTTGATTATTTATGTGATAAGATTATTATGTATATGATCATATGTCACATGCATAAACATTTGGAAAGTAATGACATTAAAATGATACTTTTCGACGGGATTCGAGATAACAGAAAACATACAAATAAATTTTGGTTTTATGATAACACACTTGCTAACATGAACACTCAATTTTTATCATATGGTTATGACATTATACAAGCATGTCAAATTACTAAGCTAATGAATTTTACATTGGCGACCATAAACAAAAATATATGCACTATTTGGAGGCCAACATTCAGAGTCATGAACAAGTTAAAAGCTTTCTAAAGTCCTAATACGATCATAATAAATATTTCCATAATGATCATACCGCGTACGACTCATATCTGCTGAGTACGAGCTTTGCCAAGAGAAGCGCGACTTCGGTGAAAATGAGTGTCTCTGGGTTAAATGGGTTGCAGAAATGATATTTCGTATTTATCATCGTTTTATCTATAAATAGATGTGTAATCCTAATGGATATGTAACTCCTCCGAAATAGTGAAATTCGCTGGCTCGTTCCCGAGGACGTAGGGTACTATTTGCCGAACCTCGTTAACTTTCCGTGTTCTTCCCGGGTTTCGTGTCGATTCCCGTTTTCGTATCGTTATTTGTCATAACAATCAGTATCGAGCATCGTTCGAGAGAACAGGAGGAGATCGACGCGAGAAACGATAGAAGAAGAAGATTGGGTTGAAGTTCGAAGAATCACAGACTCGCGGCACCAGCGGCGAACGAGACATAAACACGCATCAGCTTATTCTTCCGTACGCGAATAGGAGAAGATTGCCCGATGATAAGTTCACATTTTTGTTAATATTTATACCATTAGAAAATTAATCTGATCAAAACACTTACAAAATTTCAAATCTCAAAACACTTGATTATTTGGTAAGGAAACTTCATATATTAACTTTGAGATAATTTAAAAGTCTTTTTTTTCAACAAATTTATCATCGAGAAAGAGTGGTTCGACCGCACAAACCCATAGATATCAATAATGTTTGATTGACTTTAAGTCCAAACGAACAACAAGGTGATAGCCTAAGTTTAGATATTTCTAATTAATTGTTGTTTGAAACCAACCAAACATAAAGTTTGACACCTGTCTTCTGATATCATAATCTCTCATCTTATCAATAGAACAATATTTCGAACAATCGACTATCACCCGACTTCTAATGTCTTTTATCAATCGTCATCAAACATATATCAAAAATGAGCATTTAACACTTATATTAGTTTCCCAATCCCCCCTCCTATCAAATGAATGATAAAGTCGACCGTCAAATGTCAACCAGCCTCTCATATTTCCAATTGACTGACAACCAAAGCACGTTGCTGATCAATGTTTTATGTTTGTTAGCCATCGACATTTATCACTCTTCTCCTCTATTGTCAAGAGAATGACAGTTAATAGTAACAAAGACACCATGAGACTTCAACCATCACCATAAAAAATATCGATCAGGTTCATGCCTAATAAATAGTGCTAGCATCTTTAGTGGAAGGAAACCCATCATAATCACTTATTCAAACTATCAAAACATTTCAACCTGCTAGGTTCTCAAAAATTTTCCCCTTCTCAAGTTTTTCATGGAAAAAAGCTCATGCCTACAATGTGTTGCTCTCAACATTTATATATGTGTTGTATATTAGTGCAATGCTAAAACAACAAACTCTACTACTACCATCGCAAATATTCCAGCATACAGCTATTTGATACAATCTATGAGAAGCAATGACTGGAAGAAATTATGATTACAACCTCAAAAGGACATCCACATTAATGTCTTTGACACTATTATAATTAGGTAACTAGTTTCAATTAGTTGTTGACATAACAAGACAACCCCACTTCGCCCAAGTACCCTAAAACTACCAGAATGGTGATTATTTATATTGACAAAGTTGGCTCACAGATTCTATCAAAATTACAGACCTAGGGGGGTGTTGATATTAATGTCCAAAGAGAGGTCATAATTGAATAGTATATTAACAAAACAACTAATTTTCAAAGATTTCATGCATATAGGATGAATTGTAAAAAAAAAAAGGAAAAGATCCAAAAGAACCTCATCTCCTTATGTAACCCATACATGGGATCCGTATGTTAAAAACAAAAAATAAAAGAAATAAAATTATGGTGTGCTGATTTAAAAGGTCGTAAAGGTACCTGCTGCTGCATAAAGAACTCACTAAAAGCAACAAGTAGACAAAGTCATTACTTATCTAAAAGATTCCAAGTTGGAATGTGTTGACCTTATTTTTTGTGAGGTCTTGGTTTCTTTCTCCTATAGCATAGGATCTAGCCTTAGGTCTTTTCTAATGACTCATTTTTTTGTGGAAACCACATTACATAAAACTTCAAACCACTTATTAACTCATTTTTGTGAAAACCTCACATGAGTAACCCCAAACACTCAACTCTTAGTTACAGGGGCTAAAGACCAAGATGTTGAGAGCCCAAAAATGAGTTCCCACAGGATTTAAAGACTTTAGGGAAGCCCTTCATGGCTTGGCCATGCCAACATCCACGTACTTCACACTACACAATCACAAACACTTGCACCACATATACTTACACCACACATAAACGCCACAATTCACATCATCAGCACTTGCATACACTTCACCATTGACCAAAACTAAAACTAATTTTTTACAACGGTCAATTACGAACCTATCTTCAAAGAAACCAAATTTGACGCATGTTGACCCGCTCGTCAACAAATTTGTTCAAATGACTCCAGATGAAGAAACGGACCGCACGAGCGCGTCCGGAATGTCAATTATAATTAGGAAAGATATCCATATTATCAAGGTTCCACGCACGAGCAAACGACACAAAAATCAATGCATGTAAAATATTATAAAAAAAATCAAAATTTAAACCGCCCGTTCATAACTCTCGTATCAATTGAAGTTAATTAGCTTTTCGAGAAGCCTTCATTCTTATTGAAATTAGCATTATTACCTTCTAAATTGAGGTGTCATAAATGGAAATAATTTGATTTCCTCACCCACTCATGCCTATGAATTCGGCTTTGGCCCCCGCTAATTCTTCTCATTCAGTTCTCTCGCACCAAAGCTCTCGCTCGACTGCCTCTCCCTCTCACAAAACCTTCTCCCTCACCGAGCCAAATTCCCACTTCTTTTTCCTCCTCTCTCGGCCAGAATCGTTCGGCTGACCCTCCTCCTCATCGGCCAATGACTCTCCTCATCGTCTGATCCTCTTCGTCGAACGACCTAAAAAAAACCGAGTCGAACCCCTTCAATCGGCCCTCTTTCTTCTCTCCAAACCCTGCTCAATTTCTTTTTCCCTTTCACTCAAGCCACAAAGTTTTTTTTTTCTAAGATAGTCCGATCATTGCAACGGTAAGAAATTTCTTCCTCTTCTCTTTTCAATAACCTATGCAATGAAATTTTTCATTATAGATAAGATTCGTTTCTTACATATAATCATTGTTCTTCTTCTTACATAATTGCAATAGGCGAAACAAGTGGTTTAGAATTAAAAAGATTTTTTACTTTCTTACTTTATTCTTTATCAAATCTGAATCAAATCTGTGCTAAAGTTTACAAGTTTGCTGGTCATTTATAAATGGAGGTTGTTTGATGAATGTGCTGGCCTTACCTTCTTAATTATCAAGATGAGATGGATGTTATTTTAGTTATACTATATTCTACAAACATGCTTTTTAGGAATTTTGGTGAAACACTTGTTGGTATGAATGGATTATGCTTTATTGTGTCGGATTGTTTTAAAAGTTTATGAAAAAAAAATGAGATCAGAATGAGGAAATTCTTGGTTAGTTTATTTTCTTGCATTATTTTGATAGCTTCATCTCTATTTTTATTATTGAAAGATTTACATTCATGCTGCCCAATTCTTGCGAATTTACTTGTCTTGCACCTAAACTTTACTATTGTATTTACACCACCCAATATTTCAACTGTTTTGGAGACCATATGGGTGTGACTTGGGTGTTGTTTGGGCACTGATTTAGGTCGATTACTTGTTATTTTGGGAAGGATTTATACGTTGTTCTGGGACTGCGCATATATTGTTTTGGGCTTCAATAAACGCTATTTGGACAGGCTTAAACGCCTCTTTTGGAACAGATCCAAGTGTTGTTTTCGCCCCTATTCAAGTGCTGTTTTGAGGTGGTTAAGTGTTGTTTTGGGTGGAGGTTTAAGGGCTGATTTTGGGCTGATTCGTTGACTGTTTGGAAAGGCTCTACGCAACACTTTGGTGCTGATCTTGTGTACTGTTTTAATGCTGATTCTGGGGGTTGTTTTACTTGCTCTTTAGAAGTTATAAATGTTGATTTTGAAAACTTACAAATGCTGATACTGGGGGTTGTTTTACTTGCTCTTTAGAAGCTTAAAAATGCTGATTTTGGAGAGTTACAAATGCTTATTTTGGACGTTATTATTTTACTTGTTGTTTAGAAAGTTTAAACATCACGTTTTGAAGGCTGTTTTACTTGCTGTTTGGAAAGGTTTTATGCACCGCTTTGGTGCTGACCTTGTGTATTGTTTTAATGTTGTTTTGGAGAGCCAAAAGTACTGATTTGGGGGTTGCTTTAATGCTATTTGGAGCTTCAGAATGTGTTGAATTGGGGTTGTTTTACTCGTCAATCGGAGAGTTTAAAATTGCTTTTTTGGGAAACTGAAAACGTTGCTTTTTTAGAAGGTTAAAAATGTCATTTTTGAAAGTTAAAAAATGTTGTTTTGGGGAAGGAAAAAATGCTATCCTTTAAAGAAGTCAAAAATGCTGCTTTGGAAAGTGAAAACACCGTTTTGGGAATGTTAAAATGTTGTTTCTTTTCGTAAAGTTTGAAATTGCGACGATTTGGATTTATAAAAGTTTGGAAGCTTTTTTAGCATTGTTTTAGAAGATTTTGAAATAGTTTATCAGGTCGGTCTCCTCTCTTTTTTTTGTTCTGTTCTTTTTTTTCCTTTCTTGATGACTTAGTTTATGTGTTTATATTCTAATATAATTGCATATAAGTAGAGATATTTGAATCATCACGCATGGCTATAAGTTAGACGGTTCGGAATTTAATGATGATGATAAACGCTCATATGTGCTAAGAGTGGGGTAATATAATAAATCTCCTACTCCAACGACCCTTGGCGAGGGGTAGGGTCGGCGATACTATTCACCAACTCACGGTGAGAAGTTGTCCCTTGCTTTCTTAAGTTGTCGGTAGTTCTAGTCAATCAGAATGATTAACTTGTGGACTATCTAATTTGTCAAAATACTTACATATAACATAACAAAAATATATATATATTTTTCTCATGAAATTATCACTTTTGAGTGTTAAGTAAACTCTACATGCATGATAACATCAAAGAATTTTGTGTGTGATCCTACAAAAGTCCACTTATTAATCACTTTGATTAAGGCCAAGGATTGCCCTCTTTGGATTGTTTGGTTGGTAGCTTCTATCTAATGTTGGATTATAAAGCACAAAGCTCAACTCTGAGCCTATCCCGAGCCTGAATTATTAAGTTTGCTTCGATCTTTCATGTATAGATCATTTGTTCTTTTACTTATATATACACTCATGTTTGTCGTGCTGGTTAAATTCTTTGTAACACTTGTTTACTTTTACCTGCGATGCAGACCCCTATTTGCAACAGTGGCAATAATTTCAAGTACGTAAGCTTATAGTTGTTGCACTTTTTTTTACTGTCTTTTACAGCACTTTTAATTGCGCTTCTACTGTTCTTCTACTTCTGCATCACTTAAATAACTTGCAAGACCCCTAGGGTGGAGAGCAATAGGACACTGGTTAGAAGGTACCCTACGGCAGGCCACCGCCAAACTATTTGCATGTTCACATAAACTTTATGCCTGTAATGGCTACAAAACGGAGCTTAGAGCAATCTCTGCAAGCAACACGACGAGGAAGCAAGCGGGCCGAGGACAGCTTCAAGCACTAAAGTAAGACAAAACGTGAAACGGATCTACACCAACTAAACCTTTTCTTATTCTTAAACAACACAAAACCGTAGGACCTCGATGTTGTCGGTATGGTCTGATGTAAATCCTCATACTATCTTTAGGCATTTGCACGACTATATTATGCAATATAAGCCCTAACTTTTTTAGATTATAAGGTTATCGTTCGATACGACGTAAACACTCATATCTTTATAGGTTGCTTGCATGATAGTATCATGCTATAATAAAATTGGCATGAGTGAACACTAAAATAACATCGATTCAAAATATGCAGTCAAACAATAAAATAGTTTAGGAAGTCACTGAGGTTCTCCTCAGGATTCGTGGCATTTTCTATTATTCCCTCATTTGGACTCATGAAATAAATGCTTTTATTTGATCTTTTTCCACTTGAGTTTTCATGTCCTACCTTGAAAACCTAAAGATTTGAATCTAGAAGACAAAATCATTGATCTTAATCGAGAGTTTTCTTAAGTGATTTTGGTCATTTGAGATATGATTAACTATAAAG
This sequence comes from Papilionanthe hookeriana x Papilionanthe teres, assembly GCA_022702705.1. Classification (NCBI taxonomy): domain Eukaryota; kingdom Viridiplantae; phylum Streptophyta; class Magnoliopsida; order Asparagales; family Orchidaceae; genus Papilionanthe; species Papilionanthe hookeriana x Papilionanthe teres. The sequence continues at coordinate 3,647,445 of CM040430.1, read as the reverse complement.
TATTTCCCTTATAGAGAACTTAGAACTCAGGTAAATTAAACTCTATCTAATCTTCAATATTGGTAGAGAAAAGTCGGTTGCACATAAAATGTTCGCAAAACAAATGGATGTCACAGATTCTTTAGTTTATATAATTGAGCCTCTTTTTCAAGTAATATGTTTATCTTCCGAATGAATGTATTGTTTGTATGGTTGTGTTCGATTACTTAAACTATTAAATATATAAGAACTCTACGGTCTCATTTTTTTAAAATTAAAATACTATTTTTCAATGTAAAAAATTATATACATGTTAAATTTAAACAATTTAAAAAAAAAACTAACCAACAACATGCTAATTCAGAAGCCTTGTAGAGCACCTCGTAAGAATTTATTTTTTTTTCTTACATTTTTCCCTCCCGTGCGATCTTACCTTCTTGGTCACTGCTTTCCTGAATCGTATCTTTCATTTTATTCTTCCCGCCTCTCCCTTGTTGCTTTCCCAAATTGCACCTAACCACTGTCGCACTACGCTATAAGAAAGTGCGGAGGCATCGCAATCACCCCAGCTCGCCTCCACTAGTAGCTCTCTACCGAAACTCATACCATCTCCTCCTTCCTCGTGCTCTCGTGCACCGAGACCTTGTGTACAACTGCGCCCGAAGTTAGTTGTGAAGGCAACAACAGGATCGTAACTAGCAAAGAACATCAAAACTTCCTTCCGTCCGCTCCTACCTCAAACAATCGAGGAAGGTAGCCTTGTCTTCCTCTCACGTGCTTCTGCTCCTAAATCCTGTAAATATGTCTCCTCACATGATTTACTAAATCAGAATTTAAGGCAAAACGGAAGAGAACCGAGATTTAAGAAGCATGTGATTAAAAGACGCTTTTGTGTTGTTTATTAGGTTATAAAATTATTTCAAACCTAAATTTTTCCTCTTCGTCAAAATAAAATAAAATAATATATTATTTTAAGTATGTTAGTAGGTTAACATTCACAATTTTCTTCTTTTAAAAATATTAATGATAAATTAATAACAAGAATAATAGTTTAATAATTGACGATTAGGTAGCACCTAATTTAATAAATAAATAAATTTATTTATTTATGATTTATATTTCATTTTTTTCTAATTTATTTAGGATTGCTAGTCGAACCGTCAAACTCGTAGAAGTGTGAGTAATTGTTTTTATTTGAAGAAAAATTAATCATTCCTAGTTATGGTTATTAATCCTTTTAGTTAATTGTAGTTGATTCATGTTTATTCTATAGGATTGTCAGTCATTCCCTTGTTAATGAGATCATTATTCATCTCAATTTATTGTTGCAAAATTTCTTGCATGTTTGAATTAATCTTGCAGCTATAACCTTTTCTTTTTTTTGCACTTGTATGAAATTACATTTGTTGTATTACAAACTTGTGTAAAATTACATTATTCTTACATAATATACCTGTGAAAACATTTTAACATGTTTTTGTGTGGTTGCATGTAGGTCGGTATAAACCTTTTGGATTTTGGTTACCCGCGCCAACGGGTCCACAAAATGATGACTCTACAAGAAATCGTCGAATTATCTTGGGTTGGTATTGACTTTCTTGATTTTATGATGTATGTTGAAATTAACTATATAAATAATAACTTGAAATATAATAATAAAAAATTTGATGAAAAATGATTGCATGTATTCCGTGATGTGCATAATTGATGTTTACCCCTCTTGTTATTTTATATTAATGCATATGCATGTAGTGATTGTCCTTATTTGTTATTCATATTGCATGTCACATTACCCTTATCGTTTATGTTTTAATAGATAGTTGTTATTTACTGAATTGTCAAACACTTTCTTTAATAATTTTGAATAGCATGTTTTATTCAGTCACTAATAAGATTGTCTCCACGGGAGCAAGCTTTTCAGTTTTAGTTCTTCCTGTTTTGATATTTTTTCAGTGTTTGTTTTAGCTAATATATTTTTTTATGGGTAGTTGTTTCATATTATCATTTTTTATTTGATTCGGTCAGTTTTTTTGTTTTTAATTCAGTTATATCAGTGAACTTTTCAGTGTGAATAAAATTTGAATTTTCTCTTTTCTTTTACATGCAAATCTTTCTTTAAGAGTATGAAACATGTTTATTTCATTTAATCATGTCCTACGTTATCGGAGTGTATCGTCTTCCGAGTCTGGGTTGTGACATACCTGGTGTTAGATATGAGCATTACTATAAAGTTGAGGAAGAATCTAAGTGAATTGAAAGATGTTGAGCACATGAGTGCTTTCGTGTGGCATTATTGAATTTTAATTATCGATGCAATTCTTATTCCAAGAAGGCTACTTAGTTGAAGGAAGGTTGTTGTCTCCTCCTGAAGAACCCATCACAGATTCACATAAAATGTTCTAACTTTATTCCAATTTTTTTAAAAATAAACACATCATAAAAGCCAAATATTGCATCTTTAAATCTTGCAATACCTACTATGAAATGCTCAAATTTACAGTGACCAAACTGCCAAATCTATTTAACTAAACCTTGAATAAATTAACTTCAAAATGGGATATCGTATCCCAACTTGTCCACTATAACAATCAGAACCTAAATAATACTAATCTGCAAGCGTCGATAATATATTCTCTTACTCTCAACACGCATTCCAAATCAGCATTCTACCTCTATTTCGTTTAAATTCAAAAAACAGAGCATTTGTACTAAAATTTGCATGTTGCACACTCCGTTGCTGCCTAAAAGCTCAGATTTGCACAAAAGGTAGCAAAATTCCTTTTTTTTTTTTTTTTTTAACACCAAATCCACCTCATCCCAACTCATAAACAGATCAGAAATAGCCAATCGAGCAAGAATTACCTCTTCCCCGCCAATACCCGTCCTCTCAGGCCGCGACGAGGAGCACCGAAACCCTGGGCCCGGAACCAAAGAATAACTCATCCTTGACCTCCGCGCCGACGAGAAGGGACAGAGAGGAACCGGAGAGAAGTGTGTAGGGATCGAGAGAAATGCAGCCATGGGTGGAAACTAGAGTTGCTTGAGGAGCGGAACTTAGAATTCTAGGGTTCCATTGAAGTTATAGAGAGAGTGGGAGAGAGGAGATGAGGTAGAGGAACATGAGCTGCCGGGAGATCTTGATGGCTGGTGTGAGTCCGCACGATTTGGATATGCGGATAGAGTTGGTTAGAAAATTAAGATTAACATTTTGGGGTATTTGCATATATACCACCCAAATCATATGTATTTACATCTGTAACATCCAAATTTTATATTTATGGCGCCAAAAATTTCATATCACATTAAAAATGAAATGCATATTTTTCTCTTAAAAGTTAGGTGATTCACGCGAAAAAATATTACTTTAGGACTCTGCAGGTAGAGTTACGTGCTGAGTTCAATCGATGAGTGTCACGTCAAATCCCAGAATAACACAAGAATAACACAGATGAATATTCCTCAGTGTTACTCCATAGTCAGCGTTATTTTTTTTTAATAATGCGGAATAATATAGGGAATATTCATCTGTGTTATTTTGCATTATTCATATGTTATTGTGGTAGTATTGTAACTCCGGAAATATTCATTTGTGTTCTTTCGTATTATTCAAGTGTTATAGTGGTGGTATTGAGTGTTATTGTAGTGGTGTAACACTTGACACGGAATAATACGGATGAATACTCCCCCATGTTATTTTGCATTATTCAGCAACGCGGAGTAACACGAAGGAATATTCGTCGTGTTATTTCGCCCAAAATACCATTGACCACTGAGTCACGCAAAGGAATATTCTTCCGTGTTATCTGCGTTATTCCAGTATCCCATCGATTGGACTCCGCGCGTTACTTTACGTGCGGAGTTCATATGTAATATTTATTCGATTCATGCATGAAAATTTAAGTTTAGGTGTTGAATATGTAAATACATAGAATTTTAGCAGCGTGTATTAACGCCAATCTTCCAATGTTATTGTTGAGTGTCAGGAATATTTACGACAATAAAGTAATAATTTAATGTGTGGCCCTTTAATGAACATCCAACACATACCCATAAATAAAATTTTGCATTAGACAATTGATTTTTTATATAGAGAAACTGAGAGAGTGAAAATTTTGTGATGTTTCGCCCAATTAAGATAGTTCGCTATAAGTGTATAGATACAAAAATATAATATGTTATCGCGATTGAGAGAGCAAAGTTATAATTTTACACAAAATATGACACATGCATGTACACAATAGACATAAAACTTAAGGAGCCCGCAAAGGAATCCTAATGTTCCGAATATGGCGATCGTAACTTATAAGTTGTGATTCGCAATAAGTTCTCGCTAGTGCCTGTCCTATCGTATACTCATGATCTCAATACGAAAATTTCTATTAGTTTACGACAATGTCTTAGTATGACGAACAATCTGACAATTTTGTTTTTAAAAACAAATACATGAAGTGTAATGATATAAAAGAGTAAAATATTACCCTTGGTAGTGCTTGTTAGCTTGTGGCATTAGCCACATAAAATCTTTTTATGAACTATTTTAGCAATCTCAATATCAAGTTATATGTGATGTCACGATCTAATCTAATATAAGTTTTCAAATAGAGGAGAGTCGTATTATTTCAAAATTACAACGATTAATTAATTCACAATATTTAATCACATATAATAATATTTCTACATATTTTTTAAAATATGTACTCATCAGTATCATAAAAAATACCATAAAATAATTGTTGAGAAATTTAAGGCAAATAAGCGCAAGAATCCACAAAAATCCAGAAGAACAACACGGAGAGTTAAAGATATCCGGCAAATATGCCTACATCCTCGATAGCTGAGCAGCGAATTCACTATTTCAGAGGAGTTACAAGTTCGGTTCATGTACCAATAGGGTTACACATTTATTTATAGATAAAACCCACAGATAAAATTACTAAAACGACCTCGCTCCCCCCAATCCACTAAATTTCAAGAGACACACATTTTCACCAGGAGACACGCTTATTTATTCCAAGAGACTTCAAATTTTCGGTATATGAATATACCTAACAATAATATTAGTTAACATCCATTCATATCATCTCACAAATTGTCAATAATAATAATAATAAAAGATGCACAACAATGACTATATAATTTTTTTCGTGTCTCCATGTTGATTAAGAAAATTGGTTTGAAATTGTAACATACTTAAGGTAGGGCTCTTAAAATTGATCAGTAGCTTTCTGTCAATCTGAGTCTTATTCGTTCCCGAGATAAAACATATGACTAAACTAAATGCAACCTATTTCAACACGATAAGTTTCACAAAATATATTATAGTTTAATACATTCAAAAGTTAAAAATAAGTACTTGTTTTAAATAAACTAAAAGAATAACTCTATCAAGTGTAGTGTGGATATGAGAACTAGTAGTAATAATATTTTCTTTAACACACCTCAACTTTTAGCGGCCATTAAACTCACACCAGTAAGTAAATGTCAAGAAATGAAATGTTCTAAAAAGCTTGAAAATCCGTTCATGATATACCATTTTAAATTATACGACTGGTTATAATAAGTCTGTAAAGCGTTTGCCCCAAGGCCCACGCTTCAATAAGGTCAATCTTACGGATGAATGTTATTTGACTGTTTCGTGAAGTTTAAAAAATCGTACTATTAATCGTTAACTTAGGGTCTGTTTGGGGCAGCTGCAGCTTATTAATAATATGCTGATAAGTTGATTAAAAATAATATGTTGATAAGTTAGGTGCGGTGACTATTACAAAATATATATATTTTTTAAAGCTGGACCATAGCAAGAAAACTGCCACATGTGCGGTGTGAAAAAGATGTCTTCTACATTTTGAAAACGCATCAGCTGCCAAAACACAGTTTACCCAAACAGATCAGGTGTGTTTTCAAAATGCCACTGCAGCAAATAAATTGCCCCAAACGAATCCTTAATTTTATCTATGATACTTGATTATTTATGTGATAAGATATTATGTATATGATCATTTGTCACATGCATAAACATTTGGAAAGCAATGTCATTAAAATGATACTTTTCCACGGGCTTCGAGATAACAAAAAACATACAAATAAATTTTTGTTTTATGATAACACTCTAACACGAACCCTCAATTTTTATCATATGGTTATGACATTATACAAGCATGTCAAATTACTAAGCTAATCAATGTTATCGTGGCGACCACACACAAAAATATATTTACTATTCGGAGGCCAACATTTAGAGTCACAAACAAGTTGAAAGTTTTCTAAAGTCCCAATACAATCATAATAAATATTTCAACGATTATCATCTAGCCATGCAAAGTGTTGATATATTAGTCTCAATTGTTTGCATGTGGTTGTTTGGTCACTGAGGGTCCGTTTTGTGCATCTTATTTGGTGCGGTGGCGTTTTGAAAACGTACTATATCTGTTCGAGTAAACTGCGTTTTGGTAGCTTATGCGTTTTTAAAATGCTGAAAATAGTGTTTTTACACCGTACATGACGGAGGCAACTTTCTGACTGCGAACTGGCTTTTCAAATAAAAATAATAATTTGTAATATCCACCACACCTAACTTATCAGTATATTATTTTTAATCAGCTCATCAACTGATTATTCAATACGCTACAGCTGCTCTAAATAGACCTTAAATCAACATGCATTATTATCATTACCATGTCTTAAATCACAATAGTGTGACTAAGCCAGCTCATGAACCAGATCGAACGGAGCTCATTGAGCTAATTTGGACGAGCTAATAAGCTAAAATTGAGCCAACTCTAAGTTCATAATCTGTTGAATACAATTTAATTATATTTTAACCAAATAATTCATAAACATAATTATCAAATAAAGTGTCAAAATAGTTCCAAACTATTTTGATTGGGTCATTTTAGCTTCATAGTTTATAAAAGTTTAAAGACAATCAATTATTTTTTAAGTTTTATAATAGACCCCAATCGAAGATTATTAAAACTCAATTTTAAAAATATAAGAAATTATTCCGACAATTATATGAACTATGGGACCAAGGGTCCGTCTGAGGCGCGACACCGTGCCGCAAATATTTAGATAAATTGAGTTTTGACAGTTTTTTTGAAACGTCACTGTCGAAATCCGTCTTTCCACTAACTCATAACTATGTGCAATGACAACTTTATAGTTGTTGTCTGACTTTTTCAATAAAAATAAATTGACATCGTAACTTTTTAAAGATGAGATCATTTTTCAGCAGCTTCACAACAAATCATAAAATAGTTCCATATAAATTACATGAAATCTTTCAGCACTCTCTCTCCTATTGTCTTATTGTCTGCAATGACAAATGACTTTAAATGATTTTATAAAAAATTTCGAATCAAAATCGAGTTTTGAGGTCGAACCCTAACCCAAAGTTCACGCATGTTTTGATTTATCGGCTTCTCGCTAACCCATCTCTCCCCACTTCTTCCCCGGGATTGCGATGGCATTATCTGGGCGTATCAGATCCGGACTTCCCTTCTTCCGTCACCTCCTGAGGTCGGAAGCCGCCCTCTCCCAGCTATCGATTGCCGATCGAAGCTTCCCAAGCCCTAATCTTGCAGCTTCCGAGGTATATCCTAAATCATGTTCATCTTCACTGGTGAAATACCTTATTCCCGCTGCTGATTCACAGCGCATAAGACTGTTTTATAGAATTGAAATTTTACAATGAAAATTATTTTACATGTTACTATGTATGTCGTTTGGATGATCTGTGGATGTAAGATTCTTGTTTGTGTTTGATGCAGGGCTTGAGGTGCTTTGCGACCAAAGCGAACGAGAGTGAAGCAAAAATTAAGGTAATGGAGATCTTTGCCAACTCTGTTAATACCGATAGGTTATCAATCCATTGATGGTAATCTTGTTGCTTGTTCTCTCTTAAAGAATCACATAAAGTTTTAATTATTTTAGTTTTGGGCAGTTTATATATTTATTCTACTTATTGGCAGTATTTTGTGCTAACTTTATGTTTTTTAGAGCATGATAGTGTTGATGACGGAGAAGGTTTACGTTGGGGGACAAGAAGTTTGTTTTTCCATCTTAGTTTTTTTGATTGGCATAGGTGTCGTGTTTATTTAGTTTGGATTAGTTCTCTATAAAAGGGCCTGTAAGTTGTGTTGGTTTACATTACTTCTCCACCCTGGTTGGAGTGTTAAAGCCAAATTTTTAGGGGGTGTTTGGTAAAGTTTTATCATTGGATTTGATGAATCCAACAAATTGATAAAATGCAAAAGTTTAGTGGATTTATGAATTATTGGATTTAGTAAATCCAATTTTGCCTGAGAGTTGGGTGGCTTTTTGGATTTACTAATTTACTGAATCCTGTTGTTGTTAAATCCTATTTGCAACCAAATAATCCCTTAGAGCCAAGTTTTTTAGACGGTGCAGATTGATGAGGGTTGGTTTTGAATTATTTAAAAAATATGAGTGGGTTTTAGATTTCGTCTCTAGGAGGTGTAGTCTGTGCTACCACTAGTCCTTTGGGGCTTAGCATCTGTTTGCCTTTTTGTGTGACTTTAATGTAGGACGAGATTAGTATGTTCTTGGTTTACCACTTATGGGGGTGGGGTAAGGGTGTTGTTAGTGGCAACATTTTGTTTGATTTATAGTTTTCAAATAAATTGAATTATTAATCTTTTTTTTAGGAAATTTAATATTAAAATGGGTTTCTCATAAACCTTGATAGCGAGTGATTCATTGCCAACCCCATATATTAACCTAGGCTATGAGTACATAAGCAACAGAGTGAGGCATGTAATTTACAATTTTTTTTTATTGAAGATAAATTATATTTTTTAGTTTCAATATCATGAGAAAAATTGGTTGTATGATTCATTTTAGCTTGGCACAAGTGAGACTTCTTTTTACGAGGATATTCTCTCGTTGCATCTTATTTTGGGAAATTGGCCCCTTGTCTATTGCTTTTACATATATTGGTATTGGCTATTGGCTAATACTCTTGATTTTGTTAAAAACTGTTACACCCAGATATGTATTTTATGAGATTAGTTTATTTACCCTCATATTTCATTTGTTTCTAAAATTTATTGAAATCATGATATATTTATGATTGTTTCATGATCAATTGGGTTTAAAGTCCATTATTGTCTATTTTTATTTAAAGAGATCTAAGTTATTAGATTGATTAATAATTTTTTATATGTATACTCCCTAACTTTTTTCACTCGACCACACATCTTAATAGTTGCATCATAAAATTATATCTTTGAGTCAACCTCATTCAAAAAGGTATTAGAGTTGTAGGTTGCATCAACACGCACCTTAAAAATATGCTGATTACCATGGGTTAGTAATTATCTGTGGAAGAGATGGAAATTCAACATAATCTAAAAATCAATTGACTAAATTACTGAACAAGGAAAATCAAATAGCAAATAATGTTTATTTGGTTAAAATAAAAAATTATAATTTGAAAGCTAACTAAGAGTGCGTTTGGGCGGGCGGCGCGTTGCCGCAATGTAGTTTTTTACTGTTTAGTAAAATTATGTTCTGTGTGTGTTCCCAAAAAGCTGCAGCTGAAAGCTATATTGTCCCACCAGACCTTGCTACCTACGGTCTAACTTTTTCTAAGAAAATTTTTTTTTGTAGTAGCCACCGCAACTGCTTAACATTAGCTTCTTCTTGAGTAGCTTCACGACTGTTTCTTCAAACAACTGCAATTGCCCAAACATACCCTAAGTTTATACACGTTAAACTAAAGTAGATTCTAATATTAATGATGAACAAATTCATTTCATTGTTAATTCTAATAGGAGATAGGGCAAGAAACTTGGTGGGCAATTTGGGGTTTTTAAAAATAATGCTTTTGAAAATCTTAGACATCAAAAGTTTTGATATTGATAATGACAAATTGAAAAGTTCAACTTATGGTTTGTTTGGGATAGTTTTCCTTTCGTGTTATGTCTTAAATTGTCACCATTACTTTGATTGTGGAACTACTTTCTGAAAAATTATGTGTTAATAAACTGCTTTTTACAACTAAGGTTTGCTAAAATGTGTGGTTGTGCCAGCTCACAAATCAACTTCATCTAACATATTTTGGGATTTACATACATGGCACTCTAAATTTAATTTTTTACATCTCACATTTAAAACATTATATTTACCTATAAAAACCTTAAAACATTGTTAATCCCAATAGATAACATATTTTAGAATTTCGTCACCTTATCAGTCAAGCACCTCTTTCTCTCTCTCTTGTTTTCATGCGCAACCAGCGCCTTCCTCCCCTTTCCCTTCTCGTGACCTATACTCTCATGATGCGATCACAACTAGAGGCAGCTAGGAATGGTAACGATGGGATCACGGTGCACAAAGACCTCCGAAACTCCCATATTTCACCTTCAACTCCGCTCTTACTCGAAGCGACCGAGGAAGGTAGCCCTCATTTATACCGGAACCAGAGGAGTGGTGTAATGCAAAAGGTAAACTTTTATTAATATAAAAATAATGGTACAACACGACTCAACAAAAGGAAAATATAATAATAGATGAAAGCCTAGCTAGAGCTATAAGAAGAGATTCAAAGATGGTAGCAGCATCGATGGGCTGAGCGGCCGTTGGGTAGGTAGGTGATTATGTGTGGTTGGTTTTGGTTGATTGGATGGTGAGATTGTGGAGGAAGTAGCGGTGGCGGTAGATTGGTGGAGGAATGTGGGGGTGGTAGTTGACTAGTGGAGTGGTGGAGGAATGTGGGGGTGATAGGTGGCTAGTGGAGTTGTAGGGAAAAGAACGGGTGAGTAGTAGCGAAGAAGTTTGAAGTTTTCAACAGCATCTTGGAGCTGGATACAGTTGAAGCACCAACTGTCGTCGGTTACAACCCTAACTAGAGGGAAGATGCTCTACACAGGAGATTAGAAGACAACTTATAGTAGAACTGCTTCTCACAAACTTAGGGGACTGCTATTTATAGCTTCCTACTCTTACACAATAAATGTTGGAAAAGACAAGAAGAATCTAGAGAAATGAAATACTCAGAAAAAGACGGAGTGGAAAATTGGCAAGATAGCCTCAGTGTCATGAAAGATCACAACCCTCCCTCCCGCTTTCGTGCGTGACCGTGAATGGTCGCGGAACCGGAACCGCGGGATCGCGGCTCGCGATCCTTCACGAGAGATTGCGGGGTTTGGCCCCAAGTGATTGCCCGCCCGGCTTCGGGGCTGATACAGCTTCCTCGTCACTCGTATTTCTTCCCCTTTATCCCATAAATTTCATGCTATTCATATCCTATAAATCCCATAAATTCAAGTATTAAAGAAAAAAAAGAAAAGAATGGGATTTGATATCCTGTAGCCTTTAAAGCTGTCATTTTTTGTTGTTTGGAGAGAAATGAGATTCAAGATTCTGCAAGATTGAAAGTTGTCATTGCATCTGTTTGGCAGGATTTAAGTTATTTATGTGGTAAATCCCCACTCTCTTCTTCCACTTTAGAATTCCTCAATGCTCGAGTCCTGACATCTACCGTCGAGGTGCATATAGAGGAGCAGGTTGAGTGGGAGTATTTGACGGAGAAGGAACTGAGTTCTCATAGCCATAGGTTTTATGTTTTGAGCATTAAAAAATTTTAAGTGCTTTGTTAGTAAATATAATGTTTTATATGTGAGACATGTAAATAGTTAAGTTTAAAGTGCTATGTCTGTGAATCTCTTCATCCCAATAAATTCCATATTTTTAATTGATTTTGTTGAAATTGATGATCCCGCTTTACTTCTTGTTTTGATTGAGTTTTATTTTTTATATTCAGATGTTTTAAAACCCTTTGCTGCATAATTTTCTATCTAAATTGTTTTTATTATATTTCAAACAACTGTTATGAGTTTAATATTGCCTATGTTCGAAATTCAAAATGGTTTAACTGTTCATTGATTTCCTTTTTTTTTCAAAAGGAATTTAAGTCATCCTCTGTGCTTAGTTCCATATAATTTATATTGTGATCTGTTTTATCTTAAATGCCCACCTTTTACCGTTAAAATTGTTTTAATTGAAGCTAATATTCCCACTAAGAAGTGCCTTATGACCTGATGATTAACATCATTCGTTGGACTTCGAAGCTTCTTAAGTATTAATGTTGTTATTTTTTATTTTGATTTTTAAAAATTGTTTCTGCACCTTTGCAGCTCCCTCTGTCTCTCTTTGGGGGCACCGGAAACTATGCATCTGCTCTCTTCCTTGCTGCCGCCAAAGCCAACCAGTTAGACAAGGTTGAATCGGAGATACTCGATGTCGTCGAAGCTTCCAAGAGGAGCCCTTTGTTCTCGAGCTTCATTAAGGATCTATCGATACCAAGGGAAACCAGAGTAAAAGCTGTGTCTGAAATTTTTTCGGAGGCTGGTTTTACAGATGTCAGCAAGAATTTCTTGAGTATGGAACTTAAACAGATTGCATCATGGACTTGTTAAAACCATTACAAAAGATAATTGGAATATTCCAAGTAATGTGATATTCATCTATATTTCGGAAGATTCACACACATATTATTAAATTTCTATGCATTTACATAATTTCAATTTTTATATTTCTCGCTAATGCATGAAAAAGTGGATTTTACTTTTTAAAAGTTAAAATGATGGAAATTTTTATGTGATATGAAAGGTTTGGGTGGTTTTAATGTAAAAAGTAAATTTTAGGTGTTAGATATGTAAATACATAGGAATTGTGTGGTGTGTAAGTGCCCCTTATTGTTTTTTTGTAGTTGTTATCCATGTGTTGCTGCATGTAATCGGGCATTTATTGTGGTTTCTTGCGGCTTGTATATTTGGTTAATCTGCATTATACATTTCACTGCTGTACTAAATTATTTTTATTATTTGGATATGTGAATCCATAGATCACTGATTCTTGTATTCACCTTGCCTTTTATGCTTTCACTTCATCTTTTTTCATACCCCCTAGACTTCTATATTTATAAACAAAGTAAGTGAAAGTGCACATTTATTACACTAGCCTATTTTAACTCCTTCATGTCATGCTTCATCCATCTATCAACATATTAACGTGATTTATACATTCCCCCTTCGTTGCTTTTCTAAAGTTCCCACCTTTTTGGTCTCCATTTATTGATTAGGAAGTCTGTATAAAGTGGTTCCAGTCGAAGTGGCAAAATGAGTAAGTGTTGCTTGATGTTTGGAGAAAAGTGTAAAAATGGTTCCCCGACTCCTTTTAAAGTGTCATTTTAGTTCAGAGTTTATAAAATTTTAATTTTCGTCTCTAGACTCCTTAATATGGGGTTAAGCAGTCCTTAATGAGGACTATTTTATACCCTGTTAGAATAGTCAAAGGGACTAATTTCTCACTTTTATAGACTTTGAGAAAAATTTTCCGACGTAAATAATTAGGGGACTACTTTGGCACTTTACTCTTGATGTTTAGTTGTAGAAAGTGTGAATTCTTCATCCCATGAACCCTACCAACAACTAGTCCCTTCTAATATATTTGATACATCATTTTTCCTGACCTTTATCTGTCTATTTTTCCTTATTCTTCTATTCTTGTTGCTTTTCGAGTTTCAAAGCAATTTGACTTTTTCGTTCTGTTGATCTGCTTAGCAAGCATCTTTTGACCTTTTTTTCAGCTGACTTAACTCATTAATGCGATTAGATTTTCGGGGCATTTACAGACATACCACATCATTTTTTATGTATTTAGATATCTAACATCTAAACTTTTATATTTATAATGTATAACACTCAAATGTCTAACATCACATAGAAATTACCACTGTTACTAACTTTTAAAACTAAAATACATTATGGCATGCATAAGTTTATAAAACCAAAGTGTTATAAATGTAAATATCAAACTTTAAGTGTTATATGTAAATATATAAGATTTGTGTAGTATGTATGAAATTTCCCTAGATTTTTTTAGAGATGATGATTCCAAATTTTAGAAGTGTTTAAATTCTTATTTTGTGTTTTTTTTTGGAAGTTGTCTTGGCTGAGAACGGGAGGCTGAAGTATTTAGAGCGCATTGCTCAGAGATTTGTTGATTTGACTATGGCACACAGAGGAGAAGTTAAAGTCATTGTGACATCAGTGATTGTAAGTACTTCCTCCCATGTTACTTACTTCCGAATGATTATGGAAGATTCACGTGCAGGCCACTCAATTTTTATGTGTTTACATATCTCACGCCTAATCGTTTATATCTACACACGTCACTCAAATATTTAGTACCACACAAAAATAACACAATTGTCACTTTTAAAAGTGAAACACACCTTTTCATGCCTAGGCTTAAAGCATCATGTGCTATTTATGTAAATATGAAAGTATAGGTGTGAGATGTATAAATACATAAGAATTGTGTGCTATGTATGTAAATTTCTCTTCATTTTATCTTAACCTGAACACCCTTGCTTTCTCAACCGTGGTTTTCGACGTTGTAATTAGATGTTCATTGAATGCATGCTCAAATGGCTATATTTTTATTTATGTCAAGGATGTTTCTGATATTTTGCAGACTGTATTCAGTCCTTGATTCTGTAGGTTACTGCCTCATTCTAGTATCTTTTTTTTTTTTTTTAATAATTTCTTAACAATGATATGCATAAACCTGGACATCACTTGGAATATTTCAATATCTATTGGCAAACTGTTAACATTTCATTGCGAAATCTAGTATTGACATTGTAGTTTGTTTTCTATTTGGGGCATTTACATACATACCATCCAATTCCTAAGTATTTACATATCTAACACCTAATTTTAGCTTTTGCATTTATACCACCCAAATCTTTCATATCACATCAAAAATACCACCATTTTAGCCTTTAAACAGTGAATTACACCTTTTCATGCATGGGTAAGGTGGTGTGTATGTAAAAATTTAACTTTAGGTGCTAGATATATAAATACATAAGACTTGAGTGGTATGTATGTAAATCTTTCTCTCTATTTTCATTATGTTTAATCATTGTTTAGGATGCAATTCAATATTGATAAGGGGATACGACGGGTCTTCAAAAATAGCATGTGAATGTGTTAGCCCTCATTAATGCCGGCACAGATACTTTTACATATATGTTTTGGAAGTATAAAATCTTATGATGTTTTCAAATGCAAGATCACACCATGTATTATCAATTTCAGTATGATAATCAAACTATTTTATTTCTTAAAACTCTTTGTCAGTTTGTCAAATATGTATTAGAATTCTCGGAATATTGTGCACCATGTTATGTTTTGTCCATTCCTTATTTTCTTCTTGGCCTGCTTCATTAGTTGTATCTAATTCCCTTATTGGTACACCATTTTTTCCTTCTATTAGACATGATAAAATCTTTTAATTTTTTTTTATAATTTTAAATAATTAATCTTTCCTAGGTACCGTCCTACGGTATTTATTTATCACTATCTTTTATGGTTTAATTAATCTATTTCAACATTATCATCTTTGTTACCAATTGCATCTCTATTATTTAATTTGTGTAGTTCATATAACATATAGTGTAAGTGCACTTCTATAGAAGTAACTCTGTAAGTTTCCACAATTTATATTTTTGCATAAATCTCCCTAGTTGCTCGTCCATTTTAACTTCCTAGTCATTATTCCATCATACTTCTCTGAACATGCCATTGTCACACATCTTTTCTATTGCATGGCCACCAAGGTAATTCCTTTCATACTTGATATTGTTTGCCAAATTCAATAATCCTTATGAATATCATTTGGGTGCTCTTCATTAAAAATCCGCGAACAAGAGACTAATATCTTTGATGACACCATGAACTCTAATTTTCTTGGAAATTTATTTATATTATTTTTAGCACATTGGGAACTCTACTTTGCTAAAATCATCATTTTTTACATGAGTCAAGTTGTTCATTATGAAATTAATGAAATCATTCGAGTAAAAAAAAATTTAAAATTTAAAAATCGGTTGAACCAATTTAATCATCCATTTGGAAGTCCATAATTTTGTAATTTTAATTGAAGATTGGGCAGTGAGCTGTAATATAAGCCCCTTAGTTGATATACTTGAGACTTCTCCTATGCCTTGATAGATAATACCGAACTACTTCTAAACATGCTGCTTTTCTATTATCATTGCAACATCTGCTCATAACAGCAAACCCACTTAGTTTTTCAGATCTCTCCTAACTGATGTCTATATTTACTCATTTGCATCTGAGATTAGAAATAGTAAAAAAACACTAATCTTCATAGCATATTCTTCTGATTGTTTAATCTCTTGTCCCGCCGTATGTTTCGTTTACAATAATTTTTCTTTTCAGCCACTTCCTGAGCAAGAGGAAAAAGAGCTGAAGCAAACACTGCAAGATATCCTCGGAGCGGGCAAGACTGTTAAACTGGAGCAAAAGGTATTATTTTTGTCATTTTGATAATAAATTCTTCTTTTTTATAAAAATTGATCTAAATTTTCTTCCTTGTATTGAGCTTTAATTGTATATTATTGTTTATCGTACTTAATTCTGGGCTAAGAGTATTCAAACATGATATGTTACTTGCTATTATAGGATTCATTTAGGGTGTGCTCTCAAATGTCTGCAGAATTGCATATACACTTGCTAGCATTCTAGGATTCTTGTATATTTTTTTATAATTTATTTGAGGATTTAGACTAGCTTACACAACACTTCTATCCTACATATGTTAGGAGGCATATGTCATGACTTATCAACATTAAGCTTGTGAGTATTATTGATCAAGCCATCCTCACAAAGGAGAAAACCAATAGGGACAATCAGAAGAATGAATGAAGGGATTAGTAAGTCGCTTGACAACTAAGTTGAGCGTATTAAAAAGAAATATTTAACAGAGAGATGATGTGAGTAAAATTATTAGGAAAATTACCATAATTCATTTGTATTTGCAAATCTAACACCCAAAGCTTGATATGCAACTTATATAACACCTTGGTGTCATAAACTTTTTCATGAGAACGTGTACTTCACTTTTAAAAAAGCAGCGAGGATGGTATTTTTTGACGTGATGTTCAAGATTTGACTGGTATGCATGTTACTATGTATGTTTGTAAATAGATAAGAATCGTATGATATGAATGTAAATGCCCCAAATTATTAAAGATGAGTGATAAACAGAACAATGTGATTTTTGTCATGTAAAACCAAAAATGCATCAATAAAATTGCTTGTGTAGGACTCGACATGAATGAAGGGCACCACGGTCCCTAAACATGACCCGAAATTATTAGGAATAATGCTAACATTGTTGATGAATGATAATAATGATGACGGTGAAGCATGAGATTATATCCTGTTTTGCTTCTTTTTAGGGACATTTAAATACGCAGCACACAAGTCTCATGTATTTACATATGTTATCGCTGAACTTCCATATTTTCATGCATAACATACATAGCACACTATTCTTATTTTCTTACATATCTCACACTTAAACATTCATATTTACACACACAACACTCAAAATAGCACTGTTACCACTTTTAAAAGTGAAATCCATCTTTTTCATGAATAGGTTTAAAGCGCCGAAGTGTAATGTATGTCAATATGAAAGTTTTAGGTGTCAGATATGTAAAAACATTTGAAATGTGTGTTACGTATATAAATTTTTATTTTATATTTATTTTTTTTCAGTGAGTTGAACACTCTAACCTCGCACATTGGAATTCTTCACTTTATATTCAACCATTATGTTCGAGCACGATTTTTCAATTTGATGTCTATGTTCCGTAGTTGATTCTAGTCGAATAATGTCTGATCGAAGCGCATCCGTGCAAAGCTTTTTAATTTGATGTCTATGTTCCATAGTCTATTCAACATGATTATTTCGATAGAATCGATGAAGTTTAGTGTAGCTTTCGCATGAGAATTAACTATCTGTTTGAATTGTTCGACTCGACATTTAGATTGATCCCAGAATTCTGGGAGGACTGGTGATTGAGTTCGATCAGAAGGTCTTCGATATGTCAATAAAGACGAGGGCGAAGCAGATGGAAGAGTTCTTGAGACAGCCCCTCCATTTCGGCTAAAATTGCAGAACAACCTGGAGCTGCAATTGCAGCCCAGCAACACCTTTTCTGCTTGTCTTGCTTTCCTTGTAAGTCCAGACTAAGGAAATAATTGCATAACAGACCCTTTGAGCTCCAAATATTTCAGATTCTCCTAAAAATTTTCTTTTTATTGTGTTCCTTAATGTGACTGTACTTATTTGAGCTTTTGAATCATGAACAATTTGCCTGTCTTTACATACATATCACTCAATTCCTACGTATTTACACTAACTTATAAATTTCAATTTTTACATACATATCGTCTTATCTATGCATTTAAATGTGCATTTCACATTTTAACGGTTTGATCCGGGGTTGATTCATCTTATGATTAAATCAATATTGACATCATTGTGTTCGTTTCGTCAAGACGATCAGTTTGACTATAAGTTAGTTGAAATCAGAGCTTCAGATGGTTATTAGTTTTTAATTTGAATTAAAATATTTCTCGTTTAAAAATGCTTTGAGATTCGTGCGAGATGGTAAAATTAGTTGATTATGCATCAATTGCGAGTATTTGATAAAAATGAAAAAAAAAAAAGAATTGATATATAATAACGAATTTTGATATTTGAGTGATAATTTGAAAAATAAATGATGCTTTCAGTGCTATATACTTAAATTCTCACAAAACCAAAGTCTGAGGTGTTATTTTTACAAATAATCAAAAGTTAAATATTATAAATAAAATTATTTCAAAATAATTTCTGTAAATATATTCATGCTACTATAACAATTATGCATCAAATGTCCTTCCTTCTGTATTGCTAACCTTTGCAGCACCATTTACATATATGCCACTCAATTCCTATGTATTTACATATCTATCCATTAAGTTTTAAATTTTACATATATATCCGCTTATCTTTCCATGAAAATATATATTTTTACTTAAAATAGGTTTTTAATTTTTTAAATTAATAATTATGAGGTTTTTTATATGATATAATTTTTTTTTATAAATATAAAATTTATATTTATATTTTATTTATATGTAAATTCATAAGAACTGAGGCATTATAATGCAAATGTATTTACATAACTCACAGCTAAATTTTCATATTTATATTCAAAACCCTGAAATATTTACCATCATATAAAAAATATCACAATTAATTTTCAAAAGCGAAATACACATTTTCATGCATAAGTTTGTAACATTAAAATGCTACGAATATAAATATCAAAATGTTAAGGGTCGCATGTGTAAATACATAAGATTTGTGGGGTATATATGTAAATTTCCCAAAAAAAAAAGGAAGACTTGCATGTATACTACTCAAATCCAATCTATTTATATATTTGAAGTGTGTTGTAAAATTCGCGGACGTAGAATAATAGATTGTTGTCTTAGCGTTGTACGAGAATTCAACACATTTAGATAAAAGAAACGATCAATAGTGACCCGAGAAGTTTTATGTGGAAAACATATAAACGGAAAAAAACTATGAGGCCTCACCCAGTTGTAAAAATCCACTATAATTGATGGTTATAGAGACATATTATCCTACAGGCGGGAAATGATTACAAAGTCTTCCAAGTTACAACGTCAACATGCGAAAGAAATTGTTGTAAGAAGTGAGACAATTGGTGGAGGCCGACAGGTAGTGTTCGACGGCGGTCGACGGTGTTCGACGGCGGTCGACGGTGATCGACGGTGGTCGATGGTGGCCAACGACGGTCAATGAGGATTGACAACGGTTGACGGTGGCAGAAGTGGTGTTAGGCTTAAGCTATTTTTCAAAGCTTCAAGTTATTTCTAAATCCTCAAGCTCTCCTCCCTCGTGAGAGGGGTGGGACTCTTTTGATAGTGTTTTAGGTGCAATTAATACAAGAATATGAACTACTTTTATCGGAATGTCCGGAGAACTTTATTCGATCAGACAGTGTTTGAAGGACATTTGAGTGTTTTAATGATGTCGGATTTGAATAAATTAGGCTCGTTAGATTTGTCTTATGGAGTTGCTTGATTCAACTATAGGCTTGTTAGATTCAGGATTCGCTTGACGTGCAAAATATGTCCATAAAACTTTTAAGTGTGGTTTATTGACTTGATCTGAGCTTGAATTGACTTGGATTAGACTATTTTTTATCATTGGGTCCATCTTATAGAGTCGGTCAGTTTGAATATACATTTGCTGAAAATTGAACTCTGAATGATTTTTATCAAGATTTGAACATTTATTACTCAAAAGATTATCTCGAGATCAGTGTGACACCTCGAGATTCTTGTTGGATGATGAGAAACTGTTGATAGCATATCAATATCTAACATCTCAACATCAATTTTTACGTACATGTCACCTTATTAATAATACATGAAAATGTGTATTTCACACAAAAATGTGATATGAAAATTTTGAGGGCATAAATGTAAAAAAGCAAATTTTAGATGTTTGAAATGTAAATAAATAGATAGATATTGGGTGGTATGTACGTACGTACGCCCGTGAAAAAAGAGCGCGCGCGCGAGAGCGAGAGCGACAGAAACAGAGAGTGGTTGAGCGGAGCGCGGCGGCTATCGGAAAATAGAATCGGATTCCGGCCGGCGGAGCAGTGCTTCAAAATGGGAATCTTACCCGACATGGCTTCCAGTTCCGAATGCATCAATCAATCCAATCGCAAGTTCTACCATCGATTCATCCACATCTCCCGCTTTTCCCACAAAGAAAAACAAACGAAATCCCTTTTGATTCAGCCATTACGGTAAACCCTAGCTTCTTACTTCTAATTCCTCATGCGCGCCGCCTCCTTTTTTGTTTAAATTATTGAATCTGGGCTGTCTAGAGCCTTTTGCTCAAATTTCGTCTGGATTGTATTTGTATTGTTATATGTTCAATGCAGCATAATGTTTTTGATTTATCAATGATGATTAGATATTTAGTATTATTTGTTTGTTTTTTTTTATTAGATTGTTTGATATTAGATGTTGTAAATTAGACTGAAATTTTGATTAATCATAACCCAATTTAAAACACCTTTTTCTTAAATTATTATTCAAATATGTCGTTAAATAATGTGGAAAATTATCTAATAATGTGATATTAATAGTAGATGACATCTCATCAAAGAACTCCTAAATCATACTAGCCATTACATATTGTTCTTCTCTGTTCTAAATCTGGTCCACGTTCAAACTTATATATATATATATTCATACCACTCCATTCCTATCTATTTACATATCCAACACTTAAACATCAATTAGTACATATATATGCCACCCTACCGATGCATGAAAATATGTATTTTGCTCTTTAAAAGTTAAACATAGTGGCATATTTTATGTGATATGAAAGATTTGGGTTGTCTAGATATGTAAAAAATGAAGTTTAAGTGTTATGACCAAAAATCCTCAAGCCAAATTCGAAAGGAAAGTTAGTCAAATCGTAGAACTAGCCTCACCATTTTGCATAATTAACTCAACCAAACAATTCGGTCCAGCGTACGGAATTGGGTGGTATGTATATATGATCAAAAGTCCTTTGGCTAAGGAGAGTTAGTCAAATCGTTGAACAAGCATGACCATTTTGCATAGTTAACTGAACCAAATAGTTGGGTCCAGAGGACCCTGACAAAACTATTTGCCCATGCTATCTATGCTTTATTATTTAATCTCTTCTATCACTTGACTTTAACATAAACAAAAAAGCATTATGGCATGAAACCAAGTTGATTATCTAACATTAATGTAATTATTTTAAGCAGAACCAACAGTTATAGGTTGATTTGAGTCCAATGCTGAGTTGTGCTCTTGCTTCTTATCCTGTTTTAATTATTAAATAACTATACCCTTTTAAAGTCTCGAAGCTTAGTAATTGAGTTATCCAGATGTTATTTTTGGTGGGGTTACAGCATCCTATTAAGTTTTTTTTTTCTTGAAGAAGAAAAGAAAACTTCTGACAGATCCATCCTTCACTAATTGCTTGCTTAATCCTCACTTTATATGCTTTTCTACTTTCCATCTTTCCATGTGGCTATCCACTCACTCATAAAGGCAGACTCTTACTTTTTTTTTTTTAAGCTTTATAAAAATCAAATCATGTAAGCCTCTGGATTACTATAGCTATAACATAGATCATTATTGTTTAAATACGCCAAATCAATTCAAGAACAATTCAAATAACTAGTAAAATTAAGACCTCCTATGTGGTTTTGTTATGTAGAAAGACTTGATGTTTTAAGTTCTATTCTATAGACAAACAAATTAATAGAGTTCTAGTTTCAGTTTACAGAAACCAATACACCTATAAGTAGAACACAAATGAATATGAGAAAAATCAAGACATAATCATAAGTTAAACCTTCAACTCTTCTTCTGTGTCAACCAAAGACAATGAGATATTGACTCGGATAAAGTTTCATGGAGACTGTGAAGTTATTGGAATTGGAATTGTTAGAATTGAGATAGATGATAGTGTTATCAAAACTCTTACTGAAATCAGACATGTGCTAGACTTTAAAATCAGAATTTGTTTTCTCCTCAATACTCTAGGCTGCACATTGAAGATTGAAAGTGACGCACCGAAGTTTATCAGAGATATGATTGTTATTATGAAAGGGCAAAAGACTAAATGGTTTATTACAACAATTATCATTATCTTTCTAAGTGTTTCTTTCATGAGCCAATCTCCTCCCACTTTTGTTTCTTTTCCCCCTTCCCCTCCTCCTCCCCTCCTCTCTCTCTCTCTCTCTCTCTCTCTCTCTCTCTCTCACTCTCAATGGCCTCAACTACACCTATTACATCATTTCCAGGATACCAAAATCAAGCCTCAGTTAATTCCTATCATAGCTCCGGATCGATTGGTCTGTTCTTAGCTGTCATGTTTGTGATAATAGTACTTGCTGCTCTCTCCTGCATCTTTGCAAGGGTCTGTGCTTCTCAGATCGCAGAAGCTCCAGATTCATCTTATGACTGCTTGAGTTGGGTGCGACGGAGTTTTCGGCTCAACCGATGAGGTTTAACTCATGGCATCATGAGAGAAATAAGACTGGATTCAAGAGTTTAAGAGGGCTCGCAGTTGTCAGCTCCATCTTCACAGCCATGACGTTGATTTTTCCTTCTTTAGGTATCATCAGGTTACAGTTTACAATATGTTCAGTGGGTTTTGAGTGCTGTTGTTTTGTAGATGTTCCTTTACTTTTGGCTTTATGAACTAGTTTGAATATTATTCATCCTCGCTCTTAAACTCCATATTGCCAAGTCTTGCCTTTTTCTGATAAATATTTTGATGGATTGTGTATTGTCAGCTAATGATTTTTTCTTTCCAGTGAATAAGTTTGAATTCAAATATTTATACAATATCTGAAATTTGTCCCAGTCTTATGAAAAGCATGCTAAGATAGATTATGAGAGTAGATGTTTTAGATTCGACTTATATTAACAAAAACAGAGGTAGACCTAAAAGACTTGGGCATATTGTAATTAATCTATTAGAATTAAATGAAAATATGACACTCATAGGATGCAATGGAGAAAAAAGATTCATGTAGCCGACTCACTTAGTGAGTTAAAGGCCTGTGTTGTTGTTGTTATTGTTTGACTTGAAGAAAAATGAAATCAATGTAAAACAAATTTGGCAATAGCGACGGTGGTAGCGATGGCGGTGATGATGCTGTTGGTAGCAGCGGCAGTGGCGGGCTGCATGTGGGTTTGGTGGTAGCAGCGGGCGGCAAGTGCAAGCACAAGATAGTGGCCACAAGCAGGTGTTGATGGAGAGTTGCCAGAGGCAAACTTTCGGCTTGTGGTGGCAGGCAGGCAACAACAGTGGCACCGATAGATTGCAGTTTACAATTTATTTGCAAATCGTCCAAACCTAACAAATTCAAAAATACAACAATATTTTATTTTAGGATGAATTTCAAGTTCACCAAAATTTTACACAGTGTTCCGTTTGCATCCAGCCAAACTCCAGAAATTTAAAAATCTCTGAAATTAGTATACTCACACAACTACAAATACAGGAACCAAACAGCCATAAATTCATGCATACACCTATATGCATAAGCCTGAAACCGGTAACCTCCTCCCTGAAGCAAAAGCTCTCAACCTTCAAGATTAAGTTGTCCTGCTCAATATTTCATTCCAACACATTCTGTCTCTCTTCCATGGTGCTTCGCGCCATAGTAATACAACAATGACAATGAAAAGAAGAGGGTTGATTGATTTCTATAAACTGCTTTTCTTTTATTGATTGCCGATATATAGTCTACCTTTAACTACATCTAACAAGGCCAAAAACAAAAGAATATACCCCGAAAACAAAGAGGAAAAAAAAAAAAAAAAATCTTAATTACATTGCCCCTTCTCCTTCCCCTGTGCACCAAATCCTAGCTTACAAAATAATACAAAAAAAGGCTACCTTTAAATCTAAAATTCCAAGCCACTTCTGAAATCGTCGCGCCTCAGAGCCGGTTCTGCATCGATCCAAGCAAGAAATGTACAATATGTAAGCAATGAACTCAGACGGATTCCTAATCTATTCTTATTGAGCTGCATGGTGTACTTTCCTCGCAATCTGACTAACCTTAGCATCTATTCTCGCCGATAAACCCACCGTCGTCGGCCTCACCGATCTCTGCCGCACGACCTGGCAATACTCCGGATCATCCCCCTTCCCGTCGAATCTTATCCATTGAATCATATTATGGTACATCGGGAAGAACCTCGTCTGAAGCGCAGTGAACACGAAGTATGGAATCAGCGTCGAGATCACAATGAACAGAGTCGTAATCCAGAAGAATGGTGTCGGCGCTAATGTCTCGACGAAAACTTGGTAGGCTATCGTTGAAATTATAGGGTTTATTGCGCCATAAACGAGGAGGAAGATGTACCAGAGCGCAATGCCGCCCCAAATGAAGATGTGTTGGATTAGGGTAAAGTAGCTGACGGAGATCGCCATTTGGCAATTTACGACCCACACCACGCAGGTATACATGGCGGCGGCGAGAATGCTTCGGTCGACAACCTCGCCGCCCTTGCGGAAAGCTTGGTGCTCGTAGATGCTTGTGTTGAAGAAGAAGATGATGAGGGCGCTGATCACGCCGTTGAACATCCAAGAGATGATTCTGCGCCAGCTGAAGAGGAGGTTCTGCACACCTTCTTGGTACAGCATGGGGAACTGCAGAGGAGTTTTAGGTAGAGAGAATATAGGTTTAGTGAAAACAGTTAGCAGTTAGTTGAGGTATTATCAGGTTATATTGTAAGGAAATTTACATGTGCAGCACACAGTCCTTATATATTTACATATCTAATATTTATTCTTCAACTTTTACAAAAGACACCTTACCTATGCATTGAAAAGATGCATTTCACTCAAGTCAAACATGCTTAACTAAGCGGCAATTGGGACCATTTTTGTTTGTTTTTTTAAATTTTCTATTTATATTCTATTTTAAAATAAAACGTATGTCATGTTTAATTAAGATGTGATTATTTTTAAAAATATTTAAAATACTTAAAATTTATTTTGAGTGTTTTAAAAAAAATTGAAAATATTTAAAAAATTCATTAAACAAATATATTTTAAAAATAAAGGTAAAAGTAAAAATAAAAACAAAAAATTGAAAATGATCCTAAAGGGCCTCAAATGCTTCAAGGTAAAAGTATTTAATTACATGCAAATGTGAAAAAAAATGTAGTTCTAGTAATGTTGGTTTTCCACTTTTACATGAAATTAGTTTGCATATCCTTAAAATTTTGTAAAAAAAGATAATATTTTTTTGTATCGGACAAATAAGGACAACTAGCATTGGCATATTAAGATTTATTAAAATCTTAATATTTTAATATTATTATTAGTACTGTTATAAAATATGGGCATTACTACTAGAGTTTGTTATATACATTACTGCTAGAGTTTGATATATATATGATGCATGTACATGTTAAATAGAAGAAGATTGTCACTTCGTCTAATAAAGAAAGAATTTACCTTCAGACAAAATCGTGCAGAAACATCCTGATCAAACACACCCAAGGCCACAACAGGAAGCGATGTGAATAAGACATTATACAATGATAAAGACCAATCTTCATAGGCCGACTGCCCCGAAAATGACGTATAAGCCTCATATAAAAATATAGTAAGTCCAAACGTTATGTTCTTGTAAAAAAAGTAGCAGACCTGTAAAACAAATAATAACATTTTCAAGATCTTGTCGTTAGGAAAATATGAAAATCAATTCAAATGGATAAAAGATTAGATCTGCACCATTGATGAAATCCTCCTATAACACCAATGCCCGTGGACGAGTAGCAAGCGCTCTAGATATCGAAATTGCGCGATCGCAACATCACTTGCCATGACAGCCTGAAATCATATAGATGTATCAGAGACAGTAAAATGTAGGAAGGTTTATATATATATACCACAATTCCTCTATATTTACATATCTAATACAAACTTCAATTTCTACAACATATACCACCTTACTTATACATGAAAATGTATATTTCACTTTTTAAAAGTCAAAACAAATGTATTTTTGATATGATATGAAAGATTTTGATGGTATAAATGCAAACGGCCCAATATAAGAAGAGTTACATACACATTATCCATGCTTGAAAACGTATATTTTACTTTTTTTTTAAGTAAAAAATGTGATGTTCTTGACGTGTCATGAAAGATTTTCATGAAATATATATAAGGCAAAGCTTATATGTTTGACATGGAAAAACATAGGAATTGGTTAGTATGTATATAAAAAACAACCGAAAAATGGTAAATAACATAACAAGTTTTCTCAACCTGCATTCCTTCGGCTCCGCTTATACCAATTCCAATGTCTGCTTCTTGTAACATACCGACATCATTGGCGCCATCACCAACCCCTAAGGTTACTCTTTTCGTGTTTGTTTTCACCAATCTTGTAACCTGGATAGTTTTTTGTTTATTATGACACTAAGGTTTTCAAAAACACGAGGATGGAAGAAGTACAATGCGAGAAAAACAGGACTTACGAGGGCCTTCTGCTTGGGCGAAGAGCGGCAACATATAACTGATGCACACCTGATAGCCAACTGTAAGAAAAGGTTCTTGAGATCATCTTCCAAAGCATAAGTAAGTGATTTTCCATCAATGATTAGAGCGAATGATTCGGAACTCGATGAAGTTAGAAGGTTATTTCCATCGTTGATTTGGCGGGTAATGCTTTCCTTTGAAGCCTGAAGTTTAACGAAAAATTTAGATTGCTGATAAAGGGAAAAAATTGATAGTACATGCATACACAATTCTTATGTTTTACATAACATCCAAAGTTTGATTTCTACATTCACAAGACCTTGCTGTTATAAATTCATGCATGAAAAGGTGTATTTCATTTTTAAAAAGATAGCAATGGTGGTATTGTTGATGTGACGTTGACGATTTGAGTGGTATGCAAATGTTTAGGTGTAAGATACCTTAATACATAAGAATTGTGTGGTACGTATGTCAATGCCCAAAACACTTGTTCATGTGCCTTTCAGAAAATAGTTATAGAAACTAGGAAAACCAGAAGAATGAATAGTGGTACTGCATAAAATGTTCTTTTCATGAAACTCATTATTTAGATTATTTGGTACAGATAAACGAAGTTTCAAATTGAAAGTATTTCATCTGGTACAATGGAAAAGAATACTATGTACATAGTCAGATTTGGTAGTCCTGATCAACTGTTGAGTCAGATTTATGCAACTTCGCAGTAAGTCAATTCAGAGAAAGTAATTCTGTATTTGGGTAAAAGCCATTCTAAAAAAATCATATCTCATATATTTTTATTTAAGATAAAATGTGCATAAGACAAATTAAATATTCAAATTTAAAAAAAAACAAGCAGAATAGTATTTCCATTTTTGCATTCGTTTAAAAAAAATAATAATAATAATAATTACTAGTTGTTTGATAGTCATGATAATCCAGTCAACAAACCACTACATTTAAAAACTGAGAGCTGAAACTGCAATAATTTATTCACATACCAACCAAGTTACTAACCACATTATTTCATCAGAAAACATAATTTTCCATAAGCCATACGGCTTCATAGCTCTTAATATGCCATTGTGATGCATATGGATATATATAAAAATGAAAATTTATATGCGTACCACATGATTCTTATGTAGTTATATATCCAATACCCAAAGTTGATATTTATATTTATAATACCTTAGTGTCATAAATCTATGCATGAAAAGCTGTATTTCACTTTTAAAAAGATAATGATGGTGGTATTTTGTTGTGATGTCGAAGTTTTAAGCGATTTGCATGTTAATATGAAAGTTTAGTTGTCAGAGATGGAAAATACAATTTGTGTTATGTATTTAAATGGTCCAACTAAAAGGCATATACATATCACACAATTCTTATGTATATACATACCTAACACCAAGTTTGACATTTACATTTATAACACCTTGATGTCATAAACATTGATGGTGGTATTTTGTATGTGATTTCCAAATTTTAAGTGGTGTGCATGCAATTATGAATGTTTAGGTGCTAGGTATGTAAATAGATGAAAAATATTTGGTATGTGTGTAAATGCCCCTACAAAAGGGGAAATTTAGATACATACCACACTATTCTTATGTATTTACAAATATAACACCCAAAGTTTGATATTTACATAACACTTTGGGGTCGTAAAACTATGCATGAAAATGTGTATTTCACTTTTAAAAAGTTAGTGAAAGTGATATTTTTGATGTGACGTCGAAAATTTAGGAAGAATGCACGTAAATATGAAAAATATGTGGTATATATGTAAATGCCCCATACTAGAAAAAAAACTCTACCTTGGCAACAATATCTTTGTTCCCTTCTTTCTCCAACAAAATCAAATCCGGTGTCTCGAGCGTGACTATAATCTGCTTCATTCCTTGTCTCAATAAGCTGCTCGCAAAACTACAAAAACAAAAGAAGTCAGCGGGATGAGAAACAATGCACAAATGGCTTATTTTAAGAGTTTGAATCCCATGATATACCCTATGTTTATAGCAGTCTCCATCTTGTCACCTGTAAGAACCCATATTTTGATTCCAGCCTGAGCTAGCTTGTCAATGCACTCGGGCACCTATACAAGGAAGGTGATTTATTTATGAGAAGTTTATATATGTAGCACACAATTTTTATGTATTTACATATTTCTCGCCTAAACTTTCTTATTTACATACATAGCACTTTGTTGTTTTAAACCTATGCATTAAAAGGTGTTTCATTTCTAAAAACTGATGATAGTGTTATTTTTGATGTAATATCAAGGATTTAAGTGCTATGTATGTAAATATGAAAGTATAGGTGTGTGATATGTAAATAAATAAGAATTCTGTGCTATGAGTGTAAATATGTTGTGCATAATTCTTAAGTATTTACTTATCAAACACATCTAAACTTTTATATTTACATACATAGCATTTTGGTTTTTAAATCTATTCAGTAAAATGTGTATTTTACTTTTAGAAGGTGATAATAGTGCTATTTTCATATGATATTAAAGATTTAAGTGCTGTGTGTGTAAATATGAAAGTTAGGTGTGAGATACGTAAATGTGTGTATATTTACTTCATTTTTTGGAGAATTCAGCGAAATTTATGAAATTTTGCACCACTCACCCCATTTTGCAACTTGTCTTCAACAGCAGTGGCGCCGAGAAGAATCAAATCTTTCTCGATCTTTTCGATAGCTGCATCAATTCTTTCATCCCTATCAGCACTAACTGAAGTCTTCGCCTCTGTAAATTCCTCCTTGAATTCCTCATATTCCACTTCATCAAGCTCGCGATAAGCGAGAACCAAAGTTCTTAAACCAGCATCTGCATACTCGTTAATGTGCTCCTTTGTTTTCTCTTCAAACTCTCTGCCCTCACTTGAAAGTCTCTCAAACATTACGCTGTTTATGTTTAAACAAAAAATAAAATCAAGGACTTCTCATAAATCTTAACTACAACAAAATTGTGTTTTCGTGTGTAATTTCTCTTTAGTTTTTGCATCACACACTTGACATGAAAGTTTTTGAAACATTACACTGTATATGTTTAAAATATAAAACTTATAACATTTCATAAATCATGAATTATGAGAAAATTGTGTTTTTGTGTGTAATTTCTCTTTTGTTTTGAATCACAGACCTTAAAAGTTTTTCAAACATTACACTGTTTATGATTAAACCAAAAAAGAAAATAAGATAAAAAACTTAGAACACTTTATAAATCATAAACTAAAAGAAAAATGTGTGTTTCTCTGTAATTTCTCTTTAGTTTCTGTATCACACACCTCACTTCAAAGTTTTTCAAACATTACAATGTTTATGTTTAAACAAAAATAAAACTTAGAACACTTTATAAATCATAAACTATAGGAAAAATCTGTTTTTATTTTTTGCATAACACACCTGTCAGCTCCTTTACTGAGAAGTAGCAGCTTTCCTTCTAGACTTTGAACAATCACAGACATCCTTTTTCTTGCACTACTGAATTCTAATATGTTCAGAAGCTTGTATGACCTGAAATCAGAATATAAAACAAAATCATTAGTTTACATATGTAACAACATCTAAAAAGATTAAAAATCAGATAAATTTTGAGAAATATCATAAACTTACTAACCTTTCGACAGTATTTCCTGTCAAAGGATCCAACTCATACAAGGAAATGGCTGTTTGAGTTCTCTCGTAGAACTTAAATCCAAGCTCTCTTGCTGCAATAACAAAAGCAGCCTCATCCGGCGACTCAGCTTCATAAGTTATCCGCCCTGAAGCTTCGTCAACTTCAGGTATGGCAGTATGGCAGAGCGCCAACAGTCGAAAAAATTTCTGTATAACATCGGAATAAGGCTCATTCACCCAATTTCCATTCATAACTCTTCCATCTATAAAGTTGAATCCTTTTATTGCAGGTCTGTTAACCAAACCTTCTTCTTCGTTTTCTTCTTCAGAAACCAAATCCAAGCCCCGTCTTTTCGCCATCGCTCTCTCAACTTCGGTGACTCCACGGCCATAAGCAGTACCAGCAATACTGCATTTGATGAACTCCATTGAATTCATTGTTAAAGTTCCCGTTTTATCAGAAAGAATTGTGTCAACTTGGCCTAATTCCTCTGTCAGATTCGAGGTACGAGCATTGGCCGGCTTATCCGATTCTTCGTGATACATTTTGATGTCTTGGTTGATAAAAATAGTCTGCAAAACTTTTACTATTTCTATTGATACATATAAAGATATTGGAATGAAGTAACTGTAAAGCATCAGTGCTGTTAGAAAATGCAAAATGGCTGCAAGAGCTGATCTTTTTGGATCGTAGAAAACTTTGGTGTTATCCGGTCGGAGATACCATCTTTTCATCTTCCCATTGTTCAAATCCTCATGAGTTTTGATGCCGAAGAAGACGGATCCAATACCCGCAATTATGACCAAGAAGAACAATAGAAGGTATATAAGTTTATCCATTTTTCTTTCAATTTTGCTTCTTTTAGATGGCGGATCGGTGGCGTTTTGCATCACTTTCGTGTCATGGCCGGTGAATATCACTATGCCGTAGATGAAATCTGTGTTCCGAAGCTTTGAGTCACGAAGAAGAAGCTGTTGAGGTGAGAGGGAATCTTGCTGGTCTTGGTATTCCATGCTTCCAACAAAAGTATAGAGGTTAGCATTCGGATCTTCGCATCTTATTTTTGCTTTGAAGTTTTGAAAATTGGAATCATCGTGCAAATTTGAAGTTCTTTCCAAAGCTTGTTTCATTTTTAAATTTGTTTCTCCATCAAGATTCATGGTTTCCACATAACAAATCGCTTCTTCGTAGTTTGAAGAAAGTAGGATTAGATCAGCAGGGAAGAATTCATCTTTTTCAACCTTTACTATGTCTCCTACCCTCAGTTTTTTCCATTCTGTTTGCACGAAAGTTCCGTCTCGACTATGAACTTTTACTCTTCGGTTGTTCACCTCAGTGTCCTGGAAGAAAGAAAATTTATTAGGGTAGAATTGAAAATTATAATTGAATAGAGAAATCAAAATTCTGAGAAAATTGATCTCAGAAAACAAAACAAATCAGATTTTGAAACAGAAAAGTAATTTATTAATTTCTTAGAGGAGAAGCAGTTTCATTTAGACCACCATTATCTGGAAAATAAATTTGAACATCTAAAATACAAATTGCTTCAAACCAAGCCTATATTCATGGAAAAGATTCATGAAAAAGCAACACTATAACTGAACACTTTCTAGGAAGAGAATAACATATAATTAAATAGATAATCAGGATAAGCCAACTATATGAAAAATATGCATTCATGATCGATAAACATGCTTAGAGCCAAAATAGGATTAAAAAAATTGAAGTATGGAATCCATTTTCTTCCCTTGAAGGACCTCTCTAACTTTGGTCTTACTTTGCTAATTTCTCTGGCAAACACAAGAGTTTAAGTTTAAAATTTACTTCATAAAATTTCATGAATGATGCATTATGTAAAGAAAAAGTATTCCTATTCAATTTTTCAATTAATACTTTGCATAAAATAACTAACCTGTTGAAATCTCCTCCAATCCTCAATAGCCTCCTTTGCCATAGTTGCTCCAATCACAACAATAAGAGGAAGAATTGCACTCACTGCCCCATAAGGTGCTAATGGTGTAAAAGCAAGACAACCAGTAACAAGAAAATAAAAATTTGCAACTCTTCTGAATTGCTCAAACAAAGACTTTGGTAAAAATGTAGCCAGATTATACTTTGTGGTTGACACATAATTCAATCCGTAGTTCAGATTAGTAGCCTCCAAACAATCTGGATCATTTGCAAAAACCAACCTCGAAAATCCCGGCCCTCCAATTTGAGATTGCTCATCCTGAAGAGATGATTTTCCACAATTAAAGCTGAAAAACCTGCTCAAATGAATCCTCCTCCTCCTTCCACCAGCCATCCCTTT
This sequence comes from Papilionanthe hookeriana x Papilionanthe teres, assembly GCA_022702705.1. Classification (NCBI taxonomy): domain Eukaryota; kingdom Viridiplantae; phylum Streptophyta; class Magnoliopsida; order Asparagales; family Orchidaceae; genus Papilionanthe; species Papilionanthe hookeriana x Papilionanthe teres. Next base: position 3,614,527 of record CM040430.1, on the reverse strand, counting down.
TCCTCTCTTCTCTCACCAATCTCTCAAACACCTCAGCTGACCTACCTCTCAGGAAACCCTAAAAAGGAATCTCTTTTCACTAACTCCAGCTCCTCTTTCTTCCTCTTTCTCGTATTTTCAGCAAATCCCAGACTCAAAACCGTAACGTTGCAAACTTTATCTGCAATTCAAAAGCTCTGTACAGAAAAATCAAACTTTTTCACCAAATCTGAAGCTCAAACCTCAAAGTTCCCATCTTTTTCAACAAATCACAATTTCAGAACAGAAAAAACAAACCTATTCTTCTTCTTCCTCCAAACAAAACATCAGAAGACATAAAAAAGTCGATAAGATCAGCACAGAGAGGGGGAGAGCCAAATTCCACAACTTCACATCTATCGATCTCTCCAACCACTATAAAACCTGAGAGAAGAAGAGAATAAGTTGGTGTCTTTGAAACCCTTAGAAGAGATGGCGGCTACCCGTTGAACATTCAAACATTGAAATCGAACTCCATTGACTTGGGTAAGGAGAAGTTTTTATGCAATAATTCCATTGAAATTTCACAGGGAGACCCCTCGAAATACGCGGAATATGAGAAATTTGACAGATAATTTTGATTGGGGATTAAAGAAAGAAATAAAAGGAGAGAGCTTTATTAGAAATGGAGAAACAAGGATAGGTTCTAGAGGGTCAGACTTATGCTGCGCGAAACTGGCGGGAAACATAACGTTTTACATCCGTTTGCCATTGACAGCTTCCGAGAGCTCTGGTTTCACTTCTCTTTCTATCTCTATTCTCTCTCTCTCTATCCATCTTTCTTGGCCACTCTTCTTCTCTCAAGAAAAAGTCCCCTTCTTGAAACAAAGAATCAAATCGAGAGAGAGAATGCTGTAACATGGATTTAGTAAAATGTGGCAGCTGGTCGGTTCATCAGAGCGGAGGTGTAAATAAAAAAAAAAAAAGATAGCATTTACATACATACCACCAAGTTCTATCTATTTACATGAAAATGCTTAGGATATATATATATATATATATATATATATATATATATATATATATATATATATATATATATATGTTATATGTTATATTATATTCATCATCATCCAACGACCAATTTAACACGTCCAGTTCTGGGCCCTACACCGTCTCATCGCTTTCAGGCGTTCATATAATTAATTCTTGGTATGCAAGGACGGAAAAGACGTACTTAGCCTTCCAGATTTTAATGATTGTTCTCTTTAGGAGAGGGCATTATAGGAATACAGTGATAGATTGCCACGTAGCAACTTAACGTTAGCCCACCTCCACCTACGGAAGAATCGTAATTTAAACGTGAAAGCAAATTGTAACATTTATAGTTCCAAAAAACAAATTTAAATTTTGTCGTTTTATTTTTTTTTTCTCTAGACCGCTCTTATCCTTTTCGGTCCTATATAAAATATATTGGACCATTTACATCCCTACCCCCCAAGTTTTATGTAAATAAAACTCAAATGTTCCATATCATTTTGAAAAATATCATTTTTGAGGGGTTAAATATGTAAATTCATAGGACCGAGCAGTATATATTTAATTCTTCTAAATACATTTTTAAATCCTCCCAAAATGTTAATAAATATTTAGGGTTTAGGGTAAAGTCTATTTTATGGATAAAATGTGGTAAAAAATATTCATGAGGAACCAAATAATTCCAAATTAGAGTGTAGCATAAGATTTGAACTCACATAAATTTAGAAAAATATGCATCTAGGAATTTTAAAAATAAGAAAAAAAGGCACATAATATCTAATCAATTCTAGTGAGTGATTCTCAAATTGTGGAGTTAAGAAAATCTATTCTTTTATCTAGGAATATTTATCTTGAAATAAATCTAATAATTTTGAGATTTATCAAATATTCTCTAATATTTCCTTTGGGGTGTTTGGCTTCAACTAGAACTTACGTTAAATGGGATTAAGTAAATAAAGATTTATCAAATCCAAATGTAGAATTGTTCTTGGTTCAAAGTTTAAATCATTAATTAAATGTATATCCTCTTTAACATAAATCTACTACTCTGATTTTCTTCTTAAGCTAAATCCATTCGTTCAACATAATAATCATATTTAATAAATCTAGATCTAGTTTGAAAATTTGATGGAAGATGATGATTATTCGGTTTTAACTTCTTAGAGTTTTTTGTTTGGTTGGATTTAGATTTACGTATATTAATGTAAATCCTGCTTAAATCTGGCTACCAAATACTACTCTAGAGTTACCTTTAATCACATAAATGTAATTTATTTACTCTTGTTTTTCTTTGTGATTTGTTTTATACATTATAACAGTTAGAGTGAATATTATTACGAGCCACATATATATATGATGCACAATTTATCCATGTAGTTTTCAAATCTCTCACATTTATTTAGGACGCCACCTCGGCTTAGAAACCCAATTATGATTCATAGCTAATGGATATCTCCACTCACTTGACAAAAAGAGCCCTTGAAAAATTCAATCATGGAAGTTGGGTCACAATCCAATTCTTATATTTTTCAATATATGGTCAAAAGCTTAGTTTTATTTATGATCATCATATTATCATAAAAAGGTCACACCAATGATATTTTGATTGATAATATTGGAGGATTAATAATATAAAAATGATTGAACTAAAGATCTAAATCTATGTCAAATTTTGATTAAATTGAGTCAATTGTGCTAATGAAAATATTTTTGATCATTTATAATTTGAAAAAAAATTTATGAGGACTTATATATATATATATATATATATATATATATATATATATATATATATATATGTATGTATACATATATATACATATATATATTCATGCACATAAAAGCCCACAAGCCTTGGATAAATTAGGAAGCCATCACATGAATGAAAATAAAAATTAAAAAGAAATTGAATTATTCTTTTGACTTAAGGACAGGGATATTTTTTTCCTCTATCATTTATCCTCAGCTATGAAAATAATAAAAAAATATATACAAAAGAAAAAAAAAAAAGCAAAGTTGAATGACTTGGGAAATAAGTCATGAGCAATCCCTTTCTTGAAGAGGTAAGATACTACATATGAATGAATTATTATTTCGGGCATTTACAAACAGCTCGCCCAATTCCCATGCTTTTACATATCTAACTCCTAAACTTTTTTACATTTAAAAATTATGTAATGTGATGTCTCTTTTGTCCTGAATTTGACATTTGGTGAAAAAGATTGGAACTTTTAGGTTTAGAGCTTCAAATTTTCTGGAAAAGATTAGATCTTTGAGGTTTTGAACTTCAGATTTGGTCAAAAATGTCGATTTTTCTATTCAGTTTTAATTGTTTAGAAGGGGATGTTTTGTAGCGCCTAATTTAAAGTCTGAATTTTGTTTTCTATTCATGTTTAGTCTGGATTTAATAAATTCAAATCTATATTTAATAAATCCAATAAAGAGGTGGATTTAATAAATCCGTATTTACTAAATCCTACAAACGCTAAATCCTGTCTGCAACCAACCCCTGAAAGGTTGCAACTCTACCGTTTTGAGTTTGAGATTTGCTCAAATGACGAGTAACAGGAGGATTCATTTCGGCAACTTTTTCAGCTTTAATTCTGAAAAATCTTATCTTCATAATAAGCAATCTCAGATCGGATCGCCCGGATTTCCGAGGCTTGTCTTTGCAAACGATCCAGATTTTTTCAAGGCTAATAATCTAAACTATGGATTGAACTATGTGTCAAGAACAAACTAGAATTTAGCTACATTTTTATCAAAGTCTTTGTTTGAGCAATTCAAAAGAGTTCCAAATTTTTATTTTCTTCTCACAGGTTGTCTTGCTTTTGCACCATTAGCACCTTATGGGGCTGTGAGCACAAATCCTCTTATTGCTCTGATTGGAACAACAATGGCAGATGAGGCTGCTGTACATTGGAGGATATTTCAACAGGTCTGTTTTAGCTATTTTTTGCAAAGCATTAATTAAATATAATTTAAATATCTATACATTTAATAAGTGTGTATATACATATATATATACATATATATATATAATATAAACATATATAAGTATTCCAATTATATTCCATAGTAAGCTAGCTTGCACTTAAGGATAGGAATATTTCTTCCTCCATCAATAATCCTCAGCTATCAAAACAGTAAATAAATAAGAATTGAAGGGTATGCATGTAAATGTATCTCACTTTTAACCAGCATTCATGAAATGGGAAAATTATTGGTACGTATAAGTATTCATTTACGGAATGCTGATACTCATTTGAGGTAGGTATTGGTTATTGAGTATTGGTAGGTTACTACGAGAGTATTGAATGGGTATCGGAGGAGCTGCGTGCGGACTGCGTACGTGCTCCGTATGCAATAATTTTCCCATGAAATGACACTTGATTAAATTTAAGTTTGAATGGTTTAATTCTGTCAGAGGTATTGAAATATTTCAGATTTATGAATTTTTATTAAGAAGATAGACTAGTTGTTACATGGAATATGATTTTAGGTTAGGTGAGGCATTGATTTGAGTATAAATTTGAAATTACAAAAATACCAACAAATGTTCTAATAAATAAAGAAAGCACGCTGCACGTGTATTGAGTGTACATTATTTAATAATTATGAAGAAGACACACATTTCTCATTGGATATTTTAATAATTATGTAATGTGATGTTTAGATTTTTAAATCATATATAAATTTGATTAATTCATTTTTGTTTTATACAAAATTATCTATTTGTGAAGCTTATAATGTTTTATAGCTATTTGTGCTTATAATGTTTTATTTTGATTTAAACGTTTATTTGAGGAAGTTGTTATTAAAAGATAGTTGTGAAACTGTTAAAAAATAATCTGATGTTTAAAAAGCTGCGGTGGTTACTATAAGTTTTTTTTTTTTTTTGAAAAAATCGATAGTAATTAAAAACGTATCGAGCTACTCAAAACCGATGGAAAACATAGATTTCAGCTGTAGTTTTTGAAAAAGCTATCAAAACTCAATTTATCAAAAAATAAAACTGCAGTGCGACACTGCACTGCCATCCCAAACAAATCCTAAATTTAAGAATAAATAATTCACAAAAATTTAAATGATTAAAAAACTAAATTTTAAGATATTAATCGCATTATATTATTTTAGTTTATTATTTGTTTTATTAAAAAATATAATTTTCTAATTTTCTTAAAACCTTAATATATATTTTAAGTGGAAGTATTTCAACTCTACGTTGAATAATTGATGCAAAATATTCGAGAATGAATGTATCTATGCATAATTTAAATAATTATTATTTTATTGTCCTATTTGCTGAACATATGTACGTTAAATGCAATAATAATCGACTATATTTTTATTTTTTATGTGGCTTAGATATGCAATGACGTCCCATCAATATTTTTTTAATTACTTGTTTTATAAAATATTACCAAAATTATCCCTATGTGTTTTTTTTTTTTATTTTTATTTTTATTTTTTAAGGAATTGTTATAGGCTATTATACGAGAACCTCCAGACATGTCTAATATATCTAACAATTCGAGTATCACTTCTTTAAGGTTTAACTGTGCTAGATGGGGCATTTATATACATACTACCAACTTCTTATGCTATTACATATAGGGCTTTCAAAAAAGCTTGTTGCTCGTGAACTGTCCATAGAGTTTGTGTTTGATTCGTTCGATAAGCAAACGAGATGAACTTGAATATTTTTGTTCGTTTGGATTTTAAATGAGTCGAACACAAACGGTGATGTGTTCGAATCGTTATTGTTTGAAATATAAAATAATTATATATAAAAAATTTATTATATTTTTAAAATAATTATATATTCTAAATATTTATCATATTTAAAAAAGTTATTATAAAGTTTATCTAATAAAATTATTATCATTTTAACAATTCAAATAATTCAAACAATACAAACAAATTTGAAAGATATAGAACAATTCAAATAATTCGACTAATTCAAATATTTCAAACATTTGAAATTAATTTCAAACAAATTAAAATAAACACGAATAGTAACTTCATGAACAATTTCAAACACGAGCCTATTTTAAATACAAATAATTTCAAACGAATCGAACACGGACTTGAGCTCTATTCGTTCGTGCTCAATTCATTTGCACTCCTAATTACGTATATAAATACTTAAATTTCCTTTTTTAAGTATAAAACCCGAAATACATCTTTTTATGCATAATTAATCCTTAAGAATATATGTAAGAAATGAAGATTAGGTATTACATATGCAAATACTTAAGATTTGAGGGGTATGCAAATAAATCATTATATATTATTTTCACAAATATAAATATATTCTTAAATAAAATTTAATCAAAATAATTTAATTTATTATTATTATTATTATTTAGTCTTGCATGAAATCATTGCGTGCAGTGGTGCACATTTGATGAAATCTGAACGATATAAATAAATACACACAATATATATAAATATTGCGTGCAATGTCCATTTTTCTACGTATTTACACAAAAAAATTTGGAATATATTCATATTTTTATAACTCTAAGGGGGTCCCAAATGATCTTAAAAAATTTTGGTGGTTGCATCAACCAAATGTATTAATTTTGATACGACAAAATACAGTTTCCATTATTCTTTTTATTCGCACGAAAAATTAAGATATACATATTTTTTTTCCCACACACGGACGTAAATGCACGCATCTCGTACATTTAAAGCCTCGAACACACGACCTTTTGATTGAAAAACAAAGCTCTCAATCATTAAGCCAATGTGATTTGCATTCTCATTCTACACGGGGCAGCTGTAGCTTATTAATAGCTGTTAAAAAATAATCTACTCCTCAAAAAACTACGATGACTATTACATTTTGAAAGCCACCACACGAGTTAGGAATTGTGTGAAAACGCTGATTTCAACGGATCGAAATCACAAATTTTTGAAAAGACAGTCAAAGCATAGTTTACTCTAACGAGCAAATAAGCTGTTTCAAACAGGGCCTAATATTTTAATTTTACATAAATATCCAACACACAATAGTTGGATGCTTTTTGCAAATACATAAGAGTTGGATGTTATGGATGTAAATTTCTCTTTATTTTAATGTTATATTTTTTATTACGTAATATTTTAAAAATAATGGAAGCAGGTTGAATTAATTAAATAAAATCCACGAGCAAATTACGAACCGCATGATTGCGTCTGCGTCCTTTCACGTTGATTAAGACATTTCAGAAATATTATAATTACGTTTTGATAGAGTCATTAAATAGTAAATAATTATGGGGCTTTTACATACTTACCACCCAAATTTTATATATTTACATATCTACTATCCAATTTTTTTTTTAATAAATAAATATATATATATATGCGCAGGCGCACACCTCATTGTCTTCTTTATAAAAGCATCAAAGGACGATAAACAATATATTGTTGTTTCTCTTAGAAAATAATTTTGGATTATGTAATCAATCATAATGGCTCTATCTTTGGTCTATATATATATAATCAAAAGGTTCTTGTTTGGACCCCATGCCAATCGAGCGGTTATGAACAAGACACGTGTTGTTGATTAGAATGAACAAAGATATCTGGTTCCCGATCAAATCACTTATGAGGGTCAACCAACCTAGAGGATGAATAGATCAAAGCTTGGGCTTTAATCGAGCGGTTGAACCAAAAGGCAGGCTAACCAAAAGAGTCGGATAGTGTCAGATTGTAGTTGAATAGGAAAAGCGGAGTAGAGACTGACAGACTCTATGAGTCAATTGAATCCTGTTTCACCTAGGAAAAATTTAGACGACGGAGGGGGCGAAATATCGGACAACGATTGAACGCATGGTAAGGTGTATACCGATAAAGGGTCAGTCAATTTGAAAGCAATGATGATATTGTTGAATTATAAATTGTTCTTTGTGAACACACCCCCAGAGTTTAAGATTGAGTAAAGGAGCGAACAGAGAAAGATAGTAGAGCATGGCAAGAGTTTTTTTTTTTTCAAAGGGCCAATAAAAGTCCTTATGTTCTTATTTTTAACTATGATTTATAGAGATATATTTTATACGATTACAGCAAAGATGAAACAATTATGGAAACTACTCTTAATATAATTGATGCTCTAATTAATCGTATGAGTTTCATACTATATGAGTAATAAAATTTGAATTTCATTATGACAGTAATTTGGCAGGTCGACCTCCTTAGTTTCGGCCGATTGAGGAGACCGCTTGAGTGCTGAACATGCCGTGAGTTAGTCGGCCGAGACACTCAACTGCATGTCGATCCCATTAGTTGTGGCAGAAGTGGATCGGCCGATAGATCGCGACTGAGGCGACTAGTTGAGTGTCGATTCTTGCCTACGTGGTCGGTCGTAGTCTACTGTTCGGATCTCCCGCCATAGTGTATTGGTCAATGTCTGATTTTGCAGTCGATTGCAGGACGGTGGGACACCCCGATCTTCTGACAATCATCCGGGCTACTCGATTGCATTGAGATCTGCACCGGCAACTTTGGTGTATCCGTGTAATTGTCGTTTCACAATATCTTTGGCTTCTATATAAATAGATGAATGCTAAATGTGGAGGGAAAGCTGAACTATAGACAAAACTATCTAATTTGTTACACCTTCTCTCTCTCTCTCTAGGGAAAGCTGAACTATAGACAAAACTATCTAATTTATTACACCTTCTCTCACACACACTCTCTCTCTCTCTCTCTCTCTCACTCACACACACAAACTAGTGCTATATTCCTCGAGTTTGATTCATCGAGAAATATGGTTAGGGAGACTTGCACGAAATTTGATGTGGATCAATTCGTATTATATAATTTAGATACACGTAAATTAATTATGAGTCAGTGCGGATAATGAGCCGATTCAAAGGTTTGGAAGGAAATAAGTGCAACAAATGAGAACGAACGATAAAAGACTAAGAGGCCACTTATCAAGATGGATGCAACCATCCATGTCGAGAATGAAGGCTATGTAATTGAGCAAGGAAAAAGACAAAAAGAATGATTCTAGCTCGAACCAATTAGACTAGACGTATGAGCAAGTCGAGCGAAGGCTCCAACCTAAGTCTCAATAGATTTTACTCGAAGGTTCCTAATAAGGGGCCAATAATTGGGCATATAATAAAGCCTCATAATTACTTTGAAGAGCCCCTCCGTCAAGGACCAGGCAATTTATCGGTTTACAATGATTTTCCCTCCACCTGATAACTAGTCTCGTTCTGGCAATATGAGCCCCTCATCCAGGGATCCAGAGTTGATAGTCATACTAGATCAATTGATCGACAATGACTAGCTGACCGTGTCAGTTCTACAGACACAAAGCTAATCAAGTCCAGCCAATCGTCTGTATCGGCTTTGTCCCGCAAACTGAACCGGCCTTACCGAGTCGCACGTTTGACCGAGTCATATGAGCAGCCAAGAAATAAACTCATACATATAAAATATCTACAATATTTTATATAGCCTTCATTAAGACATTAACAAAAATATAATATCTCACATTGTACCCTCTCCATTGTGAATAAAGAGATCATTTTATGAGAAAATTCTAAAAGACAATATGTTTTACAATTCATTATTGTTTATTTCTCTCTGTCTCTGTCTCTTTCTTACGTTCGATCCCTTGGGGTTTGATTCACGAAGAAATCGGGATTCAACATTATAAGAATAAATATTATTTTTTAATTGATTAATTATTTTACTTTTTTATTATTGAAATTAAAGGTGGCATTGAATAATGCTTACATGATGAAACCAATCCAACAACTTCTCTTCATACAAATGGGTTAGTTGAAAATATTTTATTTTTATTAGTTGTATGTTAGAAAGAATGACAGTGATAAAGATAGAGAGAGAAGATCTAGAGAGAGAAATTCTGAATATTCTAAGGGTCTTAGTACAAGATATTTTAGATGTCCCTTCGTTGATGAAATTTTAGGTGCGAACTCCGTATGCATCCTGAGTTCGGTGGCGGGATGACACGTGGCAAGTAGGCCCCGCTACCATTAACACTGGTCAATGTTAGTGTATGGTGAGGGGCCCACTTGTCACGTGGCTCTCCACTACTTGACCGGACCTAAAAAACACTCCACTTCATGTCCCACTTGACGTCTTATTTGTGGAATCCGAGAAATAATTGATTAGTGATGTAAGAGAAATAAGAAAGGGATGTCTATTTATGTACCACACAATTTTTCTTTCTTTACATATATAACACCTAAAATTTGATATTTACACTTAGATAGCACCTTACTGTCATCAGTTTATAGTACTAAAAAGGATAGAAAGATAAGATTGCAAATATGTCATTGGTTATGGAGAGAAGTACAGGATATCTCGGTTCTTTCCTTGTCTGGATCTGTCGATTCGGAGCGTTTCCGTCGCTAGAGCTCGTCTGCATCAAGCGGCTGGCCAAGAGTGGTCGGCCGACTGGAGGTGGCTAGCAAGGGGGGTCGGCCGACTGGAATATCTTGGCTGGCCCAATGTGACCGACCAACTAGAGGTGGTCGAAAGGGGTGACCAGCCCGACGAGTGCACGGTGATATTTGTGATGTGATGATAAAGTTTTAAGATAAATGTGAATATTTGTGTTAGATATGTAAAAACATGAAATAAAAAAATATGTGGATGCATCTTTTATTCGACATGGCGACATCTTTTTTTCTTTTTTTTTGAGAAAATGTCATCTACCTCATCGACGCAAATGATCCGTCATTGTCAGAGTCTCGCCAGCAATCATGCACTCGTCGTGCCGGTCGGAGTCCATGCAGCTGTCGGGCCGGCCACCTCCAATTGGCCGGGCCAAAATATTCCAGCCGGCCGGCCAATGCGCCGCCCTGGCTGGCCACCTCCATTTTAAACAGGGTTTTTCTTGCAATTATTCATTTTAATAACAGGGTTTGTCTTGCAATTATTCATTTTGCTTAAATGAACAATTATTTGCATCCGAATTAAATTGACGAAATTTTGATTCTAGAACAAAATTTGTACGTCGACGGTGTTATGTAAAATATAAAATATTTTCTTTTGGTGCGAAATTAATAAATATTGTTTGACTTTTTCTAATTTCATTAATAAAAAATTCAAATTTATTTAAATAAAAAGTCAACTCGCTATATGAAGGTTCCTCAATATTCTATTTATTTATTTATTTATTTCTTTTATTAGACTAAAGACTTTGGAAAACGTGTTTATAAAGTTACGGTAAACAGTCAACTTATAAATATATATTTAAAAAAAATATGCATTTTAATAATATCAGATTAAAAAAATACTTTCCACGAATTATACCCTAATTATAATAATAATAATTTTCTAGTATAATCTTATAATAATTTTCAAGTAAAATCTCTCGTTAAAGAACACTTGTTAAGCTACTGAAAAATAATATTATTTTAAAAAATTCACACATAATTAAGATTGGTGAAAAGACACAGATTTCAGCAATAGCTTTTTGAAAAATATGTCGAAACTCAGTTTACTTAAACAAACAAAACTGCAATGCGGTACCTCTCCGCTAGTACACCTCCACCCCAAACAAGCCCTAACACTGTTAAATAAGCTTTTGTAATATATATTTAAAGTTTGACACTACAGTCAAGATTGATGAGAAAATACAGATTTCAGCGATAGCTTTTTGAGAAACGTGTCGAAACTCAGTTTACTCAAACAGACAAAACTGCGATGCGGTACCTCTCCGCTGTTACGCCGCCGCCCCAAACAGACCCTAGCACTGGTAAATAAGCTTTTGTAATATATATTTAAAGTTTGACCTTGTCATGTATGATACAATTATTCAACCAAAGCTACCTAGATAAAATAAAAGTTCACATATTTATATACTCTCCAAGGCAATAAAGAAATAAAATATGAAGTGAAATTTACATACGTACCACCAAAGTCCTATGTATTTACACATCTAACCCCTAAACTACTTTTTATAATTTCATACATAGGTAAGTTGGCATATATGTAAAAATTGAAGTTTATGAGGTAGATATGTAAATACATAAAAGTTAAGTGGCATGAAGGTAAATTTTTCAGATATAGAATATCATGTAGTGCAATAAATGGGGAATTTGAGTGCATGTCTTTAATTTGAATTTAAAGGTCCACTTTAGATTTGTCATCTCATGCATATCTAGAAAGGGAGTTATGATGGATCAATTCTTTTAAATCTCAAATGGATGAATTTGCAAATAAATGCATTTTTCAGGAAAATATTGCAATCTTTTGATTTAACCCTAACTTATAACAAAATATAAAAAGAAACAGTGTAGTTTATACGTGAAAGATGGGGTCGATGCGCTGCCAATAAATTTTCATCATTCGGTTCGAGATAGTCTTTTGATCAATAAATATTTAAACTTCACGTAAGAGTCGTTCAAAGCTTTGAATTCAACAAACATATAGTTAAGTTGATCGGTTCGATGAGACGGACCCAATGATACCATAATAGATCTAATCTGAAATAAATCAAATTGAGATCGAGCCATGAAAAAACTTTTGAAAGCTTTATGGTCATATTTGGAGGGTCAAACATATGCAAAATTTGGTGAGCTTATGATCAAAATGAGTGTATCGATAAGACGAATCCAACGAGCTCAATATCACTCAATTCTCACATCGATAAACACTAAAATGTTCATCAAACGACGTATGATCAAAGCTCTCTGGATCGTATGATAAAAGTGATTCATATTAATGCATTAATTACACCCATAACTCAATAAATATAGCTCCACCCCTCTCATTAAAGGAGAGGAGAGCTTGAGGCTTGAGAATGAACTTGAAGCTTTGAGAATGAGCTGAAGTCGAACACTCCTGCAGCCATCGACCACCATCGAGCACTGTTAATCATCTTCGAGAGCCGTCTGCCGCTGTCGAAAACTATCAACCGTCGTCGACCACCGCCTATCACACACCACCGAGTGCTATCGGTCGCCGCCCGTTCATTACAAAAAGTTCATTCAAACGTCAACATCGAATTGAGGCTTGAATCATTTATCACCTGAAACAAGTTTGTAATCATTAACATATATGTATTTTTACCGAGTGCTACGATTTTTCTTTACAAGTTTACGAAAACTTATGCGCATTGATTATTTTTTATTCGAGTGCGTGTTAATTATCGTCTAAGATGATAATTCATTACTCTTTCGTAGTGAATTTTCTAGCGCGCATCAAGGTATGTATTCAAATAATTGGATCCCATATCAATCGAGTATTGTCGTGATTAATCATTTCATTAAGATGAAATTTGAAAATTAACACTCACTAATGAACAATTTGTTTATAATTAAGAAGAGGTTCTATGTAGCAGCTTATCAAAAATTTTATGAACATTAATAATTTATTTCAGATTAATTAATGTGTTAATTTTTCAAATCAAATTTATTTATATGCTTGCTTTGCCCCTGAATTCCTTTATTCATTATCATAAGATTTTCTTAAGAATTTTAGTGTCTAGATGATTTGCAATATATGATCATATGAAACTTTATGATCCTATGAATTATTCTATAATATCAGGTCCGTTTGAGGCAGTTATGCACATCGACACTGCACCGCAGTTTTATTTATTTAAGCATTGTGTTTTGACAGCTTTCTTAAAATGACGCCGCTGAACTTTGTATTTTCCCACAAGTCCTGGTTAGATGCGGTGACAACTTTCTAGTTGCGGTTTGACTTATTTAAAAAAAAATTATAATTTACACCACATTTTTTTGAACATCATATTATTTTTTTAGCAGTTTTACAACTACTTTTTAATAATGATGATCGCCTATAAATCTATAAATCCCCTTCCATTTTATACAAAAAAGAAAATAATAATAATAGAAATACATTTAATGCATTACAATGCCCGTCTCGATGAAAATACCATGACACGGATTTCGGGCTCATTTTTTAGAGAAAAATGAACTTGCATCCTTGTAATGATGATCGCCTATTAGCAATTGTCCCTCGCTAGATGGGCTATGTCACTTTAATGGTTGGGCCCAATTCAACAAAGTAGTTTCCGTTGTTAGAGCCTCGAGCATTCGAGAAAATATTCACGAACTCGCACGTAAATTCTTGAGTCAATGAAATCACACGAGGCGTGTGAAAAAAAGTCGTAACGCAATATTCTCTCCTATTATTCCTCGTTATTACGCGTTATGATGTGTTATTGAGGTATTCTTGTGTGTTATTAGGTGTTATTCTATTATTAGAATATTGTTAGTGTTATAATAACACAATAACATATCAATAACACAATAATAACACAATAACACATAAATAATGCAATACAGAATGAATATTCCAGCACGAGAATTTTTTTCGCATGTAACATATTCATTGATCCACGTATCTAAGTCGATCTGATGTAATATTTTCTCCAAGCATTCTTCTTTCAAAAATATAAATCCCTCGCTTTAGAAGCATGCTTTTGCAAACTAATACAAGATTTATAAACATCTTTAGGAGTTAAAATCTTAATATTGCATAATAATAATATGATTATTAACTATCTTAAACTAAATTAATTTTTTAATTACATTAGGAATCAATAATTAAATATTTTTTGAATTAATTAATCAATAATAATAGTTTTATTGAACTAATTTACTAAATCATAATTTAACACTCATTAATTAATTATCAAAGAGTTGTTTACTAAATTAACTTATAACTATTTGAATTTTATTAAATCATTTAAATAAATTTAAATAATTAAATAATTACATATAAATTTATTTAAGTTTTGATTAATTTGATAATTAACTTAAATAAAATAGAATTAAAGCCACAAAACCATCTTCCCCTTCCTCTCTCCCGCCATAAAACCTAGCCGACGTCCCGCCCCTCTTAACCGCTAGGGTTTCTGTTTTTAGGGTTTTTGCGTGCAATGTTCACCAATGATCAGCGGCAGGTGGAGCGGACGGGAAAGTACGGTACTCCCAGAGCCCAATATCTTCAAGTAATAATTTTATACCAATAAACTCCCCGATTTTAGGGTTTTACGAATCCTTTATTTATTTATTCTTTATGGGTTGCTTTCTCTGTCAGAAATAATTTTTCCTCTAATTTTCCATGTTGATGATCAACTTCGATTTGTATTTTTGGTACCTAATCATTTGTGGGGATGTAAATTGAAAAACTCAGCAAGTTTTAGGTAAGAATATGGTGGAGAAAGCAAGGTTTTAGAAGGAACGAACCAGTTTTATTGATAGACCTTTTTATGGGCTGAATGAATGTTCCTTTGATACCTACCACTCAATTCTTATCTATTTACATATCTAACACCTAAACTTCAATGGTTACATATATTATGCCACCTTACATATCAATGACAAGGCGCATTTCACGTTTTGAATGTTAAAATAATGGTATTTTTGATGTGATGTGAAAGATTTGGGCGGTCTAAATGTAACAGGCAAAATTTTGGTGTTAGATGTTGTAATACATAATGTTAGGAGCAGGAATTTAGTAATGTTGGTTGTGGACTTGTAGTCCTTGGTGTAATTGGAAATATGTCGGTGCCCGTCTAACTCGTATCAAGTGTTAGAGAACACGATTTATTTAGGGTTTTGTGAAGAAAAGGAAATCAACTAAGTATAATATGATTGAGAGAGTGATAGTTGATATAATTTCTTAATATATTAGTAATGAAACGCGGTAGAGTTAACGAGAGAATTTGGAGTTGAATAACCAAAAACATCATGGATACTGCTTCTGATTCGTTGCAAAAGAGGATCAAATTTAATGTTCTTTATAATAAGATAATATATGAAGATTTACATACATACCACTCAATTCTTATGTATTTACGTATCTAACATCTGAACTTCAATTTTTACATACATGCCGCCTTACCTAATTATGAAAAGGTGTATTTCACTTTTTAAGAGTTAACATGGTGTTATTTGTTGTGGTATGGAAGTTTAGGCATTAGCTATGTAAATGCAAATGAATTGGGCGGTATGCATGTAAATGGCTCTTTAATATATTGTGATATTTATGTTATTACAATTCTTATATGTTGAGATGGCACATGCATTGTGATATTTGAGGATGATAGAGATTCAAACGATTACCTTTTTTGAAGGTTGATCAATTTGATACAATGTCCTTCTGAGTGGTCTGCATGCTTTATCGATAGCATTATATAGATTTTTGAGCACACTCAAGATTGAATAGCTTTTGTGATGACTCTGAGGGGAGGTCTATATTGGCATCCATGTAAGGGTTATATTTTGGGGATTCTCCAGAATTTGTGATTTACGTCCAAAATTTTTCGAAGCCAAAAGTATTTTTATGCTTGTAGATTTTGTTTCTCTATAAAACAAACAACTAATATATTGCCGAAACAATTTGATAGTATTTGGGCCAAATACTTTGAAGTATTGGATCTAAGATCATTTGAACTTTCTTTTCAATAAAATTTTAGTTAAAAAAGTGTTGTTTGTTGAGATAAACCCAACAATGTAAAAAATATATTGATTTTAGTCTAATTGTGCCTAAATTTAACACTTTGAAATATGTAAATTTCTTTCCATTTTATGGGTAAATGTTCTCCATATATTGTTTGCTTATTTGCAAATTTTTCTTTCTTGATGGGACGAATATAATGAATCCAAGGGCGTCTAGTTCTTTGTTTATTGTAGCATTGAGATGCCCAAACATATACTATGATCAAATGTGATCTTTGAAAGAAATGGTTAAGCACTAAGGCCACAAAACTTCTCTCTATCGTTATGAATATTCTAGCATGCACATAAATTGATGAAGTTTTTGATGCCGAGAGTAGTGTTGTGTGCGAGAGAAGAGAAAAGAGTAGAGCCAACAGGAACAGAAATCGGCGAGGGAAAATGGACCTAGTCTCTATGTTATACTTTTGCCAGTAAATTTTTACTATTTTATTTTAATTGCTCTTACTTAGAGTTGGACTTATTGCATAAAAAATGATCTCACTTTATTAGAATTAAATTATTAGAATTAAATGGAAATATGACACTAAATAAGACGCAATGGAGAAAAAGGATTCATGTAGCCGACCCCACTTAGTGGGATGAAGGCTTTCTTGTTATTTTTGTTTCATTGCTCTTACTTCTCTTTTAAATCTTTAAAGGCTAATTGGCCTGATATAAGATTCTTTAGAAAAGATTCTCACGTATTTTAGGTTTTTGAATAATTGACAAATTGTTATGATGTAAATTAATGCATGTAAATGTTGAATTTCAAATGTTTTATGAATTTGTAGAATTATTAAGTTCTACTATTTTGTCACAATTAAAATATGGGAAATTTACTTACCTAGCACGAAATTTTTATGTATTTACATTTCTCACCCCTAAATTTTCACATTTGCATACATAATACTTTGGTGCTTTTACCCTATACAACAACAATAAAACCTTAGTCCCACTAAGTGGGGTCGGCTACATGAATCCTTTTTCTCCATTGCGTCCTATTTAGTGTCAAATTTTCATTTAATTCTAATAAATTAAGATCATTTTTAATGCAATAAGCCCAAGTCTTCCTAGGTCTTCCTCTGCCTTTCTTAACATAAGTTGAATCTAAAACATCTACTCTCCTAGTTGGGTCATCAGGTGGTTGACTTTTAATGTGACCAAACCATCTAAGGCGACTATCTAATTTTGTTTGTCACTGGTGCAACACCAACCCTATTACGGATATATATTCATTTCGCATTTTGTCTCTAAGTGTAAATCCACTCATCTACCTAATCATTCTCATCTCGGAAACACTTAACTTAGCATTATGCTTCTCTTTTAAAGGCCGACATTCATTACCATAGATCATTGCAGGTCTCACCACCATCTTATAAAATTTTCCTTTCAGTCTAAGCAGTACTTTTCTATCACTTAATAGGCCGGACGCATTCCTCCACTTCAACCAACCAACCTGAATTCTACTATTAACATCCCCATCTATATTAGCTTCGCATTGAACAATGGATCCGAGATATCTAAATCGTTCACACCTTTTAATAATTTGATCGCCCAAAGTTACACTTCTGTCACTAAAGCTAATATTACTAAAATTACATTTCATGTATTCAATTTTAGTTATACTCAAACGAAGACCTTTAGACTCTAATGTAGACCTCCATAATTCAAGTTTTTCCTGGACTTATTCTCTCATCTTATCCACGAGGAGGATATCATCAGCAAAAAGCATACACCAAGGTATATCCTCTTGTAAATGTCCAGTAAGACCATCAACAAATAAAGTAAAAAGATATGGGCTTAAAGCCGATCCCTGATGTAAACCAACATAAATAGTAAAATAATTGGTCAATCCTCCTTCAGTTCGAACACATGTAACGGCTCTAGTATAAATATCTTTAATGACTTGAATATAAGTCATATCAACATCTTTCTTCTCTTGGACTCTCCAAAGAACATCTCTACGAACCTTATCAATAAAAATCAAATGTAGATCCTCCTTATTATCAATGTACTTCTCCATCAAACCTCTCAATAAATGTATAGCTTCCATAGTAGACCTGCCCAACATAAATCCAAATTGATTATGAGAAACCTTGGTAATACTTCTTAACCTATGTTCAATTACCCTCTCCCATAATTTTAAAGTATGACACATCAATTTAATTCCTCTATAATTTGCACACTCTTGTGCATCCCCTTTATTCTTAAAAATAGGGACTAAAATACTTTTCCTTCACTCCTCAGACATCTTTTTAGTTTTTTAAATAATATTAAAAAGTTTAGTAAGTAAAAAAAAGCCCCAAATCACCTAAACATTTTCACACTTCAATTGAGATATCATCAGGTCCTATAGACTTTCCACCCGGTTTTCTTTAAAGCCTCATTAACTTCTTTTCTACTAATGCGACGGTAAAAATGAAATGTTTTATTATTATTAACAATATTAAGATCACTAAGGTCGATCGTATTTTCAGAATCTTCATTAAAAATTTTACGCTATGCATGAAAAAATATATTTCACTTTTAAAAAGTGACAATAATGCTCTTTTGATGTGACATTAAAGATTTTAGTGAGGTGTGTAAATAAGAAACTTTAGGCATGAGATTTGTAAATCATAAGAATTATATGCTATGTATGTAAATGGCCCTTAAAATTTACGAGTTATTAACAGATTCATGGACTCATGGTATGGTGTGGTCTTCATGCTTCTTCATGTTTCAAAAATTGAACTATTCATTCTTATTATCGGTTTTCTACTCTTTATGCAGGAGCTTGTTACTCAATTTCAAACTGCAACAAATGAAGGTTCTTTGCATCACTTATCCTTTATCATCTTTTGTCTTTTGGAGTGCTAGGATATATATATATATATATATGTATGTATGTATATATATTTGTCCACTCAATCCCTATGTATTTACATATACAACATGTAAACTTTTTTTTTTACATTTATACCATTATAATCTTTCCCATCACATAAAAAATGTCACTATTTCAACTTTTAAAATGTGGTGTACATCTTTTTATGCATAGGTGGGGTGGCATATATGTAAAAAATTGAAGTTTAGTGGTTAGGTATGTAAATACATAAAAATTAAGTGGTGTCAATGTAAATCTTCCTTTTTTTATATATTTCATGACATAGATGATCATGAATCATTGTGTAATACAACAGTTTACGGAAAATTTTATGAATTTCATTATTTTAATTTCTTTTTTGACACTTATGCTTATCGTCAATCATTTAACATTACATTGTGTGATTTGTATTATGCTATCTATTTCTTGTTTTTCTTAGCAATAACCAAACAATTGTGCTCATTATTTTTTAACTTGGAGGTGAATGTCAGTGACAGCCTACACTGCCATTTGTTACATTTACCTGAAAACAAAATACTTTTAAAAGTTGATAAGGAAATAACTAGTAATTTTGCACAGTTATGAATTTCTTATTTGATTACAGCGGTGCTATGAAATGCCATTTAGCAATTCTATAATATCTATATTTGTTAACCAAAAGATAAGATATTGTTATTGCTTTCCGCCCCTTTGTAACTTTTAAAATATTTTAACGGTGAATTTTGTGCAATTTATAATTTATTGTAGATTTCCATTCTTTGTTATTCCTAATATTTTTAGCAAGATTTACATACATACCACTCAATTCCTATAGATTGACATATCTAACACCCAACTTTAATTTTTACACAAAAGCAACCTTGTTTATGCATGAAAAGTTGTATTTCACTTTTTGAAAGTTAAAATTGCAGGATGTTTGATATGACATGAAAGAATTGTGTGGTATAAATGTAAAAAGTGAACTTCAAATGTTAGATATGTGAATATGTAAGAATGTAAATATGCCTCTAATTTGGTATGTCGGAAGTACATTTGGTTTGCTCTTCAGCTTCCTCAATATGTCGAAAGTACATTTAATCTGAGTGGATAAATGGACTGATTTAGCAATTTTGTGGTGTTGCAGAATCAAAAGAGAAGGTTGTAGCTCATTTGGCTAACTTTGCATATGATCCTTACAACTATTCTTTTCTTCGAGAGGTATGATTTTTAAAGTAGGGGCGTTTACATACTTACCACACAATTCTTATGTATTTACATATCTGACGCCTATACTTTAATATTCACATACAAAACACTCAACTAATTAACATCACATAAAAAATACCACTTCACTAACTTTTTAAAAGTCAATTGCATTTTTTATGCATAGGTTTATAGCACCAAGGTGTAATAAATGTAAATATTGAACTTTAGGTGTTAGATATGTAAATTCATAAGAATGGTGTTGTACTTTACATAAATTTCCCTTAAAAATAATTGCCATTTCTTAACTTATAATTAAAATAAAAAACCTGAGTGTTCTTAAATGAGCAGCTTAATGTTTTGGAGCTATTTCTGGATTGCATTACAGAGGAAAATGAAAGGCTCATCGAATTTGGTGTCGGAGGGGTATGTAATTCATGTGTTGGTAAGTTTCTTGAACCTGTTCAAATCCAGTTATAATTATGTTATTTAGACTGCAGAGTTATAGGGGCGTTTACATACATGCCATATAATTCTTATATATTTGCATAAAACATGAATGCTTAATATCACATAAAAAATGCTATTTTTCTATCCTTTTAAAAGTGAATTACACCTTCTCTTGCATAGTTGAAATGTTATAGATATAAATATCGAACATGATATGCTAGATATGTAAATTCTTTGGAATTGTGAAGTATGATGTAAATCTATGTTGCTATTTGATGCAGTGAATCCTCTTATAAGCAGCAGCTGCTATATCCTATACTTCCTTACTAGTATGTTGTTACTAATTAATACTGAATATTAGACCTTTATTTGTGTCTAGCTTTATTCTCATTATACGTATGCATGGTAGTGCTGATAGTGGAGGCACCTGTACATATATATTTGCTGTAACCGTTTTGGTAGGCATCCTTTTGTTTGTTAATGATTATAGAAGTATAGGTCCTGATTCTCTGTTCCGTGTTTCCTCGTCGCTCTGTTTTGCAGCTGCGCCATTACTTGCATATTTCCTTATAAATTGATTAGTTGCAATTTAGTAACTGTACTATTTGCTCTACACTGGTTTCTACTGCCTGCAGATCCTGCAAATGCTGCCGTTGTAGTTCAGTGTGGTGGGATTCCTTTGGTTATACAGTGCTTAACCAGCCCTGTAAGAAACACAGTAAGCCACTTGACTTAAGACATAGAAGAACTTAGATTTTTTTTGGGGGGCATTTACACATTTACCACACAATGCTCATGTCTTTGCATACCTAACACCGAAACATTCATATTTACATGCATACCACTCAATTCCTTAACATTTCATAAAAATTGCCACCATTATTATCTTTTTAAAAGTGAAATACATCTTTTCATGCATAGATTTACGACACTGAGGTGTTATGTGTAAAATATCAGACTTTGGGTGTCAGATGTCTAAATGAATAAGAATTGTGTGTTATGTATGTAAATTTTGTTTTTATCAAATGAGAAAGAGTGTTATATAAAACATTCACATATTTTATAAAATTTGAATGTTCCATAGAAAGAAATTTTGAATCTAGTAGACAAGAACAGCTCAACTATGTCCTGGCACTGTTTTTGTAAGGCGCATTTACATACATACTACCCAATTCTTTACATTTCTAACACCTAAATGTTAATTTTTTACATTTATACCCTCTAAATCTTTTACATCATATAAATAATATCACTATTTTAACTTTTAAAAAGTGAAATACACCATTTTGATGCATAAGTAAAGTGCATATATATGTCAAAATTGAACTTTCGGTGTTAGATGTGTAAATACATAAGAATTGAGTGGTCTTCATGTAAATATTCTTTTTTATAATTAAAAACGTTGCATCATCTATTCTATTGTTTCTTCATCTTTTTCTTATGAAAGATTTACATATATATCATTCAATTCCTGTGTATTTATATACATAACACCTAAACCTCAATTTTTACCTCTGCTTGTGCATCACTTCTTAGAAGTTAAAATGGTGGTATTATTGATGTAATATGAAAGTTTTGGGTGGTATTATTGATGTGATATGAAAGTTTTGGGTGGTAGTTATGTAAATGTACCCCCCTTTTTGTATTCAATTTAAAGCAGCTTTTGATTGCAGGTGAATTATGGCATAGGAGCACTGTATTACCTCTGCAATTCTCAAACCAAGGAAGAGATATTGAAGCCAGAAGTAGTTGAAATCATAAGGAGGTATGCTGCAGCAGAAGCTGTCAGTGTTAGTTTCAGCAACCTGGCCAAGGTTTTTCTTGAAAAGCATGTCAACCAGTGAAATCTTTACAAAGTTTTAACATTTTAGTATGCAAATATCATTGTCCAACACCTATACTTTTGATTTTTACATTTATACCAACCAATTCATTCTTATCACATCAAAAATACCTCTATTTTAATTTTAGAACGTGAAATACAACTTTCATGCATAGATAAGGGGACATATATGTAAAAATTGAAATTTAGGTGTTAGATATGTAAATACTTTTTTTTGGGGAAATTTACATACCTGGCACACAATTCTTATGTATTTACATATCTCACACTTAAAACTTTCATATTTACACATATAGCATTTTGGTGTTTTAAATTTGTATTTTTCACTTTTAAAAAGCTATAATAATGCTATTTTGACATGATTTTCAAGATTTGGGTCATATTTGACTAAATATGAAAGTTTATGTGTGAGATATGTAAATGGATAGGAACTGTGTGCTGTATGTAAATGCCCCAACTTTTTTTTGTTTATTTTGACAATAAGATACAAGGAAGATTTTTGTGGGTGTATTTTGAAAATTTTAATGACAATCATTTAAACTTTGTAATGATTATAGGGGTGTAAATAAGCCGAGCTCAAGCGAGTCTAGTGTTTGTTTGTGTTTTGTTCGTTCGAATTTTTTTTGCCTCGATTTATAAATCTTGTATCTGACTCTGTAGGACGTATATTTTTATTACTTTTATTACTATTATAAGTAGTTAATTGTGGAAATTATCCTTTTTTGTTGCATGTGTTTCTAAGAAAAGGGTGTGGAAACACACAAGAACCATGTAGTGGAAATGGAAAAGAGAAATAGTGCCGGCTCTTTTAGGAAACCATATGCTATGGCTTGAATCTGTAATCAAACCTATTTCTAGTAGGAGCCGTTGACTGGTAAAACGATCCTTTCGATGAGCTATGTTGTGTCAAAATATATATCGATCCATTGTGAAGGGATGCGGTAGCAGTTAATTATAGTAAATGATCCATTCTATAAGGCGATTCGGAAATTGTGAAGCTTATAATAGGATTTTTTTTTTTTTTTTTGTAATTTTGCATTTGATTGGATAAAAAAATTTAGCAATAGATTTTCATGTTATGATTGAAATAGTCTACAAAGAACTATTAAAGAATTATTAGAGGTCAATTTTAAAATAGTCGATGACTATTTGACATTTCTATAAATTCTGTGACTAAAACAACCACATACAAATATTCGATCATTATTTTATCATTTCACTCAATTTATTTCATACAATTAAAATAAAAATCACATTAGCCATCAATCAAAAAAAATTATGAACATTGTCACAAACTCAAACTCATTATATTCAACTCAACAGTTAAATGAATCAAATTGAACAAAGTTCTCAACTCATTCATTTACACCATCCTCATAGCACACAAAAGTTCTCATCCAATTAAATAATTTCACATAAAGCCCAAAAGGATGATAAAAATTGCAAATCTAAAAGAAGAACAGTGAACAAAAGATAAAATCCAACAAATTGTTCTCTTTGAGTTTGGAGGGTCCAAAGCAGAATAAAACTAAACATCTCAATATCTCAAACCACAGAGCCAGATTTTGGTGAACTGAGATCAGAAGAGTTCTCTCAACTCAATGAATGTCATTCAATCTATATGAGATAATTTCATCCACATTTGTATTTTCATAGCAATGAGCGCTTAAGAGCTGCTTGAGGCCTGCAAATACCAATAACATTCCCCTCAAAAACAAGGGTCACTTCGACAGATAAAAGTGGGGGCAGATGTAGCTCTTGTTTAGTTCGTTAAATAGCTTGTGTTCGATTTTCAGCTCGATTTATTAACGAGTCGAACACCAACAAAACTTCTATTCGATAGTGTTAGGCTCATCTCAGCTCAAATTAATTAAATAATTAAATAAACAATATTATTATAACTTGTTTATATATTGATTTTATGTTGTATTCATAATAAAAAAATTAATTTCGTAAATCATTCGATCTAATTTCGAACTTAAGATGAACTGAAACGAACAAACGAATTCGAATCGAGTGAACATGAGCGATTATGAATGAGCCGAACATGAACAAGCAACGAGATCACTGAAGCTCCGCTCATTAACACCCTCTACATGCGGTCGCGATAGTTTGAGCATATCACCATATGCTTCATGCAGGCCCCACCAAAGGCTGCCCATACAAAGCACGGGCCAATGAACGGCCAACATGCCGGTCAGGTCCGCATGTTTCTCGTGGGCCTGCCCTGGCATGATGATCGTTACCCATTGGCCCGTGTAATATGTGGACCCCACTCAGGCTAATAGGACCGACTTATTGGGCAGGCCCGCATATTGCACACGGTCCATCCCATTGGGTCCATGCACTATATGTGGGCCCCACCTCAACAGTCGAGCACGGTTCAACGAGCAGCCACCGAAAATGATACAGAATGGCAATGCAGTCACACAGGAGAGAAAGGTTTATCTAAAATGCTGAAATGAACACAGTGAACTTCAAATTTAAGCAAACTTCAACATTTTGTGGAAAAAAAAGAAAAAAACAGTGTTTTACTTAAAAATTGCTCAGAAAACAAGTCCAATATGTTGCCATTGAGAGATTAAATGAACACTACAAAGTCACTTAACAACAGGTGGTTTAATAAAACCTTATTCTGTTAGGAGATTGGAAACAGGAAAAGAAAGCCTCACCAAAAATTCAGAATTCCTTACATGAGCTCTAATACAAGAGCAGATGCTCCCCCACCACCATTGCAAACCCCAGCAGCTCCATATTTCCCATTTCTATATCTGAGAGCCTTAAAAAGAAAAAAACATATAATTGATAATAAAATTTTTCAAAAGAAAAAAAAAAAATGAAATCCAGGTACTAATTTGATTGACTTCACAAATCAACATCAATACACAAAGTTGCTTCACTTTTTGGGGAATTTACATAAATATCACATAATTCTTATGTATTTATTTACATATCGAACAGTTTCACGTTAATATTTACATGCAAACTGCTCAAATCTTTAAAATCATGTAAAAATATCACTGTTACTAGCTTTTTAAAAGTAAAAATACACATTTTCATACATAATTTTATGCCACCAAAAAAATTATAAGTGTAATGTATGTAAATTTCCCTAATTTTTAATGTTTAGGAATGCATTCAATGCTTGAATTATTAAAAAAACAAAAGACTTTAAAGGTTATAAAGTGAGAACAATGTGTGGAAGATACCCCTAATAATGTAACAAGAATGCGAGCTCCGCTGCACCCCAGGGGGTGTCCAAGGGATACAGCTCCGCCATGGACATTTAGCTTTTCCTGCAAAAAGAGGCAACCAAAATACAGAATCATCATCGTTATGTGTCAATTTCACGAATCTTCACCCTCGATCCATTTATGCTTAGTGTCGCATTAGGCATTAAACTTATTTCGCACAAATTCCTATACGACTTCTATGTTAACTATCTTCACATACCACTGAATTCTTATGTTTACGCATCTAACATCTAAACTTCAATTTTTACAGACATTCCACATTAGCAATGCATAAAAAAAGCACATTCAACTTTTTAAAAGTTAAAATGATGGTATATATGATGAGATATGAAAGATTTGGGTGGTATAAATGTAAAAGGTAAAGTATGGGTGCTAGATATGTAAATACACAAGAATTGGGTGGTATGTATGTAAATGTCTCTTTTCTTTATAACCATCCAATTTTTTTTATTTAACAAGGATCGTATAACACTATATCTGATTTTGTAATACTTTTTTGATAGAGAACATAGACATTAGTTGTTCTGATTATACATAATGTATGAATAATTTATTAAAAAAATCATGTTTGTGGGCTGTTGTGACCTAAGTTTTAATGGCTATGTTGTGCCCCCAATTCTTACTTGTATCAATTTCCGTGCTTTATAGGTTTTAGAACATTAGCTTAGTATGTCTAATTGATGCATTTAATAGCCATCTTTAAAATGTTCAAATCATTGAAAGCAATTTCACTGCCACTATCTTATATTCAATAGACCTTGCACCATCTCTCTAATGTATCTAACAGCTAATATAAAATAATTCAGGGTTTCCTCGCAAATCCATACATTCTCATGTAATTCCTCATTCTTGAAAGGTACCTAATTCCTCGTTCAACTTACCTATCAATGACCTTTTCATTTACCTTAGTCACACCAACAAAACAGAGCTGGCTTGCATTTTTTTTATCATCCCTATCTTATATGAAGGGAAATTTACATATGTAGCATACAATTTTTCTGTATTTACATATCACACCTAAACTTTCATATTTATATACATATCACTTTGGTGACTTAAATCTATGGAAAAGGCATATTTCACTTTTTAGAAGCATTAATAGTGCTGTTTTTTATGTGATATTAAAGATTTGGGTGTTATGTCGCAAGAAATGAAAATCTACAAGAATTGTGTGCTATGTATGTAAATGCCCCTATATTTAATAGATTATAGATGACCTTGCACCGTCTTTCTAATACAAAACCATATGGTTATATATCCTCCAAACTTTCATCACACGTTGATGTTAATATTCTTTCATATGCCACATTCAACTTGCCTATCAATAACAAACCTGTTGCCCCATATTCACGACCAAATAATACAACTGAACTATTTGCAATATTATTGAATTTAGCTATAAACCTAAAACAATTAGTCTTCAGTGCTGGCATAAGCAAAGAAGGAATGCACAAAGCCACAGTTTGAAGTGAAGAGATGTAGATATGCAATACAAAAGGGTGCATTTACACATATACCAATCAATTCCTATGTATTGACACATCTAACACCAAAATTTTGCTTTTTATATTTATACCACCCTAATATTTCATTACACATCAACTTTTAGAAAAAGAAACGTCTTCTCATGCATAGGTAAGGTGGCATGTATGTAAAAATTGAAGTTTGTGTTAGATATGTAAATACATAGGTATTGAGTGGTGTGTATATAAATCTCCCTAAAAAAATGCCATTAAAGACGGTGGTTTTAGCAAAGCCAAGTTGCAGCACTCAACACGGGTCTGAAGACTTACAGAAGGAAGTTTAAGGAGCTTCTGATTGGCCACAGCAACAACCTATGCAAGGAAAATATGAATTAAAAACAATTAAACATTTATTACCAACATGGGATTTTAAATATCATATAACTATGAGAGCATCGACATACAGAAAACGCTTCAT
The DNA here is from genome assembly GCA_022702705.1 of Papilionanthe hookeriana x Papilionanthe teres. NCBI lineage: Eukaryota > Viridiplantae > Streptophyta > Magnoliopsida > Asparagales > Orchidaceae > Papilionanthe > Papilionanthe hookeriana x Papilionanthe teres. Next base: position 3,586,540 of record CM040430.1, on the reverse strand, counting down.
TTATTTCATAAAAATCAATTTGAGAAGCCTCCAAACCAGCATTAGAAATAGCTTTCGGTATTGCTAGTGCTGGTGCTGTTGTAAAAAGTTCTGGTGCCTGAAAGAGAGAACTAAGCATTTATGAATGGAAGAAATAATGCTAAAATTAAAGAAATCATGATATAAAATGTAAAGAGTAAAGTGCCAAAATAGTCCTCTGACTGTTTATATGCGGCAATTTTAGCTCCATAGTCTATACAAGTATCAAATTAGTCCCAGATTCTTTAAATTGAGGCTGATTATATTAGAAGTGTTTGGGGACTAAATTGGCACTTTAATAGACTTTGAAGCTAAAAATAACTGCCTGTAAAAATTCAAATGACTAGTTTGACAATTCTCTAGATGCAAGTAAAACTGAAAGAATAACATAAAAAGATAGTGAAGCCAAAATCTTTGAGTAAAGACTGCCATAATACTAGGGATGTTCATCAATTAGCCACAAATGAAATTAATGTGATTTAACACTAAGTGCATTAATGCCTATAGAAAATGGGAAAAAAATTATTTTATGGAAATTTTAGTTGTAGACAATGCAGAACTTATCTAATGAGCAGATCTTATGCCAAGGAGATCAATGATTTTAAAATTACTAGGTATGCTTGATCAACCTGATTTTTTGCAAGGGATCATTTTAGTCCCAAAGTATACAAAAATGTCAGTTTAGTCCCCCCATAAACTCTTTTAAAATGGGCTAAAATTTTCCCTATGGAGGACTATTGGGACAAGTTTAGCCCTGATTTAGTGTCTGGGAATTAATCTGAAGGTTTTATAGACTCTGGGACTAAAATGGCCCCATGCAAACAGTTACAGGACTATTTTCACACTTTACTCATTAAAAAGGTGAGTGCTTGCAAAAGACAGACCTGAGCAGCATCTGCATACCCTCTGATTTTCGCTATGACTTGCAATCCTAGCTCTCTGGCCTTCGCACCGCTAACCAATACCAAGGCTGCAGCACCATCACTGTTGATAAAAAAATAATAATAATTGAAAAAAAAAAACTTTAAATTGATCTTATGCTTGGATCATAATGATAGTTCTGAGTAACAAATAACAAAAGCAATACATAGCACTCCAAAGATTGCTATTTACAAATCTAGCACCCTTAACTCATGATTAAACCCCATCCCATGTTTTCCATTTTTACAAAATTCACAATGACAACATCGTGGCACATGTAGATATATTGGTTTGGTGGTTCCAAAAAAACACTTAGATGCTAACTTTGTAAGTAACAATGTTTTGGGAGCTTTAAAGTAATTATCCCTAAACCTTAATGTTGTACCAGCCCAAGTTCTTACCCACTTAAGGGATTTCACCAATGCAACCGGCAGTGTGCAATACGGGAACAAAGTAAAAAAAATAAAATGGAAATCATGTAAGCTGTGATCAATGTGACATATTAATGTAGTAAGGCTCTACACTATTTGAATTTATGTTGGATGTAATGAAATTTTAGGTTTATAAGTAGTTTTCTATATATTTTTTATAGATTCTTATTATGGATCCTGTGTATACTCTATTAAGAAACTGAGGTAGGTAAAAATTAACTAAATATCAAAATAAAATTTCAATGTTCTGCCATTTTAGCGTGTGCTAATTGGATGTGTATTCTTGGAATGCTTCATAGAAGGGGAGAACAACTTCAAGATGTAAGACTCTAGGTGCTCATGTGATGCTTGACCATAACTATGAAATAATTTCTATCCTTGTTCTTCTCTTTTAAACTATTTAGTTACTGTTTTGTGTTAGATGGGTATTCTTCAAGAATGTAGACAGCTACTTCCAGAAATGACTGCTAGTTTCCCTTTTGGGCGATTTTTTTTTTTCTTGATCATGACTTTTTAATCGCTGTTTATACAACTATAATTAAAATTTTGTAAAGTGAAATATTTTTTGAGTTTTAATTTAAAGAGAGAACTTGATTAGATACTGAATTTTGTTGTTAGCATTGTTTTCTTACGGAATTTTAAATTTTTGGCGATTATTTAATTATCTTTTGTTATATATAAAGCATGCTGGCTGTCCAGATATTAAAAGCGATCAGTTTTTGCTATAATTATGAATTAATTTTCACTTTGAGAATCATCTTAGGTTGTATTAGAAACTCTGACCTTTAACCATCCTCGTTCCAGACTTAAATTATTTATGTTATTTGATTTGAATTGTTTTTAAATAATGAAAACATATTTTAGGTTATTGTAATTTTCTAAAACAGGTTCTCTTGTTCCTGCTCTATCAGAAATCGGACCTACTCAAATGAATTACTTAAGGTGGGTAACTAGCAAGAGAATATCAGATTATGATAATTTAAATCAGAATAAAATGAGGAATATTATTATAGGATGCAGAAACTTTTCAAAGATTTCATTAAAAAATGTAAATTATTATACTCAGACACTTATATGACTAATCATGATGATCGTAAACTAAAAATAGCTCCATTAAGTGATTTCATTTTATAAAAATAATTTATAATTTGAAAATCTATTCACAAAATTATATATTCAAAAATTATATAATAAATTAAATATCGAAAACTGAACTTCCAAATTATCTGTATTGAATTGTTCATTGTTTTACATATGATTGTGTTGTCTATTTTTACAAGTTTGTAAAGTAAATAGACAGTAAAAATCAAACATGTTTCATTTTCAAATGATAATAAAGACAAAGCAAAGCAAAAACAATAGTAAATAAAAGAATCCCAAACAAAAGCATAGTTCTTGTTTAGGATTAATTTTGTTTTTTTGTTTTTCTTTCCTTTATTTTAAAAATATATTTGTCTAGTGCATCTTTTGTTTCAAAAGTAAATTAACTTATTTTTAAAAATACTCTGAACAACTTTGAGTGTTTTTAGAACAACTGAGCATGCTATAACATACCAAACAAGAGAAAAATTAAAAATAAAAAACAAGAAGTAAATGTGATTCCAAATGGCCCGTTAGTTTTTAGATTGGTAATAATTAATTTCACTCTTTTATTAATGTTAAGTTAAATTCAAGCCATGTGCTTTTCCGTGGGCACCACACATAAGTTAAAGTTGAAATGAAAAGGCATCAACCTAAAAATCTATCCTATGTCAATTGAAAGTAGCTGAAAAGTTCAGAGATAAAGAAAAATTCAACCATATTGAATTAGGGTCATTTACATATACATTTACATATCTAACAACCAAACTTTCATATTTACATACACAACACTCAAATCTCTGACATCAAATTAAAAACAACACTATTACTAACCTTTTAAAAGTGAAATACATCTTTTCATGTGTAAGTTTTTAATACCAAGTGTTATAAATGTAAATATCAAACTTTAGGCGTTAGATATGTAGATGCATGAGCATTGTGTGGTACATAAGCAAATTTCAATTTGAATTAATTAACTATCAGTGAAAGCAACTTCAACGAGAACAGTAATGGTAATAGCCAAACCTTATACTAGACGCATTTCCAGCAGTTACAGTGCCATCATTCTCCTTAAAGCTGGGCCGAAGCTTTCTTAGTTTAATAGGATCAAACTAGCAATCAGAAAACATCAAAATCAGTAGCACATAATCTAGTAATTTCTAGAACTAGAAAAGAATGAATAATGCCTATAGTTTATTTTTCACAGTTTGATCAACAGAAGCATGACATTTTTTTCATGGAAAACCATCCGATCTTCTACAGTTATGTTTAAAGAAAAAAAGTGTAACAAAACATAAAATTGTCAAGCTACAGGAGTTCTAAGCAAGCAAAGAAAATGAATAAAGTGTCAAAATAGTTCCCTAACTATTTCCATGGTGTCATTTTAGTTCTAGTCTATAAAAGTTTCAAATTAATCCCCATACTCTTTTATTATGAGCTAAAATAGTATTAATCCGGAGATTAAATTGACACTTTTTTAGACTTTGGGACTACAACATTCACGGGAACACAAAGAGTCGGAGGATTGGAACGTTTCCTCCAAAGAAATTCTATCTAAAGATCATTAGAGAATAAAGAGGTCGAGAAACCAAAAACAATTCTTAAAAGGGGATGAGAAATCATAAAAAAAAATAACACAAATAATTTCACAAGTAATTAAGCAATTGCCAATATCAATATGTTGGAAATGTTTTGATAGGATATCCTAAGAATTCACAATGAAATCAACATAACAACGTAGAAATGCAATTTTAAAATTGTAAAGAGTTTAAAAGTAAAATTATTTAAGCAAAGCGTCAGGAGCATAGAAAAAGCTTGTACGCATTATCAAACAAGCAAAGAGAAGGTTGATCATTTAGCTAATTAAGCCCAAACAGAATAAACCTCTCCTAAGCCAGACGCGGAGAATACAATTTGAATATAACAATTTTTTAAGCTTTTAAGAACCTCAACATGTTAGTTCAACAACGACGATGATGACATCGACTAAACCAGAGATGAGATACCTCAAATATGATCTTTGTATCAAAGAACAAGCTATGGCATGAAAATCACCAACAAATCATGAAGTAAGGGCTTGTTTGGAATCAATTATCTTTTCAGTTTTTATTTTTGTTTTCTTTTTTTCTAAACATTTTTGTTTAATGTATTTCTTTACATATTTTTACTTTTTGTCTCTAAAAGAAAACTAGCATGTTTTTAAAACACTCAAAAATAACTTTTAAATGCCTTGAGTGTTTTAAAAATAAGTATATCTAAATCGAATATTTCAAAGAAGTATTTTTTCAAATCAAAACATAAACAAAGCAAAATGAATATATAAAATAGAAAATAGAAGATAAAAGTGATCCCGAACAACCCCAAGATAACATGAATCATGTAATTTTACAAAGAAATTGAGCTCTTCGAAAAGATTACTTTCTCGAGGCTCTCATCTCTATCCACAATGACCGACGGCTTCCCTCTACCTCCTGAAACTTCAACCTGCACGATCACATGAAGTAATCAATAATCAAAAATCCAAATGCCTTCACACTTTCCTTGCATTTAGAACGGGGTTAGACAAACCCTACCGGTGTTATTTCCCAGGAAAAAGCGCCTCCTTTAGAAGCAGATATTCCTCTCTCATTACTCTGAATGGCATAAGCATCCTATATATAAACATTTTTGTCAGATCAAACCATAGAATGCACCTTGCACTTTGGTCTAAAGAACAATATATGAAAAGTGTCAAAATAGTCCACTGATGATTCTATGAGGTTATTTTAGTCCACAATCTATAAAAGTGTCAAATTAGTCCCTGGACTCTTTTAATATGGGCTGAAATAATCTCCATAAAGGACTTATTTCAACCCCCCACAAAAAGAGTGTTGGACTAAAATGGCCTGCCTAAAACGAATCAGGGACACTTTTGATATTTTTAACGTTTTCAATAACAATCATGTGTAGTACAAAAAACACTTGGATGAAGGAATATTGCACGCAAAATGCAAAAAAATTTAAGACAACCGGTCAGATAATATTTCTACTGTCTCTACAAGCAAAAGACAAAATCTGTTAAGCTAGCCCACGAATTTTAGGATTGAAATGTAAAATTACTTTATAACTTGCTACAAGCTGTTTCAAATATCACTGTTGACCTGAGCTTTAAAAATGTTCCAAACAGCTATATATTCTATGCTGGCTAGTTCATTTTCCTTTCAGTTGCACTGGATTTCTGCAGACCATAGGATCCAACGTATCTTCCTAATATCAGAACTTAGGGGCTGTTTGGAATCAGTCCTTTTTTTTTTTCCCCTCATTTTTATTTTGTGTTGTTTATGTTTTGATTTTAAGTGCAAGTTTGATAGTGAAAGCTGCTTTTAAAAACACTTGAAATAAATTTGAGGTTTTTTAAGTATTTTTAAAAACAACTTGATTTGTTTTTTTAAAAAAGCTAAAAGTTTGACATACATACCACTTAATTCATATGCATATACATATCAAGCATCTAAACTTCAATTTTACATACATACCAACTTACTTATGCAAGGAAACGTGTATTTCATTTATTAAAAGTTAAAATGATGATATTTTTTATGTGATATGAATGAATTGGCGGTATAAATTTAAAAACCAAAAAAATTTGGTGTTAGATATGTAAATTCACAGAATTGAGTGGTACGTATGCAAATGCCTTAAAATAAAAACATAAAAATCAAACTAAGTAAACATGCTTTTCAAAACAAATATAAATCTAAATTTAAATTTGATTGTATAGGATCACTAATAATCACTGATATCCATTTAATCTAATTTATTATCTCCTGGTCTCTACCTCATCATTAGATTTTACCCCTTCATCTCATAATATAGTATTGTATGCTTTAAAAATAATAAAAAATATTTTACAGCATGAGGGCGTTTGCCTCAGCGCTAAAGCAAGCTTTTAGCTTTCCTTTGATAACGCTAGTCAACTTGTCCTCTGATGGTGAGTATCATAAAGATTGTGGATGTTTTTAGAAGTGACATCATTTTTAGCACTTGAATTGCCTTAAACTTTATTTATGTTGATTGTTAGGTCCCTTCAAACAACCATTATTCATGTAATACCTTCATTCATTGGATAATACTTTTATGTGGTCATGAACAAAATATGGTTGAAAATTTTATAATTAATACTATTATCATTTTTAAAGTAATTACTATAATTATTATTATCCTTATCCTTAGTAGTATTATTATTTTACATAGCATTTTGTTTTTCTGATTACTATCATTATTGGTCTTTATGCTCAACTAAAAAAAATTGTGAGTAGAGATTAATGTGAGATTGACAAAAAAACATAAAAAATACATCAAATCTACTGAAATGAATCCAAATTTAATTTTTTGTAAGTATTAGAATATTTTCTAAAAGCATCATGTCTTGAACTAACCAGATACTAATAAAAAGATGAGCAAAGTTGACTAGGTCTAAACCTAATATTAAATTTATTAGACAAAATTTGAAAAAAGTATATAAAAAAGGAGAATTTGTTGAGATTGATAAGAAGGATAAATATTTTATGTTTATAAAAAAAATTAAAAAGATAAATATAAAAATACAAAGGAAGCTTAAAAGCCATTAAATATAGGAAAGGCTAACAATAGGAATGGGTTGGACTAGTAGCAAATGAATAATTAAAAAATCAAATTATTGATATTGACAGAATCAGTGATAGAATAATTGTTCTTAGATAATTATTGAGAAAGCTATACTTATGTACCTCAAATAAGATGAGGAAATTGTATAAATAATAAATACTAGAAATAAATAGATGAACCGCATATTTGTTGAAGAAAATGTTAATTATAAGAGGTGATTTAAATGGGCATATAGTTTCTTATACATTGGTTATTAGATGATTCATAGTCGTTATAGAATAGGCAATAGAAGGGCAGTAGGAAAAGTATAATGAGGCAATAGGAAAAGTATAATGATTTAACAATAATCTATGATCTTAAAAGTAAATAACGTATGATTTAGAAAATACCTAGAAATGATGTTTACGTATAAAAATGAAATCACTAAATCATAAACAAATTTGTTACTTAAAGAAAAGAAAAATGGTCTAGCAAAGTGTATGAGATGATTCCAAGAAAAAATTAACCGCTTAAAATGAGGTAGTAGTTATGGATATAAATCTTAAGAGCGTAAAGAAAACAATAAAAAATATAATCACATGCAAATTGGCTAAACATAAAACGTGTGAAAGTGTTAAAATCTCAAAAATAAATAAATAAATAATGACAAGAGAGGCAAACCAAAATGCCTTAGTTGACGCAAATATAACATGGGATAAGATGCAAAGTTTAATCAAGCAAAATAGTATTGAATTTTTAAGCGAATGTGCATCATTCACAATTCAACAATTAAAAAAAAAACCTTAATGGTGGAGTAAAGTGACAAAAAGATTATTAAAGTGAAAAAATGCAGTTTCAAAAATGAAATATATATATATATACAACTGAAACTTATAATGATTACAAGTTGCAGAGTAAAACAAATTATATCTTTTGATGATTGATATAATAGCTTTGATACTAATGAAAAGCATAATCACATACATGCAGTAGTTAAAACATAAAAATCTTGATACTTTAATCAAGTTAGATGCATTAAAAGTGAAGTTAATATGACCTTAATAAAAAATGAAGACGTTAATAGAGGATAAAAATGTCAAATCAAAAAATTACTGAAGAGGGATTCAGGGACGAAATTATTTAGAAAAGAATAAATAACAATATAATGAAATGTTTTATGGACTGCTTCAAAAGGGAAGAAGGGTTGAATTTCAAAAAAATTTGCATGTATGTAAAGGTTTAAGCCCAAGCAATAAACATGGTTAAAAAAAGTGATGTTTAAAATTGTGCAAGGATAGAAAAATCATACCAAAAAATTGTACAATAAAGCCATGGAAGCGAATAATAAAACATGAGCTTAAAAATATTGCATCAATTTCAGAGAATTAATTTGGTTTTATGTCAGAAAAATCCACCGAGAAGCAATTTTTTTGTGGTAAAGCAATTAATGTAGGTAAAACATAAAAAAACAAATGTTTGTTTATTGATATTGAGAATAAATAGAACCAAGTACAATGATAATTGATTTGGCACGCCTAAAAGAATAAAAATTGTGTCAGATAAGCTGCTATTAAAGCTGTGTATGATAGAGCATTGGCCAAAAATCAACATTATGTTCATATCCTTTTATATTGATTATAGATATTACAAAGGATAGTTAAAGCATAGTATCTTATTGTATTTTTTTTGGTAGATAACATAATTCTAAATGATTTGAGTTCCAGTAAAATCAGAGCAAAATTGTAGCAATAGGAAAAATGTTTAGAAAATAAAAGCCTTAGAATTAGTAAAACAAATGTTGAATGTATGAAATATCTTAATTACGTGAAATGATGTTAATAATTATCATTTAATATTATTAAAAAATAAAGTGTGTCAACATATGTCCTTTAAAGAACTTCAAACAATTATGCATAAGAGTGGAGATATAAATGAAATATAAGTTCTACAGGCCCAACAGCTAAAATGGAAAGATACCACTAGACTTTTGTGTGAAAAAAAAAAAAAAAAAAAAAAACACAGATGCTTAAAAGTAAATTTTATAAAATCACAATTAGGTCAACTATAATGAATGGACATGAATGTTTAGCTATCATACAATTCATTGAGATCTAAGTTGAGGGTGGTGAAAATAAAAATTTTAAAATAAATGTGTGGTAAAAGTAAAAAAATGAAAATAAGAAATCAAAATATATTAGAGAGAATAAAGTAGTAAAGTGTACTAAAGATAAGGTAAATAAAAGAATTTTAAGTGATTTGGCCATGTATAATGAATGATTAAAAATATGCCCGTTAGATGAATTAATTAAATTAATGTCAAAGATTAGTAATGAAAAAAAAACATACCAAAGACTACATGGATATAACTTGTTCAAAAAAATTTGTGATAAATTTGTTTAAAACCTCAAACAACACAAGAAAAAAAAATACATAATAAAGATTCAAAGAGCCAACACAATTAAATCAGGATATGGTATAAGATTAATGATTTAGATCATGAGGGTTTTGTTTAAATATTTGATTTCTAGACAATGAAAAAATATAACAAAGAAGAACCACTCTAAAACTAACTACTAAAACTTTCATTTCTATTTTAAGCTTGTAGACAACCTCCAAGCAAAAATCTATTTATCCTGATTTAACTCTAAGTACTAATTTCAACCAGCTATAGGCTCATTATGATGGAGGATGATGATTTTGACATTTGCAGGTTCAATTCCAATACCCAAGGTGGAATGCATACTTGAACATGATTACAAAATTACATTGCCTTGTTAGATCTTCACATGGCACATTGATGATGCATAGTTGTGATAATATTGAGAAATAATATCTAAGTTTTTATTTTATTTTTATTATACTTGTTACAAAAAAAATTATTTTATTTTTATTATACTAGCAATAAATGTTACATGTAGAGTTGGTAAACCCGAGTGGAAAAACAAAGAAAGTGTCTCATAAGGTTTTCAATTAGATAGAGGTGTTCTGTAATTTGATGATCTCATAGAAGGTGACATAAATTCAAGTTAAATGCAAAATATAAGACATTTAACAATTAAAAAAATAATAAAAACATACCTGCTCATCCCTTGGTATTGAATGTTGATCAGCACAAAGTTCAGCACATACGCCCATGGCAAAGTCGTTGTACACATCCCATAGTCCATCTTTAAGCATTCCATCAATAATGGTATCATTTCCAAATCGAGATCCCTTTCTACAATGAATCAATACATTTTAAAAAATTAATATTAAAACAAATGGGTAAAAAACAAGTTATACTATAACTTGTATTTTAAAACATGTAAAATTGTCACTTGACATGAAACTACGAGGTGCTTTATCAGTACTTAAAATCCTTCAAAAGATACTTGAGTAGCAACTTCAATTCAATAAAAGAACAAATTTAAATGAACTTCAAATCATCTTAAATAAGAAGTTAGAGCTTAATAAAAGTTAAATTTATATTGAACTATAAATGCAATCTCAAATCTTTTTTTGTAATGCAAATTAAAATTGAGTTTTCTTGAAAACAAAATTTTAATGTGCTTTTCAAATATTTTAATTAATTTCAATTATCAGCTAAATGGTTTTCCTTCAAATTGAAAATTTTTATATATAATAAAAGTATTTATTTATTGTTAAACTTAATTTGCTAATTTTAAAATAACGTTTACAGTTATATATTAATTTAATTAATTTGTGAGTAATTTATGTCAAAGGGTTTAGAGTTTAGTAAAATTTTCTAATGTTTAATAATCATGATTTCAGAAGTTGATTAAAAAATCTAATAAAATAAAATATTTGTGATTAATAAACTTTTATTAAAAATTAGTAAATGTTTGTAAATATTAGTAAAGCTAAAATTGAAATTTTAAATAAGTAAAACTAGTATATGTTATCACTAAAAATTTTATATTAAATTATAAATTAACATTAAAAATCAATAACTATGCATTAATATAGTAATTAATCACTTAAAATTGCATATTAAAATTACTCTAACATTTTAATTTGAATTAGTGAAATTATAGTTGAAATTTATAAATTTATTCTTATTATTGTAAAATATTTATGTCATTTGAAATTATAAATGTTTAGTAATGGTGAGCCATTGTCATTATAAAGCTGGGGAAGAAAATTCCAATGCTTGTTAAAAATGGAGAGCATTAGTCTGCATCAATATTTTATGCGTATTTCAACGTTAGATGGTGATGAGTTATTACAGAGTTTACATACGAAGTTTGAAAATGCACCATAATCCTACAGACAAATTTCTTATCAAGTTTGGATGAAAGTTAGTGCAAGAGATTTACAAAGATTGATCGTCATTCTGTTGGGCTTCATTTCATTCCGATAAGGTGCCGTGAGGTTTTAAACTCCAAATTAGAAGTAGAGAAAAAAAATATAAATCATAAGGCATTATATTTAAATGTAAATTTTTATCAACAATGGTATATCACAGAGAAAAACTTATGCTAAACATACATTACGAGTGGATGAATTTGCCGCCAAAAAAAGGCAAGTGGTTGGAGATACAACGACTATTTGTGCTTTATATAGTATGTTATCGCACACAAATCCAGCTGCAATCTCACATGCGTAAGTTACTACAGAGAAGAAACGTTGAATTTACCAGACAGTAGTCAACTTTAGCAACAAGTCTATAACACTATTTTTTCTAAAGCTGTTTTTAAACAAACTTTTATAAAAGCAAAAGATCAGCCAAATAAAACATAATTCTTATTCAAAAGGTCACTTTTATCAAAATTTAATGTGGATGCCAATAAACGAGTCGACAAGATCAAGAAGCTACATTAAAAATGATGAGATATAATCATAAAGAACATAAATTATCATAAATTTGTTTCATATATAGAAGAAAATTGTGTATTTATTCCTTGAAATAATAATTTCCACTGTTCCCCTTTTTTTTTTCTTTTTTTTTTTTTGCAAAATTTAAGCCCAAAGACAAAGGTCCCTCTGGATCATCAAAATGTCATTGGAGAGAATGCCTATAAATTTAGTTCTGATATGATACAAACATTTTCACAACATTCAAAATAGCAAATCTTTCGCCCTACTATAATCAAGTAATCATTCAAGACTTCAAGGGTAAATCTTCTTTAGCCAAAGAGCATGGCATGGTCAAGTTTATAGAGAGGGTATCATGTAATTCTCCTTTTGTTAATCGGGTGTTAACGATTTTTATATATTGTACGGTACTTTTGTGATTGTTGTTTTGAAAGTGTAGGGTCCATTTAAAGCCCCTTCCTCTCATAATTATCTTATTGCTCGATAAGATGTTCAAAATTATGTCCTTGGAGAGTGAATTTTCTAGTTCTTAAAGAGATGAGAGGAAGAAAGCTGTATTTAAGTTTGACTCCACCAAAATCGACCCCTCAGAACTCTATTTGTTCTCAGGTTGGCTGGACTGGATGGTTGCAGGTGGAGAAGAGCTGTTGGATGTAAATTCATAGTTCCTATTATCTTTATAGTTCGAAGAATCAATTTCAAGAAATATCTAATCTAGTGGCAAAAAATAAAAGATAAATGAAACAAACCTTGCATCTACTAAATACTTTGGGGCATTTGACATGCTCTCCATGCCACCACTCACAACTATATCATTAATACCCAACTGAATACTTTGCGCTGCAATCATTGTTGCTGCAAATAGAGAATATGAATGGATTAAAAAATTTCAAATAATTCATGCATTTGTTAAAATAAATGAGGAATTGTGTCCAACCCTTCATTCCGGATGAGCAAACTTTATTAATGGTTGTGCAGACGACATTGTTTGGTATTCCAGCTCCCAGTGCAGCTTGTCTGGCTGGAGCTTGCCCCAAGTTCGCACTCAAAACATTCCCAAAGTAAACTTCTTGTACGAGTGTTGGATCAACATTTGCCCTTCTTAAAGCACCTATGAAAATTTAAACAAAAGGAAATTTACATATGTAGCACATAGTTCTTATGTAATTTATATATCTCACTTTAGTGCTTTAAACCTATACATTAAAAGGTGTATTTTACTTCTAAAAAGTTGTAATAGTCCTATTTTGATGTGATATTAAAAATTTGAGTGCTATGTGTGTAAATATGAAAGTTAGGTGTGAGATATGTATATACATAAGAATTGTGTGCTGTGTTGAAAATGCACCTTAAACAAAAGGTCATCTTGTTTATCGGGCTTGACAAAGCAAACAAACATAAACAAAAGAGGCAAAAATTGAATATTTCATCTTACTCTCGATGACAATCGATCCAAGTTTTGTTGCAGATAAAGATGACAACGAACCAAGAAAGGCTCCGATCGGTGTGCGAGCAACACCAACAATGCAAACATCTGAGACAAACTGGGCTATTAAAATCTAGCTAAACTATAAGCAAAAAAATGACTCTTAAATGTTAATCGTACATAAAATCAATCATATCAATAACTATTTGTGTAAAAATAAGACAATCTTCATTAGCCCTAAGACTCAAGTTTCTATACCAAAACTGTACGTTTCGACTGTCAATGAACCAAAAGGGATCATTGAACAACTCCACAGCTCTAAAAGAACTTACCTCTTGGTTTCAATTCATCGTGAACCGCTGCTGAAGCCATGGAGCAAAGGTTAAGTTGCCAACCTGCTAATTAAGACCTGAGAAGCCGAGAAAAATGGATTTAAAACAAAATAAAAGCAAAATCATTTGTGCCTACAAAGCAAAAGATTGGCGTAGCATAAAGAGTATAAAAATCCAATCTTGGAAGAAAGTACAAGAGAATCTTCTCAAATCAGATATCGAATACAAATTGGAAGTCAAACTGCACTATTTTTAGCTCTATCATTGAAATTAGATGAAGTAAACCGATTACCGACTGCATGAACGACAAATGAAGCATCTAGAGAACATCCAAACACAATATTCGACCAAAATGATGTAGATGTGGCAGATCGATTAATTAGGCAACAATCAAATCATAAAAAATAGCATGAAAGGAAAAAAAATAAAAATAATAATCTTTTATAGATTTTTATTTAGAAAAAAGAAAATAAAGAACCTCCCACCTTCCAAGACCGAGTCCTAGCCAATAGAGAGATTCAAACAAATGAAAGGTGAACAGTAGCTACAAAACTTCTCTAAGCTTCCAACTGATTTCGAGAAAGTAACTTCAATTACGATGACTCCACCGATGCGCAGTAAATCGCGAAGCCACCAGCTCAGCTGTCGCCAACATGCCACGTTGCGACTCCATCGGCGCACCTCAAGCCATTAATATACTTTATTATATCCCAAAATTTTCGGCATTGATTGGGCCTTCCGGACGGAATTTATAGAAATTCATATATAATCTCCTCTCACAAATCTCATATCATTACGTATAAAATTCGACTGTTTGGTAGCAGAATTTAGCTTAAATCCTAACAAAAAATTAAAAATACAAAGTAACTTCAAATCCTATGTAATCTCGTTGCTTCCTCATTTTACCATGAATCACGGATTTAGTAAATACGGGATTGAGTAAATACGGGCAATGGGGAGATTTACCCTAAATCTTCACGTGTCTCAAACTCCACCTCTTCCTCGCAAGCTGCCTGACGCCTTCTCCGGCGAGCTCCCGTGGTGACTTCCTCTCTTCTTCGGTCGTCTAGGGTTTCGGAAAACTGGGGATGACTGGGTAGTTACGGAGCTCTGCCGCGGTAATACGTAGCTCATTATTTTAACTTTATAAATTATAAATCATTTTTCATCAATTACAATTATTTAAAAATTAAATTTAAATTTAAATAATTCGTTGCAGTTGATTCATTTGATAAATTTATATTGCCTATAATTTAGCTCAACAAAGGGTTCGTTTGAGCGTCGGTGCCACAATTTTATCTGTTTATGTAAACTATATTTTGATAATTTTCTCAAAAGGCTATCGTTGAAATCTGCGTCAGGACCGGTACGGTGTGTCACGCTCCCAAAAGAGCTCTTTTGGAAGCGTGACAAGTGGTATCAGAGTGAGATATTGTCTGCCAGGTGTGGGAACTCTCCACAGTGTAAGACCTTTGGTGGAACCGATCCGTGATTGGGTAGAGGAGAATGTAAGGAACATTTAGTCTCACACTGGCTAGGTGTAGGGCCGAAAAGCAGTATATAAGTCCTGGGCTGCGCACCTCTCTTAAGAGTTATTTAGGGAGCATGACAGGTGGCAGCTTTCCAGCTGTTATGTCTTTTTCAAAAAAAAATTTTACTTGCTATCGTTCTTTTTTTTAATATCAAATTATTTTTCAATAACTTCACAACAATATATATGATGCGTGCTAGAAAATTCGCGGCGGTAGAGTAATGGATTATCGTCTTAGCGTTGTACGAAAATCGAAGACGCACACGGATTGAAAATGAAGAAAGCGATGACTCAGAAATTTTTACGTGGAAAACCCGTAAAGGGAAAACCACGGCGAGCTACGCAGGTTGCGAAAATTCACTATTGATCGACTTTTACGAAATCCTCGTCCCACGGACGGGAAAGGGTAATTGTATGATGTAGATTACAACGTCGACTGACAGTGTATGATTGACGGTGGTCGACGGCGGTCGGTGGTGGTCGACGGCGGTCGGCGGTGGTCGACGGCGGTCGGCGAGGATGCAGAGCTGATTCTTCTTCTCAAGAGTTCAGATTCTCTCTTTTGGCTCCTCCTCTCATGTGAGAGTTGAGGTCTATTTATAGGGTTCAGGTGCGATTAATGCGGCCATTTTGATCGGACGGCTCGGAGGGCTCCTTGATCGGACAGCGTTTGAGGAGCATTTGATGGCCTTAATGATGTTGGAATTGAGTGATCTTGGGCTCGTTGGATTCGTCTTGTTGAGACGCTCGATTCGAGTATGGGCTTGCTACTGTTGACATCCATTTGGCCTTCTAATGTGTCTGAAAAGCTTTCAAAAGTGGTTTAATGACTTGATCCGGGCTTAATTTGATTCGGATCAGACTAATCTTGATATCATTGGTTCTGTTTCATCGAGTCTGGTCGGTTTGATTATAAGTTTCGTTGAAATCGAATCTATGAATGATTTTTTATCACGATTTGAATGTTTCTTGCTCAAAAGATTGCATCGAGATTCGTGTCCTGCTTCGAGATCCGTGCCTGATGATGAAATTTATTGGTGGCGTATCAGTTGCCCCCCTATTTTCGGGCAACCTCATATTTGTAGTCCGAAAATATCAAAGTCCGGAGCAAGCGTGTGTGAGTGTGTGTATTTATATATATAATATTCTTCGAAATTTTATATTAATATTATACAAAACCATTTTTTTTGTGCAAAAAGTCATCCCAGCCTAGTGGCTGCGTCCCTTTGCTTGGAGCTTCGAGGGGGGAGTTCGATCCCTCCTCCAGGTAGTTTAAAATCTTTTTTTTATTATTATTTTTTATTTTTTAACAGTAATCCGAACAACAAAACTAATATAGTAGAAGTCGAAATGTGAGAGAAAAGTCTAAAATTATTATCTCTTTAACTTCAAAAAGCTGTCATTTAAAAGGTAAGAAGTATAACCCCCATAAAGTTATAGTATGTTTAAATTCTAGTCATTAAAAATTAAGAAGTTACAATATATAACATGTTATATTTATATAGCAAATTAATTTATGTTATTCATAAAACTGCTATATAATTTAATATATATCTAATGATATAAACTATATATATATATTGCAGAAACTTTTTGTTTTTTTTTTTTGTTTTTTTTTTTTTAATGGGCTACCGTTTTTTTGTTTTTGTTTTAATGGGCTACCGTTTTTGGTTTTTTTTTTTTAAATGGACTGCCGTTTTTTGTTTTTGTTTTAATGGCTGCTAGTTTTTGTTTTTAATGTTATAACATATCTCAGCCTATAAATAGAGTCCATGGATGAGGAAAAGAATCACAAGTGAAGAGAAGGAGAAAGACATCCTGCGTTGCGGTATAGAGTTGCGGCGAAGACTTGCGGTGAAGACTTGCGGCGTAGAGTTGCGGCGAAGACTTGCGGTGAAGAGTTGCGGTGCAGAGTTGCGGTGCAGAGTTGCGGTGCAAAGTTGCGGCGCAGAGTTGCAGCAAAGTGTTGCGGTGCAAAGTTGCGGAGAGGCGTCCCGACGAAGTGTTGCGGCGAGGTGACCCGGCGAAGTGTTGCGTCAATCCGTTGTGACGAAGAGTTGCGGAGAAGTGTACCGACGAAGCGTTGCGGCGAAGTGTTGCGGCAAACTTTTGCGGCGAAGTGTTGCGGCAAACTTTTGCGGCGAAGTGCTGTCGCGACATACTGTTGCTGTGAAGCGTTGCGGCAAATCGTTGTCGTGAAGCGTCGCGACATATCATTGTTGTGAAGCGTCGCGACGAACCGTTGCCGTGAAACGTTGTGGCATATGACGACAATTCGAGAACCCCGTTCTACTGAGAACCAGAGGAAAAGTCAGAACCCAAAGGATGCCGTATCAATTTTGACGGATAGCGACTTAATCTTTTTTCGAAAGAAATATTACTTCCCGATCGATATGGTGGTAAAATTGTCAACTTCAAATGATCGAGCGTATTCTCCTCCTTCCGGATATATCGCTATTCACGAGGCAATTTCGAGAGTCGGTCTTCGATTTCCACCCGCACTCGAGTTTATTGAAATAATGAAAGCGTTCGGTGTTTGCATTGTTCAGTTGTCTTGTAGGGTGGTTACAGTAATTATTGGATTGATTGTTTTCTTCAGGAGTCGTGGGTCGACGCTAACTCCAGCAATTTTGGCACGATTGTGCGGGTTTTTTAGCGATACACATGGTCGTATAATTTTTAAGCAAAAGACGTTGGATTTTCGCTTAAAGGAACCAATACGACAATGGTCCGTAAGATTTTTCTTTGTAAAGAATGATTGGGGGCTCCGTGAGAGGCAAGGAAAGTTTCAACCTTTGTCTGTCTCTCTTCAAACTACCGAAGATGGAATATTGCGGATGTTGGGATTTCATGATTTTAAGGAGTTGTTGTTTGAGACGCGATACATTTACGAATTTGTGAGTGAGGAATCATTATTCAAGGTCAAACTTTTTTTTCAACCAGAACGGTCTACGGCTATGATATTAAAGAAGTCTAAGAAACGACCTTCCGAGCCAGTTCCTGCAGAACCCTTAAAGCAGCTTCCAACGAGCGATGACCGTGAAATACTGCCTCAAAAACAAAAGAAAGTTAAAGCATCGCGAGATCCCTTGCCAAGTCCTTCGACTATTCGTATTCCTGAGAGTGTCTTATCTCATGAATGTACTCGGGCACTTGAAGCCGAGAGTTTGGTAAGTTTCTTTTATCTTCGTTACTCGTATTATTTTATATATTCGACCCAAATTTCTTTTCTTTTAGGTGGATAACATGATGGAAATTCATAAGGGGTTAGCACCGGCATCGAGAAACTGGAATTCGAGTTTGTTAAGATTAAATATTTTCGTGGCGAGTACAAGCGTCGGTATGAATCTGAGGTTGAAAAAGTTACATCTCTGGAATCACAGTTGACAGAGTGCAGGACAGAACTTTCAACATTGGCAACCTCCCTCTCATTGCAGCTTCAGGATCTAGAGAAAACCCGAGAGGGGTTGGTGGAAGCACGAGCCAGCCTTCGCGAAAGTAATAAGAGTGTGAGAGCTCTTAAATCAACTGTGTTAGCTCAAGAAGAAGATATTCAACTTTTGAAGTCTACAAAAGAAGTTGATGCTTCGAAGTTCAGCAGTAAAGCGGTTGAGGACTTCAAGAACTCGTTAGAGTTTAAGACTATCATTCGAGATCGTGTTCAAGAGGCTCGTGATCGGATGCTTGATGTCGAGGTGAAGGAGCATCAAAAGTGGTTCACCGAGGAAGGATTCATCCGGGGTTTTATGAAGGGGAGTCGAGCGGTGCAACGTCGAACAGGGATTACAGTGGAAGGGCTTACTTCTAGCCAAGCTTCGAAGGATTCTTCCTCAGATTCTGACGGTGAAGACGTAGAGAGCGAACTGAGGAAAGTGCATTTATATGATGAAGAGGGGGCAGAGGAGAATATTGACGTTGATTAGTGCTTTATTCTTCCTTTCATGCTTGTAATGTGTTGCTTTTGTCGCATTGGTTGGACCTTACTAATTGTTGTAATAATATTGTATGTGACGCATGTTGGTTATTTTGTTTGATTGTTCGATTCTGTTAGCTATTTGCCTCTCGAGTACATTTTCTTCCCTTCTATGATGTTGTTGAAATATGTTTTCCTTGTATTCCACAAGTGGATAAAGATATCTTGGAAGTTCTCACATGTGGGAGAGTTACCGTGGGGATAAATCGGCGATGACTTTTGGCTTGGTTGAGGCTATGGATCGAGTTTTACTTGATGATGTTAACCTGTATGACCGCAGCCAAAGGAGGTCCACTAAGGATTTATTAACCCATCCGAGGTTGTTTCGTCGGAGCATTGCTCGCTTATAAACCCGTGTGGAAGGGATCAACCGTAGTCCACCAAGGACCGTTAACCTATCCGAGTTGTTTATCAGAGTGCAAACTCTGCGATGTTAACTCTTATGGAAGAGGTCAAACCAAATCCCCCTGGGATCACTCATGCTCTGACCAAGATACAACCAGAGTTGTGCACTTCTCGGGTCTAGAGCAGAAAGTGACTCATGGTTGAGTCGTTATACTTTTTAAAGATATTCTCTTTTGTAAAATAAATCGAGTATTTAATAAGTTTGAGATACATTACTAACAAACATATTATAAAACTTGTGTGTTACCGATAGTATTTGCGAAGGTTTTCGCATTCTAAGTTCGGGCGGTATTCTCCCATCCGAATCTTCGAGTTTGAAGGTTCCGAGGTTTGATCATGGCTACCACGACATATGGGCCTTCCCGCAGAGGAGATAATTTGTTGCGTTGGGGACCATGACCGGCGGCTTCAATACTACGCAAGACTAAATCACCGATGGAGATAGGTCGAGGCTTAACCCTTCGGTTGAAATGACGAGCAACTCTTTGGCGGTAGGAAGCGACTCAAGGTAGGCCACATCACGCATTTCGGGAGAAGATCCAACCGTTGTCGGAGCTTTTCTTCATTGCTTATCCGAGTCGAAAGTTTTAACTCGTGGGTTTGGAACTCCGATATCAACAGGGATGACGACCTCGGTGCCAAAACACAAGTTATATGGAGTTTCCCGACTGGAGTTCGTGTAGTGGTGCGATAGGCCCAGAGGACATTGTGCAACTCTTCTACCCACTGCCCTCCAGCCTTCTCAAGACGAGTCTTCAACCCTTTTAGCACTGTTCGATTTGTTACCTCTGTCTGCCCATTCGTTTGGGGATGCGCCACGGCAGTATGCACTAACTGAATGTGAAGATCCTTGCAGAATGCCGTGAAGATTCTTCCAGTGAATTGAGTCCCATTGTCAGTGATAATCTTTGCAGGAAGCCCGAAGCGACAGATGATATTTTTCCAGACAAACTGTTTAGCATTTGCTTCAGTGATCTTAGCAAGTGGCTCGCTTCTACCCATTTGGTGAAATAATCGACGACTAAGATGATGAACTTACGTTGTCCAATGAGCTATCGGAAATGATCCCATGATGTCTATCCCCCATCGAGCGAAAGGCCAAGGACTCGAAAAGATGTGAGTGCTATCGGGGGTGCATGCGTTAGATTGGAGTGTAATTGACAACTCTTGCATTTTTGCACAAATTCTAATGCATCTTGCTTAATCGTGGGCCAATAGAAACCTTGTCTCATTATTTTGAAAGCAAGAGCCCTTCCTCCGAGATGTTCCCCACACATTCCGGAATGAACCTCTCGTAGAGCGTAATTAGCTTCAGATGGTGGAAGACACTTAAGGTATGGACCTACGAACGCCTTCTTATACAACTCATCCCCTATGAGGATGAAGTTGGCGGCCATGCGTCGGAGACGAATCGATGAAGTAGTATCATCCGGCGGTGTTCCGTCTCGGAGGAAGGATATGATGGGGTCCATCCATGATGTCTTCCCTGGGTCATCTATAGATAATATCACCCACGGACCCTGAATACTGGGAAAATGTATCTCCTCAATACACCTTCTTTTATAGAGATCTCCAGTTGTTGATGTTGCAAGCTTGGAGAGGGCATCAGCGCGGGTGTTATGCTCCCGAAGTATGTGAATGACCCGATATGTGTCAATTCGGCGAGAAGTGTTTTAACTAGACTAAGATATCGCACCGCTTGTGAGTTATGAGCCTCGAATTCTCCTTCTACTTGGGATGTGATGAGTTGAGAATCAGTGTAGATAATCATATTTTGTACTTCACAGTCTATGGAAAGTTTTAATCCGGCAACTAGTGCTTCATATTCGACAACATTATTAGTGGCCGGAAATTTTAGGCGAAGTCCGTACTCCAAGATGTCTTGCTTCGGGGAGATGAGTAATATTCCTGCACCAGCTCCTGAGTTTCCGGAAGCTCCGTCCACGTATAGTGTCCACTTGGGTGACTGTGGAGGAGAGAAAGGTGGTTCAACAGAGGTAGGCATTGTACATTCCACCACAAAATCAGCCAACACCTGTGATTTGATGTTTGGTCGTGGTAGGTAATGAATGTCAAATTCTCCCAATTCCACTGATCATTTTACTAATCTTCCTGATGCTTCTGGTTTTTGTAGTATAGCCTTCAAAGGGAGTTGTGTGTAGACGCCGATAGTGTGAGCCTGAAAATACGGACGAAGTCTCCTCTGTCGAGAATATCGTGGCTAACGCAGTCTTATCCGCCATCGGATAACGACTTTCCGTATCGGAAAGAATCTTACCGACGTAGTATACTCGGTTTCTCGGTTGAATTTTCCTTTCCGATAAGGACGAGCTTATTGCGTGAGGTGAAATAGCCAAGTAGATATACAACATCTCCCCTTGGACGGGTTTTGAGAGAAGGGGCGGCGAGGCCAGATATGCCTTAAGTTGTTCGAAAGCGATCTGACATTCATCTGTCCATTGAAAACCAGTGTTTCGAGCGCCCCTAAGTATCTTGAAGAACGGAAGATACCTGTCCCCAGAACGAGCTAGGAATCGGGAAAGAGCAGCTATGCGGCCATTCAAACGTTGCACCTCTTTAATGTTCCTCGGAGGCACCATCTCTCTTAGCGCCTTGATTTTTTCTGGGTTTGCTTCAATTCCACGATGGGTAACCATGAATCCCAGAAACTTCCCCGATGTGACCCCGAAAGCACATTTAGTTGGGTTAAGTCGCAAATCGTATCGACGAAGGAGTTGAAAACACTCCTCCAGTACGAGAAATGTGTCGAGATTCTTCCGGGCTTTTTACTAACATGTCATCAACGTAAACCTCCATCGTATGCCCGAGAAGATTTCTGAAGACCTTGTTCATGAGACGTTGATAAGTTGCACCGCCGTTTTTTAATCCGAAAGGCATAACTCGATAACAGGTATAAGCCTTTATCTCGTTCGAAAAGAGGTGGCCTCATCGTCTACTGGGTTCATCCTTATTTGATTGTACCCTGAGTATGCATCCATAAAGCTAAGCATTTGATGCCCAGATGTGGCATCAACGAGTTGATCTATGCGCGGGAGAGGAAAGCTATCCTTCGGACAAGCTTTATCGAGGTCTGTATAGTCGACACACATTCTCCATGAACCACTAGCTTTTTTCACCATGACGACATTGGCTAGCCATGTAGGGTGGTGTACTTCCCGTATGAACTTTGCTTCAAGAAGCTTGTTGACTTCTTGTTCAATAGCTTGTAAGCGATCTGGGGCAAAATTGCGTTTCTTTTGGATCACCGGTTTAACAGTTGGATCTACCTTCAAAGAGTGCATGATTATCTCGGGATCAACTCCGGGCATGTCGGTCGGGGTCCATGCAAAAATGTCTTGGTTTCTCCGGAGGAGAGTTACATATTCCGACCTTTCGCTCATCGGAGAGTAAGGAACCAAGCCGCACTGTTTTTGACGGGTGTTCATTAGAGAGCGGGATATGAACCAAATCTTCTACGGAGAAGCTCTTTGAGATACCTCTTCATCTCGAAGATCAAATTTTTCGATGCTAAGTGTTACCGACGGCGTGGCCGAGCTTGTCCGAGATAACATGATTGTGCTATCCGTTGATCTCCTCGTACGACGCCTATCCTCGCCGGGGTTGGAAACTTGAGCTTCAAGTGTAGCACGAAGTCACTATGCCAAAAATGGATTGCGAGGGTCTTCCGAAGATGGCATTGTATGCCGATTCCGATTCGACAACGATGAATTGTACGTAACGAGTTATCCGTCGAGGAAAATCACCCATGATAACGAGGAAGATTTATTGTTCCCTCGACCCTTATCGGTCGATTATCAAAACCATATAATGGTCCCGATGCGAGTTGAAGTCTTTCTCTGTTAATCCCAAACCGAGGAAAGTTGAATAGAATAAGACATCGACGTAGCTCCCATTGTCGATCGGGATCCTTTTACGTTATAGCGAGGGTTCGCCAATTCTCGCGCTAATGACGAGAGGATCTTGATGAGGGACTCGAACTCCTCCAAATCGAATCATCAAAAGTGATAGGGTCGAGGCGTAATTTCTTCCGCACCGGTTCACTGTGTACGGTGATAAGGACTCGATCGCAAGCAACGGGCCTCCAGCAATTGTTTGAATTTCGCCTACGAATGGGTGACCCCCATGTTGTTGTCTTTGTGTATGTTGCCTCTCCAGTAGGAGCATTATCGGTACCAGCTGGTTTACTCTATACAAATTTGCCAAGATATCCCTGCTTAATTAACCTTTCAATCTCTTCCTTGAGCTGCTTACATGCTTCAGTGGTGTGGCCACGACTTCGATGGAAATGACAGTATTTTTCTTGATTCCCCGAGTTAGGTTTTAGGGGGTGAGGCAACTTAATATTTTGCTCATCTTTAATGGCCATCAAGATGTTAGCACGCGAAGCGTTGAGTGGTGTATACTCTTTCTTGGGCCGATATTCAGTTTGTTGTCTCGCTGGTTGGAGAAAGAGATCACGATTCATTGGTTGTTCGGATTTTCTTCTTTGTGAAGATTGATTATTATCTCTGGAGTTACCTTTGCGCTTTCCCCAAAATTTCTCAAATTGCTCCTTTTGTGCGGTGATGGCCTCATCTGCAGTTATTTGAGCCTCAACACGGTGAACTAGGTCAGCGTAAGAGCGAACTGTCTCCCGCATGAGTGATGAGTAGAAGGGTCCTGGACGGAGTCCCCCAAGAAAGACTCCCTAAGCAACTCCGGATCAACTCCTCGGAATTCGACGAGCTTCGGTAGAAAACCCGCGGAAGTAGTCTTTGAGTGATTCTCCTTCACTTTGATGAATTTCCGAGAGATGGGATGAATCCTCGATGATCCTTCGATTTGCTATGAACTGTTCCACAAATAGTCTGGCAAGCTCGTTAAAGGTGTTTATAGTGCCCCCCGACAGAGAGTAAAACCAGGTCCGAGCTTGTCCCTTAAGAGTAGCAGGGAACACCTGACATAGAAGCGTGTCAGAGGCACGTTGAATGTGCATGATGGTTCTATAATGATCAATATGTTCATAGGGATCAGTTATCCCCTCATATGCGTCAATGTTCGGCAGCTTGAATCCAGTTGGAATGGGGTGCTGGAGGACTGCATTTGTTAAGGGAGAAGATTCATTGATATTATAAAGACTGTGGAAGCGATCTTTTTTCTCAATGGGGAACTCTTCTTGGACGAGGCGACGTAATTCGTTACGGATAACATCATTTGGAATGGTAGTGAGATGTGGCGGTGCTAGGTGAGCTGCATGAGATGGATGGGTGGAACTTGCAGTGTCTAAGAGTTCAGCATTACGACCTGGTACGGGAAGTGTTCCTTCTTGGGGAGGGGGTCCGGTGAGACTTCCTCCGGGCATGTTTCTCCTAGGTCGCTGATTCAATGGTAAACGATTTTCATTCATCGACCGTTGTTGGGTTCCACGTAAAAGTTGTAAGATTTGCGATTGGGACTCCTCCATTCTTCGCATGCGTTATTCCATAGAAGGACCCGAAACCCCCTCGTTGGCGAGGATAGCGTGTTCCGGGACGGGAAGATGAAGAAACATATCGCCCTCGACTACGTGACAATTCCCCGGAACGATGGGTGTTGGAGCGAGCCGCTCCGTTGTCCCGAGTATCGTTTCGTTTGCCATGTAGGAAATTGAAGAAGTACTTCGATGGTGGGATTGAGACCTTTCCCACAGACGGCGCCAAACTAATGCGTGCTAGAAAATTCGCGGCGGTAGAGTAACAGATTATCGTCTTAGCGTTGTACGAGAATTCAGCACGCACACAGATGAAAATGAAGAAAGCAGTGACTCCAGAAATTTTTACGTGGAAAACCCGTAAAGGGAAAAACCACGGGGCCTGGCCCAGTTGCGAAAATCCACTATTGATCGACTTTTACAGAAATCCCTCGTCCCACAGACGGGAAAGGGTAATTGTATGATGTAGATTACAACGTCGACTGACAGTGTGATGATTGACGGCGGTGGTCGACGGTCGGCGGTGTCGGCGTGCGAGGATGCAGAGCTGATTCTTCTTCTCAAGAGTTCAAATTCTCTCTTTTGGCTCCTCCTCTCATGTGAGAGTTGAGGTCTATTTATAGGGTTCTAGGTGCAATTAATGCAGCCATTTTGATCGGACGGCTCAGAGGGCTCCCCTTGATCAGACAGCGTTTAAGGAGCATTTGATGGCCTTAATGATGTTGGAATTGAGTGATCTTGGGCTCGTTGGATTCGTCTTGTTGAGACGCTCGATTCGAGTATGGGCTTGCTACTCGTCGACATCCATTTGGCCTTCTAATGTGTCTGAAAAGCTTTCAAAAGTGGTTTAATGACTTGATCCGGGCTTAATTTGATTCGGATCAGACTAATCTTGATATCATTGGGTCTGTTTCATCGAGTTGGTCGGTTTGATTATAAGTTTGCTGAAATTGAAGCTATGAATGATTTTTTATCACGATTTGAATGTTTCTTGCTCAAAAGATTGCATCGAGATTCGTGTCCTGCTTCGAGATCCGTGCCTGATGATGAAATTTATTGGTGGCGTATCAATATATTTTAATAAACTGCAGCTGCTCGGAACATACCCTCGTTATCAAGTATTGTTTAGTTATTTTATAAAATATTAATTAATGATAAAACTATAACACTTAATTGTATAAATTATAGATAAATTTGTTTAATTGATTAAAAATATAATTAATTAAATTTGCCAACATTTGATACGGCAAAGTAGAGACCGACTCGTTAATTAAAAAGTTACATCAGTCTTAACAATTAATATCAAATAATTAAAATTAAATTATTTCCTTAAAATTTGATTCATTAGTAAATATAATAAATCAAATAAATAATTAACTCATTTAAATAAAAGAAGGGATATATTCTCGCCGCAGAAGGCCAATGTATTTCATCTAGCAAGAGTTCACCAAGATGGTGTGTGATGTTATATATAGGGCTGTCATAATTGTTTGTAGTTCATGAACAACTCGTGTTTGATTTCTTACGTGTATTCAATTTGTTGGCTAAGTTAACGAATTGAACATAAATATTTTTTTTTTATGTTTAATATACAAACTAGCGGAACACGAATAAGATTTATTCGTTCGTATTTGACTCATTTTAACTCGAAATACAACTCTTCAATTATTATATTTATTATATTATATTTAAATGAGGTTTTAATATAAGCAATAAGATTTACATATTACCTCAATTCATACCTTAATTATTAACATCCTACGACTGCATGATTAGGTTTGTCAAAACGACTATTTGTTCCGAACAATTCTTGTTCGGCTCGCTAACCAAACAAGCCGGACACAAACACGTTTTTTGCGTTCGAATTATAAATGAAATGAACACGGACAGTGATATTTATTAACGAGTTGAACATGAGCACGTCTTAGGCTTGCTCGTGTTAAGCTCGTTTACACCGCTAATTATATAAGATATTTAAGTGTTCTAAATAAAAAAATTAAATATTAGATGTTTGGCATGTAAATTTCTAAGAAAGTTATGGTCTTTAATAATTAGTCTTATTAATTTTGATAATGGCCATGTAAGCACAATAAAATCTATATTTGAAGCTCAGAGGGAGACATTTTGACGCACAACATCAACAAATTAAGAACTAATATGATCATTCATTGTGTCAATCCCATTAGACTCGTGCAAATAGGATCTTCAATTTTATGGATGTGTTTCGCTCGTAACATTATTATCAAACTAACGCTGCCAATCTCAATCTACAATTCGAGCCTTATTAAGTCATTGGATATGTTAAATATCGAGTGTTTGTCATGCAAATAGCAAGCATATAATTTTTCGGGCGATTGGACCTAACGCTATCAGACGAGCCAATCACATTGAACGAAGCAGGTTCAGTCTGTAATAGTTTTTTTTTCTTTTTTTAACAATTATCTTCCTCTTTACAGAAGGACGAACCCAAAAGCTGACCTTCGCCAACCTTTTAGGATTTATGACTATCTAGCTCGAACTATTAGCCATAATGCGCTTTGGTTACACGAGGAGAAACTAACGAAAAATGATGCAAGGCTCAGTTGATGCCTATTTATAAAATGCACTACGCACAGAACACCAAGGGAAGCCAATTGTTCAATCAAATTAATGATTACAATGTCAATAATTGTTTGCTAGTTCCCTTGTCTTTATTGTATCTGTGAAGCAGTAGGAAAACTCAAAAAATTAATATTTATGCACCAAAACAGTCGTCACAAATCTCAAAAGAATCAAGCCACTCCGGAAGATGGTCGGATAATTAAGGTATCATGATATAGGAATACGATCCCAACTAGTCATCCAACGACCAATAGCTTGGTCGGAGTCAATTGACTCGCTATAACAAGGGACTCAATCAACAAACCACGCCTACGATCTTGGACCATCTTAACTCCTCACGAGGAGCGCCCGACAGCAACCCGTCGACAGACGGGCTCTTTACTTCAGTAAACTCGATCACCACCAAGCTGGTCGCCTCAGCCTTCAGATCGAACTCAAGCACGTCGACCAACCGATTACTCTCATATTTGCATTCAAACTGTAATACATATTTAGCTGTAAATTATTGCAATTAAATTATACTAAAAATAGTTTCCATAATTATTCCCTAATTTCTACAGCTCTACAAATACGCCCCTATAATTAGAAGGCAAGAGGAATTTTCTCAATCTCTCTCTCTCATCCTCTTTCGCTCCGTTCTAACTCTCGATGCGTGTTTTCACAAAGGACAATTTAGGATTCAATAAAATCAATGTCTAAAAATTTACTCTTTAATTAGGATACTAATATTATTTATAAAATTAATAATCTCTCTCTCTGAGCCTTTATCTTAAACTCAAATATTATTGGTTTCACTCGTGTTATTCGACTAACAACCTAAATTAAATAAATAAAAAAAACATAAAAAATATAAACTTGATAATAATGACTTAAATCTTATTTATATATATATATATATCAAAGGAAATGGATATTTGGCGGAGGCCCAAATATCGATTTCCTATGCGATCATACCCCATGAAGAGAGCACCGCGTCGTGTGCCTATAATTCGACCCTCCACGCATCACGGCGGAGATCAAACCATTGTCAGACGAGACTTACAGTGACCCTACCACCAACTTGACAAGGAATGTGACACAAATATCCCATTAGTATTAGTTTGTCTTCAAATTCAAGCTATCTCTAACCCAAAGTAGATGTAACATAAATGTGCAACATATTTAACAACTTTAGCTCACACATCGTTATAGCAATTTATATCAATAACCAAAATCTCATCATAATGGGGACATTTTATCTGTTCCAATGGTTCTATTCCTGCACCCAAATGTCTATAAAGTCCAATAAATGTGACTAATTACCTAACATAACATCATAATTATATGAATATTATATGTATTATATAACCGAAAAAGTTGGACTAAGGTATATTTTTGGAATCTTTGCATGAACATCACTTAATTTCTATGTATTTATATTTCTACCCCACCCCCTTTATTAATCTCTATTTATTTTTTGATATCAAACCAAGTTTAAGAAAGAAGGTTATTTATAGGGTATTGGGGGTTTATGTACGTGTTATCGGGGTTAATACCCCCGATAACCTCACAATAACCCCTCAGTAACTTACAAATATATGAAAACAGAACCGTGAAACTTATTTGTAGATTGAATGGATGGTTATTTTGAGGTTATCAGGGGTATTAACCATAATAACACAGACATAACCTCTGAATAACATTCGTACGCGCACAATTCAACGTGCGCATTTTGTACCTAAACATTTCTTCTTCTTTTGATCCGTTTCATAAAATATCATTCTCAAAACATTAATTTTGTGAATGAACATACCACTCAAATTTTTAACATGAAAAAAGTAAACTACACATTTCCAGGAATATATTATGACTCAAAATTATTTTTAAGTTTAAAATTTAAATTTTGGACCTTATATATATAAATACATAAAATTACATATATATATATATATATATATATATATATATATATGTATATATATATGTGTGTGTGTGTGTGTGTATGTATGTATAATTAAATGGTAGTTCCAAAATCAATTCTATCACCTATGTCCTCGGTGCCAACCAAACTGAACCACCTTCCTTCTTCTTCAATCTCACTCCCCCAATTCCAATCTCCTTTTATAAACCCTAATTCTCCCATTCTCTTCATCCAGTTATTCCAAACAATGGATTCAACACTCATCCTCTCCCTCCTGATTCTCTCCATCAATCCCATACTCATTTCCAATGCTCAAGCCCCCGCCATTTCACCAACAACCCAACCTCCCCCTCTGACGCCCGCCGCCACACCTCCGGCGACTACCACCCCACCACCTTCCTCTCAGCCTCCAGCAACCGCCACACCTCCGGCCGCCGCGGCGACACCGCCATCTTCAATCTCTCCAGCACCCGTAACCGCCAAGCCTCCGGCGGTGATTCCGCCACCACCGCTTCCAGCTCCGGCAACACCGCCCCCGGCGTTGCCCCCCGCTCCAGCGACTCCGCCGCCGGCATTGCCGCCCGCTCCCGTGACGCCACCGCCGGCATTGCCGCCGGCACCGGCGCCAACGAAAGGCAAGAGGCATAAGAAGAGAAAGCATAAAAAGAAGCAAACGCCGGCGCCGGCGCCAGCAGTGTTGGCTCCAAGTCCGCCGGCTCCGCCGCTTGCTTCCACGGATGACGAAGACAGTTCGGCGCCGGCGCCGCAGCCGGACGATGTAATGTTATTAACTGTTCTTTGATTAATCATAATCAGTTGTTAATCTCCTTAGTTAATTATTAATATTTATGATTTAAATCGTGTCCTATAAGACAATATGAACTTTCTTCTTATATTTTGCATCAAAAGTATTACTTCTAAAACATAAAAATTTACATTTTGATGCGAAGTAAAATATTGTAAGTGTAAAAATTGAAGTTTAAGGGTCTGTTTGGGGCAGCAACAGCTTATTAAATAATCTGCTGATAATTTAAGTGCGGTGGCAATTATAAATTTTTATTTTTCTGTAAAAGTCATACCGTAGTCAGAAAACTCCCACCGCACGTGCGGTGTGAAAACGCTGTTTTTCGGCCTTTTGAAAACGCATAAACTGTCAAAACGCAGTTTACCTAAATAGTTCAGGTGAATTTTCAAACCCTACCGCACTAAATAAACGGACCCTTAGTGTTAGATATGTAAATACATGAGTATTGTGAGGTTTATATGTAAATTTCTCTTTATTTTATTATAATAAACATTTTTTTTTTATTGCAGAATGGGAGCAGAACTATAGAAGGAAGGTGGGCAAGCGCCATATTAGCGGTTCTGGTGGTGCTTTCTGCAATAGTTACATAAAAAGTGGATTATTTTGTCAATTTATTTTACAATTTAATTCATTTTGATGAATTTTTTTGCTTTATTGTCATAAAGATAGGGTTCAATTTTTATACTTATTAGAGCCTTGTTCTGATTTGTAATAAATATACCATATGTTGTTTTTTGATAATAAAGAGTTTCAGTGTTAGATGTTTCGGCTCTGTTTCAACATCTGTCTCTTATCTGATATATGAGTCATATCTAGCGTTAATTAAATTAATTTTTTTTATAAATATCTACGTGCATCACAGTTACTTCTCATGTATTTACATATTTATTTAACATCTAAACTTCAATTTTTTATCGGTGTCACCTTAACGATACATGAGAATTTGTATTTTACAATTTAAATGTTAAAATAATTTTATTTTCTATATGATATAAAAAATTTGATTTTTAATATTATGTTCTATTTCTAGACGGTCTTAAGCACTCCTCCAATTTTTATTTTATTTTATTTTGATTTTGCTTTGATTTTTAATTATATATATATATATATATATATATATATATATATATATATGTATATATATAAATATATTATTTTCATTCATTATTAGTTTTGAATCCAAATAAATTAAAAGAATAAATAAAAATAATAATTTAAATTAGCTAAAAATAAAATTAATTGTGAATTGCCCATCTTTGAGTTGTATACTTGTATGTGCCATCACTTCTTATATTCATTTCCTAGCCCAAATCCTACACCAAGATTTGTTACTTTGATTTAATGTGAGCTATTAACATCTCATTAAATATTCAAAATTATAAACTATAATAATATAATAAAAAAAGAAATAATACGCAAACTAATAAAATATATTGCAAACAAGAATAAAACAATTGCGTAGTTTCACTTTTTCGTATATGATTGTTCGAGATAGTTCAAAACATTTATTGTATCGTACAATATTATTTACAGATTCATATCACCTGACATACAACAATTACGCGTGCATTGTCGAAATTGTACAAATTTGAATATTTCTAAACTAATAACATTTCACAATGGGCATGAAGGGACACCTTATCGTCTCCAACTAGCGTTAAAAGAGGATAAACTGCATCACATTCAGAATGCACGTACAATTAGTTTATATATTCATATCATTCACATTTTCATAACATTCAATAGATAACATATATATCTTTATAAATAGTGAAAAAAAAATCACATTGAAATACTTGAAACACTTGTACTCAGTGTCTGAGCGAAAATGTCAAGTTGCAATTGTGGGGCGACATCTTTAATAACGTATCGACTTATATCCTTACTAGTCGTGATGATATTCTTTGATAGCTGCCCTCGCACGTGTGGGCTATAATGTTCTTTTGAGTGGAATGAATATAATGAGATCATCACGTGTGCTTGGTCAAATCACTTTGGCATGTGCACTTGATTCAACGTGCACTCGATTCAACCATTTCAACAGGTGTGCTTAGTTCAATAAGCAAAATTTTCCTTATACTCATATTCATATGTAAGTAAACAAATAGAACTACATTCATTATAAGTCAAAAAATACACATGTTTATGCTGTCAAATCATCAAAATTCACAGTGGAAATGATTAACACAAACTCCTTCATGGATAGAAGGAAATGTAGCTTAACTTTGAAATAAAGGATGGAAGGACAATAAAGATAAAACGAAGTAATATTTTAGAGCGATTAAAAACATATCATTAAAATCATTAATAATTACAAATCTAATATCATTTTTCATTCCTTTTTTAATTCCCACTTGTTTATGATAATGCGATAACTCGAACTCTCACTCATCAAGTATTGTCTGTTTTGGCCTAGTTTTGGCCCATTGGTGTAACTTCTCAAGAAGTCTCTCATCTTAGAATTACTCCAGTATGAGCATGCTTAACTTTGAAGTTTCTATCGATGATTTTCAAGTGTTTAACTTCATTCTATTTAAGGGGTTTCACAATCTATTTCACTTACGTAGCCGACGTCCTTATCAATTTTCTCACCTAAAATTATACACCAGGTAGATAGTATTATAGAGAGGACCCATACAGATTCTGTTGGGTAAAATGGAGACCCGGTCCACATTAACTTAATTAGATTCCTGATTAGGTATCTCACCTACAGCTCATCTACTTTCTCACCTACCGCTCATCTACCAAATCTCACCTACTGCTCACCCACCTCCAACCTACCACTCTCTTGATTTGTATAGAGGTGTGACCCTATGAGTATGTTTGAACCGAACTATGTAACTCCTCTAAAACAGTGAATTCGACGCTCTGCTCCCGAGGACGTAAGCATTTTTGTCGGACCTCGTTAAATCTCTGTGTTTCATTCTGGTTTTGTGTCGAATATTGCATTTGTTCGCCCTAAATTTTACAACAATTGGTATCAGAGCGAGGTTCTAGTGCGTAGGTGATAGATGGATGAAAGCAGAATATTTTTTAAGACTTGGTTTGCGGCAGAGGAGGAAGTTTGGTTCCGGCATGACAGGTAGTCATCGCAAAGGAATTTGAGCGACTTTAGAAGGTTTTAAGTTCGCGGCAAAGGAGGCTCGCTAGAAGAGAATCGAGAGTATTTGGTTCCAGGAGAGTAGGTTCGGCAGTTCGCGGAGGTCCGGACAGAAGCAGGTTCAACTCAGTGCATTTCGCGGCAAGGCGCAGGTGGAGTTATGTTCACAGGCACCGGAGAGCACGAACAAGAGTCCGCGCGGGGCAACCATTTTACGGTTTGCGCGGTGGTTTGCGACAAGCGAGTAGGAGTTCGCGCAAAACAGCAGTTGGGCGCGACGGTTAGTAGGTTCGGCAGATTGACCGGATAGCGCGGGCGGGCGGAGGAGACGCATAAGTTACTACGGGCTCCAACTAGAAATATCCACGAACAGTTGGTTCGGGGGACGACTTAAGAGGCTCAAGTGACAGAAAGGACTTCACGGATTGAGCAAAGCAGGTCGGCTTCACGACCGGAGGTTCCTGCAGTTACCGTTGGGTTGCGCGGCAGGCTTATCGGCTGGCGGTTGACGCGATAGTCTTAATTGCGGGCGTGCGCCAGAATTTCGCGAAGGTAAACACTTCTATAGCGAGAAGAAGTTTCGCGAGGTGGAGTTCGCGATCGGGCGGACTATGCGTCGATTTGGCGAAGGGTTTTGCAGAGGTATTTTACGACAGGTGCCAATGATTTTCGACGCGGATATTTGTGATCGGCGAAGGATTCAGAGTTCGCGGGACAGCGGTTCGGCCGAGGTGTTGGCACGAATAGTCGGGCAAACATTTTGATTCGTGGATCACAAGAAAATCGCGAGAAAAGTGTTGTAATTTGTATGGTTGACCAACCCACTTTAGTGTAAAAAACTCCATTATGTATTTTTCCTAAGGGGACGGGATATTCGCAAAATTGGAGATTTGTTAGGTATGACTCTATAACGGTAGTTGGAGTTTTCTTGGAATGAAAATGTGTGTCTATTCATTAAAGGGGTTGGGGGGAGCGAGTGGGAGCTGACCAAGAAGAAGACATTGCACAACAAGTGAGTGTATTATGTGAAGATTGCGCTTGGTGATAGTAAGAGGAACAAGGCTGGACTTGTTGAAAATGGCTTTCAACAGGGGCAGAATTGTGCTCATGCAATGGGAGTTGTATGCAAATACAGAAATAACCTAGGAAAGGGCTTGGTGGTACAAGTTTACGTTGATGGTGATATGTCAACTGAATGTGTTACTTGTGAGAAGCTGAAGTTGTGCTCAACTTCAGCTGGTCTTCTGGCATGAAGACAAGAGCTCTAAGTTGTACAAGTGTAGGATGTTGTATTTGAGAAAAAGGTCGGTACAATTAGTAGATGATGCAACAAGTAGGTGATGCAGTCAATGTCTCACTCCAAGTGGGAGAATTGTTGGGTAATGTGGATACCCGATCCACATTAAGTTAATTAGATTCCTAATTAAGTATCTCATCTACTGCTCACCTACTTTCCCACCTAGTGCTCACCTACCTCCCACCTACCATTCTTTTGATTTGTATATAGGTGTAACCATATGAGTATGTTTGAACCAAACTATATAACTCCTCTAAAATAGTAAATTCGCCGCTCTGCTCCCGATGACGTAGGCATGTCTTTGTCGAACCTCGTTAAATGTCTGTGTGTTCTTCTGGATTGTGTCGATTCTTATTTTTTTTCCGTCCAAAATTTCATAACAGATTCAAGAGGTGACTCCCACCATGTAGCATTTTGTCTCATGTTGGGTTCAAGAGGTGGCACTCATGGCGCAACACTTTGTTCTGCACGACACTTTGTTTCCATCTTCGACCGGTGTAATGCTTTGATGCCATTTGTGATAGCTCAAACTCTTAGCCATCAAGGTATTGTTTGCCTTAGCTCTGTGAACTCACGGTTGCCTCATTGGTGTAACTTCCTATGAGGTTGCCCTTCATAGGATTGCTCCTGCACAAGCAAACTTAACTTTGGAGTTTCTATCAAAATCCCACCAATACACCAGAAGACAACTTAATGTTCAGGAGTTCAACTTCATTCCACTTATTAAAGAGATTCACGAATAAAGTCCCCAATCATATTTTTCTTTTTTATCAAATCCTCAATAGTTCGATCATAACCCGCGTAAATGCAACAGTCCAACATTCAAGCAAATCAATTTGGTGCTACTTTTATAAATAACAATATTTCAATAATATTGTCCATGTAATTATCCCCATTTTTTAATCCATGCAAGAAATAAAAATTCAAATTGATACTTTTTAACAATTTTGATTTAATTGATGCCTCGAAAAATTAGAGACCATCATTTCCCACATAAAATTCAATCTCTTCTCCATTAATCCTAAAATGAACAATAAGACGACAAAAATATCACGACCAAATTTTTAAATTAGCACCATATTAAGTTTTATTTGTGATCGAGCACGTTTGTTCAGCACATTTTTACAATCTTTATTAAAAGAAAATAAATTTTCATTAAAATTAATCAAAAAATGTAAATTCATTTTAAAGTGCTTTTAAAATAACTAAATATATTATATCATATCAAATATATTTTATTTTAAATCAAAATATATAAAAAAAATAAAAATTTAAAACATAATAAAAAGTGACCCCAAATGAACCCTTAATAGACTAATTTGATTGGTCTATTCTCTCCAAGCCTTTCACTTTGATTAGATATTCACTTGTTTTTTTGGGCATTTACACACATAACACCCAATTCTCATTTATTTACATATCTAGCACTTAAACTTTGCTTTTTATATTTATAACATCTCATATCATTTATCATAAAAAAATTATAGTTATTTTAGGCCTTTCTCACACTGGCAATGTAATATATACATGAAATATTTGAAGTTTAGGGGTTAGATATGAAATAACTAAAAATTGAGGGTTGTATGTATTAATCTTTAATTTTTTTATTGATTGAAATTATAATAAAAGTTTCCTGAAATCATGAACGTTCATGTACTTTCTTCAGTCATAATCTATTGATAGAACAACTTCTTTGAAAATCGTAAGTTCTCTCAGGTCACGAGTTCAAATCATCTTCTGGCCAGTCTGCTCGTAAGGACAATACTCGAGACACGTGAGAGTGACTCAGAGATGGTATATATATACATACATATATTATATATATATATATATATATATATATATATATATATATAGATATTAATTTTAAGATTTAGTTTATAAAACATAAGACTTTTTCTATTTTTAGAGGTACTACGGTTCATGCCCCCAAAACGCCTTCTTCCTCTCTCCGACTTCTCCTGGTATCCGGCCCTCTCTTCTCGACTTCTTCCCGTTATATATATTTCCACCTCGCCCCATCCACCATTCCTCCCTGCGTCCTCTATCTCTCCGAGGAATTCATTGAAAGGCAACGGCTCTCGATCCGTCGCAGCTTAGCTGCCGCAATCCGTTCTGCTTCTGCGGTTCGATCTGTATCTGTATCTTTGCACCTTTTTGTTATTAGGTTTTGCTGTTTTCATTGATTTGTTTTTGTTCATCTGATGCTCTTGATTAAGGTTGCATGTCGATTTTTACTTATCGGTTCGATTTTGTAGTTGTGTTGATGAAATTTTGACATATAGGGGGGTTTTTAACGTAATGTGAGGAGATATAGGCCGTCTGAACATTTATTGGGAAGAAGTATGAGGATCTGAGAGATTGGTGTTTATTTATGCGGTTAAAGGAGAAATCAATAGTTTGAGTTCGATTAAAGAAAGAAACAACCTCGTGAGCTGTGGTTGATCCAATTAGTGGAGCTTGATCGGAAGATTTCTATAACATTTAATTTCATATTCTCTCCAAATATTTGTTAAATATTTTTGAGTGACTTAAATCCACCCTGTTTATCTAGCCCTTTAGCACTGATTTGATCTAGTTCCCTTGAGCGGCAACACTTATTGTTTTTCATATGATTAATGTGTCCTCTAATCAGGTTTGTTATTTTAGGGTTGAATTTTTGAAGGTGGACTCAGGGATGTGGAATTAATAAAGGGTGTTATTGTGCGCTCTTCTTGTTATGTGCCAATTTAAAATTACGTTAAGCAACTGGAATGTTATGTTCGTATTGAAAATCTTAGTTAATAAATTACAAGCAGGGCTTGTTATATAAACTTACTAGAGTAGGGTTTGTACAAAATGCTTGATTTAGGCTCATCTATCTTCATCAATTGAGCATAATGAAAATACATTTCAATGAAGTTTGTGTAAAAAAAAATAGCTGGGGCGAATTTGCAAAAGAATTCAAAAGCTTCATCAAATGAGATGGAGCTAACAAATGCTTCATTCTCTTTTGGTTGTTGTTCACTAGGTGAGCTTGCAATAGAATTTAAACATCATCAAATGATATGGAGCAAGTCAATGCTTCATTCTATTTTGTTTGTTATTCTCCATGCTTAAGTAGTTTCCCTGTATGTGGCTACTTCATGAATAGTTTCTGTTAGTTTTTGTTTGATATTAACGATGCTAGTTTTCAGAGCTCCAATTTCACGTTAGTATAAAACACCAGAGTTCTCTTTTAATGGCATAATTGCCTCAACATAATGTGAATCGTTTTATATTTCGTAGTTTTGATGCAAGAAGTTTAGGGTTAAGTTCCCTAAAACAATCAATTGATGCTGTGAATAAAATTCAAACAATCCAAAATTTAGAATTCATAGTTAACCGACTACTACTTTCACAAGTATTCATTTATTTTGACGAAGGATGAAAAATAAATGAATTTTAAATTGCAATGATCCTTAAGTTACAAATTCAATGATAAATTTGAAACTATGGGCACACTACATTTTGATCACAACCCAATTAAAAATTTAGAGTGTTGTAAATTTGATTAACATCAATCACAAATTATGTAAAATAAAAAGTAAAATAAAAAGTAATAAGGACATAAATTTCTTGAAAAATCTTAGATCCTGCACATATAAGGAGAAGACTTCTTCTCGAGCATTGATGAAAATTGTTTACTACTTCTAACTAGAAATTAAGTTTACACAAAGTTTATTATTGTTATTGATCATGGTGTTCTAGAGTTACATAAATTTCTTATAGAAATTTTTATTCTAGTTTTGGAACACTCGATTATGGTTAGTTGTGGATGTTGCTAAAACTCATAAGTAGATTAAGCATCAATTTAGGAGATCATAAACTAAAGTTGGCATGCTAGAAGGAAAAAAGCGAACGATTGTGATTTGAATGTACATAATTTATACGAAGATGCAACATGCTTAATAACATGATTCACGAACAAGTTGCAGAAAGCTAAACATGGGATTGGGTGCATAATTACATGTGAGAAGTTGCTATAAGAATAAATCATCGATTGGAAGAAGAATTGAATAAAAATAGTAATTTTTATCTGAATAGAGCTAGATATTGAAAATGTTTACAACCCGGTTCTAAGGTTCAAATATCAATAATAGAGAAACAAATGCGAAACCTAATGAAGTCCAATTCAACAAACCACTGGTTGGATAAATATAAATCAACCTAATCTAAGGATCAAAGACTTAATTGGCCCATA
Source organism: Papilionanthe hookeriana x Papilionanthe teres (assembly GCA_022702705.1). Taxonomy (NCBI): domain Eukaryota; kingdom Viridiplantae; phylum Streptophyta; class Magnoliopsida; order Asparagales; family Orchidaceae; genus Papilionanthe; species Papilionanthe hookeriana x Papilionanthe teres. The sequence continues at coordinate 3,547,608 of CM040430.1, read as the reverse complement.
AAAATCAGCCAAATTGTTAGGCAATAAATTTCATTTTTGTAGGCACCATCATAGGCATGCTTATATGGATATCCTAAAATTGAAAGTTGAAACTACTGAATTGAGATTGCATAATGCAATAACTAAAATGAAAGCTTTGTTTTTTTTTTTTTTTGGGTGGGGTTTGGGGGGGTTGACGTTATAGAATTCTGTTCAAACTCCACTGATTGGATCAACCACAGCTCACGACGTTATTTCTTTTCTTTGATCGGACTTAAACTGTTGATTTCCCCTTTGACTGCAGAAATAAATATCACCCTCTCGGATACTCAAAGTTTTTCCACTTGTGATTTCTCCTCAAAGTTATTTTCCCTTCTCATCATTTTATAACCTCCACAATTTCGTTATTCTTATATACTCTTTAATAGCTTTATATATGTGTTATTTGGTATTAGAGCAATATAACTAACTTCTTAGGGATTCGTTATTCGCATTTTCAAATGCTTTAATTCAAAATAGCCCAAGCCATTCTGCTTCACAACTAACAAACCTCTATCCTAAATCCTACCTCCTCTTCCCAAAATGTTGCCCTACACTTCATCCAAAACCCGAAAGAGATGGAATCCAATGATAAACCATAAAAAACTAATCAACACGAGATTAGACATTTTAATTCTCTAATTGGATCAAACTCCATTGATTGGATCAACCGCAGCTCACAATGTTATTTCTTTTCTCTGATTGGACTAAAACTGTTGATTTCCCCTTTAACCGCAGAAATAAATATCACCCTCTCGGATCCTCAAAGTTCTTCCACTTGTGATTTCTCCTCAAAGTTCTTTTCCCTTCTCATCATTTTATAACTCCACAATTTCATTATTGATTCTTATATACTCTTTAATAGCTTTAGATATGTGTTATTTGGTATTAGAGCCATATAAATTCTAACTTCTTAGGGATTCATTATTCACATTTTCAAATGCTTTAATTCAAATAGCCCAAGCCATTTTGCTTCACAACTAACAAACCTCTATCCTATATCCTACCTCCTCTTCCCAAAATGTTGCCCTACACCTCAATCCAAAACCCTAAAGAGATGGAATCCACCATGCCAACAATGATAAACCATAAAAAACTAATCAACACGAGATTAGACATTTTAATTCTCTAAAATTTTATCTTATTTTTTGTATAGATTTATATATTTCTTTATGAGAACATTTTCCTTTTGATTGTTAGTATTGATTGATGAAATTATTGGTGTGAGAAAAAATTAGTGCATGTAAGTCAATGATCACTGATGCATTAATATATTTAAAGACCATTAAAAATTTATTTGATGATGATAATAAAAATACAATGAGCCTCTCAAAGTTACGAGCGATCACAAAAAATTATGTCATGGACATAAACCTTATTGGTTGAACTGGAGAGGAAGATTGGTGTGGTCTCCCCAAAGCAAGGGCAATTCTTGTCCTTTCAAACCCTAACGGAAGATGGTCACCACTAGGGCCTTATTTGCTATGTTATGGAATTAGAATTAGGGTTATTTTAGTTTCTTTAGCATAAATTATACCTATTATTGGACTTTTTGGCTTGTTTTATGTTATTAGAATTATGATCAAATTCCACTGATTTGATCAACCACAGCTCGCAACGCTATTTTTTTTTTTGTTACTTTGTTCGAACTCAAAGTGTTGATTTCCCCTCTAACTGCATAAATAAATATCACCCTCTCGAATCCTCAATGTTCTTCCACTTGTGATTTCTCCTCAAAGTTCTTTTCCCTTCTCATCATTTTATGACCTCCACAATTTCGTAATTGATTCTTATATACTCTTTATTAGTTTGAGATATGTGTTATTTTATATTAGAGCCATATAAATTCTAACTTCTTAGGGATTCATTATTCACATTTTCAAATACTTAAATTCAAATTAGCCCAAGCCATCTTGCTTTACAACTAACAAACCTCTATCCTTAATCCTACCTCCTCACCTTTGGTTATGCCCAAAATATTGCCCTACACCTCATCCGAAACCCTAAAGGGATGGAATCCATTATGCCAACAATAATAAACCATAAAAGAACTAATCAACACAAGATTAGATATTTTAATTGTCTAAAATTTTATTTTTTTTATCGATATATATTTCTCTATGAGAACATTTTCCTTTTCGATTGTTAGTATTGATTGATAAAATCATTGGTTTGAGAAAAAAGTAGTGCATGCAAGTCAATGACCACTGATACATTAATACATTTAAAGACTATTAAAAATTCATTGGATGATGATAATAAAAATACAATGAGTCTCTCAAAGTTATGAGCGATTGCAAAAGATTATGACACGGACATAAACCTTATTGGCTGAATTCGAAAGGAAATTGGATTGGTGTGGTCTCCCGATTCAGGTCCTTTCAAACCCCAAGGGAAGCTCCTCGCCATTAGGGCCTTATTGCTATGTTATGGAATTAGAATTAGGGTTATTTAAGTTTTTCTAGCATAAATAATTTGTTTAAAACCTATTATTGGACTTTTTTTGGCTTGTTTTATATTATTAGAGGATTTCTTCTATGAGTTTTTTTTTTCTTTTTGAGTGTTGTATCATTTTTTCTTTCAGATAGTGTGATTGTAACTTGATTGAGAACTGGTGGTAAATCTTTGACGATGCTCGTATCCCTCCATAGCCATTGTTCGACCTCTTACTTTTTTTACAAAACAAATGCTGCCACCTTTATTTCTCTTTCAGATACTTCTTGATTTTTCACTTTTTCCTTCTCATCATTTTATAACCTCCGCAATTTTGTAATTGATTTTTATATACTCTTTAATAGTTTTAGATGATACGCGTTATTTGGTATCATAGCCATATTAATTCTAACTTCTTAAGGATTCATTATTCACATTTTCAAATACTTGAATTGAAAATTGCCTAAGCCGTCTTGCTTCACAACTAGCAAACCTCTATCCTAAATCCTACCTCCTCTCACCTTTGGTTATGCTTAAAAAGTTGCCCTACACCTCATTTGAAACCCTAAAGGGATGGAATCCACTACGCCAACAATGATAACCATAAAATACCATGGAGGATATGCAACGAGAAATTTTTAAAGTATAGCGTAGGCTTGCTAATTTTGAAAGAAGACAACATGGCAAAGTCATCTCTATCTATTAACCTGATGAAGATAAGGAAGAAATCTATTTCACCAAGAGCCCTTGAGTGATAGATTGCCAATATCTTATCGATTTGATATTAAGTATAGGAGAAGAGAGTGATTGGATCTGGAGGAGTTCATTTGTAAAGCTTGAATTTATGGCTGACGGTCTATCCAAGATTGGTAGAATTATCAACAACATTGCTTACAAGATTGAGCTACTAGGTGGATGCAATATTTTGATAGTGTCGGCGTTGTTTTGGGTGTGGAGTGCCCGTAAGAAGCTGTTGGTCGCCGAAATCGAAATCCCGTCGCCCGCTTCGGAAGGACGCTTTAATTTACATATATATATAATTTTTTAGAAAAATATGAAATCAATCGACCCATATTTTTCGTAGTTTAAATGAAAGAAGTGCTACTACTCAAGCACTGCATTTATCCCGAAAGATAAACACGAAGACTTGAGGTGAGGCTCGATCGATAAACTAAGAAATATATGACGTCCGTTTGGTCTCGCGAACCCATTTTATTCTGCTGACAAGTTTATACATTGAAGAATTAAATAGAGTTTATTTTAAAATAGATTCAGAAATGCTTTCTATAAGGGCAAGCCCCTATAGTTAATTACATCTTAAATTACTGAAATCACTTAAGAAAACTCTCGATAAAAATCAGAAAATATTATCTTCAAAGAGGTCGAAAGGATAGAACTTTTCAAACGAAATCGAACAAAAATGTGTGAAAGGGGATTGACTCAAATTTGGAACATTTTTATTGTAGAATCCAAAGGAAGAAAAACTAGGGGATGTCGAAGCTCTATAGGCGAACCTCGGTGACTTCCTAAGCTATCATATGGTTTGACTTCGATTTAGAGGAGATATTATTTAAATGTTTCATTTTTCCAATTTTATTAAATTAGGCCTTACATTTGTGTGAAACGATCACACGAATAGCTTAGAAGATGTGAGGATTTAGGTCGCAACGAACGACAACCTCAGAATCCTAAAACAAATTTGAGTTTATATTGTACATCGAATTTATACAGAGCCTAAAAAGATGTTGAAGATTAATGTCGCGACTAGGCGAACAACCTCGAAATCCTATGGATTGTTGTTTAATTACTTATGGAACGATTTAATTTAGTGAAAACATGTTTCTTATTGAAGATGATCATGTCGTTCACCACGCTTAGCTCCAAGTTCTAACTGTCGTGAAGAGGTTAAGTTTTCTAAGGTGCAAGTCGCAATATCAAATCGAGTGGCGCATAGTTGAGTTCTCTTAAATCCTATGCAAGTATGTTTAAATGTTAGTACGACTGTATAACGGAGTATGTAGACACATGAAAACAAGTAAACACGCACAGAAGATATAGTACAACGTCTTACAACAAGTAAAGCATGCAGTAGCATGATACGAAAAATAACATGCTGTAAATATAAACAAACCTGTATACCTAGAAGATCCGTTATTTTCTTAAATGTAGCAGACTGAAGTGCGTCATGCAAGTGAAAGCCAAACAGAAAAATAAATATTGTTTGGAAAAACTCGAGAAAGGACGGCGAATGACTCACGATAGAAAACTCGGAGAAAATAAATGACAAAATAAAATAAGATCATCAAAACCTCGGGAAAATCCCGGAAAAAGGGCCGCAGGTGCTTCATCAAAATCATACGAAAAATCCGAAGAAATCCGAAGCACTCGGCGTCAGGCGAGCTCGAAACTGCGTAGTAATGCTCGAGGTCGTCGAAGTGCTACTCGGTCACCGGAGTGTATAGAGCCCGCTACTCAACTATAGGGTGTTCTACTAAACCTAACTCGGTGAGGTGTTCGCTTAATACAAAACCGATAATCAATAATGGACAATCAAATTTTATAATATGATTTTAAAATTTATATTTTTAGCATGCACGTGGATGTCAGGCATATAAAAGAGAGTTTGTATCAATATTTGGTTGTAGTGCAAATATGTTTTTTTTGTTATGAATATAGTATCCGTTCTTATCAGATTTTGAAAAATTATGGTTGTCCACGAGTCAATTACTTCGTCGGGTGTAGGATCACTAACCATCATAAGAAGGTACGGATGCCTCGCTTGCCTTATAGCGGTGAATGATACCGTCATCCTACGGTTCACCAGGCCCCTGGAGTGGGTCCTAGTGTCGTAGGATGGGATATCATTCCACTCTACCACCGGTGTGCCTTTATCATCAACACTGTCACTGCCCCAAAAACAAAACGAAAACAAAACCAATTTCGAGAGAAGCGGGGAAAACAAGTCAACAGCAGAAAGGGGAAGGAAAGGAGACTAACTCTACCTCCAAATCCGATTTGAAAAAGGCGGGGCCCAAACGGAAGGAGGGTTAGCCTAAAACGCCCCAAAATATGGTTTGAAAAAGTCTTCCAAACCTTCACATAGTAAATCAAATAATAGTAGGCTAAGAAAATCTCGTAGGCATTTCCAAACCCCATAGGTTGAAATTTCCAAACCCTCACATGATTCACAACTCGATCATGCCTCGAAAATTTAAAAATCTTTCGATAAAACCAAGTAAAAGCTCGTGACCAAGTTAGGATAAGGCCAAAGAGGCTCACGGCCAAGGCAGTAGGGGCCGAGGAAGCTCATAGCCAAGGCGAAGAAAACCAGAAAAATCATCTCAAAATAAAACTTTTAATACGTAAGAAAGTGAGTGGACAAGCTTGCAAATCTTCAAAACTAACTCCAACCCATCACAAAGTGCATGAAAATATTCATCAAATAACCATAGGACTGAATTCACATAGAGCTAAAACTGAGCCATTATAAGGTGTAAACCCGAGCCACCATGAGGTTAGGACCGAGCCAACATCCAGCTGCAGTTGGCCCAACACAAAGCCAAGACAGGGAAAAACATCGCAAGGGCCAAAACCGAGCCAGTGCAGGCCCAAACCCGAGCCACAACAAGGCTGGAAACAAGCCAGCACAAAAGCTACGACAGCCCCAACACAAAGCCTAAGCAAGAAGTACCAAAAGAGCCAAAATCGAGCCCACATAGGACCAAAACCGAGCCACGGCAAGGCTGGAAACAAGCCAACATCAGGTTACAGCAGTCCCAACACAAAGCCAAGGCAAGAGCTACCAAAAGAGCCAAAACCGAGCCCACAACAAGGCTAAAATACAGGTCCAGCTCCAAGCTAAAACAGGGATACAACAGGGGTAAAAACCAAGCCAACATAAGGCTAAAACCAAGCCCCATACTAATTTATAGCAAAGAACACAGCAGGGCCAACCAAAACCAAGCCATAACATGGCTAAAGGAAAACAAACCCAGCACAAAACTGAAGAAAATGGAGGACAGCAGGACTTAAAAAAAAAAACGAGCCATATAAGGCTAAAACAAAGCCCAACCAATCCAAGCCCAACATCAAGCTACAACAAGCTTTCCAAAAGCTTAATAAATGAAATATCTATACATTCAAACATAGCCTTGGCTTGAAATTAAGAAAGAGGTCAATCTTAGACCACAATAACATCTTTACGCCTTTTATATATATGAAACTATCACATGCTTGCAAGCAAGAACGGGCATAGAAATTTTTCAAATCCATTTAACATGCTTTTATGAAGGGCTAAGATGCAAGAAGCCCAAGAATTAAACTTCCATATATTCAAGACATAGAGCCACTACATACTTCACATGAGAACAAACATGAAACTCTTCCAAATTAAGTTAAAACTTCTGCCTAGCATGCAACTTTTGTAAAGCAAAGCTACAAGGAGCAAAAACCAAGCCTCGCATATGCATATAAGAGAGTTAAGGGAGTCCTCCTTGATTCATAACAATAAGAGTAAGTGAAGAGCTTTATTCAAAAATATTTGCTAGGGGAGCTAACAACTTGGCCTCCAAGCCAAACCTACCACATGCTTGCAAGGCCCAAGTGAACTCTCCCAACATCTCATACTAGATAAGCCTATGCATAAAGCCATACTTTATCATTTTAAGCAAGTAGAGCAAAAAGAAAAAGAAAGGAGTCAATGTCATGCCACATTTTCACCACTTTAAGCAAGTAACCAATACCATGCCTTAAAATATACTCATGCTTCCAACCCTAACATGTTTCAAATGATAAATATTCCCAAATGAAACCATAACAACAAGCAAACATATTGCTAAAAAGAAAAGAAGAGAAGGAACAAGCATTCAAGCTAGCTAACAAATCATCCCCAAAGCATATAAGTGCCCAGCCGAGAGGCTAAACAGGAAGAAACGAACCCAAGCCACAAGCCATGGGCCACAATAGAAGCACACAAGAGAAAAGTTGAGGAGAGAAAAGAGGGTACCAACCAATGTAGAACACACAAGAGAAGCAAAGAAAATCAGGCTCCAATCTAACAACACCTCCCCACCTCCAAGAGAAATCGACCAACCAAACCCAGGGAAAACCCAAATAGGTTACTTTTATAGAATGGAAGGGGGAGAGTGCTGAGGAAGACTCACAAGAGATAAGCCCCAAGTGGAGCAGCCTCGGGCAGCAGCGGCAGAGAGAGGGTCGCAGAGGAGAGCCAGTGCAAGCCAGAGATAAGAAATGGGGCCGAACGCATGCGGCTCGAGAAGGAGAAGCCCCGCAGGGACACGCTCGAGTATGGGGAAGACAGAGGTGGTCGGGGTGACGTGCTCGAGCGCGGGAGAAGGAGGAAACGGAAGCTCCTCATCGTGCGAACGAGAGCAGGGGTGAGCCGATCGAACGGGGTAGAGATTTAGGGCTTAGGAAATGTTAAAGGGGGGGGGAATATAAGAATTATATATAATAATATAATAATAACAACATTATTATTATTATAATTATATAAATTCTCATTTCACAAATTTCGTCCCCGACAGGCGATCCTCGCAAATTAAATATCAATTTTAGGCAAAATCGATGCTCCGGACGCATCAACGCAGTCAATTTCGCCATCCGAGGTAGTTCGGAGAACCTCCTCGACGGTCACATCGAAAGTGCGTCAAATTCGGCCTTTTCTGAAATTCTGACTTTGATGTCGATCGTCCCGGCGTTTTGACTCCAGCTCCAGCCCACTGTGAAGAAATTGAAGGCGTCGAGGTCTTGAACTGAGAATTTGTGCGTCCAGGTGTGTAAGTCGTGCACGAGGCTGTCCTAATGTCCAGGGATCCTATAGGGACTCAATTTGAACTCCTAACGTCAATTTCTACCGACTACGAACTAGCGGTACAGAATCTCGTATAAGATTTCAAAAAGTAACGAAGTGGCTCCAGACTCTCTAAAACGAGGTGGGTCCCATTGCTAGGAGACTAGGATCGTCGGGGAAGCTCCTGAGGCTAGATCCTAAAGCTGCTAGGAAGAAAACTAAACCTCGACAAAAACGAGGTCAACAAATGGCCTTTAATATTATTGATTTGTCATTGTAATACATAGATCCCGATGTTTCTAGGGATGAAGGTGAAGCCTCTCCTATCCAAATAAAATGATGCTGGCATGAACCTCCTTATCTGAATCCTGGAGGAAGTTGGATGGATTTGTTTGGCCCAAAGTAGGGCCATTTCAGGTAGTTCCACCCCCAAGGTAAGCAACTAGCCCTTGGACCCTATTTGCTACGTTACATTATTAGAATTAGGTTTAATTTTATTTTTTAGTGTAAATACATCATTTCAAACTTGTTATTGCACTTTATGGCTTGTTTCTTGTCATGAATGACTTTCTTCTTTGCTTTTTCTTCTCTTGGAGTGTTTTATATTTTTTCCTTACTTGATCCAAAAAAAAAAAAAAAATGCGGATCTTCCTCGGCTCTCGCATAGCTCCTCCATTGATACCGACCTTCCTTCTAGTCATGTTTTTCTACAAAATAGCTTTTGTCACCCTTGCTTCCCTTCCTAATACTTTCTGATTTGTCTATTTCCCCCTCTTCTTCATCTTACAATTCACACAAAATCTTTATATACCATCTACAAACCTTAAATTGGTGTCAAGTACAGGTTTTAAGTTTATATTGTGTTTACTTGGTAAATATACTAATGTTTGCTTTTTCATTCATATCAATGTTATCAATTATTTTTAGTTTTTTTTTTTTTTTTTTGGTTGCAAGATTGATACATATGAAATAATTATGAGGCAAGAACTATTCCTTACTCCAGCATATTTTTGCCCAATGTCTACTTGGTAAAGATTTCAGAGAAAAAGAAGTTTACCAGGTTTCAACAAGCTTTTAATTTTATGAAATTTAGGTGCTAATCTAAGTCTAGCTGTTTGCTAATTTAGATTATTCACTTTAACCTGCTCTTACAAGATTTAACCCACCTGGTTATTTGCTTGCTGAGCTTATTTTAGAATGATAAATATATTTATAAGTCATTACTAGAGATACTAACCTTATATATATTCAGAACAAATCATGCCATGAGATTTACCGAGAGGTAGGTGTATATTGATCATCTATTATTGTGTGACCATTTGAAGTAAAAAGAATGTTAGTTTTATTGTTTTGCTTGTAGCTTTAATTTTTAAAAATCATAATGATTTGTTTATAAATTTTTTATATTTTCTACTTGATATCTTTTGCCTTAACTATTCAAAATGCATCTCGTTGTATATTTTGAAGTATGATTAAGTATAGTCTTGTGATGAGAATCAGGAGGCATCTTTTCTTGAAAAAAGTATATTAATAAAAATGTTATTAAGCATTAATTCTTGAGTTCCTTTTACTGGGATGTTTTTACGAAAGGATGCATCATAGTTCTTATCAGAGCACTGTACTTTTCATCCAGAGCAAAGGTCTACTAGATGATGCCTTTTGAGCAGTTGTGATAGAGGTTTCAAACAAAAAAGAAGTAAAAAAATTATAAGTCATCATGATTTTCAAACTTAATGCCACCTATAAAATAATAAAATTAAAATTGATTGTCTTTAATTATAAGTATAAATGGTTGCACAATACTATATAATCATTTTGTATATCTCAGTGAATCTCGCGGCTTATTTTTTCTCCATTTATATTCGTTTAAAATATCTAGGATTGATTTGTAAGTATGTTCACTCTGCAAGCAGACTAATGATTAGATTGAATATTGTAAGAGCACATTGAAGTAATTAATTTAAGTTTACAAACATTTAGGCCTATAGATCATCACTTTAATTTTTCTTACAAAGATAAAAGCTTTGTAGGATATAACAGCCTTCCTGTCCTCAAAATGTTATACTCGTAGACATTAGCAAGAATGTTCTGAAATTAAGAATTAGTTCGTAAAAAGAGTTCTTTCATCTTCATAAGTAACCCAACTAATAATACTGATATGAATGCATAAACAATTATAACCAAATTTGTCAACTCGAAACAATATAATTCAAAACCCTCTTGAACATTGATATTTTTTTTTTCCTGAGAAAATTTATTGTACGCTTTATTAAACAAAATATCATAATTATTAAAAAACAATGCGATTACAAAACCGTAAGATTAATATCAGTTCTTCAAATTACAATTACAAATGACCACATTGTAATAGATAATCATTTTAACTTTATAACCTGATTTGTTCTCCATTCTATTTTGTTTAAAATATCTATGAATGATTGTAAGCATGCTCATCATTTAAAAATTGAATCTACAAGCAGAAAAGTGATTAGATTAATCTTTATAAGAGAACACTGAAGTGACCATATCTAAACTTACAAATAATTAGGCCTATAGATCATCTCTCCAAATTTCTTAATGAAGATGAAAGATTTTTAGAATGCAAGTCTTTCTTCCCCAAGTATCTCTTTTTTTTGGTAGTCATTAGACTAAAATGTGCTTAAATTAAGGATTAGCAAGATTTCTTTCACCCCCCATAAAAAATTGTGACTTACAAGAATCAGAGAAGTCCAATTGACAACACATATTTGAATACCTAAGCAACTACAAAAAATATTGTTTACTAAACACAAGATAAAGTCTTTGGCCCTTCAAATCCCTCTATGAGAAATTCATTTTTTTCATTTTCTTATTTCATGAAATAATCATTTAACAACCTTCGACTATATAAGTGCATCATTTTTATATACTCCTAATGTATATTTGCATTTTTTTTTTTACTTTTCTTGTATTTGAGCAAACCCAAATAAAAAATAAAAATATGAGATAAATTTATAGTTAGTCTCAATGTGTAAATTTGTTTATTGATTATTTTGCATATACTTATTTATTATATATTTTTTTGTATTTAGTTTAAGGGTTTGTTTGAGGCATATGCAACTTATCTAATAAGTTAGTTTCATGTAGCTGCTCTGCAAGTTCGTCACGTGAAAACAAACTGTCTGTTTATGAAAAAATGATCATCCTGCCTCTATGTAGTAATGTTGTTTGTAACAGAACTGTCATAGCTATATATTTGATACTTCATAAATAAAAATTCACTTCAGAACAGTACAAAATCCAGATATACACATCACTTGACAGTGAGTATCAAGATTACTAAAAAAATGAAAAACACTATTAAAATTACATTTAATAATATGATATTATTATTTTTAAAGTGCAGACGAATTATGTCACGAGCTACCCTGTTCTCCAGAGCTGCTATCCATTTTAGATCACTGTCGGCGATAGAATTTGCCGGATTGGCTGCCCATCGGAAGAACTCACAATTCTCTTAACCGTCTGCCCACCGTGGGCATCTGCAGAATTTTCTCCCGTAGTTATGCGCCTAACGTGACGTAAGCAGGGAAGTCTAAAGTCTGCAATGACAGAATAAGATCCCTGAAATCCTAGACCTCATCTTTTCTTAATGTTACAAAACGTAATCCATTTCATGACAGAGGTTGAAATTGCTAAAATAAATAATTAATTACTATATTTTACAGGCGTGAGGTTTTAGAGAACTTAGTATACCAACCAACATATTTGTCACTATAAGAAGAAAATAGACCTCGTAAAAAAAGGTTTTTTGGTTGACTGTAACCCACATAGAACCAACCTCATGTGCATCACACTTAAATATCTCCGAAAAAAGAGAGAAACTTGATTGTTTTCTTTAGAATTTTACACGTGACATCAATCAACAACGACTAACAGGCTATTCAGAAAAACTCATAAAAGTCAAACGTCTCATCATTGACCTCTCAAACTCATCCAAAAAAAAAGTGAAATGCAAATGAAAAAAAATACATTTACAAATAGCCTAAAAAGTTCAAACTATTAATATAAAATGTAAAGTACAAATTACTTTAAATAAAAGAAATATAGTACTAAATGGTCACTACATAGTAGTGAATAAATTACAAATACTCCTATCAACCTTTTACTAATGAATCCATAATTTGTTCCTTTAACTCCACCATTTCGCTTGCTCCTTCCCTCTCTATAGTACAGATAGTGGCATGATCATTCTCAACTCGTGACAGGGAATGCCCAAGGTGGTCACTACATAGTACTGAATAAATTACAAATACTCCTATCAATCTCCTACTAACGCATTCGTAATTTGTTCTCTTAACTCCACCTTTTTGCTTGCTCCTAACCTCTCTCTAGTACAGATAGTGGAATGATCATTTTCAACTCGTGACAGAGAATGCCCGAGGTAGTACTCAAACGCCTTGGGCGGTATATTCTCCATATCCTCGTCAACCCTATGAAAGTCAATGTCGTCGAATATAATTATTTAGGGTCATCGTGATAATCACAATATGTACCTGTTTGTGGAATGGGTAAGATGACATATCGCGGAGTATAATTCATTTATTCTTCCAAACTCTGAAAGTTCTCTCGATGACAATGCGTAAGGAATTCCTTTCATTAAAGAACTCATTTCTGTTGCGTGTTACATTGATAGCTCGCTTGACATTAGGTATGTTATATCTCATATCAATATAGGGTTTGAGATACTCTCATTGCAGTGGATATCAAACATCAACCTAGTAATATTTACATGAAATGTATTACATAATTAGTATGAATGTTAAAGTGAAACACGAGAGTATTTAGGGCTCAAGCGTACCTTCAGGAGGGTGTGGGAAGTTGTAGTGGGTGTTTTGCATTGCAGCTTTGAAAATTCTACTGTCGTGCGCACTACTCTCCCAACCGGGCATGACAAAAGTAAAACGCATGTTGAAGTCGCAAACGATTATGACATTCTGCGTAGGGGACCTGGAATGTCTGATGAATGCGATCTTCACATTGTTTGGAATTCGTGCATCAACGTGGGTTTCATCTATTGCTCTAATGATATCCAACTCAAATGAAAATGAGTTTTAAATGAACGAAATGCATTTTTAAAATAAAATGCAATCAATTTGAAATGTTACCTTGAAGAACGATATGTACCGTGCATCGTGTGAAATCTCAATAGGAGTCCGTTCGAACGAAGGATCAGTATGTTTTATGACTTGCAAAGATAAGAGCACAAGTGTCTTCAAACCTACTGAGAAATTCAGATGAGTGTTGAATCTTTCTATTGCTCCTTGCATTGACTCATTCTGGGATAATATGTAGATTGTTATCGCCAATACCACTCGTGAAGTCATCCTCAATGACCCATGAAGTCCATAAAATCTGTTTGGTTTCGCCAAAAGATCTTTGAATATCTCGTGTCTTATGTGAAACATGTTGTTGAATCTCATTCGGTGTTAAGCAAGCAGTTCCCTAACCCATTTGTTCCCGACATTTGAGGATGTCAAGCATGAAGAGCGGTATACATACGTGCTGTATTATTCGTAGATGAAGCATACGACTGCAGCTCCCCTTTTGTGTCTTTCTCTGACTGAATCTATTTAGTTGTCTATTCTACTAGTTGACACGAAAGCATTAATAAATTAGATGCAACCATGTCCCAAGCAACATAAATAACATAATGAACATTGTTGAAGCACAAATAACATAAATATTGAAATAGTAGTAACAATAGAAAATTCTCTCAAGCATATGAAATATTCATAGCATTATTAAAACCATACACCAACATAAATGTCCCAAACAGTTGTAATTGAAAAAGTGTCTCAAATCTTCAAGCGGTTGTAATAATATTGTAGGTACGGAAGCATTTTCGCCTCAGACATCTTCACGAAAAAATCTCTACGGGTCGGATCTTTAAACAATTCTATGGCAAACAAATACAACTCTTCTGAAAGTTCATCACTTGAATTAAGAATTTTCAGAACCGTATCCATTGAAACAACTTGTGTTGGGGGTTGGGGGGGTTGAGTCCTGCAAGAAGCCAATAGATATGATATCTGGGTTCTCAGGTAAGCAGCACCACTTTTTGTTTTTATTCTCAACTCGAGGATGCTTAGTACGACCAGTGGACTCAACTTCACGGGATTATGGGCTGGGGACTTCGCTGGAAACACCTGATTGTTTGACAGCTAAATTCTCGAGCTTGCCACGAAAACTTGTTTCACTAGGGGCACATGCATATTTGTCAGTCGCCACGAACCCTCCGAACTTTCTATCCAACTTGTCATCTAAGTCAGGTTCGAGACCGCTGACTTCAAATTTCTTTGCAGCAGACACCACCTGCAAAGTCATAACATATGCTTCAGTTTTAAAATGACAAATACATTAACCACTTTAAGGTACATGTCAAACATACTTACTGCAAGTCTTTACGCTCACCACTCCTCGGAAGCATCAATGGTTTGTTTCACTGGATTCCTCCCCAAACTCGTTGTTCCTCGTTTCAATTTCTTTCAAACTTTCTAATTATTCTTGAGTTGCATATTGTTCTTTAGTTGTATATTATCGTACTTTATGTCTGTATTTTTCTTGAATTATTTTATAATTTTTGTCAACGTTCTTTGTTGAAGAATGTCGTGAGTTTATTTCCAAGATTTATTTCTTTCAGACAAATGTCACAAAATATTATTTTGGTTTCTCTATCCCAGTGCGGGTGTAACAACTTCTTTAGCCATTGTATTGCTATGGTAGTAAGAAGAAAGATAAGTAAATGAAAATCCAGCACAAGCCAACAATCAACCACCCAACCCACATTCACCAGCCTAACACTAAACAATATGACCCAACACAACACAACCACCACCCCAACCCACAATCATATTCACCACCCCAACCACAACCACATGCCACAGCCCACCACAGGCCCCAACCTACGACCATAGGCCCAACACAGCCCACCACTCTCAACTAAAACCATATGCCCCAGCCCACAACCATACGCTCCAACCCACAACCATACACTCAACATAGCCCACCAACCCTAGCCAAAACCATATGCCTCAACTCACAACCAAAACAGCCCACCACCCCGAACAAAAACCATATGCCCTTAAGACCATGGTCACGACCAGCACAACAGTCAGAACCATAAATGTCCCCAACACTATTGTCACAATCAACACAAGAACCACTCACTACACGCCACAACCACAAGCAACATAACAACCAACGACATAACAACCATCGTCACACCACAACAGCCACAACCAACATAAGAACCGCCCACACCACATTCACAGCCAACACAATAGCCAAAATCACAAAAGCCACCAACATTATTGCTACAACCAACACAAGAACCACCCACCACATACCACAGCCACAGGTAGCACAACAACCAACACACCCTAAACCACCAGCACACCACAACAAGTACAACCAAAACAAAAACCAATCACCCCACATTCACGACCAACACAACATATAGAACCACAAATGCCACCAACATCATTGTCACAACCAACACAAGAATTACCTACCACAAATCACAACCATAGACAGCACAACAACCAACACATCCTAAACCACCAGCACACCATAACAACCACAACCAATACAAGAACCATCCACTCCACACTCACAACCCGCACAACAGTTAGAACCACAAATGCTTCAAACACCATCACCACAACCAACATAAGAACCAATGATCACACACCACATCCACAGACAACACATCCAACACACCCTAAACCACCAGCACACCACAACAACCACAACCAACACATGAACCACCCACACCACATTCACCGCCAGCACAACAGCCAGTACCACAAATGCCACCAACATCATTGCCACAACCAACACAAGAACCACCCACCACACACCAAAGCCACGGGCTAAACAACAACCAACACACCCTAAATCACCAACACGCCACAATAGCCACAACCAACACAAGAACCTCCCACACCATAGTCACAGGCAACACAATTCTATTAACCACAAAACACCACCAAGTCCACTGCTATAGCCACCACAACAACTACCCACCAAACCCCACAGCCAGCCCGACAACCAACCACGCCACAAAAACCACCAACACCTTGAAAACAACCAAAAGAAGAACCACTCACATCACATAATCACCACGACCAACACAAGAACCACCGAATCTATAAAACCCCAACAGCGAGACAACAAGAACAAACAATATAAGCCCGCCTCATCCATCTTGTCAACAAATTTATTGATCAAGGACCTATAACATCTGTCACCCACCCTCTCCTTTCATCCATAGACATAATCATATTGAAATCGCCGCCCACGAGCCAAGAATTTTGCATAGAGTTTCCCACCGTAACAAAAGAATTCCATAAAACATATTTCTCCGGTAACAGAGAGCTTGTATAGACAAAAGTGATTTAACCCTTGAAATCACCGAACTAAAAAAAAGCTTGGACAAACTGTGCATCATCAATCACTACATTGAAGGTTAGTTGAGCTTTCCAAAAAATCCAATTTTTATTAGAAGAATTGCAAAAGTTTATAAGGTGAGGGCACGAAGTTGGCCGCTATTAGAAGTAACAAAAGGAGGGATTTCATCAAAGCTCTTATTTTTTTTCTTCTTCCTAACATACTTCCGAATTATCCACTCATCTTCAAGGCATTTGAGATTCTCCTCAACCCTCAAAGAATCAGCAAATCCCCCTCCCTCAACCTCAACCTCCCTCCCGACCTCCCTCGGAGCCGCCGGACTCTTTTCAAGTGCAAGCAATTCCGGAGCAGCACCCCCAGAGACGCCGCCCTCCCCAGGAACTGCCTCAGCTAACCCCAGGTTAGCCCCCACCACTTCATCACCAACCTTAGATAACACCTCAATCGAATTAGAAATTGTCTTACCAGTAGGAGCCGTCCTTGCTTCAACCGGTGGTTTGCCAACCTTAGGCGGCAATTCAGGGTGAACATGAAAACAATGTGTAAGAGAGCACCCAAACAAACGACAGGAAGTGCAATAGGGAGGATGTCGTTCAGCCACAACCTGCCGCCAATAGCCATTGTGAGCCGAACCCACTCAAATCTCCTTTGGTGCTCTCAAAGTAATGTCCCGCTCGACGAGTACCCTAGCTGCAGACGGTCGAGTGTGAGAAACAGTCAGAGAGTCCATTTTCAAAGGCCTCCCGTACATAGACACAAGGGAGAACAGAATTTCTTGTTTAAACAGGTGATATTTCAGACTCGTAAAGGCAATCCAGATAGGAATGATGGACAACTCAGACCTGGGATCGAAATCAATGGATCACTTGAGAATTTTCATGTTACGGTTCTCAATACGCATATAATCCTCCTCATTATGCAACTGTATAAGAATATGACGGCCATCCAATAAACCGACTTGCCAATTGCCAACTAGGTTCATGCCCGCAAAACTCCTTGCGAATCACCTCCATCCAGGGATGCCCGTAAAGAAATTTCCCTACAAGCACAAGTCGACATAAAGCTGCTAAATCCAGGGTTTCAGCCTCGGAGAGGAAAAGTGCGGGCTTCCCGTTCTTTCTTCCGCGCGTTTGAAGGGAAGCTCACCACCATTGTTTAGTGCGTCATGAAATGACCGAGGGAAGAAGACGGATGAACTGCCGAGCCCCCGTGCCCTGCGGCGACGGCCTCGACAAACGATTCAATCATCGAATCAGAGGGGAGACGAAAAGAAAGACGAAGAAGAAGAAATCGCCAAAGAATCGCCAAACCCTAGTAGAGCGTCTATCGTCATATTGACTCAATATTATATTTACACACACACACGCACGCGTGCGCGCGCACACACACACATCTATATGTATTACATTACGTATGGCATAGTATTTACTGTCTTCTCATTTTTTCGCTTTGATACTTTAACTAAAAGGATTATTCTTATTTTCATTCCATCACTCTCTCTCTCTAGTGTACGCATGATCCCCAATGATGAATGTTTTTTTACTCTAATTTAGAATTGAAATGTGCTGGTGATTCGTTTGTTGTGATTTTCTTATGTTTGTGGACCTTAAATATTCATAGATTGTAGCTAAAGAAGTCAAATTAAATTTAGCTAGAATGGATTTGCGAATTTTCAGACTCACATGCGATTACTTTATCAATTGATTGAACTCACATTTTTTTCTCAGGTTGTTTTGGGTGGAGGCTTTAGTTTGACTTTGGCTGATAAGATTTTCTAGGGAAAATTTGAAGATTGGGCGAGCGTTGAATCATATTTTCTTCCTGTTAATATAAAAAATACGTCTACCTTTCATTTTAAATCTCAACTAATGGATTTATATTAGATTAATCATTTAAAATTTATAATTTTTTTTTCTTATTTTATATTCGACAGCTCTCTTTTTTTTTGTTTTGTTTTGTGAACATCTTTATTCTGGTTGGCAATATTGATAGATGAAATATTTTGTGTGAGAAAGAGTAGAGGAGTAATGGCGTTATGTGTGGAAAAATGAGATGATATAGGGAGGTTGAATTGCTTTAATAATTTAAGATTTTGGTTATGTATTTTGGAGTCAGAGCTATTTTTTGCTAATCTTTGTGATTTTTTTTTTCTTGCATTAATTTAGAATTGTTAGCTTTTGGATTGATATTTGGGTCCAACAACAACAACAAAGCCTTAATCCCACTAAGTGGGGTCGGCTACATGAATCCTTTTTCTCCATTGCGTCCTATTTAGTGTAGGAAAAATGTTTTTGTTGTGCTAAACTTTATAGTGATGTTGTTTCTTACAAGAAAAGTATATGTTATATTTTGTTTTTTTTTCTGATTCATTTATTTTCATGATAATGGTGTAGGATTGGATAATCTTATATGACAATGGCTACAAATAGTGCGCAGAAGTTAACAACCAATGATGCAGTGGCCTATTTGAAGGCCGTTAAAGATTTGTTACATGATAATAAGGAAAAGTACAATCAGTTTCTCAACATTATGAGGGATTTTAAGACTGAAAGGTCTTGAACTTGCTTATCAATTGTATTTGTATCAATGTTGTTGGTTGTTTTTTTTTTTTTTAAATTCTTGTTGGTTACAGGATTGATACAGATGAAGTAATTATGAGAGTGCAAGAACTCTTTAAAGAGCATCCTGAGCTAATCGATGGTTTCAGAACTTTCGTGCCTAAGGGCTACAAGATAAAGATTCCTGCGCAAAAGAAGCCTGCTGAGTTCCAAGAAGCATTCATATTTGTGAGCAAAATTAGGGTACTAATCTAAAAGCTTATGGCTTTTTTGGGTTCAATTTTTTTGTTTTTATTTTAAAAAAGATATTTGTTTAGTGTGCTTTTTACATGTTTTAATTTGTTATTTCTAAATCCAAATTATTATTTTTTTCAATAACACCCAAGTAACTTTTAAGTTTTTTGATTATTTTTAAGAACAACTATATTTCAATCAAATATGTCAGACATTCTTTGTTCCAAATCAAAACATAAACAAAATAAAATAAAAATAAAATGTTAGAAATTAAAAAAACAGAAGTCATCTTAAACACCACCTTAGTTATTTGCTAGTTTAGATTATTTACCTCAATTTGCATTCCTAAAGTTTAATTCAATCACTTGTCTAATTGCAGAGTCTATTTCAGAATGATGAACATACTTATAGGTCATTTTTGGATATTCTAAACATGTATAGAATGGAGATTAAATCGATCTCTGAAGTTTACGAAGAGGTATGTAGTGATCATTTAATATTATGTGGCTATATGTACTTGAGGTTTGAATAACAACTATATCTTAATTTTATTATTTTCTAGGTTGCATTGCTTTTTAAAAATCATAAAGAACTATTTATGGAATTTTTACGCTTTTTACCTGATGCCCATGCCCCTTCATCAACTACTCAAAATGCATCACCTGATAGACCTTCAATTAGCAGTGTCAGGCATCCTTCCATAGAAAAGGTATTCCAATGAGAAAAACTTTTATATTAATACTCAATAACTATATTGCAACTTAGATTGGTTTTACTTAACACAGCATTTGTTTAACATGTTTTCTAAACTTGAAGGTAGAGGACAGAGATAAGGATGAAGAACATGAAAGAGATTACACAAATAGGGGCCTTGAAAGCGATAAAGATAGAGAAAATGAGCCAATGAATAGAGAATCTCCAACTGTCTCCAAAGTCGTGGCTAATCCTATAGTTTCTTTATCAGACCCAATTTCAGATCCTGATTCCTCAGAAGACTGTACGCCTAGCTATTGTGTGCTGCCAGAAAGTGTAAATATTTTATACCATTTTGCTTTTTTTCATTATTATTTATGTCAATATTTATGAATTTTTTTAATAAATTGCTATTGAATTGCAGCGCCGTACACCTCCTGGCCGTAAAACTAAACTTGGCTCATCTGTTCTAAATGATGTTTATGTTTCGGTGGCATCTGGAAGTGAAGATTATTCTTCCAATCACAGGGAGAGAAACCGATATGAGGAAATATTATTTAAATGTGAAGATGACAGGTTATAAAATTTCCTTTATTCTATGAAAATCTTCTTTTTTGTATCTTTTTTTGTTGGTTCTATATCATGGTTAATGATAATTTCTTATTGTAAAAAATTATTTCTGCCATTTCAAATGGATCTTTGAGAGGAAGGATTTTATTAACAATCACATTTTTCTTCATCTGTTTACTATTATGACTTCAGGGATCTTTTATCGTCTGATGAATTTTGGTTGCTCATTTTATTACAGTGCGGTGCTAAAATTCTCATTTGTTAATTTTTAAAATTTGTGCTTGTATTTAGATTTGAGATGGATATGTTATTGGAGTCCGTAAAATCAACTGCTAAGAGAGTTGAGGTATTGCTAGAGAGGATCCAGCATAAAATCATTAAACCAGAATCTCCATTTCCCATTGAGGATCACTTAACATGTTTGTGTTCATCATTATCATTTGCCCTGTGTGCTTATTTTCATATTTAACTTAATTAATTTTACTAATTTTGAATCCTACCCTTTTGATAGCTCTAAATTTGAGGTGCATTGAACGGCTATATGGCGATCACGGCCTTGAAGTGATAGATGCTTTGCGTGAAAATGCTGGTCTTGCATTGTCTGTCATATTGACCCGTTTGAAGCAGAAGCAAGAGGAATGGTCTATGTGCCAGACCGACTTTAATAAGGTCTGGTCTGAGGTTTATGAAGAGAACTATCATAAATGGCTCAATCATTCCAGTTCATGTTCCATGCAACGAGATATGAAGAGCTCAAGTCCAGAAGGTACTTGGCTGTAATCTTCTTTTTGAATGTTGAGTGCAAGCACAATTTTGAATCTTAGCTATAACAGAACATTCTTACAAAAGAAGGGTCTGTTTGAGGTGGCTGCAGTTTTCTGTAAAGTTTGACTGTCAACTTCTTAAGAAAGTTGCGATGTGAATTTTATTTATATATATATATATATATATATATATATATATATATATATATATATATATATATATATATATATATATAAAAGATTTACATACTTACCACTCAATTCTTATGTATTTACATATCTAACACCTAGACTTCAATTTTCTCATATATGCCACCTTACCGAATGAAAAGCTATATTTCATTTTTAAAAGTTAAAATATTGATATTTTTGATGTGATGTGAAAGATTTGGGTGATATAAATGTGAAAGCAATGTTTAGGTGTTAGACATGTAAATACATAGGAATCGAGTGGTATTTATGTACATGCCTTTTATTTTTTCCAAAAAAAAAAAAAAATAACATCTTTCTCATAGCCACCACACTTTAACATGACTTATTGCAAAAAATTTCTCACCACAAAAATTTCTAAAAACATAAAGAAAATAATTCTCCAATTAGAATTGTGGTGGCGGAATCAAACTCAATGCAGGCATAAAGCTTGCCCTAACAAACCTCGAGTTACTTAAGATCTATTGAATTATTAGAATTGCCTGTTCTTCGCAGTTCCATTAGCTGAGATTGCAAAACTTTGGGAGAGGAAGAGGAAAGAGGATGGCGTGGTTCTTTCTCTTGCTGCTGAAAATCCGAGACCTATAGTTTCTAAAACAGAGTTTGAGCACTTTAACCCAGATATCCAAGGGACCCACCTCAAAAACATTTCAACTGGAGAAAGTAGCACGGATACGGACAACTTTTTGGAATCTGAGCTGGGTTTTTCTCAATCTCCTCAAACAGAGGAGACTGATAGTGTATAGAGTACTAATAGTTGTGCTAAAAAAAGCTCATTCAGAGCGGATGTAAATATTGGTAGAAGAAGGTTTGGTTTTTAAGAACAGTTTTTATAATGCTGAGCAACTTGTTCCGCCGCCCGACAGCCTCAAAGGCACCCTGGTAAGTGTTTCCATCTTCATCTCCATCTCCATCTGTGTTGAATGTTAATAAGCCTTTTGGAAGATACTTTTATTTTGTTTTGTTAATATTTTGATTTGAAACATGTTGTTTTCGCATATTTGATTATGATATGATTATTTTATAAAACACTCAAAAATATTTAAAAGCTATTTTGAGTGTTTTTAAAAACTTGTTAATTTGTTTTTAGAAATAAAAGATAAATATATCTAAAAAATATTCTAAACAAGCATATGTAAAAAAAAAAAAACCCCAAGTTTAAGGGATAATTGCTTTATAAAAGGTTTAGAGATATTTCAATATTTGTATATACCTGCATTGAATCTATGGTTGAGGTTTGCAATATTTATGAAACTTGACCTATTTAAAAGAAGTTCTGAAATTTATTTTGTTTGTGATAGCCTCATTGAAGTGTTCTATTTTGCTTATTATTACGTCTCATATGTGTTGTTTGCTTTTGTTTGTTTCCTTGATGCTCTGTTCTCTATTTCTTGTTTAAGTTTATATCTTTTTACTCAGTTATTTATATTTGTCAAGGTGAAATTTTTTAGGTGCTATTTGGTTTGAAAATATTAATATTGATTCAATGGAAGTTCGAGTTTATATTTTTGTTTGCTGGTTATTTATTTTGTTTTTATTGAATAGCGTGATTGTTAATTTAGATGTTTTTGCTTTGGAAGATTTACATGCATACCACTCAATTCATATGTATTTACATATCTAACACCTAAACTTTAATTTTACATGTGTGATCTTACCTATGCATTTAAAGTCAAAATAGTGGTATTTATATGTGATATTAAGGATTTGGGTCGTATAAATGTAAAAAAGTAAAGTTTAGGTTTTATATATGTAAAACACAGGAATTGGGTGGTATGTATGTAAATGCCCCTTTTAATTTTCACTTGTGATCAGTTTTGGCTCATATCACTAAAGCTTGGAAGTACAATACTCACGTTTAATTTAAAACTAAGTAGGAGAAATCTATACTCAGTTGCAATCATCTATGAAGGAGAAAAACCACTTAGCTCCTCTACATGAGGAATTGTAGGGGGGACCTCAACTGTCATTTATATACTTAGCACACAATTCTAGTGTATTTAAATATCTCGCACCTAAACTTTTATATCTACACACATAGCACTCAACTGTTTAATATCACATCAAAAGTAGCACTATTAGCACTTTTTGAAAGTCAAACACACCTTCTTTTCATTCATAGGTTTAAATCATTCGCGTGCTTTGTATGTTAATTTGGAAGTTTCGGCATGAGATATATAAGTGCACAAGAATTGTGTGCTATATATGTAAATATATATTTTTTTAAATCTTAATATGGAGTTTAAGTATTTTTGCTTTAAAACTTTTATGAAATGTGGTTCTATATTTGTCTTGTGGGCTCTCTCACCTCACATCACAAAGGAAGATGCTTTCCGATTACGATGTCTTAAGCATAACTTCTTATCTACTCTTCTTTGCTTGAATGATAGACATAGTCCCTTTGGAAGATGGGACATCATCTTTTCTCAAAATGTAAATTCTAGCTTGATTAACTTCTTCGCGAGAGAGCTATAGAACACCATTCTTAATGTTTTTTTATTTTTTTTACGCGATAGACATGAACTAACTACACTTTAATTTGTTCGCTCAATATTTGTCTTGTTTTGCTACATGTTTTCCAAAAAGTTGGCATACTCTCCGGCGAGTTTATTAAGTTTTCGGGTAGTGATGGTTTATATTTGGGCATCATTCTTCACTTTTGAATATTTACGTTGCACGACCTATCTATTTGTTATGGTTGGCAGAAACATATATTTGTCATTGATTTTTTTAGTCATTTAATGGCATAGCCATGATATTATCATACAATCTTCATCATTCTAAGCATCAAGTTTTGCATTTCATTACTTCAGATCAATACTTAGCTGGTGATTGAGTTTATTTTACTTTTTGAGAAAAGTTTGAATTAAGGGGCATTTACATACATCTCATCCAATTCCTATGTATTTACATATCGAACATTAAAATTTTGCTTTTTGCCATTTATATCACATCAATAATGCCACCATTTTAACTTGTAAAAAGTGAAATACACCTCGTGCATAGGTAAGGTGAAAATTGAAGTTGATGTGTTAGATATGTAAATACATAAGAATGGAGCGGCATGTATGTAAATCTTCCTCGATTTAATTGTTACCATTTCAAGTAATTATTTGCTTTGAATTTATATATGGATTTATGAGATCTTCAAATGATTGATGAAGTATTGTTTCTGAAGAGTCTGTCTATCATCATCGTTGTCTTCTCTGACTTTACATGTAGGATGGACGAGACAAAGAGTTGATGATTTGGGATATTGACGCGAAGCTAGAAGAACGTAGGTGAACGACAAAGATCAAAACACAACAAAGTTGGGAAGCGAAAGTAAACTGAATAACCTAATAGCTCTGATACGATGTGCGAAATTTTGTATTGATCTACTTGCATCTAATCACAAGCAATCATGCAATTTTATACAAGTTGCATGTAGAGCAAGAAAGGAGATAATTTCATGATCTGTGAATTACTTTTGAGTGTTTGAATGTTTCTTTTAATCTGTAATCTGATCATAGTCTATTGAATATGTTTTCTGTTAATTCTAAAGATATTGAAAGGTAAATGAATTTTTTCAAAGGCTATGATCAGATTACAGAATTATTTTCTTTGCAAGTCTGATAATTATTATGTTTGGGAAAGTTAATATACTTTTATTTGAAGAGAATTAACTCAATATTTTGCTCTTTTTTTTTTTTTTTTTGCTAATTATCGTCTTTATGCTTTATAACCAAATTTTTTCATATTTTATTTGATTTTTTATATAAAATATGCTGCCATATTTGCATTTATTCTGATAAGATTTTCATTTTATTGCAATAAGCAAGCATAGAGCATACGCATTACATTCAACCTGATAAAAAAGATACAGTACACAAACATCATCTCATTAATTTAAGTGGCAACAAAATAAAAACATATTAAATATATAAAAAAAACCATAGCATTTTTGCATCATTCCATATGACACATAGTAGGCTGCTTTTGCTGCTTTTGTTAATTTTTTCCTTTGCTGACCTTTGCCTGCATCATATAAACATAGAAAATTTTAATTACTTTCTCAAATTATATTTCATTAAAGTTTTTGTATTAATATATATATATATATATATATGTGTGTGTGTGTGTGTGTGTGTGTGTGTGTGGGTGCGCGCCGATTGGCTCTTTAGTTGCGGCCTTTGGTCCCTCTGGCCAAGGCTTCGAATCTCATCCATTATGGTTGGATTTGAATAGCACGCCGGACTGGAAGGGAGGGGGTCCGCTCTTCGGTCAGTTCCACCAATAGAGTTGATCGGCGGTCTCCGACTGTTGATCAATCTTTATGTGTGTGTGTGTGTGTGTAAATATATAAAAAGTATATGACATATATGTAAATGCCCATTATAAGCTATCCCTAAAGTGTTATTGGTGTGAAAAAAAGTTATTCTTTTTAAAACAATTTTACAACACTTACAAAAACTTTGTAAGAAAGTTACTATCTTCGTAACAACTTTTCGATCATTTTAAGTACCTGAACCTTCTTTGTTGGGGCACGTGGCTTCTGTTCAGGCTTCTTAGAAGCTGAAGACTTTGGTGATGAGGGCTTCGGCTTAGCTTCGGCCGCCTTGGTTCCCAATCCTATCGGGATTTGGGAACCACCGGGTCTCTCAGCCTTCATCGAAGCCATTTTAAATTCGCTCTCTAAGAACCTCGAACAATTGTTTTTTTAAATTTAAGAGGCTTGGAAGAAATCGGTGCCTTATTTAGGACTATTTATAGAATGAAATATTAGGTCTCATTGGCCCGAAGAATCATATTCATTGTGACTTCATCATAATGTATTCGATGTCGGCTTTTCGAATCCTCGTGTTTCATTTGTTGTGTTGAGTATATGTTACATATCTACTATTTAAACATTCATATTTATATATATGCCCCTCAAATCTTCAACATCACATTAAAAGTAATATTTTAAAAGTCAAATAATTATTTTTTTGGTATTTACACTTACAACACTTTGGTGTCGTAAAATAATTAATCAAAAACTATATTTCATTTTTAATAAGATAGAGAAGATTCCATTGGTGTATTATATGTAAATATCAATGTATAAGGGTTAGATATGTAAATACATAAGAATTGTGTGGTGTGTATGTAAATAACCCTTCAATTTATTGCTAATCCTAACTAAGGGAATCAGATTCAAAGACAATAAAACAATGGAGCTATTGATTATTGGAGTATGAGGCCATGGAATCAAATGCAATTAGAAAAGGTTTATTTCATAAAGAATTAGATGCCTGAATTTTCATCCACCATAGGGAATGATAGAGTTATATATATAAATGCATCCAACATATAATTATTTATATTTGCGCCGCATTCCAAGCTTAGTTGGTAAAGCATCTGTTTTGGCAGTGTAGGTTCCTCTGGACTGGGGTTTGAATCCCCCCAGGTAACTTATGTTATATAGGGGTGGTACTCGACCTGACTGGTTGCGAGATAGGGGTGGTTGGCGGTTTCGCTCGTCAATCATCTTTAAATCTATATATATATATATTTATATATGTATCAAATATATGAATAAGATTATATAATTTTTTTTAGATATATTTGTGTTAATGATTTGATAGTATTATTTATAGATAGATAAATACTAGTTCCTATGTATTTACATTTTATAATATCTAAGTTTTGATTTTTATATTTATATAACTTAAGATTTTTATTATCACATTTAAAATATCAATATCTTAATTTTTAAAAGGAGAAATGTGCATTTTCAAGCAAATGTAGTGTGCTATGTTCATAAAGAAACCTAAAATTATAGAGTAGGTAATTGGACATAACCTCGTTCCGCCCCTTATTATATATATATATATATATATAAATTAAAGTTTTTATATATGAAAATACTAGAATTTTAGCGATATGTATACAAATATTTCAAATTATATATATAATGGGTTTTAATTGTTATTTTTGAATCACGCCCAAAGAGTTAGAGTCGAGTGAAGAAGAGAAATGAAGAGAAAGAGAACAGAATGAGATTTGAATTTTGGTAGGAAGAATCGAGGAGAGGTGAAGTCCCTTTTAGTCGCATTTTTGTCACGTACATATAAAAGTGTGTTTTATATAATTACATAAAATGAGGGAACGATTATGAAAATCATTGTTAATATCATTAAGATCCTAACTGATTGTATAGATTTTATGTTATATTTACATTACAATTTGAACTTCAACATTGATGGTAATTGACAGGTCATGTTGCTTAAAGTCAACCGACTGAGGTGACTGGTCGAATGATGTCTGTGTTTTCTGAAGTATTTGTTGGTCGGTTGAGATGTTAAGTTGCATGACTATCTTGCTCGTTGTCTATTGGCATGGTGATGCAAATATGGGAGGCATTGATACAAATCTGGGGCGATAGGTGCAAATCTAGAATGATTTGATCAACATCTGGGAGGAATTAATGCAAATCTAGAAGGAATTTGAATTCACGGAGAAGTTTTGGAAAGTTCACGTTTTTAGAAGTTAATTATTTAGATTTTGTTTTTTTATATTAGGTTTATTGCTTTCGAAATTTGAATTCCTAGTTATGACTTTCCCGATTTGATGAGAAAATATATTTATTGCTTTCTTAATAAATAGTTATTGCTTTCCTAGTTAGGATGGGAAGATAGTAATGTAATTTGCTATTTAATTGAGTAATGAAAAAAATAAGACATCTTTTTTTTGGTTGCCTATTCCGCTTTCTTTCAATTATTGTTGTGAGTCTTCTAACACTGTAGAATGTATCTATATTCACCATCTATTGAGATCAATGAGATATTGAACTTGAGGGAGCGACACCAATTTGGTATCAGAGCCCCTCTCTTGAGTTCAACGAGATATTGAACCTAAGAGTTAGGCATCAATTTGGTTTTCCTGCTTCAAGGAATTCAAATATATCATGCCGCTACAAACACAAATCACCCAACTGACATCTGCTCTAGAACAACTCATTCATAGATTGGATAAAATGGAGGAGCGCCAAACCCGAGATGAGTTTGTGCCTCATGATAGGAGGATGCGTGGGCGTCCTCCGGAAGCTGAAGAAACAAAATACGAAGCAAGCGACCCCGAAGAGGTAGAGTACTTGGGAACAACTGATTTGCCCAGTTGTGTGATTCACCGAGTTCTGACGGGTACTAAGAAGAAGATCCAAAATGTTAATCTTGATTGGAGGCGCACCAAAATTTTCCATACTTAAATGGAGCATGGCGGTCATGAGTTAAATATAATAATTGACAATGGGAGTGGAATGAACGTGATTTCCAATGATGCAGTGGAACGCTTAAGTTTGAAAACTGAAAACATCCCACCCCTTATCAAGTAAGTTGGGTTAATGAAGTTAACCCCATTTTAGTTATGCATCGTTGCTTAATGGGATTCACAATGGGAAAACATTATTCGGATCAGTCTCGGTGTGATGTGGTTCCCATTACCGTTTGCCATTTGCTATTGGGTCGACCTTAGCTCTACGACAGAAATGTAGCGTATGACCGGTATGCCAATTCTTACTTCTTTAAATTTAATGGCAAGAAATTCATTTTAGACCTTTTACAGATCTCTGAATTTGAAGAACAACCAAAGCAAAAAAAGATAGAAGCTGTTATGGTGCTAACCACTCGGCAATTCACTCAAGCTCTCAAGGAAGAACAACTAGTATTATTAGTATTGAACTGAGAGGCTAAAAAGGATGACGGTATTATCCCCAATGAAATTATGAAGATGCTAGAGAAGTCCCAAGACACTATGGCCGAAGAGATGCCAAGACAACTAACCTCAATCGAGAGGTACAACAAGTGCCGGCTACCACAGACAAACCGTCTCAACAAGACAATTATTTGTGTCTCTAAAAACACATGCCCAAGGGATGAAATTGCATCAATGCTCGATCATCAGTTCGTTACAATTTGCAGGAATGATATTACAAGTTCTTAGTCTAATGAAAGAATCATCTGAATTCAGACTCTATCTGGTTGCAAGCATCCGAACTCCAACGTTTTAACCCACATATTTTTGCTACTTGCCAGAGTCAAGTTCCTCAGGGGAGCCGTCAATTGATGCAAATATTGGAGGTATTGATACAAATCTGGGCGCAATTGATGCAATCTAGAAGGATTTGATCAAGATCAGGGAAGAATTAATGCATATCTATAAGGAATTAATGCAAATCCGGAAGGAATTTGAATTCACGGAGAAGTTTTGGAAAGGTCACGTTTTTATAAGTTAATTATTTATATTCCATTTTTTTATATTAGGTTTATTGCTTTCTAAATTTGAATTCCTAGTTATTACTTTCCCGGTTTGATGGGAAAATTATATTTATTGCTTTCTTAATTCCTAGTTATTGCTTTCCTACTTAGGATGAGAAGAAAGTAATGTAATTTGTTATCTAATGGAGTAATGAAAAAAATGAGACAACTTTTTTTTTTATTGTCAATTTCACTTTCTTTCAATTATTATTGGTGAGTCTTTCAATACCATATAGCGATTCTACATTCGTCATCTCTTGAGATCAATGAGATATTGAACTTGAGGGAGCGCTATATCTCATTAATCTCAAGAGATAACGAATGTAGAATCACTCTACAATGTTGGAAGACTCGCCAACAATAATTGAAAGAAAGTGAAATTGATAACAAAAATAAGCTATCTCATTTTTTTCATTACTCCATTAAACAACAAATTACATTAATATCTTCCTATCCTAACAAGGAAAGCAATAACTAGGAATTAAGAAAGCAATAAATATAATTCTCCCATCAAACCGTGAAGATAATAACTAGGAATTCAAATTTCGAAAGCAATAAACCTAATATGAAAAACATAGTCTAAATAGTTAACTTGTAAAAACGTGAACTTTCCAAAACTTCTCCGTGAATTCAAATTCATTCTGGATTTGCATTAATTCCTTCTCGATTTGCATTAATTGCTCCCGGATTTGGATCAAATCCTTATAGATTTGCATCAATTGCCCCCAGATTTGTATTGATGCCTCCCATATTTGCATCACATGGTTGACCAGAGCAATGATTGTGAGGCTGTCATTCGATCCAGATGCGGGGTCGATCAGCTTTTTTCATCGAGTGAGCCGTGTCTCATTTTTCGTTCTGCTCGAGTCTTTCGGGGCTCGTGTCTCACCTGCCAGGTTGGTTCGTCATCTCGGTCTTATCTACCAATCTTGTAAGGTTTTTGATGGATTTTGTTGCAGCAAGTGCGGGTATCCGTCAAGACTCCCTGTCATGTTGATTTATGCCACACTTTATCGCTGAAGAGCTGGAAATCATTTCCAGAGGTTGAACCAATCTTGATCGTTAGTTAGTTTGAGATTCGAGCTCGTATTTTTAGTGTATAATATATGTATGTATGTATATATATGCATGCATGCATAGGATCACCGTTTATTCATTATTCGCACAAATCTCGATGTAACATGGACGACAGTCACTGCACCGTTTTTCTTCATAGCAAGAATTTACCTTTCCTCGCGACTGATACCCCTCTCTCTATCCGAGCAAGCGCAACTTTTTCGCAATCGATCCAAGTGCGGAGTTTGATCGAAAGACATCTGAACATTTTAATCTATTTCTGCTCCAATTTCTGGCTTCTCGATCCGTATCCATCCTCTCCTTCGTCCGTTATTCGCCATCGCCAACTAGGGTTTGTGGTTCTTGTTCTCTGTTGGATCGCTTGTTTAAGGGATGGAGCCAATGGATATAGTCGGGAAGTCAAAGGAGGACGTATCTCTCCCAAAAGGTGTGTTTTTTTTGGATGATTTTTTCTTTCATGATATTCTTGCATTCTCTGATTGTGATTTGGGAAACTTTTTCAAGATTTGGGGATGATTTTAGGTTTTGAGGATGAAGAAAGCCAGCGTTTTGTATGAAATAAAATAATTTTTTTTAATTGCATCATTATGATGAGCCTCACAGCAAGTATTTGGGATTTGTTTGATGAATTTTCATTTCTTTTACTTCATTCCGGTTTTTTTGGAAATCTTGTTGATGAGCTGAATCCACGCTATTTTTTTATTTTGTTTGCACTAAGTTTATTTACTTGTCTAATGTGGCAACTCTTTTTTAATGCTTATTATACGCAGAAGTATCAACCAGTGAGGTGTGTTATTTTAGGTTTGAATTTTGAAGGCAGACTAATGGAAGTGGAAGTGATGAAGGATGTTCTTCTAGGTTCAGGGTTTAGAAGTTGGACTTTTTGGGTATCTGGTGGTTCTTTGGATTAGGATCCCTTTAAAATTAGGAAGATTTACATACACTCCAATCAATTCATATGTGTAACATCCAAACTTCAATTTTTACATACATGATTCCTTACTTATGCATGAAAAGGTGTATTCACTTTTTAAAAGTTAAAATGGTGGTATTTTTGATATGATAGGAAATGTTTGGTTGGTATAGCTGTGAAAATTAAAATTTAGGTGTTATATATGTAAATATATAGGAATTGGGTGATGTGCATGTAAATGCCCCTTAAAATTATGGATTTAGTAGGAATGGTATGTTTATATTGAAAAACATGGTTAATAAAGCAAGCATGTTTGTATCTTATTTCTTATCCGGCGGCTCATTGATGGCTCAGTGACGACATGATGCGATAAGGTGAGACGAGAATGATGATCGCCATCTTGGCACCGGGACTTCATATAAGAGAAGGGGTAGAAAGAGTGCTACTAATCATGTGGGTGAGAGCAAGGAATAAAAATTTTTTTAGGTTGTTATAGATTGTTTTGGGGATTATCATTTTTGGACCTTTTGGTTTATTGTTGGGGGAGTAGAGGAGAAAAGTGTATAAAATTAATTGAAAAGTAGTGTAGTATTATGAAATACTTGATTTAGCCTTGCTTATCTTCATCAGTTGAGTTTAATGAATATGAATTTTTTTGAAGTTCATGTGCCAAAATATTTGACTGTGGTGAGCTTGCAAAAGAATTTATATTTCATCATTGGATTCAATCATGGTTTCATTAAATAAGATATAGCATATCAATGCTTCGATCTCTTGAATGGCTCCTATGATTTTTGCTTGGTATTGATAATGCTAAGTTCGATAGCTATACCTTCACTTTAAGATAATGCATCATAATCCTATTTTAATTGGATAATTGCTTTAACGAAATACAAATTGAGTTTTTGATGCAAGACATCGTAGGGTTTAGTTTCCTAAAGTAATTAATTGATGCTTTGAATTAAATTCAAGCACTCCAAAATTTTGAATACATGCTTAAGTGAACACTATTTTAATAATTATTCACTTTCTTGTGATGAAAGAAAAAATACATTGAAACTCATTTTTTGATGACAATTTAAAGATCGTTAAGTTGGAAAATTATAAAAACACCACACTTTCTTCACATCACAATAAAAATGCAAGCTATTGTTAACTTGGCTAAAAATAATTACAAATTATATAGAATAAAAAATAGCATGGACATACTTTCGAAAGAAAAATAAAGAAAAATACATATAGGGAGATTACATTCCCCTAAACATTGGTAATAATTGCTTGATCCAAACTCAAAAAATTCAACGTCTAATTAGCATTTAAGTTTGAGAACAATTAAAAATATCATCACATTGAATCTATTATTTTTCTTGCACTATTCGTTAATCTGGGTATGAAAGATTCGATTATGGATAGGGGTGGAATCAAGTAAAATCGAAAATAGGTTATGTGTGGTCAATTTAGAAGATCGTGCACTAATGTTGCATGTCTGTAGTAATTTCGCACACAATCAGGATTCAAATGTAGAGGATTTGTGTGAAGATGCCACTTGTTTAGCTGCATAATTCACAAGCAAATCGTGGGAAGTTAAACATGGGACTAGCTACATAATCACATTTGAGTAATTACGTGAATAAACTATTGGCCAATAGAAGGTCTAAATAGAACTAGATGACTTAATGCACAACCCAATAAAGTCTAAATCAGCGAACCAGTGGTTGAATAAATTAAGAATCAAGCCATTCCAAAGTTCAAAGGCTTAATTGGTCCATGGAAATTAACTCGAATATTAGCCCCATTTCCATAGGATCATCATCGTAGGTGTTCACATCAATAACCTAAAATTGAAAATAGAAAATCACATAAAAAATAACTAAACTGAAAGTAATGTCAAGATCTCCATTAAATCTTCTTAACTTGAAAATGTTCGGCTCAACAAATTGAACATGATATTCAACAAGTAAATCATTGTGTGGTTGTTGCAGTTTTTGCAATCTAATCCATGAATTATCACATACATTTTCTTCAAACCTTTTTATAAGATATCTCTTGATTCTCACATCAACAATGAATATGATTTTATCATCCACGGTGGTTTTAGAAACAAGATACATAAACTGTTTGGCAAAGCATTGGATTTGAATTCACATAGAGATTGAAGAGAGAAGAAGCTATGATATTGGCAGTAAGTTCATGAAGTTAAATCACATTAGCTACATTGAAGACTGTGCTGGTATTAGCTTGAAAGTTACAATTTATAAACATTTATTCTAATTCATTGCGTGAGTTAAAATGATTCAGCTTGCCTTGTGTTTAATTTTTTAACTATTCATGCAGGAATACTAAGATTTCACATACCTCCTATTTACATTAGTAATGAAATTATAATTCTCATAATCAGTAGACAATATCCTACAATTATTATCCTGCATGCTATGCCTATCTTGTATAAGTGGTTGTTCACATTCATTAGATCTGGACTTCATTAGAATTTCAGCATAATCTATAGTTTTTTTGGTTGAAATCCTGCTACTCATTCAAATAGACTCATGCTATTAGGTGTATTAGCAGATGAATTGCATACAAATTGAGTCACAAGTAATTTTAATCCTTAATCAGATGAATGTTTTTTAATTAAACATCATAAAATATTCCCCAATTATCTATTATTAAAAACAAGTTGTCCATTAGGTTGTGGATTGTAAGTAATTAAAAGTTTTTATTAAGTTACCTTTTTTCCACTTAGTTTTTTAGTAATAGCTTATGAAATTCACAATCCTATCTCTATTATACATAATGGTTTAAGGTGAGACATATAATTTAAGTATTTTATTGAAATATAATTTGGCTATGTGAGATGCATCAATAATTTTATTGCTTTGAATGAAGTGAGCCATTATAGAAATGATCTATCAGTATAAAAATAATTAATGTTGTGGTTCGTGCTTATCCTAAAGTAATCTATATTAGTATCTTCTTGGTATTGCAAGGAATGTATAATTGTATGTAGAGCCCAACATTATTCTCTGCTTTTTTTTTGTCTAACAAATTTTGTATTGTGAGTTGATGTGCATTGCATATATTTTCAAACTAGGCTAGTAATATATATCCTCATTCATGGTTATGATCTTCTCTCTGTTGAAAATTTTCATAATAACACCAAAATACAATTCAAAGACAAAACGAAATTTCAAAGATGAATATAAAATACAAAGACTTTTATTAAGTAATCTTGAATCATAATTTTTACACACGTGATTTACCAATCAAAATTATGATTTATCTATGGTTAGTCCTTACAAATTACAATTATAATATTCTTTTTGAGTGTGATTAAAGTTTATCCCCTTAACTTTCATTATATGCAAAATAATTGCAACTTTAATGCATCAACCATCTTATTTTCAGTCTATCATGGGATTTAAGGACAGGTATTCTCTTTTAGTCTACTTAGCATGTTTATGCTTTGATTTCTTTTGTGAAGTTAGATAATTCAAAACTTGGTGATCATGATAAAGATGAATTCTTCAATAAAAAATATTGTGCCTCTACTATGAAGTTGCACAAGATTTCTTATTATAATTTGCTCGATTTTCATTGTCCCATTCAATTTCTCACTAAATTATACAATGGAATGCTCCTCTTGACTTTAAACTCCATCAATTTCTACACTAAGAAATCACAAACATTTTATCAAAATCAGCCATTTTAATTGTGCGCTTTTGTATTTCTTCCCTTAATTTCATTAAAATTACAATCTACACATTTTCTTTGTCTAACTTGGTTTATAATTTGTGCCATCATAATACTAATATCTTAATGAATCATCTATAAAATGCTTTCTAATCATGAAAACTAAGAGTCTCATGAATATTAGCAGGTGCTGGCCAATTATTAAATGCCCTAGCTTTATTAAGATCAATGTATAATCCTTCAAAAGAAAAATTAAAAGCCAACTCGAGTACAAAACATTTTTTTAGATTATGTTATACTTTTTTTTTGTTTGTAAAGTCTAAAACTTATTCCAAGATACACCAAATGACCATCTGTTGTTTTGATATTGACCATAATATCTTCGATGGTCTTATCAAGAAAATTTTATTTGAAAGGTCGTAGATAATTATTTTTAAAAATTCATCGTACTAATTGGTGCTTCAGTAAATTTGAGAAGCATCAACAATTATTCATGAAATTCATCTTTGATATTAAAAATAAATTTTTATTCATCATTCTCTTACATTCTTACTTGAGGATAAATACATGTCACATTAAATTTAGAGATGATAACCAAACCAATCATCATGTCTAATATATCATCCAATTATGGTATAGAAAATTAATCTTTTATGATAATTTTATTGATTGCTTGATGATCTACCAAATATCATCTTTCTTAAATATAGGCAAAGCAAGAGCAACATAAGGGTGCGTAGTCTCCATAATAAATCTTTTCTGAGTATTGCATTACAATGTCTTTTAAGGCTCAACATGTTTAGTTGAACTAACTCAATGCCATTTTGTATATCTGTATGATAACAACTAGAAGCCTTTATCCCATTACGTGGGGTCGGCTATATGAATCCTTTTTCTCCATTGTGTCCTATTGACTGTCATATTTTCATTTAAATATGCCCGAGACTTTTTAGGTCTAACTCTGTCTTTCTTAACATAAGTTGAATGTAAAACATCTACACCTAACCGAATCATCAAATAGTCGACATTTTGTAAATTTGTTAGTGACTGAAATTCATCAAGTTGATCAGTAGGGCATATATCTTTAAAATTAAATAATATTGGATTTATATTTTTAAGCGGACAAAATCCGTCATTACAATAGTCATTAAATCATAATTCAATACCTCTTTTGATTCTTTTATTCAAAAGCATGCTGATTCAAAGTATTTATTGGTTTTAAATTTATCTTTCTCTCATTATTTTTGAATGCATAAGTATTAGATCTCCCAGAGCAAGTAACTTCTAAATCATACAACTATTGTTTATCACGAGATGAATAAGAATAAACATCTTTGTATCATTTAAATAATAATATTGATTACCTAGGCTCCTTTATCTTGCTGTGGGTTTGGCTTAGGTTTTAAGCTCATGCTTGAAATAAGTTTGAAAAATAGAACTTTTATTCCATCATATTAGGGTTGTCAATGACGATTCACATTACATTGAAAAGATAATCACCTAAAGCATCCTCATAACTACTGATCTCTTTATCATATTTGGGTGCGACGTCATCCTCATTAATTTAGTGGCTTCTTCTTACACATTAATATGAAATTTTTATCAGGGCATGTTTTATCAACATGCTTTCGAATAAAACATTCTTTCATAGATAATTTTGTTCTAGATGCAGCAGCAATAGAATTTTTTTTTAGTGTTTTTAGTAACGGTTATGCTACTCTCTTTAGATGCAATGGGTGTAATATATTTAATTTAATAATTTTGACTAAATGATGCACTTTTGATAAATGTATTAACTGCTTTAGGTGTTGAGAATTTTGACATAAGTTTAAAATCCAATGCAAGTTGGAAATCATGCTCATGTGAGGGAATTTAATGTGTTGCCTTTTTTGTTTTGATACGACGACTCAAACCTAAATCTAAAGCTCATTATGTTATGTATCTTTAGTAGTTTCAGATGCAATAACAAATTTTCTAATTATTTTATGTATGTATTTACAAGTTTTGTTTTTTTATTTTAACGGATTACATTCATCAAGCTATCAATCATTGATGTATAACACATATTTTTGTTTAAGCAATTCTTTATTTCCAACCCCAATAGTTGGAGTTTCTTTACCCAAATTTTCTTTCTATTTCTCCACACCCATCTACTACATTTTAGCTTGTCCGATGAGTTTTAGTTTTGCAAATCCCACATGTTATCATTTGGCATAATTTTCTATTTCACGAAATTATTCATGTACATTACCTAGTTAGAAAATACCTTTGGATGTTTTCCCATTAAAAATTAAACAATTTAATTGTAACCTTTTTCAATTTTTTCATCATCCCCATTGTTGAGTTGATGCTCATGATGGCTATAAGCTTCAATTTCGTTCATTCTATGTGATTTTTCTTGATTATTCTGTCCATGTTATTATTGCAAAATTTAATATGGATGCCCATGCTTTGATGGCTTAATTCAGTGATCGCATTGCAATAAACTCTGGCATGATAAATAGTCCCACATGCGCCATGATTGTCTGTCTTATTTCATGCGTGAGCTTTCATAGGTTTGATGCTTGGAAAACTTACCAGCATACCACACAATTCTTTTGTATTTACATATAATGCCAAAAGTTTAATATTTGCACTCATGACACTTTGTTGTCATAAATTTGTACTGAAACAGGTGTAAAGGATAGTGATGATGGTATTTTTGATACAATGTTAAAATTTTGAGTGGCATGTAAATATGAATTTTTAGTTGTTAGATATGTAAATATATAAAATTGTATTTTTTGTATATAGATGCCTCCTACTTATTCAAGCATCGCAATTGCACGTAAATCCGAAGTCTTAAACCAAATACCAATATCATTATTTTGTATACAATTTTTATTAAAATTTTATATTATGCATCTGTATGAAATTTCTGGTAGAGATAATGGGTATGTTTTGAACTCCTATCATTGTAGTTGGGAATGCGAATCACATGGAAAAAGACATAGTTAATGGTCTCATTATGAATTATCATGAGATATTAAAGAATGAATCTATCTCTTCTTTGAGAGGCACATATCTTATTAGATGGAAAGTTTAACCCTTTTCTATGTGGCTCTATTTCTAAAATTCACAATTATGGAAATGACACTTAAAAGCTTGTAGGACTAAAATGCTTGCAAAACTACATTTCTTAATAGGGACATGTACATAAATACCTCCCGATTTCTATATATTTACAAATCTAACACCAAAGCCTTATTTTTTACATTTGTACCACCCAAATCTTCCATATCACATAAAAATAACATTTAGAATGTGAAATACACCTTTTAATACATAGGTAAGGTGTCATATATGTAAAAATTGAAGTTTAGGTGCTAGATGTGTAAATACATGAGAATTGAGTGGTATGCATGTAAGTAAATGTTCTTATTATCATTGTGTTGTAAAGTCGGATTTGAATGCGTGGATGCTTTCCTGATTGTAGGATAACTTTGCCGATTGAAAAACTTAATATGAAACGAATTCGTGCTGTCTTTTCCTGAGAATTAATTTGAAGTCCTTAAGTCATTTCTTTTTGCTTTGATTTGTTACTTTGTCTATATCGGTTTTAAACTTGAATGCACTTTTTGATTTGTAGTTTTACATTGTGGTCTTGAATTTAACTTTGAATGCAATTTTTTGATTTTTTGATTTTTATTTTCACTAGTT
Source organism: Papilionanthe hookeriana x Papilionanthe teres (assembly GCA_022702705.1). Lineage (NCBI taxonomy): Eukaryota > Viridiplantae > Streptophyta > Magnoliopsida > Asparagales > Orchidaceae > Papilionanthe > Papilionanthe hookeriana x Papilionanthe teres. The sequence goes on along the minus strand of CM040430.1, from coordinate 3,508,210 downwards.
CATAACGAGTAATTTTTTTATGCTTTCTTATCACATATCTGGTCATATATGGTGTTTAAGACTTGATTGTCCCAATTTGCAAATTCTACAATAGTAATGTGTGAAATTGCACAACTAACTTGAAGGGTAACACGAGAAAAGAGAGTAAGGTGTCATATATGTAAAAATTGAAGTTTAGGTGCTAGATGTGTAAATACATGAGAATTGAGTGGTATGCATGTAAATAAATGTTCTTATTATCAGTGTTGTAAAGTCGGATTTGAATGCGTGGAATCTTTCCTGATTGTAGGATAACTTTGCCGATTGAAAAACTTAATATGAAACGAATTCGTGCTATCTTTTCCTGAGAATTAATTTGAAGTCCTTAAGTCATTTCTTTTTGCTTTGATTTGTTACTTTGTCTATATCGGTTTTAAACTTGAATGCACTTTTTGATTTGTAGTTTTACACTGTGGTCTTGAATTTAACTTTGAATGCAATTTTTTGATTTTTTGATTTTTAGTTTCACTAGTTCATAACGAGTAATTTTTTTATGCTTTCTTATCAAATATCTGTTAATATATAGTGTTTAAGACTTGATTGTCCCAATGCGCAAATTCTACAATAGTAATGTGTGAAACTGCACACCTAACTTGAAGGGTAACACGAGAAAAGAGAGTAACAAGGTTCCTTTGATTTTTGTATTGCCTAACAAAGTGAATATTTTCATTATCATTATTTGGGAATGTGTGGCCTTGAGATTAGTGATATAATTTCAACTCCTTACGCTTAGTATTGCTCACATGTAGGAGAGTTCTCATATATTTAGAAGTCTCAGTAGCTGTATTTGCATGTATATATTAATGAAAATTGCTGTCTTATTTGTCTCAAAAAATATGGGGGGCATTTACTTATATTCTTCCAAATTCCAATGTATTTACATATCCGTTTACATTTATATCACCCAAATATTTCATATCACATAAACCATACAACCATTTTAACTTTTAAAAAATGGAATGTACCTTCTCATGTATAGGTAAGTTGGTATGTATGTAAAAATAGAAATTTAGGTGTTAGATATGCCAATCTTTCAAAAATATATTATGAACAAGTTATAGAGTCGTTCAGTATTAGTTTTCTTTATGTAACATTAGGTGGTGAAATATTCATCTAGTGGATAAAATTTCTGATTAAGAATTTGCACTATTTTCAGCAACTATGTTCAAAATAATTAAAGAGATGCTCCCGCCTGATGTTCGTGTAGCAAGGGATACTCAAGATCTTCTTGTTGAATGTTGTGTTGGTATGAATCCAGCTCTAATACTTTTTTTTTTTATTGTCATTTTTCTAATCTAATATTAATTTAGTCCTTTAGTCCTTTGTTCACACATTTAATCAAATATCAACCTGTTTTATTCCCTTTATAACATAATATATATAAAAATATATAATATTTATTTAAATGATGTACTATTCAATGTTGGTGCAATTAGTTGCTAAAATTAATTAATTAAATATTTACATAGACATTACTAAATTGTAAAAAATTGGGGATAAAATAATGCTACACCTTAATGTGATCTCTCTCTTATAATTTGAATGAAATAAGCAAAATTTTAAATATATTGTTCGAACTTATTGTAAATGAGATTGCAAAGCTTGTCTTTCTATCTTGCTCTTATAAACCTTCCAACGTTGACAGAAATAAGCAAGTGTTAATTTTGAGAGCGGATATGGTCTTTTATTAGCACTTGAACCGTATGCAAAGCACCTAGATTTTAATAGTATAATGTTGTATAATGATTCATCATTTTCCAGCTTCTTTTTCCCTTTTGTTTTTCTAGGGACTTTTACATGCATGTCTAACAATTTTTATCTATTTACATATATCTTAGCTAAACTTTCATATTTACGCACATAGCACTCGGATCTTGAATAGCACATAAAAATAACATTATTACCATTTTTTAAATGTGAAATATGTATACATTTAGAACAAAAAAATGTTATGTTCATAAATATGATAGTTTAGATGTGAGATATGTAAATACATAATAATTGTGTGCTACGTATGTAAATTTCCTATTTTTTTTATACATTGTGACAGTTATGTAACTATCCAAGTTCTTCACCGTTAAACTGGTTCTGCTTTGGTGGTTGCAGTCCAAAGTTGTGTTCCTTGGCTGTGACAATTGTGTCTCCATATCAGAAACTTCTAGTGCTTTTTCTGACATTCTGTTAAATGATCGATCAATAATTTCTCCTGTGTTTTATTATCACCCTCATGATTAACCTTATCTCACATATTTGAATTTTTCAATATTTTTTGTTTTTTGCTGATTAAATTTTTGCTTTGTTCTCTTTTTTTCTCCTCATTAGAATTCATCAATCTGTTATCTTCGGAGGCCAACGACGTCTGTAATCGAGAGGACAAAAGGACGATTGCTCCAGAGCATGTTCTTAAGGCATTAGAGGTTGATTCCTCTCACTTTTGCCCTTATTGTCTTCTCCTTGCTTTCTTTCTAATCTTATAAAATTTTGGGGCATCTACATGTACCACCCAATATTTATTTGGTTTACTTCTTACATTTATACTATTCAAATCTTTCATATCACATCAAAAAGACCATTATTATAACTTTTAAAAAGTGACATACACCTTTCCTTGCATAGGGAAGGTGGAATATTTGTAAAAATTTAGGGGCATTTACATACATAGCACTCAATTCTTATGGATTTACGTATCTCACACCAAAGTTTCCATATTTGCAAGCAAAGCACTCAATTCTATCGTATGACATAAAAGATAGCATTAATTACCCATTTTAATATCAAATTCACCTTTTCATACATAGGCAAATTGCCATGCTTGTAAGTATGAAAATTTAGGTGTGAGATACTTAAATTCATAAGAACTTTTATGTATGCAAATTTCCCATAAATTTAACTGCAAGTACAAAATGAGTTGCCACTCTTACATTGCCAAATAAGCCAAAAGTCCACTTTTAAGATTAGTGAACCGTCCCAACAAAAGAAAGGATAGAGGTAATTGAAACGAGAAGTATTGAATGCTATTAATTTCAGTTTTGAGACCTGTTAACAAATATTTGGGAAAGAACTCGCCGGAATCGTTTAATATATTTGTGCTATATCGTTTATGTTCTATGATAATATGATTAGGCTTTATTTAGGTTTCTATAAATTATCATCAATTTTGTTATTTTGATCTTTTTTGGGGGTATATTGTGAATCTTAACTCAACTAATATTTTTATTTAGTATATTTTTTTGTTTTTTTGCAGCTAATTTGGCTTGGTGGTTGGGTGTTGTTTTTAAAGATCTTGATTTTAAGGCTTAGCATATATTATGAGTGTGTGTTAGTTTTTAGTGATCATTAGAGATGTTTAGGAGCCATTTTGGATTGCTTTTAATTTTTAATTTTTAATTTTTTGTTTTGTATATAACTTTACCTAAAAAAAAAACATATTTGGTATGTTTTATCATGTTTAATTGTTTTTAAAAGTAACTTTTAGATGTTTGAGTGTGTAAAAAAAAAGATAATTTATCTTTTTTTTACATACATAGCACTCCAAACATTAGAATTTACCTATATCAAACCTAAACTTTGATATTTATGTATAAAGCACTCCGTAATCTTTCCGTTTTCTTTGCCCTTGGTTTGGTAGAGAGGTGGAAATGGCACCATAATTTCTTGTCTTCCTCTCTCTCACCGTTTCTCCTGTTTCTACTTCAATGGGTGCCGTGGCAAACTGGATTGTTGGCCCAATCATGGACAAGATCATCAACACATGCTCTGATTACCTGCAAGATCACTGCAAAAGGCTGCGAGAGAACCACCCCAAGGTCCAATCTGTTGTCTCTCCTTCCAATCATTCCTCCCGATATTGACCAGATGTCACAGCCGGACCACGATGACAAAGGTTTGGAGTAAATGAGCCAAATCCTGAACTCATTCATACTTCTGAGGAGCAGAAACTCTCTTGGGGGACTACGCAACTGGTTGATGTGAGAACTCTCCTGACTTAACCAACTCGTTCAATAGTGAGTGTATGATCAAAAATTGGGTACACACTTCGGCTTGGATGCTTTTTGACATTCTCTTCGAAAAAAATCCTTCAAAGCTGCTTGAACCTTCCACTTACAATGAAAAACTTTATTCATGTGACCATACTAAGAAATTCTCATATCTGAAGAAAGGGCAGGTTCCAAAGAATCTATGTGCTTTTTCTAAGCTCAAGAAAGTTCTAGTCGCGGATCCTGATATTGACCAGAAAGTCACAGCCAGACCACGGTGACAAAGGTTTGGAGTAAATGAGCTCTCGACAGTGAACGCACACTCCTTTTTCGCGATCTCCGACGTGCTGGCGAGCATCAGCAGCAGGTGGAGAACGGCAAAGAAAATAGAGCGATTTCCACCTCTCTACCGGATCAGCGGTGAAGAATACGGCAAAGGAAAACCGGAAGATTACGGAGTGCTTTATACGTAAATATCAAATTTTAGGTGTGATATAGATAAATTCTAATGTTTCGGGTGCTATGTATGTAAAAACCCCAAATTAAAAATATAAAACATGCAAAAATATATTTAGTAAACAAGTTTTATAAAATAAAAAATAAAAAACAAGAGTCATCCTAAACAAACCTTTAGTTTCTTCATGAATATGCGATTTATAAAAAGCACAGGCTCTTATGTTTTGAGCATATAAGCTCCAAATCAATGATGATGATGTTAATGATGATGACGCTCATCTCTAGGTTTTTAACAAATCGAATTATTTTAAAAGAAAATTTTAAATGCACGGTGAGACCTTTTTCGTCAGTCCAATCTAACAATATGTGATGAAACAGGTTCTTGGCTTTGGAGAATACATCGAAGACGTATATAGTGCATACGAACAACATAAGCTCGAGACACTGGTACTCATCTTTTGCTTTTCGAACTTTATAATTTATGCACTTATATATCCAACACCTAAACTTCACTTATTTACATTTATACCGCCCAAATCTTTCATATCATATCATATCTCAAATACTGTCATATTAACCTTTGGGGACATTTACCTGCATACGAGCTAGTTCCTATCTATTTACTTATGGAATGTCTTAGCTTTGCTTTTTTTCATTTATGCCACTCAAATCTTGCATACTTTAAAAAGTGAAATACACCTTTTTCTTGCATAGGTAAGACGACATATACGTAAAAATTGAAGTTTAAGTGTTCAAATATGTACATACATAAGAACTGAGTGCTATGTATGTGAATCTTCCTTGAACGTTTAAACTGTAAAATACATCTTTTCATGCATAGGTAATGTGGTAATGTAGTATGTAATGTGAAAAGTGAAGTTCAAGTGTTAGATTTGTAAATACATAAGAAATGTATGTAACTCTTCCTAATATAACATTTGTAAGTTTTTATATTCATCCATTTGACATCTCAGGATTCTCCCAAAGGTGTTAGATACAGTGGAGTAGAGATGACAGAAGAGGAAGCTGCAGCAGAGCAGCAGAGAATGTTTGCGGAGGCTCGAGCCCGAATGAACAACGGGGCCGCCCCACAGAAGGAACCCGAACCGGATCGCGGGTTCGACTGCGCTAATGCCGATCAAGTATGACAAGCAAGCACGGCTTTCTATAGCCTGCGAAAACTGGAAGATTATGACTATAAACTGCTAATGTAGATAGTGGTAATTACATCATTAAATACAGTGATTAACTCAACATTAATAGTATTGGTTATCACTAATTACAACACACCTAACAAGCTAGAAATGGCAGTATGTTCTTCTTCTGTGTTTTATTGTTTGATTTTGTGCCAGATTCAGGTATCTATCTGATACCAGTTGGTTGCTTTCAGTATTATTTTCTGGGTATTTTTTAATATGTTAAATTTCATATTTACAGTCATACCTATCAAATTCTTAACATCACATCAAAAATATCACCATCAATATCTTTTTACGAGTGAGATATAGGCTTTCATGCTTACCTTTATTAACCCATGTTTTCAAATAATTTATGAGTTAATGCCATTGAGCTTTTGTATTAACCCTTGTTGTACATAACAAGTAGTATATATAGGAGAAGAAGAAGGTTGTAGCAATGTATGTTTAGCATACGGATTGGTTCTAGCAATGTAATATTGTCCCTCAAGTTGATGTTTTGTGGAAGAACTGTCTGCTTGGTGCGAAGTTGATGAAATTTGCATTTAGATAAGGCTCTAGTAAGAATGTCCGGTGGATGATCGTGGGAATGAATATGTTAGATACATGGTTGGGGTGAATGTGATAATGGATAAAGTGATGGATGATCTTTATATGCTTGCACATGAAATATAGGATTGTTTGCAACGGAGATGCTTGAAATTTAATCACAATGAAGTGTTTGTTTGTTGAGAGGAACACCAAATTCTTGAATCAGCCTTCTAAACACTTGCACAATGATGAAATGGACTCATGTCATGATTTGACACTAAATAGGACGCAATGGAGAAAAAGAATTCATGTAGCCGACCCCACTTAGAGGGATCAAGGCTTTGTAGTTGTTATTGTTGTTGTAGCCTTCTAAGCCATATGATGTTTGTAGTAGCAATAGCAAGAGCCCTATACTCTACTTCCGTCGAGGAACATGCCACTGTCGATTGTTTTTTTTCACGGTCCAAGAGATCAATGTGTCGCCCTAGAAAGAACACACAATGGTGGTCGGCTTGTAATCAGAATGTCATCCACATAGATAGATCGGAACAAACATCCAATTTTGTGAAATGATGATTTTATTAGTGGTAGGATTGTACCATTTGTAGCCCTTATGTTGTAGAGAGTAGTCGAGAAAAATTCATTGGATTGACTGAGGTTCAACTTTGTGGTTGGTTTGAGGTTTTCTCAATGGGGAACATGCACATCCAAAAGCAAGAGTATGGTTTATGTGGGTGGGGATTTACGTAAAAGTTCATATTGGGAGATATAGTTGGTGGTTCTAGCAGGCATTCGATTTATGAGATGAATCACCGTTAAAAGAGAATCGATCCAAAATTTGTATGGAGCATGAGCTTGAAGTAGGAGAGCACGAGTGGTCTTCGTAAGGTGTCTATGTTTGCGTTCCGCAACCCCATTTTGTTCGGGCGTGTACGGACAAGACTATTGGTGAAGAGTGCCTTATGTAATGAGGAATTGATTTAGAGTATTATTATTATATTCGCCATTGTCGTCAGATCGAAGAATTTTTATATTGTCATTGAATTGAGTTTGAATAAAAGTAATGAAGTTTTAAGTAATCATTTGGTGTTTGAGATTTGGAGTGCGTGAAAAAGACCCCACAAAAATGAGAGAACTCATCCACATATGTAACATAATATGTGTATCCTTCATAAGAAGAAATTGGGGAGGGACCCTATACATCAATATGTATAAGCTCTAATAGTTTGCAATTGTCTTATAGACGTTACAAAGGGTTGTTTATGGCTTTTAGTAATATTGTAAATGCTACAAAAAATAGGAGCAGATGGAATATGTTGTGATTGATGCTTGAAGATTGTAGTGACAGTCCGGATGAGGATGACCCAGCCTTCTATGCCATAACTCGGAGTAGTCTGCGTTGGAGATAGACATAGTTAGTGCTTGTTGTGTGATAGTTGAAGATGGGATGGAGTAGAGACCATTAGAGTTGGGTCCCCGAAGGATCATTTGGTGAGTATGTGAATCAAAGATAGAGAATCCAGAGGATTCAAATGAGACATTGATGTTGTTGTCTTTGGTTAATTTATGAATAGATAATAAATTGTGAGATATAAGGGGTGTATGATGTCTTCACCCTTATGTTGAATCAGAACTGCTCGCCCATTGCCAATAGTGACTTGTTCGGCGCCATAGTAAGGAGTTGCGGTTTGTAACTGCTTGGTATCTGATGCGAAGTGCGTCGTTGCTCCTGAATCAAGGAATCACTCTTTGGAGGTGTCGCAAGGGCTTGAGGAGGAACAGTGGGTTGATATTCCAGATTTGCGTGGTGCCAACATGTGGATGGCGAGTGTCCTAATTTATTGCATATTTAACAAATGACTAATCGATTGGCCCGCTTACCACCCCTAGATCACATGCATCTGATCTACTTTGTTTGTTGATATGATGCAACTTGTTCTTCAATTGTATCACTCTCAAACGATTCGTGGGTTATATATGTCGTCCCAGGGTGTTCCATATTTCCGCAGTAGATTGTAGATGTAGGATGTGAGTGGGAACAACAAGACTGATGATGTAATAGATGAGCAATGTTAGGTTTTGGCAAATTAGCTTCCATAACTGAAATTGAGGATTCTCCACATTGTTGTCACCGTCTCCTTGTAGGATTTCAGCACTTGGAATATTGATGGTTGAAGATGGTGGAGGGACGCTAATAACTGTTGGTGGTGGTGACTAGAGGTGGTGGGCGAACAATGGTGACAAGTGATCTTCGACGAATGACTAAAGGCAGCAGTGTCCAAACTTTGTTGTGGTGGCGGTGGTTGGTGGTTCGTGGTCGACGCGATGTTGACGTCAACAAGAGGCGAAGGCGGAGTCGACGAATGATGGTGATGGTGACCGACAAGACTTTGCATAAGGTTATGTCAAAATAGTCCCTAATTATCTAAAAATTGAATAATAATAATAGGCTTTCACTAAGGCTATTTTAGTTTGAATTTAAAAACTTTATTAATTATTTTGTCACTTTTATAAATTTTAAGACTAAAAATATCCCATATAACTATTTTAAAGATTTGCATTTTAATAACATATCAGTTAGATAACATGCCTTGCGGAAGTTTTCTTTTTTCCCTATCTCCCCACACATGACATCTCTAATAAAATCAACGGTTCTTATGAACTTCACAGTCCTCACCATACTAATCATCGTCATCTCCGCGGGTAATCAGAACACCGTCCCTCCGTTTAAAACCTCCGGACCCATTCGGCCACAACCCTAGCCTCCACATACCCGAGAAATGGAGAACGGGAGCTACATCTCCGGCGATCGCCGTCCTCAGGTCGGCGTCGCAGTCTTCCTCCTTAAATCCTCCTCTATTCTCCTTGGCCGCCGCCTCTCCCCCGTTGGCTATGGAACATTCGCCCTCCCCGGCGGCCGCCTGGAGTTCGGTACTTCCCTTTTCTTATCTCCCTTTGATTGATTAGGGTTCAGAAGCTCTTTGGCAATTCTGTTTTCAGTTTGGAAGATTTACATACATTCAACTCAATTCTTATGTGTATATTGATCTAAGTCATGTTATTGGTGATATTATGATGTTATTATGATAAAATAATACCACGTACTATCAACAATGCATAAAATACTAACCATCCTAATTACGGAATCCGGATGTAATAATCTCTCCCATAAGTGACTCGTGAACTGAGTTCAATGAGGTCACAAGCTAAGCTGAAGTTAGCCCCGACTTGACTAATGAGCTCATGAACTGACTGAAGCAGGCTCATGTGCAGACTCAGGGACTGTTTGGGGCAGCTTATAAGTGCGGGGGTATTTTGGAAACACAGCAGTACCGTTTAGATCTCACGTTTTGTCCGCTTATCCAAAAACACAATTGAATTTTTACACTAAACGCAGGCCGCGGGTCGAACCCTGCAGTCCCACGGGTCGCGTTTCAGGATAAGTTGTTTATTTTGAAGCACACAAGCTGCCCCAAACACACCTTCAATCTCATAAATTAAGCTCGAGTTTAAACTCGATAAAATTAATCAAGCTTGAGTTCGAATCGAAAATAACTCGAGCTCAACTCGACTCAATTATGCCTCTAATGCAAATTGCCTTCTTTTTATCCACTTTAAAGGAGAGAGCTTTGAAGAGTGTGCGAGGAGGGAGGTGAAGGAGGAGACGGGGATGGATGTGGGCCGGGTCGATGTCTTGACAGTTGTGAACATGGTGGCCCAAGATATTGCCGAACCAACCCATTTTGTTACCGTTATTGTTCGGGCTGACATGGTGGACTTGGGCCAGGCCCCTGTTAATTTGGAGCCCGATAAGTGTTCTGGGTGGGCTTGGTATGAGTGGACCGAACTTCCCAAACCATTGTTTGGCCCTCTTGAAGATCTTTTGAAGAGAGGTTTCAACCCGTTTTCAGCATCTTGCCTAATGTAGTTTGATTTAATTTTTTTGTTAATTAAGCTTTTGTTCTCTTTTAAATTTAAAATTTGTGTCAGTGTATTATTATATAAACTGTTTTTGGATTGGGTTAATCTATATATATATTTAAAAAGATTGGTCGATGGGTGGAACTACCAATCAATTCCTTGGGCTCACAATCCCGCTAGGTTTCGGATTGGACCCCGTGAGTCAACCAATTCTATTACCACCTCTATATGACGGACAACCCGTCTAGAGATGATTTAAACCCCTGACCTGAGGGGACTTACATTGACGAGCAGATGTTCTACGAACTAGCCGAAGATGTGATATATAGGCGTTTTTGTGTGCCACCCAACATAATATAACATTTTAACAAAAAATTTTCACTAAAAACCTTATAAGAGCAGGCGGTTCTAGGCTTTAATAGCCTTAATTATGCTTGTTGCATGGATAACATGAGCTACTTTTATTGATATAATAGCATACTTTTTCATTACTATTTTTATTTTAGCTCAGGGGCAGACCCATTTAGTAAAAGAGACCTTGCAAAAGGGTATATTATATTTTTGAGAGCCAAATGATAAAATTTATCCACCCTTACACTTGGTATTCTCTTTATTAGGTGTGGAGAAGAATGTAATATATCCTTTTGTTAGGTCCTTTACCAAAGCCCTATTTGATTCAAAGATCTAAACCTTGCTCCACTTCGCGATTGGTGTGGCAATGCAGCAAAATTATAATTTATCTACATTTTCAAAAAACTGCAGCTAAAAGCTATATTTTATAGGATCTTTTTAGTCCTAATAAACCCGTAGGTGCCTAATTTTAGAGAAATTTCTGCCAATATGACGGTTCCAGCCGTAGGTACCTCTGCATGGGCTTCGGGTAACCAAATATGAACTGGTAAATACATAATAATAATTCCCCCAAAACAAATCTAGCATTCACTGCATTAATGCCCACAAAAAAATTTATATACATATATTGAATGACAACATGCCATTAAATGTTTCATAAAGATAGTGATTTAAAAAGAATACATAATCCCATAACAGAGAAGTCCTCAATTATAATCAAGAACCCTAATAAAAAAAAGAAAAAACAAAGACATGATCTGAGGAAACAACAATCCATAAAATTCCATCCACAAGAAGATCAGTTGTGCATCATACAAATCACTATTTAACATATAAGCTAACAACATTCATTACATGCTACCAATAGAATTAAAAATCATATTATGTATCATGTGGTGAAGAAACTCCATATCTTCTTACCTATTGAGGCATTATGCTTCTCGTTCTCTTCTTCATCCTCGTCCTCGCTTCCAGAATCCCAATCTGAAGGAGTGCCTTCCGTATCGCCATCAACTTCATCACCATCTTCAGCAATCCGCTCACCAAACTCGGTTGGCTTGACGAGAATGTCATTATCACCATCGGCTTCATCCGCATCTTCGGAAATCCGCTCGACGAACTCGGTCGATTTGATGATTATGCCGTTATCTCCACTGGCTTCATTCTCGTCTTGAATGCACTCGATGAACTTGACTGACTTGACGATGATGCCGCTGTCATCAACTTCATGGCTTTTGTTCTGATAACATAGAGAAAATTATGTCAGAAGGTAGGGGGTTAATGGTAGTCGGTAGAATTCTCTATTGTGGAGGAACATCTTTATGTCCTTTAATCTCCTGGCTCTAGAGTTATCAGTACATTCTTCATTGTTATACAAATTTGGCATTTTTATAGGGAAATTTACAGGCATACCACACATTTCTCAACTATTTGCACATTTAACACCCAAAATTGATATTTTGCATTTTTAAAACCTTGCTGTCATAACTCTATGCATGAAAAGGTGATATTTCACCTTTAAAATATAGGGATGGTGATATTTTTCATGTGATGTTAAAAATTTAACTGGTACGTTCGTAAATATGAATGTTTAGGTGTCATATATGTAAATACATAAGACTTGCTTGGTATGCATGTGAATGCCCCTTTCTTAAAAGGAAAGGAGCTGCTTGAAACAACCAGCAGTAACATCATGCAGAAATATTACAATTTTTCATAGTTAAATTCATCATCATAAAATTAGACAAACAACGAGAATGTGCTGCACAATCTCTTAAGAAAAGAAAGAGCATTTACATATATCCCACCTAAACTTTCATATTTACACACATGATATTCAATTTTTTAATATCACATCATAAATAGCATTTTTATCACTTTTTAGAAAAAGAAATACACCTTTTCATGCATCAATTTAAAAATATTACATAAAAATGCGTCACGCGTACGGTTTGGCCCTGCCATGCATTAAACTATTTGACTTTATATGTTTAGTGGGGTTGGACTGTACACATGGCGCATTGTGATCGGATCGCTGAAGATGGTGAGCATTTTAAAATGGGGGCATTAACATACATTCCACACAATTCCTATGTATTTAGGTATCTAACACCTAAAAAATAGTACCACTTATACACCTATTCATGCATTGCTAAAATGTCATAAATGTAAAAATTGAAATTTAGGCGCAAGATATGTAAATACATATAAATTGAGTGGTATGCGTGTAAATCTTCCTAAAAAAACAAGGCCGAAAGAAAATTAGTCTGTAAGCATACCTGAGAAATTTTTTCCGATCGAACTTCAACAGCATTCGGAACAGCAGACTCGTGCAGAACATTTTCCGAGTTATCGAAGGAACGAGAAGGCTGCGGATCATGGAATGAGTTTCCTTCCGCAGCACCGCCATGACCGCCACCCTCCTCTGCCTCACTGCTTACTAGTTGACTATTTTCCACGTTATTGCTTACAGGTTCACCGCTCTCGAGCTTATTTCTTACTGATTGGCCACCCTCAATACTGCTTTCTGGTTGGTCAATCTCCACCTTATTGCTAACTGGTTGGCCATTCTCCACAGCATTGCTTTCTTGCAACAGTTTAAGGCTCTCAGTAGTATTTGCACTGAAGAAAAAACAATGGAAGTCCAATTAAAATATGGTAATGCAGTCTTATTCCATCTAGTTCCTGTGTATTTATTTACATATCTAACCCCGAAACATTACCTTTTTACAATTATACTAACTAATCTTTCATATCACATAAAAAATACCAGCATTCTTAACTTTTAAGTAGTAAAATACACTGCTTCATGCATAGGTAAAGGTGGCATGTGTATACATAAGAATTGAGTGATATATATGTAAATCAGCCAAAAAAGTATCAAGCAATAGTGCTCCATGTCCAAGTCTTTTTGCCTCATGATTCACAAACCTACAAGAGAAGGTGCTTAAATGAAAGAATTCGCTGCTAGCAAATACATTATTGACATAATAACAAAGGAAGTGCTTAAATAATTGCAATAAGCATAATGATTCAGTGGCCTTGTGACCAAACTATGGTTACAAGGGATAATTATAAAACAATAACAATCATTCCGTCCCTTCATTATAGATATAGATGCCAAACATGATAAACTCAAAAAAGCAAGAAGCTTATCAAAGAATATTTGATACTTACACAGTAGACCGTCTCAGATTGTAGCGCTTCTCTCCAGGAGTCATCGGTCGTGAAGAAGTTTGCTGCTTTTTAGGCCGTCCCCTTTTTGACACACTCGGGGAAAGAGATCCGTTGCCCTCGGGTTCCACTTCTCTCGTACGCCTTTTCCTCCCTCTACGGGTTGGTGCTGGATCAGCTTTTCCAGAAGCATCTAAGTTCTCATTAGGAATGTTTTCAGAAACTTTGGCGTCACCACTTCGTTCCTCATCGACCAACGTTTCATAAACATCTCCAAGTATAGCTTTTGCATCATCAACAACAGACTTCACCGAGCGGGTTCTCCGAATGGCCTTAGATTTCGCTCTCCTGCCGGGCTGACGTTGCTGCCCCTGCTCAGAGGGTTCCGGCGATAAATCCCTCTCCACATGTATTGTAGATCCTTCCAATTCATTATTTGTGTCATCCGTAACTGTCGGAGTCTTCTGTGAGCTATTATCTAAGTTGATCTTTGGGATATCCATGGAACCATTTGCTCCATCAAATGAAGCTTCCGCATCATCTACTCTGTTGAGTTCTCCGGTCGCCACATCTCCACTACTGACATTAACTATCTGATCGTCAAAAGAGGCAGAAGGTGGGGATTCATAATCAGCATTCTCCAAAACAGCCCCATCAAGTCGTTGACCAAACGACGTTTCGGTCTGGTCGTCCGCAGGAGAAAATTTATTATTTCTTGGGGATACCTTGAAAAGATTAGCACATCTTTGAAACCAGCTTCTTACGTTGCTACCCGAATCGGCAGATCCTGCAACTGGGCCTTTTATATGCTCTTCTAAAAAGCCATCAGTGAGGCTTGGCAAAAGAACATCTTCAGAATAATCGGTAGCTCCTAATGGCTGAAGGTCGAATTTATTAATCGGAACACCGCAGTTGTGGCAAGACTTGCATTGCTCGGCTGCAGCGAGAAACAAGTGTCTCTCCTTCGCAAATTCTTCTCGCTGATCTTTCAGATTCTTACTTAACCTTAGAAGAGTCTCTATATCGTTCTGAATTTCACATCTATCTGCTTCTAATTTTCGCCTTTGCTCTAAAAACTCATCCTTTTCCCTCATTAATTGATTTTGTTGCATCTCCAACCTCCTACGATCTAAATCATTTGACTCGCTTGAAGAGTTGAGTCGACTTATTTCCGTTTCCCTCCACATCTCAAACTCGTTCTTCTTCTCTTGAAACTTCTTCTCTGTGTCATCCTGCTTCCTCTGCTCGTTCATCTCAAGCCGATGCTTAAACAGTTCAAACTCACGAAACATATCAGCTCGTTCGCTGTCCATATTAGCACGAGCACCAGAGCGCTCCTGAGCCATCAACTTCTCGAATGTTTCTTTCTGCAATCTCAAATCTTCAAGCTCCCGCTCAACAGTCGCTTGGACCTCCAAGTTTTTGTGTTTCAGTCTCTCCTCTTGATCGTGTCTCCATTTCTCGAACTTCTCTCTCTCAGCCTGTAGTTGTTTCGAGCCTGTTTCGAATGCCACCCTTTTCTCGTCCAGTGTCTCCCACTCTCTCTCAAACTTCTCCCTCTCCTCTCTCAATGCCTCCATTTGTTTGTCGAGAGATTCCATCATCATCCGATAATGATCCTTTTCAAACATCAACTCGGTTTCGAGCTTGAGATGATGTTCCCGTTCTTCCTGAGTTAGCTTGAGATTCTCCTTCTCAAAGATGACTTTCTGGACCTCAGCTTCAATAGCTAACTTTTCGTTATGAAGTTTAGCTCGACATGTTTCTATCTCATTGGAATCCTCGACTAGCTTCTTACTTTGCTCTTGCAAAAGTTTCTCATCGGTTTTTAGGGAGTCCTCCCGCTTCTTCAAATCTTTAGATCTTGCCTTTAGATCCTCTTCTTTGTTTTTAATTTCGCCGGCTTTGATCTCTAAAGCCTCTTCTTCTTGGAGGAGCTCTTCCTCTTTGGATTTGATTCTATTTCTATCTTTGCCCAATATATCCATATGGTTTTTTACCTCTTCATTGAATGAACTTCTTTTCTTAGCCATCTCTAAATCGAAGTCTTGTTTCTTGGCGTCTAAGACTGCATTGTGCTCATCCAAAAGCCTTTGGATCTCTTCCTGTTCATTAGATGGAGAATTAGATTGGAAATAAAGAAATAAAAAAGAGCTAAAGTTATGTCATGAAGAATGATAAGTAAGCTACAGCAACAAAATCAAAAACATAAATTCCCATGATTAACACACAATTCTTCTGTATTTACACATCTCACACCTGAACTTCCATATTTACAGTCATACACTGGGTGCTTTAAACCCATGCGTGAAAATGCATATTTAACTTTTAAAAAGTTATAATAACGTTATTTTTTATGCGACATTAAAGATTTTAAGTGTTGTATGTAAATATGAAAGTTTGATATTTACACTTAAAACATCTTGTTGTCATATATGAAAAGCTGTATTTCACTTTAAAAAAGATGGTTTATGTGAAGTTAAAGATTTGAGTGGAATGTAAGAATGAATGTTAGTTGTAAGAAATGTAAAACAAAAAAATTGTGTGGTATGTAAATGTCCCTAAAAAGTAATCAAGCTAAGAATGTGTGCATTCAACCAATTCTTCTGCTTCAAGGGAAAGGGCTCACTCTTTCTCTGGCATTAAGTTTTTCTTCTATTTCCATTAGATCCTTCTCTTTCTTCTCCAGATTCAAACTCTTAATCTCGACATCCTGCATCAAAAAATGGAGGAAGAGCATATCCATCAGCATGCATGACATAATATAAAACAAATAATTCCTGCAAAATATGATTTTACAAAATCTAACCTTCTCTCTAACAGTCAGAGCCCTTAATCTTACTTTATAATCATCCTCTTGAGTTTTAAGAGCAATACTAATGGCATCATTCTTTTTCTTTGCATCTTCAACCTCTACTTCCTTCTTCTTCAGAATCATATCCAGATTAGTTGCCCTCTCCTCCCTCTCATTAATCAGTCTTTGTTCCTCAATAAGCCTTCTTTGTTTTTCCTGCAGCTCTTTCTCCCATTCCAGTAAATGCTCTCGTTGTTTAGAGATATCATTTTCGAGCACTTTTCGCCTAAATAGACAGATCAATTAATATTTACGAAATGCATGCTATAACATTACTTCAAAAAGAGTTTACACAAGTGAAAAAGTAAAATGCATACTCAGCATGTAAAGAAGAAAGTTCTCGTTGCAGTTTGTGTTCTTGATCCTCAAGATCCTCTAATTTTCGATCAATTTCTGAATTCTTCCGATTCGCTTCTGCAAGCCTCGCATCTGCAGCATGCAATTTCGAATCAATCTGTAATTGTCTCTCTCCTAGGTTGGCCTCGAGCGCACGCGCATCAGCTAATTTATTCTCGGATATAAACTTCGCCTCGGAAATTTCAGCACGAATCTCACGCAATGCTTTTTCTAGCTGCACAGATCACGAAACGAGATTATTCCAAAGTTACAGATGAAAATCACAAAAAAAAAGAATCTTTATACATCTTAATAGCTTGAATCTAACGATAAATTCTTCCATACATCTATCACACATTGCTTCTCCACTGCCAGAGCGTTTTTCAAATTTTCTTCACGTTTCTCCAACTCAGACAAGGCAATGATGTGTGCTGCCTGTTCTCTCTTCAAAACCTCATGTGCTTCTGCTGATGCTTGTTTCAGTTCTTCGATTTGGGAAGACCACTCGTTCTTTTCGATAAGAAGGAGGCCCATGTTGTATAAGCATTCATCGCGCTGCACAGAAATTGAATAAATAACTAAAATTACAAACAATAATGTTCATATATAAAAAGGAAAATTTTTGTAAAAATGCCAAGGCATCAAATGAGAAGATATCATTGTGGAAATAATAAGAAAAAATAGCATTAAAGATAACAAAGTTGAAAAGGAAAAACTTGAAGGTTAAAAAATATGGAATGCAACAACAACAAAGCCTTAATCCCACTAAGTGGGGTCGGCTACATGAATCCTTTTTCTCCATTGCGTCCTATTTAGTGTCAAATTTTCGTTAAATTCTAATAAATTAAGATCATTTTTTATGCAATAAGCCCAAGTTTTCCTAGGTCTACCTCTGCCTTTCTTAACAAAAATATAGAGCACAACTATAAAAACTCACCAGCTTGAAGGTTGAAAAACACAGCACAACTTCAAAAACTCACCAGCTACTTCAAATTCCGCATGAAATGTGTGCTCGCAATAAACATCGAAAACACATCCTTCCCATAAGTCATTTTCTCATTATTGCAGCAAATAAAAGTTCCACATAAGTTATGCAGCATTAAGAAATGAGAATTGGAAGAAGGCCGTAGGAGAAGATTTGAATTTTGAATGCCACAAAAAAAAAAAAAAAAAGAGGCTTTGAAGTTAAATGATTTACCAAAGGTAAAAAGGCTATAAGATGAAAATGGGTTTGTACATTAAAATGTAAAGCTGAATAAAGCCCAAAATAATATAAAGCCATTCTAGCAGCATAACATATACCCAATTCTATCACACAGAAACATGTACTCTAATTGCAAAAAAGAATATGATTTGCATCCTAACATCTTCATCTGCTAGCTTGTACTGGTCTGTGCAATAATATAATGTAAACAATTATATTTTGGGATAGAGATGTGTAAAAATAGATCCTTTACCAATATTCAACAACTCCGTATCAAAAATGTATTAATGCAAACTAAAACTATGCTGGTAGAAACAATCTCTGAGTCCCGATTCAGGAGATTCAGCAAAAGTCAAGTATGGAATGGGACATAGAAAAAAGCTGAAGAGACCATGCACTCTTTATAAAAAACTCGACTAAACGGAAAGCAGCAATTCTCATTATGTCGGTGATGATATAATTATTAAAAGTGACGACTCAATGCAAAATTTGAAATTAAAGCACTCAGCAAGCTTAAATACTTCTTTAACATTAAAGTAAATCAACTAAACAAAACGATATTTATCTCAAAAACAAAAATATGTTATGAATATATTAAAATAAATAAATATTACAAACTAAAAGCCATATGAAACTCCAATAGAAGTAGGCAAGAAACTAAGCGCAGATGAATAATGAATAGAACATTACAAATGACAATATCAATGATTTGTTGAAAAACTAATCAACCCATCTCATGTTTGTCATGCTATTGCATTTGCAGCGAAGCTCATAAGTCAGTTCATGCATAGATCAAACATATTAACTCTCAAGCTACTTACAGAGTTCTCGGATATTTAAAACCAAACACTGAGAAGTGGATTGTCTATTAAAAAAATATATAGAGCTCTGAAACCACAAGGCCATAGTGATCAACTTCAAGTTATTGCAATTGCTCATATGAAATGTATTACATGAACTAGAAAGACAAGGTGCAGAGAAGAAGTGTGGAATCTAAATTTAGAGCAAGAATCGAAGAAATTAGTAAACTTTTGTTGTTAAAAAGAACTAATGATTGAATAGAAATAATCTATGAGGATATATCATGGTGAAAACAATTAGCATAACATGATCAAACCAAATACATAAGGTTAAATAAACACTTCATAAGATAAAAACAAAAGAAGAGAGAATGAGTTGATCAATACTTCTCATATTCTAATAGATATATAACTTGTTGATATATTCAGCAAAGGGTTTTACAATCTTACATTCTAATACTTTGAGGATGGAGCTAACTACAAAGCAACAACAAATCAAAATTCCCAGCTTTACAATCCAAAAAGAACAAGCATAAACAGCAGAACAAAACCTTTGATCACTCACCTCAATCTCCAGTGCAGAAACCCTTTCTGCGAGCGCTTCTTTGTCCTTCCTCAGCTGAACCTTCTCATCCAACAGCCCCGACTCCCTAAACCTCTTCCAATCCTCAGAACCACTGCCATCAACACCCTTCGGTTGTCCATCTTTCTCCCCCAATAACCCCTTAGGAGGCGGCACTGGAGTATCCTCCGCCGCACCAACCACACCCTTTCCCCTACCAAGAACCAACCCTAACGAACCCCTAGGGTTCGTCCGCAGCACCGAGCCGTTCTCCTGCAAGCCCGGCCCAGCCCAGCCCTTCCTCTGCGGCGTAAACATCACAAACCCTCCTCCTTCATAGAAACCCTAACGGGCACTCAAATTGAAGGATTTTTGGCGCAGAAGAAACACGAAAAACTTCGAAATTCAGCGGATCGGAAGGCTGAAGATGACCTAAACCGATTGGGAAGAGAAGATATGAAGGGATCGATTGAAAGGAGAGGTTTTGAGGTGCGGAGAAATCGAACACGGCCCCCTTTCTCAATAAATTTCGTATCTTTTTCTGAGATTTTATTTTTTTTAATTTTTGTCGGTCGGATCGAGTAACAAACCAGAGATAGTGGAGGACGGGAGTTATCATCCATGCAGAAGACGAAATTACCCCCTTTTCGGTGAATTTTTAGGTTGTGGTGCTTCGAGGACCGTGGGAGGTTAACGTGTTCCTCTTATTATTTTATATGTGAAATAGTATTTTGTGTTTTTTTATTTAATATATATCCTTTTTTTGCGCCCCTTTAAAAATAACATTTCTTGTATGATTAAGATCATGAAAACTTTTTATAATATATTGATTTGCAATATGTCATTTCGGGCCAATTGAATAATTAGGGTCTGTTTAGGGCAGTTTACTTTGTGCGGCGGCGTTTTGAAAACTCACCTAATATATTTGGGTAAACTGCGTTTTCAAAATGCAGAAAACAACTTTTTCACACCGAATCTATTTAGATTGATGGCAATTTTCTGTCGCTGGCTCGATTTTTCCAAAAATAAAATATCGTAATAAATGTATCGCACCTAGCTTTATCGACGTATTATTTTTAATTAAATTTATCAACGGATCATTCAATAAGTTGCGATACTGCCTAAAATGCACCATTAGTTATCATCTTAGTGTTGAAAGAAAAGCTAACATGCATTCAAATGAGATAAGATAAATAATAGGGACATAAAAAATTTTTACATGAAAAACTCAGAAAGTGATAATATCACGAGGGCTTACTCGGTTTAAATATTAAACAATGAGTTAGTGATTATAAGAATAGTCCATTGTCATCTCATAAGCAGGAAAGAGATACACAATTTCTCGAGTTACAACATCAATACACGGAAAAATGCGTTGTCTCGTGGCATATTGGTAGAGAACAATTGCCGCAAGAAGTGACTGCGCAATAGCGTAACACAGTATTCAAAATACTGTGCATTGATGTGCTCAAAACATATATTTGACAATAATTTCAAACAACAACTGCTTTTAATCGTTGTGCAACAAATATTTTTGTAAACAAACATTGTACTTAGATAAATCTTACAACATATTTTCGATCGTGGGAGAAATTTTATGTTCGTACTCACAAACTTATGGTGGATCATGGCCAACTCATGTAAATTTTTTCCTCTTTTGAGTATTTCACGTAACACAATCCCGATGATTCCTTCGAATTCTTTTATTATATTCGAGGTGTTCAACCTATACAACACAGAGATGTTAAATTCATCATCCAATCATCACTAATTTAAAAAAAAAATCAACAATATATTTTATTTAAATTCAATTTAAAACCAAACCATTGAACTAACAGAAAATAATCTAAATTTATGAAAACCAAAAACTTCAAAATAATTTAAAAAAAAATCTAAAAAGTGACGTCACTACTTAGAAAATAAAATTTATTAATTAAAAATTATCAAAATTGACTGACTCAGAGACAAATAATATTTTTTTATTTAAAGGGCATTATCGTCTTTTCACATTACACAACAAATCCAAATTTGCACCGGACTGTTGCTTTAATGCGTGGCCGCCACTACTTGTCGGAAATGTAATTAGAACAAAAAGAAAGGGTATTTATGGAAGAATAGATCAGCAGCCGAATATTCCGTTATAAGATGCCAGCCCGGCACAAATTCCTTCTACGGCGGGCGGCGGCTAACGGCGTTAAAGAAGTTAGTTATTGGGTTGATTAACGGGCCGGGTCGGGCCTAATTGTGCTAAAAGTTGATTAGGCCTAACTAATGTTAATTAAGGAAGCCGAACTTTTCCAATTAAAAGCTTGTTTTTTTGGGCATTTTCATACATACCACTAATTTTTTATGTATTTACATATTATAACCTAAATTTTACATTTTAATTTTATTTCACATAATAGAACCACTAATTTAAATGAGAACCATAGGTAAAGTGTTATGTATGTAAAAAATTGAAATGCAGGTTACAATTATAATTAGGGAAATTTACATACGTAATATGTAAATCTTATGGATTTACATATTGCTCGTCTAAACATGGAAAGATCGATTCGATCATTAAAAAAATGATAATTAGTGGTATTTTTGATATGATAGGAAAGAATTGAGTGTTATGCGTGTGAAAATGAACACATTCTAGTGTGAGATAGAAAAATCTATAAGAATTGAATGCTATGCATATAAATGTTTCTTGTAAATATATAGAAATTTAGGGTTCGTTTGGGTCAGCTTATTTGGTACGGTAGCATTTTCAAATGCACACTAGCTGCTTTGGTTAACCGTGTTTTGCCGACTTATGCGTTTTCAAAAGTTGAAAAACGGTTTTTCAATACCGCACATATCTCAGGTGCGGTGACAAGCCTTCGTTCGTGATCCGGTTTTTCCAAAAAAAAAAAAAAAAAAAAAAATTGTAATAGCAACCACACCAAATTTATCAACATATTATTTTTAATCAGTTTATCAGCAAGTTATTCAATAAGCTACAACTTCCCCAAACAGAACCTTAGTTGATATTGGTAAATCTTCTTGTAAATTAAATTGGAATAAGAGGAAAAAAACTTTAATATATATATATATATATATATATATATATATATATATATATATATATATATATATATATATATTTCACTGAGGCTCTTCTTGGGATAGCTGCAATTGTTTGAAGAAACGGTTGTGAAACTACCAAAGAAGAATCTGTTATTCAAAAAATCACGATGACTATTAAAAAAATATATTTTTTTTCAAAAGTGAGGCAACAACTTTCTATCACCAAGTCAGGTCAGGTGGGAAAACACAACTTTCAGATGTAGTTTTTTGAGAACGTGGATGCCATGCTGATTTGCCAAATAGTAAAATTACGGTGCGGCACCACATTGCCACCGCACCGCCGCCCCAAATGCAGCCTCATTTATACGTGGCATAGTGGTCATATAGTCTACTACAGTTAAGTTGAGGATTTGAATTACACATATAATCCTTTGGACTCTAACTTTTCCAATATAAAAAAATAGAAAAATAAATAAAGGAAAAGAAAACTATTAATCCATGAGTAAGCCGGAGTCCGTCACCACCACCTTCACAAACGGCCGATTGAACCCTCTCTCCGCCACCACCGCCCTCTTATCTCCGATCAACTTCGCCACCCTGTTCCCATCACTTAACAATTAATTAATTTAAAAAAAAAATCTCCCAAATATACCTCCA
This sequence comes from Papilionanthe hookeriana x Papilionanthe teres, assembly GCA_022702705.1. Classification (NCBI taxonomy): domain Eukaryota; kingdom Viridiplantae; phylum Streptophyta; class Magnoliopsida; order Asparagales; family Orchidaceae; genus Papilionanthe; species Papilionanthe hookeriana x Papilionanthe teres. The sequence continues at coordinate 3,485,098 of CM040430.1, read as the reverse complement.
AATTACAATAACAATTAATTTATCTAAATAAAATAAAATAAGCTGAAAAATGTAAAATAGTTCCCTTTTAGAACGAATTAAAAATACAAAGTAGTTTCAGAAACCTGAAGTAGGGCGATCCGGAGTTATCTCTAACCTTGCTGAAGCCGGCGATCTTCTCCACCACCTCCATCCCCTCAACCACCCTCCCGACGGCCACCGCCCTCTCATCCATCTCCGGCGATTCCCTAGTAGCGATCACAATCTCCGTCCCGTTAGTCCCAACCTCCCCCTCCTCCTCCTCCTCCTGCACCACCTCAATCCTCCCATTCCTCGCCACTATTCGCATTGCCGGAGTAGATTTCGCTGGATTCCTCACCACAATTCCCACCGTTCCTGCCGAGCTCCTCAACCCTGCACACCGATCCCTCTCCGCTGCCCACTCGGCCGCCAGATCTGTATCGATGCCGAAGGATCGGACGCCGGCGAGTTGAATGAAGGTGGGGGTGATCTTGAAGAACTCTTTCCGGCGGAAGCTGAGGCCACCGGAGCCGGACGCGAGAGCTGCGAATCGGGCGTACGGCAGCGGGGAAGGCGTCGGCGAAGAGGCCGATGGTGATGCGACCTGCGGGAGTGCCGCCGATGGAGATGTCGAGGAAGGATTTGGAGGTTATGGTGGCGGAGGAAGGGCATGGGGAAGAGAGAGCCGGGGAGAGGGGAGGAAGGGGGAGGGAGGGAAGAGAGAGTGAGAGGGTGAGGGCAAGGCGGCGGGAGATGATCGGCGGTGAGGGAGACGACGGCGGTGGCTGCGAGGAGGGAAGGAGAGGATGGGCCGGAGAAGAGGAATTTTTATTCGGTCCGGATCGCGTACGCAGCGATGCGTCCGGTAGCCTCTAAAAACGCGCCACGTGGATTTCTGGACCCCACCATGGCACGTTTGAAAAAAAAGGCTTATTTATCTTCATTCCGCCGACCCGACCCGACCCGAGCGAGAAAAGCATGAAATTTTTACCGCTTTTTTCCCCGCCAAAGGATAAAGGTATTTTTTGTCTCCATTATCTTGTAGGATGCGGAGACTTGGTGGTTTTCTCCGACATACCTTGTCGTGGAGTCGAGGAGTTCGAAATTCGATTCTAACCTAAAGCCTAAAGAATGCTACCGTTCGCACAAAAAACCACCGATCAAGTCGACATCGAGTTCGAATCTCAAAATATATTGGACGAACAAGATTCTCGAACTTAGTTTAGTTACGACGTGAACAAATCCCTCGAGTTGGTAAATTTTATCGTATGCAATGTTTAGTTACAGCTTCATCGTTTTTAAGTTTTATTAAGGTAGTATGCTCGTAGATTCGGAAGAGCAACGTCAAGTTATTTTTCTTAAAGAACCATGATATTTTTCGGGTAATATTATAGGTAGTATTCGAGTAGTGTCGTGAAAAGTATATTTGTCAAGTCTTCTTTCAGCGGTATGTGGTGTTATTTTGGTAATTTTGTCGTGGTATTCGGACAGCTTCTTAAGAAGTAACTTAAGTTTGCTTCGCATTTCGGCAATTTGAGGTAGCATTCTAAGTAGTTTGGTCGAGGATGCGTTTCATTTGTTCCATTTACTCGTTTTATTACGCTAGTATGCCCGTATTTTCAAAAGAGTAATGTCAATTTTTCTTTTATAGTGAGACATAGTGGTATTTTGGTAATATTATAGGTGTATTCATGTAGTCTCGTAAAAGTATACTTGTTAAGTATTTTTTTCAGCGGTACGCGGTGTTAATTTGGTAATTTTGTGGTGGTATTCGAGCGAGTATCTTAAGAGTAACTTTGCTCGATTTCATTTGTGGTTTTATTTAGGTAATTTGAAGGCAGATTCTACTTAGCTTGGGTGTATTATTAGTGATAAACCCGAAAAACACCAATGCTTTTATATTTATTATTATCGTGTTACTTGTGGTGCTTATCATGATATGATTTTTGTATTATTGGTTGTTAAGTATAGTGATACCGACATTCAAATCCCGATTCAATCATAGATACCCGAGAGAGACAAGTGCTTCCAATGATCCACTTGGTAAACATATCGCTTAAGCTGGTATCAATGATGAGAAGGCGGCACATGAAAAATATTGTGCCTATGCACACATTGTTGGATTTATCGTTCGAAAGGACCACATCGGTTATCGTCGAATTCGAGGAGGATCGAAGACAAGGGAGTTTGTTTCGTGGTAAGGCTGGTATGAAGAGAGAATTGAAGGACAATGTATCGGTGAGGTACAAGCGAGCGGATACAAGGACCGGTTGTCCCGCCATGATCCGATATGCCGTTGATGTCCGAGGAACTGGTCGGTAAAGAAATTCATAGAAAGTCATAACCATCCGTCGGCGAATGTCGGCGACACTCACCTATTGCGTTCAGCAGTAAAGATGAGTGACATCGCTGCGGATGTCCTCGGATCAATGTCAAAAGCGAGGATTAGAACCACCGATGCGTTTAGCTTCCTAGCCACGTAGTTGGTGGAGTGGAGAACTCAGATCGTACGAAGAGGGATGCATATAATCTCTTACAAAGAGAGAGAAGATTACACATCGAACTCGGGGATGCTAATTCCTTACTACAACTATTCACCGCACGGCGAGCCGAGGATCCAATGTTTGCGTGGGACGTCCAAATTGATGAGTCGGGCGTTGTTGAATTTCTTATGGAGTGATGGGATGTCCGGACTCGATTATGATTGCTTTGGTGATGTAATAATATTTGACACAAGCTATAGATCGAATAAATACAACCTATGTTGTGCGCCGATTGTCGGTGTGAACCACCATCGGCAGAATGTGCTTTTTGCGATTGGCTTTTGTCGGATGAAACGATCGAGTCCTTCAAGTGGTTATTCAAAGCCCTTATCCGTATAATGAATAACAAGCACCCAATCACAATATTCACTGACCAAGATCAAGCAATGAGTAGAGCAATCCAAGAGTGCTTGCCGCACACTAGACATAGATTATGTCAATGGCATATATACAAAAAATTATCTTCAAAAGTGCATTGTGGTTCGGGAAAAACAAGATAAGTACACGATCTCTTTTTTAAATGCATGCGTAGATGCGACTCGAAGTTCGAATTCGAAGAAACTTGGGCCGAAATGATCGAGATAGGAGAACTTCGGGAAAATGTATGGTTGGATGAATTGTATAATATAAGGCATCGTTGGTCAACAACATTCAATAAAGACATTTTCGGAATGGGGATCCTATCTACGCAGAGGAGTGAGTCGACTAATAACATCTCGTCATAGTTTCGCAAGCCAACAAGCACGGTAACCGAATGTTTTCCGGCCCTCGAACATATTGCTAAAACTCGGCGAAGAAATGAGAAGGATGAGGATTTCCGATGCGAGCAATCCGCTATTGTCCCCGCAGTAAAATGCGACCTGTTCGAGGCGAGTTGCTTTACTTTACACGCGGAATTTATACTCGAAGTTCGAGTCGAGTTTCTTCATGGTTTCAGGTGGACTTGCTTTGGAAGGATTTGCCAACAATGATTCGAATTTCACATAAGAACCTTCGATAATAGAGACACGTACAAATACTCGGATCGTGAAACTAGACGGAGCTAATTTGGATATCGCGTGCAGCTTGTAAAAATTTGAAATGATGGGGTTATTGTGTGCTCACGCTCTAAGGGTTCTTCAGCATGATAACGTGTACAAAATTTCTGAGAAACACATATTACTTCGATGGTGTACACATGCAAAAAGGGACATATACAAAAGTTTGGAATATCAACATCTTAAGGGGTCTCAAATGTTGCCAATCGTCTCAAGTGGTCTTATATATCGCACACATGTTCATAAATTAGCGTACCGTATAAGTACAAGAACGCAAGGCCATGAAGTTACTTGAGAAGTTTGTGCTAGATACACTAAACAAACTAACACTCGATGCCAATGAAATATTACATGGGAGAGAACCCCAACAAAAGGCAAAAACAACTAAGAAGAAGACCCTATGTAAAGAGAGAAATCTGAATGACCCGAAGAAAGGTGCGTCCTAAAGGGATATCTAATTAAAGATTAAAAGGATATTGGGAAAAAAATATGAAAAGAAAAAGTAAGTTTAGTTTGTTGAAATATTTTTTATTTCTAAAACTTATACTGTCTCCGTCATAAAGTGTCAAATTTTATGTAGGAACGGATAAAGATGCCAGTCGAGTGATGCTACAGCTTTTCCAAAACGAAGCAACCGGTTTCGGAACGTCGGCTCCTTAAGTCGAGTAAATTATAATGTAGGCGAGGCTATTTATTTACTATTCAATCTCGTGATGTTTACAATTTTTTTATTCATATTACTCCAGGAATCGCTCCATCACAACGTGACAGTAGACATACACAAGCATGCTTAATGAATCCGGACGATGAATTCTGGATCGCTAAAGAATTGTTCTACCGATGCTAATGAACATATAGGATAATTTGTTTCGAACATAGTTTTCGATTTTATTGAATGACGTACTGATTGCTGTATGGTTGATTTATTCGGTTACCTTTTTTGGTCTCTTTGTGTTTTACCCTTTAAGTTGTGTTTTTTATCCCCAATTCGTTGCATTGTATTAATCACGGATAATACAAGTGAAAAACCACCGTAATATTACTTAGATACAACCGCGTTGAGGCATGATTGAGCTAAAAAGCCGTTGTATTGGAATATTCCTTGTTTTATTCGTGGACAACGCCGGTCAGTATTGGAATATTCCGCGTTTTACTCCAACTCGTCAAGCACTTACGACCCGAATACAACGCCGATATCATCCCAATACGGCAGAGATAACTCGCACAAAGATCTATCACCGATCTCCAGGTACATCGTGAAAATATCGTGGAATTTTTCGAGTCGTATTCGGCAACCTGTTTCGAAGAAACGATCCAACGTGTTGAGTCTTTTTTTTGTAATTGAAAAAAATTTACATACTTACGTAATACTTAAAAGTTTATAATCAGGAAATAATTTTTAGATAAAGTTAAACAATTGTTATAATTTTAAAATCACAATCGACCTTAAATTTAATAACATATAATACACTCTAAAACGATCGGAATATTACTTAGATACACTACGTAAAAATCGCACGTCGATTTATCATTGATCTCGGCTTTATCTTGGATATATCAGTGAATATTTTGAGTTGTATTCGAAGAACGGTTTGGAAGAAGAAGTCCAACATGTTCGACCTTCTTTGTAATTGAAACGATTTATACACCAACGTAATACTTAAAAGTTTACAATAAGGGAAATAATATTTAGATAAAATCGCATAATTGTCAAAATTTTAATATTACGAATCGTGTAATTCTAATACCGGATAAGTACACTCTCAAAACGATGGGAATATTACTAGGATACTACCACGCTCGTTCATGATTGGAGGTAAAGCCGTTGTATTGGAATATTCCTTGTTTTATTCCCGAACAACGCCGGTCGTATTGGAATATTCCGCGTTTTACTCCAACTCGTCGGCACTTACGACCGAAATACAACGACGATATAATCCCAATACACTACGTAAAAATCGCACGTCGATTTATCATCGATCTCGCTTTTATCTTGGATATATCGGTGAATATTTTGAGTTGTATTCAACGAACGGTTTGGAAGAAGAAGTCCAACATGTTCAGTCTTCTTTTGTAATCGAAACGATTTATACACCAACGTAATACTTAAAAGTTTACAATAAGGAAAATAATATTTAGATAAAATCGCATGATTGTCAAAATTTTAATATTACGAATCGTGTAATTCTAATACCGGATAAGTACACTCTCAAAACGATGGGAATATTACTGAGATACTACCACGCTCGTTCATGATCGGAGGTAAAGCCGTTGTATTGGAATATTCCTCGTTTTATTCCCGAACAACGCCGGTTGTATTGGAATATTCCGCGTTTTACTCCAACTCGTCAAGCACTACGACCGAAATACAACGGCGATATAATCCCAATACACCACGTAAAAATCGCACGTCGATTTATCATCGATCTCGCTTTTATCTCGGATATATCGTGGAATATTTCGAGTCGTATTCAACGAACGGTTTGGAAGAAGAATTCCAACATGTTCGACCTTCTTTTGTAATTGAAACGATTTATACACCAACGTAATACTTAAAAGTTTACAATAAGGGAAATAATATTTAGATAAAATTGCATGATTATCAAAATTTTAATATTACGAATCGTGTAATTCTAATACTGTATAAGTACACTCTCAAAACGATCGGAATATTACTGGATACTACCACGCTCGTTCATGATTGGAGGTAAAGCTGTTGTATTGGAATATTCCTCGTTTTATTCCCGAACAACGCCGGTTGTATTGGAATATTCCGCGTTTTACTCCAACTCGTTCGAGCACTACGACCGAAATACAACGGCGATATAATCCCAATACACTACGTAAAAATCGCACGTCGATTTATCATCGATCTCGGCTTTATCTTGGATATATCGGTGAATATTTTGAGTTGTATTCAAGAACGGTTTGGAAGAAGAAGTCCAACATGTTCAGTCTTCTTTGTAATCGAAACGATTTATACACTAACGTAATACTTAAAAGTTTACAATAAGGGAAATAATATTTAGATAAAATTGCATGATTGTCAAAATTTTAATATTACGAATCGTGTAATTCTAATACCGATAAGTACACTCTCAAAACGATGGGAATATTACTAGGATACTACCACGCTCGTTCATGATTGGAGGTAAAGCTACTAGTATTGGAATATTCCTCGTTTTATTCCCGAACAACGCCGGTTGTATTGGAATATTCCGCGTTTTACTCCAACTCGTCGACACTACGACCGAAATACAACGGCGATATAATCCCAATACACTACGTAAAAATCGCACGTCGATTTATCATTGATCTCGCTTTTATCTTGGATATATCGTGAATATTTCGAGTTAGTATTCAACAAACGGTTTGGAAGAAGAAGTCCAACATGTTCGACTTCTTTCGTAATCGAAACGATTTATACACTAACGTAATACTTAAAAGTTTACAATAAGGGAAATAATATTTAGATAAAATCGCATGATTGTCAAAATTTTAATATTACGAATCGCGTAATTCTAATACCAGTTAAGTGCACTCTAAAAACGATGGTAATTTTACTAGGACACAACCACGATAAGGCATGATTAGATTAGATCAAAAGTTTACAATTTCAACTTCGCTTACATCATATCGATAAAAAACTCATATCGAAAAACATTACATATTCATGCATCCATTCGCAAAGATCACTCTAGAATCTTCTTTCCACGAGGTCTTCACTTAGCCATCTATTTTCGACTTCCAAAGTTGGTTGTTCACATAACAAATTGTTGCAATGAATAAATGTGTAGAACGTACCATTTTTTCCAACTCATCGTATGGAAGATTCTTGAAACCTTTTCACGACACTCGATGTACTTTATTCGATATCTCGTTCAAAAGATCGATCCCATTCGCGCGAGATGTCTCTTCACGTAAGCAACACTAGTCCGCAGTATATTTGGAAAAAAGATGCCTTCGACTTGCAGCCTATCGTGAGATAATGTAAACCAATCTCAATTCTTTCGAATCCACATCTCCTCCTAAAATATCGAGATATTTATCGTCGATGAACATTGCTTTATAATACATATATAAAGTATAAATGAATATCGAGAATTGTATTATTAAAATTTTAAAAATATTTATCGCTTACCAATCCAAGCAGAAGAGAAGCATTACTATTTTCAGCTATCAAGACAACTTCGAAGAAATCTTAAATATCCTTGCTTGTCGTGCCGGTTCATGCCCCAATCTTCAAAGACCATGTATTTTCCTACCCTTTTTGATGAAGATGTTGCATGAAATTTTTGCACCTAAAAAGAGACCAATATTTTGATTGATTATATCATAGTTACATGATTGAAAGAGGTATGGCAAATTAGTAAAAATGATAATTCCATAACAAATTATACTCACGTTTTCCGAAAATTTCTAATATCTCTTATAGGTGATGGAGAGACAGAGATCATTTTCAAGCAATATATCCTCCAAAAGGTCGTGGAAGTGAATAAATGCGCGGCTCCCTTGTTGTTTAGAAAATGAAGACAAAAATTATAAGGTTAATGTAGAATCGCAACAAAATAAAAATGTAATATATAACGTTGAATCAGTAGGGCGGCTTATCCAGATATCACCCAAAAGAGAAAGCTTTCTTATAGAGTAGTTTCTAAAAGAGGAAACATTGCGATAAATTAAGAGTTTATTACTAAAAGAGGAAAGATTGTATGGCGGCTTATCCAGATTGTATTTCGATGATCGTTCGGAGTTTAAGTATAAGAATGCTATCTCTTAATAAAAAAACGAATGTAGATTAAGACTATTACCTCGACGAACTGTCAGCGCTGACCATTTTCGATGCTAGTCCCCTTCTTCTTTTTTGGTCTTCGATTCCATCGTATCTTCTAATGTTTTTTTCTACTCGATTAGAAAACGCAATACTTCGAAAACCTCAAAATTTAAATTTTTTGAAGGCTATTAAATGCGTAGCGGGCAAAGTAGTCGAGACGTTTCGTCTCCGATTGTATTTCCTAGGCATTGGAGCGATATAAATGCGTAGCTTTCCTCCGGCAAAGTACTCGAGACGTTTCATTTCCAGTTGTATTTCGTCGACATCGGAGCGAGTATTAGGTGCGTAGCTTTCCTCGACGATGGCGCGGAATTTAATTTAAAAATACACTTTTTTTCTTTATGCAAAAGAGTATATTTAATAAAAAATGTATTATAAATATTTAATATAAAAAAACTCTTTTTGGATCTTATTCAATAACAAAGCAAGACGAGTTGGAGGAACACGACGAATATTCCAATACAACCGGCGTTGTCTATGAATAAAACAAGGAATATTCCAATAAAACTGCTTTAACTCCAAACATGGCGGAACACGGTTGTATCTAAAGTAGTATTCCGATCGTTTTAGAGTGTATTATGTGTTATTAAATTTACGCTCACCGTATTCGGCAAAATGTTTCGAAGATACCGTCCACCGTATTCGGTGTTTTTGTAATATATAAAATTTACATACGTAATACTTAAGAGTTTATAAGAAACGAAATAATTTTTAGATAAGATTGCATAATTATTAAAATTTTAATATTACAATCGCACTTAAATTTAATAACACATAATACACTCTAAAAACGATGGGAATATTACTTAGATACTAACCGCGCTCGGCCATGATCGGAGGTAAAGCCGTTGTATTGGAATATTCTTTGTTTTATTCCCTGACAACGCCGCTAGTATTGGAATTTTCCGCGTGTTCCTCCAACTCATCGGCACTACAACCCGAATACGATGCCGATATCATCCCTATACACCGAAATAAATAGCAAGATCTGTAGATGTATTGTAGTATTTTCGTAGTTGTATCTTGTGAACCATTAAAAGTCCCGTCTCTCTACTCGTTTTATTTTAGTTGTATTTTTGTATTATTCTAGTTTTATTCCGGAGTCGGGTCTTCATTCGGAAGAAACCGTAATAAATACCGTAAAGATTCATCTCGATACTACTCGTAATAAACCGCAAATAAACTGCAAATCCAAGTCAAGGCACAATGAACATTGATATAATTTCTCCAATACACCAAAAAATGACAAAAGAAATGAAGCATCGGAATTTTCCATCAAAACAACCACCATACCTAGTATCCGACAACCAACAATAGACTTAAAGCAATAAACCAATTTCAATCACTCGTCAAATTCTTTTCGATTGTATTTAATAACGAATGAAACCACATGCAGAGGTCATATGCTAGTTGAGCGCGGATCTCGGCATTTCGACTGCAATCTCGCTCTCGCTTCTGATCAATCGGGGTAGCACGGGTTAGTCTTTCAATATATTTGCAGACAAACATGCCACGATCAACGCCGTTCGTCCGTCCGGGAATACCTTTGACGTGAGCCACACCCCACGACGCGGGTTTCCTATTCTCGAAGCATTCGCTGGTTAAGGTCGTAAATAGTTCGATCTACAAAGTGCAATATAACGAGTTACTATTTAATCTACACAAGTCAAGAAATTAAATTATCGTCCACCATATACTCACAAAGTCTTTGCAAATATCCTTGTGTATGTCGTTAGGTAGAGATCGTATATTCGCCACTTTTTATTTTTTAGATCGCAAACCAACAACACCCAATGAGAATTATGCACAATAGAAAAAATATAAAATCCGAGTTAGATACCGCTGTGGGAGTGATGTGTGACATAAATTGATAAGGGTCGCCATCCATTTTATGATAACTCTGTAGGAAACGATATTTAGTTAAAATTTTAATGTCATTCATTAATATGTCAAACAAACTAAACTAAGGGCATTACCCAAAATAATGGGGTAACATAAAGTTATTTTTGGTACTTGGTGGGATGCATCCTCTTCATTTGGTACAAGATGGCGGCGAGGGCATCGACATGATCATTACCGATAAACTCATTAAAAAGCAAGTCGTCCATCATCCCACGATCTAACAACAAGAAGCGTTGATTTATGATGATATCACTCCTGCATTAAAATCAACCCCATTTAATGTCAGTTATGTATTAAAGATATGTGAAAAACATTATATAAAAGTTGGTGCACGTACGGATTCTTATAATTTGTCAAAAACTTTTCAATTACATGGCGCTGCTCATCTCTGATAAGGTCTCTACCAGGATACGTTGCTATGTCTCTCAACTCTTGCTGCTCGTGCACAAATGAACTCAACTTTAATGTATGATGTTTAAATAGAAGCATATATAAATGGATTTAGTAATATTTATAGAAATACCACTTGGGGAGGCACGGGTAATTCCGGTTGATACAACACTAATGATTTCGAAGTACCGGGTCGGCTGGGTGCAACTTCCCGTGGAGTTGGAGTGGTCAAAGACACAGGTGAGGGGGCTGGACCGTCCGGAGCCGTGCATCATCCCTTCGTCGTGTCTCTTCATCGTTGGTTTCTCGAATAATCTTCTCAATTAATGCGGATATCCGTGCGAGGGGTTTTGTTCTCGGTGAGGGGTCCGCTCGTCCGTTGTATCCTTCACCGTCTTCCTTCTTTTGAATCGAAAGGATGTGAAAGGTGATCTCACAACCTCTTCACCCGACTCCGTCGGCGCTTCACCCTCTGCATCAAGCTAGGTATGGACAGTGCTACATCAACCTGATCATGAACATCGGTTTCAACCTCTGGTATGACAGTGTCCTCCTCCTCACCCTCTCCGGATTGGGAGGTGTGACCTCCCATGATATTTTCATCTGCATTGGGTGGGACTTCAACAGGTTGCTCTGGTAAAGCAGTAGGGTCTTCAAATTCGGCAGTAGGGTCTCCAAAAATAGAGTCTCCAAATTCAGTAGTAGGTTCTTCTGGTACAGCCGTAGTGTCTCCAAAAGAATCAACTTCGGCAGTAGGGATTTCAAAAGTAGGGTCTTCGGCAGTAGGGACTTCGGTCCGGCCACTGGTAGAATTCTCTAGCCACTTCGGGTTCTTTGATTGATAAATGTTGCTCAATCCTATCAACCTTTCGGCTCGGCTCGGACATTTGCAATCTGCAGCCCGTCAACCCAACATTTACGGTGTCGAAGTTTCCTTGATATTGCTTGTACACATTGTTCCTGGCGTCCGACTAATTCATTCATAACTTCGATGTTGCGAGTCATGGTAGCTAGGAGCGAAGAAATGGTGTTATTATGCGCAGCAACTCCACCAATAGAAAATGAAGGTGAAGAGGGGGATAGAAGTTCGGTTTGTTGAACTTGGACTGGGTTTGGAAGGCCCTCGTCCGGGTTGGCAATCCACATAAGTTCATCAGCAGTAACATCACTGAATTTGTCTTGCACCTAAATACAGTTTCAACAAGGTATGAAATGTTTTATTAACCATTACACAGCTAGTACTTCGTTAGAACGTTGGGAGTGACTCACTGTTTCAGTGTTTAACCGCTTGAAGAATAGGTCGGCTTGTGACGAGTTCCACTTAAGGGACCTTGGCCACCGCAACATTCTTGGTCTAAGCATTGGGAGGCTGCGGAGGCAGCCGGAGAAGTGTGCTCAAAAACCAAAGTCTGCGTGGAATCAATGTAACATTAAGCATTACCGATCAATCAATAAAGTAAATAGAATGATTAAATAAGATACTAACCGTTAACAAAAACAGAAACCCATTTATGTAGCCAATTGAGCGATTCAGTCTAATTTTAATGGCAACTGCGTTGATCTGCTCTAAAAGATATTCACAGATAGCCGCAGGCCAGTTGTATGAGGAGAATGACTCTAAATTATCACCGTAGGCATCAAGGTCCGAAGGAAAACCGAAATTACTTGATGGAAAAAATAAGTTTGACAACGGATATTTTATGTAGTGGTTCTCAAATGGGATCGAAGTATCCTCTTGCATACACTAATAGTCCGTCCTTTATGTTAACGACGATTCATTGTCGCCGATGGACGTAGCTTCCACTTCCGACGTTGGTCCTCTGTTTGGCATCCCAATTAAAAGTGCAATTTCATCGAGCGACAATCTAAGCTCTTTCCCACCTAATTCGAACAACATTTTGTCATGCCTCCAACACTCGTAGTATTTGCAGAGTGAGAATATTGTCCCGGGGATACGGAGGCAAATCAAAGAACCGGCGAATATTCGCCCATCGAGATTACTCATGATGAGCTTCGAGACCTGCAGCTCGACCACATCAAGTAACTCCCTCACGAGAGGACGGCCGAGCATCTACGGCTCATGTTTCTCGAGTTAAGAAACCCGTAGAACAAAAAAAAAAGCCTTAGTTGTATTATCGTAGTTTTAAGAGTTTTTCGAGTTTTGTTCTAGTTGTTTTTTGATTTTATTTCAACTTTATTTCTACGCTCGCGTTTTATTTTCGTAACATTTATTGTTTATATGAATATTATTGTGTTTAGATGTTTTGGCTTGCGGTTAGGTTACACACTGGAAGTTCCTCGATTTTATTTAGGTCGTATTCGGAACATATTACAGATATTCGGCTTGTACTTCGATATTGTTTCGAGTTTAAGTATAATAATGTTATCTGCTAATAAAAATACGAAGGTAGATTACGAGTAGTACCTCGACGAAGCTGTCGCCGGTGACCATTTTCTTGCCTGGTCCCCTTATTCTTTCTTGTATTTGGTCTTCGCGTAGGTCGATCGGATTGTTGCTCCTCATTCAGTCGAACCTCTGTTTCCATCATATCTTCGACTCCATCACCGTGTTCTCTCGCTTCCATCGACGTAAATTTCGAAGTTGGATAACGTTCTTCTCTACTCGACTAGAGAACGAAATACTCGGAAACCACTAGAAATTTTAATTTTGGACCGGTAGAAAAGTGGTGCGTAGTATTCCTCCGGGAAAAGTACTCGACAAGACGTTTCGTTTCCAGTTGTATTTCCTGGGCATTGGCGCCGAATTTCAAAAGGGCAAGACAATTTAAAAAAAATATTTTTTACCATAGATTATAAAAATTTTAATATTACAATCTGCGTAAATTTAATATCATCTAATTCACTCTAAAAACGATCTGAATATTACTTGGATACAACCGCTCTCGGGCATGATTGGAGCTAAAGCGGTTGTATTGGAATATTCTGGTCGTATTCCAATACAACCGGCGTTTTTCATGAATAATACGAAGAATATTCCAATACAACCGCTTTAGCTCCAATCATGCCCGAGCGCGGTTGTATCCAAGTAATATTCGATCGTTTTTAGAGTGTATTAGATGATATTAAATTTACGCAGATTGTAATATTAAAATTTTTATAATTATGCGATTGTTTGTAATTATTATTTTCTTTAATATAAACTTTTACGTATTACATAAGTATATAACTTTTCTCGATTACAAAACAAGATCGAATTGGAGTATTTAACTCTGTTGTATTCAAATTATATCTCCGTCGTATAGTCGTCGTATTCCAACGAGTTGTAGTAAAACGCGGAATATTCCAATACTAACTCTGTTTTGTTACATGAATAAAACAAGGAATATTCTAATACAACCGCTTTTACTCCACTTACGTACGACTGTGGTTGTATCCGAGTGATATTCCTATTGTTTTAGAGTTTATTAACCTCTATTAAAATTATGCAATTAGTAATATTAAAATTTTGATAATAATGCAATTTTTTAAAATTATTATTTTCTCTAATATAAACTTTTAAGTATTACATTAATATATAACTATTTTCATTAACAAAACAACACTCGAATATCGTTGAATCTATTTATTCGAAAATGTTTATTGATACAACTAAAAAAATACCACGATATTTTCACGATGCAAGTAGAGATCCATGATACATCCATCTACGATTTAAGCTGTGTTGAGTTCCGAGTATATCGCCGTTGATACAACGAAAAAAAATACCACTCGGCGTCGCATGACTAAATACAACCCTAAAATAACATAGGTATCGTTCAAATACAACGAGTTAAGTCGCACTTGTTGTATTATATAGGAGTGCGGAATATCTCTAATACTACCGCGCACATTGTATTAGAATATTTCGCGTTTTATTCCAACAACTTAGGCGGAACGTTACTGAATACGACCAGTAAAGCAACATAGATATTGTTCGAAATACTGATAAAGTTAAATCGTAAAGATGGACGTATTAGATATCTCCGGTTGTATCGTTGATGTATTCTTGTATTTTCGGAGTTGTATTTTACGCACCGTTCAATTTTATTTTTGTTATATTTTTGTATTATCTTTTTATTCTAGAGTTGTATTTTTGCCTTCATAATCTGTTAATGACAATATTTGATTTTCAAATAAATCGTAATAAAGTATTTTCGATGACGGAATAAACTGGAAAAAACACTTCTTAGAAGCATTTCACGATTTGATTGTTAAACCTTGCCGGGGTAATTTGGAATAAATCATCATAAACACGGCAAAAAATCATCCAATATACTGTACGTAACAAAATAAACTACAATACAACACGTTTAAAGTTCGTATTTCTTCGCAAGTAGTTGTATTTGAGAAATATTATAAGTGTTTTATAGTCTGTATTTTTCGTCGAAAACATAACTCCGCGATAAAACAAATATTATAAGAAAATAAAACACTAGATGTTACAAAGCAGAACGTAAATATAATCAGCAATACAAGCCAAAATGTTATTAAAATCAAACCAAAACATTGCAACTCACTACATTAAATTAAAAGCGTAGAAAACTTTTACGGTGTCGCTTTCGGTGTTACTCGAATAATGCGAATTACAACTTAAATAAAACTCTAATAATACCAAAAACAAAATCTCTAAATAAAACAGAACTTATAAGACAATAAAACCTAAATTTTACGAATGCAGAACGTAAACAATAATTTATATAATCATCTTCTAAATCCATCTTCACTCGCTTCTACCTCATCCAGGAATCTCAAGACTCTATGAATAAAAAATCCACCTCATTACTTGCGTCGTCCCTCCAAAAATCAAATTTCACTCCGTAGCTCCACGATAAGGTAAGTCGACAAAACCCTAAATGTCGGCATCCTAAATATAATGGAGACAAAAATGCCTTTATGATTTGGCAGGAAAATAAAGCGGCAAAAATTTCGCAAATTTCGCTCGGGTCGGGTCGGGTCGACGGAATTGAGATAAAAAAGCTCTTTTTTTCAAACGTGCCATGGTGGGGTCCGAAATCCACGTGGCGCGTTTTTATTGGCTAGCGGACGCACATGCTGCATACGCTGTCCGGACCGAATAAAAATTCGGAGAAGAGAGGGCAGGGATAAGAGTTTTCATTGAGGTTTGTGGTGAGAGTGGATTTGGAACTTTTAGTTTATTTTATTTTGTTTTGTTTAAAATTATGGTTTTAATCGCAGTTTTTTGCGCACTAATCCTTCAAAATGTTGATATAATTTTTTGATTAATTAAAATTTTACATTTTAACAACCAAATGTTTATTTCTAGTTGTATTTAAACCTTAAATCCTAAATATTTATTTATAATTGTATTTGAAAGTTTTCCGAGAATATTTGAAAGATAAAATCATAATTGAATTCGGCGAGTTCATAATCGAATCAAGTGTATCGACAAGATGAATCTAATTATTTCGAGATTGCTCAATTTTGATATTGTTAAGAAGCTCAAATATCGATCAAATGTCGTTTGATCGAGGGAAACCCTCTGAGCGATCTGATCAAAATGGTTCATATTTTGAATTAATTACACTCATAATTCTATAAATAAAGTCTCATCCCTCTCATGGGGTGGGATGAGAGCTTGAGGCTCTGTTTGGAGACCCGTTTTTTCTGCGGAGCGGCTTTAAACCGCGAAAAATTATTGTTTGGCTCCAAACTTCGATGCGCAACGACGCAAAAGTAGGCCGAAAGCGGGTCGCGAGATCGACCCTGCGGCCCCAGCTTTCGCCTGCTAAATATTCCCTCAGGCTTGAGGATGAGCTTGAAACTTTGAGAATAAACTGAAGTCTAACATCACTTTTATAACTATCGTTCATCGTCAACCGCTGTCTAACACCGACGACTGTCATCGACCACCGCCAATCAGTATTAGTCGCCTCTCACTCCTTGCAACACGTTCATCACATCGATGTTGTAATTTGAAAGACGTTGTAACTATTTCCCGTCTGCAGGGCAACAAGTCTCTGTAATCATCAACTTACAATGAATTTTTACAACTCGGCAGACTCCGTGGTTTTCCCTTTTATGGGTTTTCCACGTAAAAAATTATAGCAGTTGTTCTATTTTATGAGTGTGTTGAATTTTCGTAGCACGCTAAGACGGTAACTTATTACTATACTGCAGTGAATTTTCTAGTAGGGATCAATATTAATATATGTAGCATGTTTTTAAATGTAAAAGCTATCTATATCAAAATGTACAGCGACTGCACGTTCGGACGACTATTTAGATGAGCTGTAATGTGATCCACAGTAGTGTTGTTGCATCCGATTCGCCGCCTGGATGTGCGGTTCACCACAAGTTATAATTTTCTCTATCCGACATATTTACCAACAACAAATTGAAGTAATTAATGATGAGACATTTCAGTAATTTGGGGTCTTCAAAATACAAATTTCATAAAACATCAGCATTAATCATTAAAAAGAAAAAAACAAAAGTTTGACATAATCTTAGAGCTAACAATCTTTCGACAAAGAACTAAAAATATTATTTTTATGATATTCATAATATCGTAACGTTGAACATACAATATATATATATATATATATCAAATGAAGACACCACGCACTATTTTAATATTTAAAAATTTATGAAAATTGATGCGTGCTAGAAAATTCGCGGCGGTAAAGTAAATAATTATCGTCTTAGAGTTTTACGAGAATTCAGCACACACACAGATGAAAAATAAGTAAGCGATAACGACTCCAGAAATTTTTACGTGGAAAACCGTAAAGGAAAAAATCACGGGGCCTGGCCCAGTTGTGGAAATTCACTATTGATTAATGATTACACAAATCCTTTGTCCCACAAACGGGAAATGGTAGCTATATTTTTCATATTACAACATCAACTGACGGTGTTTGGTTGGTGGTGATTGACGATGATTGGAGGAGGTCCACGGTGACAGAGCTCGACGGTGACGGAGGTCGACGATGACGGAGGTCGACGAAGGTCGGCGGTAGTCGACGGGGGTTGACGATAGTTGACGGCGGTCGGCGGTGGTGTCAAGCAGGAGATTCTCCTCAAGGCTTCAGACTCTCTCTAGGCTTCCCCTCCCTCTCATGTGAGGGTTAGTGGTCTATTTATAGTGTTTTGGGTGCAATTAATGCAGACTTTTGATCGGACGGTCCAGAGAATTTCCCTCAATCATACAACATTTTTGGGGCATTTGATGGTCTTAACGATGTCGGAATTGAGTGATATTGGGCTCGTTGGATTCTTCTTGTCGAGACGCTCGATTCGAGTATAGGCTTGCTAGTGTCGTCATTTGTTTGAGCTTCCAAATGTGTCTGGAAATCCTCTAAGAATGGGTTAATGGCTTGATCTGAGCTTGATTTGGCTCGGATTGGACTAGTTTTTATACCATTAGGTTCGTCTCATCGAGTTGGTTAGTTTAACTATAAGTTACTGAAATCAAAACTCTGGATGTCTTTTTATCAAGATTTGAATGTTTCTTATTCAAAAGATTGCATCGAAATTCATGTCATGCCTCAAAATTTGTGTTGGACGATGAAAATTTATTGGTAGCGTATCAAAAATATTATTTTATCACATTAAACATCACTCAATTGTCCCTCAAAGTGCTGCAATTGTCTTACATCTTAATACTGAGCATTTATCCAAATATCATATCATATAATAATTACTCTTATTTTGAAATTACATATTGATGCGTGTTAGAAAAGAAGCAATATATTAATAAATTATCATCTTAGTGTTGTACGAGAATTCAACACACACACAGATGAAAGAAAAACAAGTAGTGATGACGCCAAAAGTTTTTACATGGAAAACTCGTAAAAGAAAAAAATCACGGGGTCTGACCTAGTTACGATAATTCACTATTGATTGATAATTACAAAAATCTCTTGTCCGACATATGGGAAAAAATAATTATAATATTCAATTACATTGTTGACTGGTGATGTTTGGTTGGTGGTGATTGACGATGATGATTAGCGGTGGTTGACGAAGGTTAGCGGAGCTCAACGGAGGTCGGCGATAGTCGACGACGGTTGGCGGAAGTTGACGAAGTTCGGAGGTGGTTGACGGCGGTCGGCGGTAGTTGTCGGGGTCGATGGCGATTAACAGTAGTCGAAGGCGGTCGGTAGTGGTCGTCGACGGTTGACGAAGGTTAACGGACTTCTACCGTGGTTGACAACAGTTGGCGGATGTCAATGAAGGTCGGCAGTGGTGCGGAACTGTAGTTTCTTCTCAAGACCACAAACTTTTTCTATGCTTTATAATGTTTTGGGTGCAATTAATGCAAAAATATTAATCATTTTGATTATACGATCCGGGAGCTTCTTTCAATCAGATGACGTTTAAGGGGCATTTTATATCTTAATGATGCCAAAATTAAGTGAACTTGGGCCCGTTTGATTCGTCTTGTCGAGATACTCGATTCGACTATGAACTTATCGGATTCAGCATTCGTTTAACCTTCCAAATGTGTTCAGAAATCTTTCAAGAATGATTTAATGACTTTATTTATGTTTGATTTGACTTGGTTTGACTGACTTTGATATCATTAGGTTTGTCTCATCGATCAGGTAAGTTTGACTATAAGTTTGATAAAATCGGAGTTTTTGATGAATTTTTATCAAAATTTGAACATTTTTGCTCAAAATATTATCTCGAGATGTGTGTCATGTTTCGATACTCTTGCTGAATAATGAAGATTTGTTGGTGATGTATAGCATATGATGTGTCAAAATGATATATTATTAGTTGACATGAATCTTGAAATAATTTTTTGAATAAAAATATTTCAAATTCAAATTAAAAATCATCTCATGCCCTGATTTCAACAAATATATACGCAAACTAACAACCTCAATAAGAAGAACCCGATGATACCTAATTTAGTTCAAGCTGAGTCCAATCACACATGAATCAAACCATTAAAGCACATTTGTAATCTTCAAATCATTAACTAATAGTCAAATGAACTCCAAATTTGACATACTTGAGGTCAAATCGAGCGTCTAGATGTGAGATCCCATGGGTATAATCTAGTTTAATTTTCAGGTCGTTAAAGTTCTCAAATCATTGAGAAATCATCTATGATTAAAAGGTCAATATAAATTGCGTGATCTAATGGTTACGAGAATTATTCACCAAAGAAGTAAAATGTCCATACATTGAAGGCTACAAACGGACCCCTTATCTTTACTTGAGAAGACAGAGAATGAGACAGATTTTAGTACTGTTACGAACTAAAAACCCGAATATAAATTCCTATCTCCATAACCACATATCATTGTCTACCACCGCCTACCAACCGTCATCGAACAACCCCTACTTGTCGTCGTTGACGAATCTGTTGTGTAACGGCGCACCGATTAATGTTGTGCAAAAAAAAATATTATAAATACATTATAATGAAGTATCCCAAATATAATATAATTTTAATTTCATACACAGATCATTACAAAAAAATTTTTATTCATAATTCATAAAATAATTACGCTATTTTTATCGAATCATATACCCAATGATCTCATTAATTATATCTAAAACATATAAAATTCAGTTAAGTTTTCATTATTTAAACCAAATTAGAATATTATAATAAAATAGCAAATAAATCAGCGCTGGGTCTAGCTGGGTCTAGTCGTCACTCGTTAACTACCAAATAAATATCAAATAAATGCCCGACTCGCTCGTAAGCCGAGCCGATTTATAACTCGGAAGCGTGCGAGCGAGAGAGAGAGACAGAGAGCGAAGAGAGGGGAAAGTAGCCGTCACTCCAAGGCTCTCTCTTCCGCCATCTCCAGGCGGCTCCGCTCAGAGCTTCGACTCAGTTGACTTTACTTTTTAGTTCAGATCGGCTCTTCCTGGCTAAGATCGGCTTACTTCGACAGATCATCGGCTCTTCTCTTTGACCGTATTTTCACCGGCGGAAGCTCCCCGGAGCTCAAACTCACCGGCGATCCCCACCGTCCTTCTCGTAAAACCCTTACTTTCCCGTACTTCCGATGGCGGCGATCTCTTACTGAGGTAAAATGTTGGTTCTCCGGAACTTTAGATCATCATCGATTGTTCATGCCCGCTTAATATTCACCCGATTGAACAAAGATTAACAAGTCGTGTAAGTAATCTATGATAGGAAGGACTGAAGGAGAGTTATGTTTGAATTTTTTTTTTTCTTTTTTAAGTAAATTAGGGTGTATTTAGGATTTAAATCAGATAGGATTTAGTGATTCTAAATTTAGTAAATCTTGAGGGGATTAGACGTTAAAATTGTTTGATTTAATAGATGTTAAATATGATTAAGGAAGATTTACATACATGACATTCAATTCCTATGTATTTACATATCAGCACCTGAATTTCAATTTTTACATAAATGCCTTATTACTTTTGAAGCATGAGGAAAATGGTGGTATTTTTGATGTAATATGAAAATTTTGTGTGTGGATTCTATCGAACGAATCATGGCTTGTTTATATCTCTCAATCTTTATGCATGCATGTATGCCATGTACGCATTCATGTTACATGCATACTTGTGCGTGTGCATCTATACATCTACACAAACAACAAGTGCTTTATTCGAACGTTCAATGATTTCTTGAAGACTACTCACTTTTCTACGCACCAAAGTTATAACCCGAGAAACTATGTAACCATTTTTTGCTCGTGGGATAAGAGATTGTACTTGTAATCACCTACTAATAGTGGCATAATCCAGTGGTTTTTTTACTTTTTGCGGGTTGTCCAAGTAAAAAATTTTGGTGTCCCAACTGGTTATTTTATTTCACCTGCGTGTGTGTTGGATTCTCTTACAACATTAAGCTGATAATTCATTACTCTTCCGCTGTGAATTCCCAAGCACACATCAACTCTTATTCTTAACTTTTGTCTATCTATTTACTTAGGATGAAGGACAAACGAAAACTTAAGTTGTGTTCTAAAAGGTTTTCATAATATTTTACATATTGCCCGACAAACCTTACATTCTTATTAGACACGATGGAAGTGGGGAGACCATATACATGAAAGATTTTTTTCAGAAAATAATTTGGTTGTTTAAAGGCACCAATAATCTTAGAACAGGGACGAAACTGCGCAAGTTTTGAAAACCTATCAACTATTACGATGACTATTATGATGAAATCATAGACAAAATTCATGTTAAAGTTTTGGCAGACTGCATGAGGCAGTATAGGGGAGTATATAAGCCCAGAGTTTGCTTAACAGCTTTACCCGTTTGACAAGTACAATACCAATTCACTAATATGGCTACATCCTTTCTAATTAAGGGCCACTAAATCTTTCCCTTAACAAACTAATGATGTTATTATTTCCTATATTGACTAACTAATCCTCATGGATATAACTCCTAGACAAGATAATAAGCATAATTGTGATCATTTAAATAGGAACCTATGTGCAATCTATAATCCAAACTCTTATAAGATTTGATTAGTTTTCATATCAAGGTAGATCAAATGGAAATTAGACTATGTTAACTGATTCCCACTCATCATTTATTTTCTCAAACATGGACACTTCCACAACTTCATTATCTATTCCAAAACAATGTATCCGAATAAATAAATACCCTTGCATAGATATAACCCATTTTGTAAGTCGGGTACTTAACTTTTTAGGATTTCTAATATCATAAAGTTCAATGGTTGGAATACAAAATAAACTCTTTGTGATGAAGGTAATAACCCTCATTCAGAATGCTTACACTTCACCATAAAACTCATTATCATGGGTGTAGTGCCTTTGATTTGCTTCATCAAGTATTTTATTGAAATGCACAACACAACGCCCCCTCTAGAGGAGAAATTATTGCGTACGTATAGCGTACGCAAAGATGTGTCCAGACTCCAATTACATGACGACACGTGTTTGTGTCAGCCCCATCTCTCAAAACACAAAAATACAACCGTGGTTGTATTGAAGTATTTCGGAATATTACCATAATACAACCGGGGAATATTCCAATAAAGCCGAGGAATATTTCAATACAACGACGGTTGTATTCGAATATTCTGCGGTTGTATTGTGTTACCGGAATACTACCACAATACAACCGGGGAATATTCCAATAAAAATGCAGAATATTTGAATACAACCACGGCTTTATTTATGTCGAAAAAATTGGGTCGGGTCGGGCCGCGTGATTAAATTTGTCGGTTGTATTATTGTAGTATTCTGGAATATTCGAATTCAACCGCGGTTGTATTTTTTTGTTTTGAGGGATGTGACCGACACAAACACGTGTCGTCATATAATTGGAATCCGAACACAACTTTGCGTACGCTGTACGTACGCAATAATTTTTCCCTCTAGAGCCATTCTGAATTTGGTTCATTATAGTTAAGCTGAGATTTGAAAAGCATAGAACGACCTCATTTAAATTTTATCATAATATCTTTTTAATCATTAATCTATTTGAGATTATATTTCTTATATTACTGGGTCAGTTTTAGCTTTGTTTAGTCATTGCATATGAGCTTGAATTTAAAATTCTAAGTAGCACTTCTTCCAACTAATTTGGCCAATTTTTTTTCTCGAAGATTTTCTTAATATTTTAATAGACGTGTACATAATACACATTTGATATTTCTAACGAATAATGATAATGGTTGTGGAAGAATTCTATGGGATAAAAATAATTTATGCCAAAAGAAATTATACAGAATGACATAAATGCAATACTTATGATAAAACAAATGTTTTATTGTTAACTAGTTACTCTATATATTGGAAAACCCTAACCCACTGTCACTCCATACTCAAATTTCGCCCCCCTCCTCTCTTCAAATTCTGATTCAGCCATTGATGATGGCTATGCCAAGTTTAGTAAATTTTGTGGGGATTAAAATTGGAAATTATGAGTTGACAATTGTTAAAATTTTCTACATTCTTATAGTTTATTTGATTATTTGTTTTATGATTAAAATTTGTATGAGAGGAAAATCCTTAAGGGACATTTTGGCTGCAGTAATATTTGGCCTATAAGTTATATCTTATTTTGGCATTTGGACTTATACTCATTTTTATTTTCTTGGAATGCAACTCTAAGCGACGTGCTTATTTTAGGAGTGGAATGTTGTGTTTGTGGAGTCAAAAGCAAATCGGGTTTGGGAGCCTAAGTGCCCATTGTTAGGAGTTGCTTTTGAAGGGGGGGCTCCCCTCTAGGCGCTTTTACGCCCCATATTTGGACGCAGACAGAGAAGCCAACGCTTTTGTGCCGGCCCTGGGCGCCCAAGCGCCCAACTAAGCTAGGCACTTAGGCGCCAAGTCTGGGCGTTTAAGCTCCAGGAGTTGTTTTTCTCGGGATTTTAGTTTTTTAATCTCGATTTCAAGCAGGTTGTTTCTTCCTTTCGTATTCTTTGACAAACATTCCGGTGAATGTGAGAAGTATCAACGAGGTGGATTTCGGTAATTCGACGTGATTATTACATCAAATCAGAGAGTGAAGATTGCGGAGCAAGTCTTGTAAGTTTTCTTTATATGTGGAGAGAGAACTTGTGGTGGTGTGGTTCCGTGGTTTTTTTCCGTTCTCATGTTTTTCCACGTAAAATTTCCATGTATTTTTTCTAGTTGCTTTGATCGTGCTTTATATTTATCTTTTTTGTTCCAGTTTTCTCAAAATGGTATGATTCTATTATTCCAAGGTGTGGTTTAGTTTCTAATTGATCTTAAGCCCCGATGAAGTTGTGAATTTTTTGGTATATTCCCTATCATGGAATACATTTTTTCTTTAACCCTACGAAGAATGTCATCAATTCAATTAACACACAATTTTTTTTCATCATATGGAAACGGAGTTTAAATTACATGCTCTTGAATTTCATTAATAGCATTTTTTATGGCCATGAAACAAATGCAAGCCTATGAGTTTAAATTTAATTTTTTTATTTATTTATGGAAAGTTTACATACATAACACAATTCTCATGTATTTACATATCTAACATCCAAAATTTGATATCTACACCTATAACATCTTGGAGTCATGTACCTCTGCATAAAAAGGTGTATTTCACTTTAAAAAAGATGGTGATGCCGGTATTTTTGATGTGATGTAAAATATTTGAGTGGGTGTGCTCGTAAATATGAATGTTTAGGTGTTAAATATGTAAATGCATAAGAATTGTTACTATCACATGGTAATTCCGTTTCCATTAATTCTGCTTTGGTGTATAAACAAGAATTTAAGGAAACAGAATACACTCCTGGGGATTAAAATTCAACTGTTATTTTTCATTTCTAATATTTTTACTAAAAAATTTGCAGATCATATGGTAATATTGCATGCTCATCATAGGGTAGCAACTATTTTCTTTCTTTCTGTTCATTGTATTTATGCGATATCTTACTGCAGCTTGTTGATAAGTCCACACATTTTCTAATTATGGGCGTTTACATAAACACCACCCAATTCTTATGTATTTACATATTTAACAGCTATGACTTAATTTTTACATTTATACCAACCAAATCTTCTACATTCAACAGAATTTTCAGCAAGTTTCCATGCAGGTACAATCGATAAAGTATAGTTCAGGCAATGGATTGGAGTAATACACTTAAAAGCATGAAAGGTAGTTTTTTTCCCTTTTTTATGATTCTCTAAGAGGTTGTTTGGGATCACTTTTGTTTTTTGTTTTCTATTTTCTATTTTTTTTTTCTTTCATTTATGTTTGATTTGAAATAGAATATTTTTGACATGTTTAATTAAGGTAAGATTTTTTAAAAAAAAATGCTCAAATCACTAAAAAAATTTTCTAAGTGTTTTTAAAAATATATTAATTTGTTTTTTTTAATAATTTTTATTTATTTTGCAGATATGGACACTAAAACTATGATTGATATTCCACTTATCCCCTTCGTGGAACCTCCAGATATTGCAACGGATAAAGGAAATCCTTCTCCGGCACCGAAGCCTAAGAAGTCGATGACTTCGCTGTATCTCAAGTTCTTTGAAACTGCCCCTGACGGAAAGAGCAGATGTTGCAAATTTTGCAAACAATGCTATTCTATAGCTACTGCAACAGGTGATCTATTATGCAAAAATATTTAATGAAATTTAGAATTCTGTCATTTACATATATACCATCCAATTCTCATTTATTTACACATCTAACATTTAAACTTTACTTTTTACATTTATACCGCTTAAATCTTTCATAATACGTCAAAAATAACATCATTCTAACTGAAAAAATGAAATACATCTTTTCATGTATAGGTAAGATGTCATGTCTGTAAAAATTAGAGCTTTAGATATGTAAATACATAGGAATTGAGTGGTATTTTTGTAAATCTTCCTTAAATAGTTACCATTTACGAACTAAAGCTTCCTGTCTTCAAATTTCAAATACACTCCTATATATCAAAATTCAAAACAAAACCTCAACCTGCATTTTTCACATTTGTCATGTTTCCAATGATTTAATCCGCGGCACACAAACACACCTACAAATTAGTACTTTAAAAAACTAATCTGGACGATAGTTTGGTAAATAAGAGTGATTCTAGCTTTATGTTCGTAAATATCACTAATTTCTAATAATGATTTATGTTTTTGTTTGGCTTAATCCAATGTTCATGTTCATCATCAGCATTTGATATAAGGGAAGCTTACATATCTCACAATTCTTATGTATCTACATATCTCACACTTAAACTTTCATGTTTACATGCACAATACTTTGGTGCTTTAAAGTTGTTCATAAAAATGTAACTTCACTTTAGTAATATTTTTGATGCAATATTAAAGATTTGAGCGCCGTACGTGTGTAAATATGAAAGTTTAGGTTTGAGATACTTAAATACATAAGAATTGTATGCTATGTATATAAACACTCCTTGATATAACTGCTTTTATGTCACTTGACATTGTAATGCTGTATAAATGATTGATTGTAATGATAGTTTTGCTCACCCACTTTATGTCTATGAAGGAAACCTTGGAAGACATCTAAATCACCGGCATCCGGGATACGATAAACTTGCTAATTTTTCCCAACAAGCTTTCGACAATTCCAATTCCATCTCTCCTAAGAATCCTTCATCTCTACCTAAACCTTCAAGTCTTGATTTTGATCATCTAAATTGGTTATTACTCAAATGGAGCATTGGAGCTTCGATCCCCACTTCAGTTTTTGATGATTTAGGGTTCCTTAATGCCCTCAAGTTTATCAATCCATCAGTCTCACTCTGGTCCTCAGACAAGTTCCAATCTGTCACATTAGAAGTTTTCAGAACCATGAGAGAAGATGTGAAGGAATTAATGGACAATATCAGCTCCAAAGTTTCCATCACTCTGGATTTCTATACTTCTCATGAAGATTTGTATTTTATCTTCATCTATTGTTTTTGGATTGATGAGAATTGGTCTCTACACAAAATTCTTCTCGATCTTCGTCGCATTCCCTATCCATGCACGGGCTCGGAGATATTGCATGCGGTTTTTGAAATCCTCAAAATCTATAATCTTGAGAAGAAGGTCCTTTGTTGCACTAATGCTTGCCATGCTCTTAAAGATGAATTGGAAGCTCGGAAGGCACCCTTCTGCTACGTCCCGTGTGCCGCTCGCTCCTTGAACCAGATCATAGAGGATGGTCTCAGAAGCCCGAAACCGATAATTTCGAAGATCCGCGAATTCGCACTCGAGCTGAACATGGTGCCAACAATTGCCCAAGATTTCATACACTTGGCTACAATCTATCAAGAAGGTTCATGGAGATTTCCTATTGATGCTTCGTCTACATGGAATGGAAGCTACATGATGCTCGATCTCGTTCGAAAGGTAAGTAAACTACACGATTTCACTCTCGAAAGATTCTCATTAGCATCTTTTTACTTATTAAAATACTCTTCTGATTATTTGCATGAGGTCATTCCAATCCCAGAGTCTATAAACGTATCAAATTCGTTCCCATACTCCTTAAATTGTGGCTAACAGAGTTCTAGGAGGGTACTATGTCAGTTAATCTTAAAAGAGTTTGTGGATTAAATTAAGGCTTTCATAGATTTTGAGACTAAAATGACTGAAAAGATGGTAACTACTTGATAGTTTATTATTAATCAAGTGTCAAAATATTCTTATGACTCCTTACATGAGGTTCCAATTACTCTTTAAATTTGGACTAAAATTGTATTCATTGCGGACTATTTTAGCCCATATGAAAAATTTTTAGACATTAAATCTGCATTTTTATAGAATCTAGGGCTAAACTGACTCTCTCCAGAAAGTTAAGGAGACTATTTTGATAATTATGTAAATCGAATATGGAGGTGGCCACTAGGGTTTTTCTCATCATTAGTCTCACTTTGTAATATGTAGGCATCGAATTCCATGGAGAGTATAATCAAGAAGCATGAAGAAATATTTGGGGGCAGAAATCTATTACTGAACAACACAGAGAAATCTGTGGTAAACATCTTGCATTCATACCTGGAACCATTTCACAAAATCACATCCAATCTGAGCGCCTGTAGGGTCTCCACGATCGGTCTGGTTCTCTTCTTCATGGATCACGTCTTCGAACTGATCAGCGTTTGCAGAGACGCCGGCCGCCATGACTGGCTGAAGATCATCGCGGACGACATGGCGAAGCGCGCCCGGAGTTTCAGCTCTCAGGGATACAATCTCTTCACATACATGGCCGCAGTTCTTGATCCGAGAATCAAGAAGGAGCTCATTCCCGAAAAACTCAACTCCGAGAAGAACCTGGAAGAAGCCAGAACCCATTTCACAAGACATTATGCAACCTCTCAATTCCCTTCCACGGCGAACGGATTCACATCTCACGATCCGGATTCGGACGACGCAGTTTCATTCGCCGAAGAAATCGCTCGAAAACGGCGTCGACTGAGCGCGAACACCGCGACCGATGAACTTTCTCAGTATTTATCAGAACCTCCGGCTCCGATCGCGACCGATGTTTTCGAATGGTGGAAGGTGAACAGTTCGAGATACCCTCGGCTGTCCGCCATGGCCCGGGACTATTTGGCTGCGCAGGGAACATCGGTGGATCCCGACGAGTTGTTTTCCAGCAGAGGGGATCGGATTCGAAAGCAGCAGTTCTGCTCGTCTTACGGAGTGATGCAGGCGGGAATGTGCGTGGATTCATGGAGCCGGAGCGGATTCAAATTCAAGTTTAAATCTTCTGAAATAAAGTTTGAGAGAGAGGGAGAGAACAGTTTGGCGGCCTGAGGTTGAAGATGATGAATTTGTATTATTGTAAATGCACATTCTTATGTATTTACATATTTCATACCTAAACTTTCATATTTACAAATGTATCACTCGAATCCTTGAATGTCACATCAAAACCAACGTTTTGTGTGTGAATATGTAAGTTTTGGTGTGGGATATGTAAATACATAAGAATTGTTTGCTATGTTTGTAGATTTTCTAATTTTCATATCATAAATAACAAACATTAATGTGACCTTGAGCGTGAAGAACTTGCAATGTGATTAGTGCTCTCAAAAAAGTTAGTTGTTCGCAAACAGTTCGTGCTTGGTTTGCCAAGAAATTCGTATTTGATTCGTTCGATAAGCAAAATTCAAATACGAATTCGTATTTAATTCGTATTTGAATTTTGAGTTCGAGCTTAAGCTTCACGATTCGATTTCAGATTATATGTGAAAAATAAGTATTAATTAGAGCTTGTATTATAGTAAAATCACAAATAAATTGAGTAATTAAAAGATAAATAATAAAAAAATTATTTGTTATAAAATATAAAATATAACTTTTTTTTAAATATTAATATATTTTTAGTGTATTATATATATATATATATATATATATATATATATATATATATATATAAATGAGAAAGCTTGCTTACTAACGAGTTGAGTCAAGACTCAGGAGCTTACTTGAGCTTGGTTTATTAGCATATAGAGCTGAACTCGTGAGCCACATATAAAATCGAGCCCAAGCTAGCCCACAAATCAGCCTGAGTCACTGAACTCATTCTATAATTTAATAAACAGATTAGTGTTTAACCTTAGAAAAAAAATGATAGAATAATATCGTATATTTGATTTCAAATATTTCAAAATTATCAATATTTTTTTTCATCTGCGGATTGAATGGCTCCGAGCGGGGCATGCGACATGAGCTTTATTAGAATGAACAAAGATTCTTGGAGGACGATCGAGCGATAGCAGACAACCAACCGGAGATCGTTCGAGTTGCTGACCAAGAGTCAACCGACCATAGATTGACCGAACCAAAGGTTGATCGACTCAGAGAACACCCAGATAGAGATAGATCGGCAAGGAAACGACGATCCACCGGATATTCATCATTGCCAGGCATAAAACCAATTGATTTGGGGTCGACCGACTAAAAAGGTTCAGGAGTGTAATTGTCAGTTCGCTTCAAAAGTAATAGAAGTTTTTGATACCACATAGAAAAATATCTCATCTCTCACTCATTTTTCTCTATAAGTTTCTATCTCATTCTCCTCTTCCATTGATTGGGCTCGACTTACGGACAAATCTGTTGCACGAAAAAAAACACCTAAACTTCAATTTTTACATATATGTCATCTTACTTTTACGAGAAAACGTACGCTTCACTCCTTAAAGGTTAAAATGTTAGTAATTTTGACGTGATATGAAACGTTTAGGCGTTAAAAATGTAAAAAAAAAAAAAAAGTAAAGTTTGTATTGCATATGTAAATACATAAAAACTTGGTGGTATGTAAGTAAAGTTTACAGCTTGGCTCGACAGCCAAATTATTATACCTAGAAAATGCTTTGCGAAAACACTACATAACATTAATTCCAGTTCTATCAACAACATTAAACTATACACTATCATCAAAGTATTAATACGACTCATAAATCTATAACATTAATTCTAATTAATGCTATCACAACATTAAACTACATAATATCATCAAACCATTAATATGACTCATAAATCTTTAACATTAATTCTAATTAATTCTATCCCCCACTTTGAATTATATTATGTTATCATCATAACATTAATGTGACTCATAAATTTTTAGCATTATTTCCATTTGAATTTCACCAAATTCTTATATGTTTAGGTATGTAATATCTAAACTTCAATTTTTACTGCATGCCAAAAATCAGCTTTTGTGGGTTGAATCACGTGTACAAATGAAGTCACGGAACTAGAAGGCCCGTGTCGACCTCACTCTCTATCGTGTCAGTTGTCCCGCTCCATCTGTTGAAAACTGACCAGCCGAACTGGCCTACTTGTTTCGTCTGTTGAACTGTACTCAGAACAATCAAAACACAAAAGTCAGGACCCACATCACGCATAGACATATGTCGCGTCTTCAATGTGTACATTATGACTTGTGTTTTAATATCTGCTTGAACATTTATAATGGATGGACAGAGAGACTCGAAGAAGAATGTATGATTCGGTATCGATGTCATTTTGAGAGATCCCTCTCTGTGATTCTTTTAGGAGATCTCAGACCACTTCTCTTTATCGATCCTTCCTCGTTATAACAAACTATACATATAATTCAGATATGGAGAACACATATATTATCTTCCTTCCACTCCTGTATACAAACCTCTCCCGATTTTTATAAACCCACAAACAATACGTGACCCAACATTTTAAAAGGGTTCAAGGTTTGTTTGGGGCAGCTGCAGTTTATTAAAAAACAACTGTGAAACTGCTGAAAAATAATCTATGTTCAAAAATATGCGGCAGCTATTACAATTTTTTTTTTTTTCTCAAAGTTAGACCGCAGCTATAAAACTGTCACCGCACCTCAAATTTTAGTGTTTTTTTTTTGTTGAAAACCCCGTCAAAATGCAGTTTACCCAAATAAACAAAACTAAGGAGCGATGCCGCACCCGAACGGACGCTCAGGACGCGCAACATTTACATTTGTGCTACCTCATCTATGCATGAAAAGGTTGAACGGTATGGATGTAAAAAAGTAAAATTTATAGGTTAGATATGTAAATACACAAGAATTGGGTGCCTTAATTGTATCATCACAGTGATTAAACTATGCATTATCATCAAAGCATTAATATGACTCAGATTTTCAACATTCATTCCAATTAAATGTATCTCCAAACTGAAACTATATATAAATATATATAGTTATTAAGAGCGCATTAATAAGATTCATAAATTTTCAACATTAACTTCAATTAAATCTATCACCAAATTAAACTATATATTATCATCAAAAGCATTAATGCGACTCTTAAGTTGATGCATTCAACATTGCATTAACTCCAATTAATTATTTTCTTACATCATTCAACTAATTATCACATAGTTATCCTCTCATTAATTAATTTAGCAAATAATTAGTTATCAATCCCATCATTTATTTTGTATTATTAAAGTATGATTTGCATACATACCCCCCTTAATTCATATGTATTTACATATCTAACCCCCTAAATTTTATTTTTTACTCATATGACATCGTACCAATGCACAGGGGCGGAACCAGCTTGACTTTCTCGCGTTTTTCCCTTTATGGGTTGTGTGCGAAAAAATTTTTGGTGTCGTTACTTGTTGCTTTTCTTTCACTTGTGTAGTTGTGTGCGCGCTAAATTCTCGTGCAACGCTATGACAACAACCTCTTGCTCTCGTGAATTTTCTAGCACACATCACACTTTTTAGAAGTTAATGTAGTTAGGGCTGTCAAAACGGCTTGTTATTCGCGAACAGCTCATGTTCGGCTCTTTAAGAAGTTCGTGCTTGGCTCGTTCGCTAAGTTAACAAGTCTTAACGAACAAAACAGGAACAAAGATTTGTTCGTTCGCGTTCGGCTCGTTTTGGCTCGAAATACTATTCCTCAATATATATATATATATAATGTGTGTGTGTGTTTATAAATTAATGAGTAGTATTTTTAAAAAATTTAAAAGATTTTATAATTAATTAAAATTATTAATTAAGTATATATAATAAAAAAATTAAAATTAGATTTAAATATTGTTTTAATATAAACTATAATTCTTAAATATTGCTCTAACTCTTAACATCTTATGGTTACTCGATTAGTATTGTCAAAACAACTCTTTGCTCATGAACAGCTCGTGTTCGACTCGCTAAGCAAACGAGCAGAGCACGGACACACTTTTTGGGCTTGAAATATAAACGAGCTGAGCATGGGCTCGCTCGTGTTTCACCCCTAAACGTAGTAGAGTTGTTTATGTGAGGTGAAAGCTTTTGGGCGGTATAAATGTAATAAGTAAGTATTAGGAGTTAGATATGTAAATACATAAAAGTGTGGGTGCTAAATATCTAAATGCTCATTTATTAAAATATTTTTGATGTTATGATCAAGCCTAGCACATATGATATGAGTCAACTAAGCCTTGTTACAATTACTAGAATTTATAAGAGAATAAATTTGAATGTCATGGTCAAATATAGATTAAATCAAAATCAATTATTTGTGATGAGGGAAATAATTTTTTTTACTATAAGAGGGATAAGCCTTCATTAATGATATCATATTATAAAATTTAGGGGCTTATTTATTGGCCTTTCAATATTTAATAAAAATAAAAATGTATAATTATTTTTTTATGAATTTTAATTAGAACTATAATATAATTGCAAAGAGATTTGTAATATGATTGAAATGGTATGTTTTTTTTTTTTCTCGTTCTAAAAACTAGTGCTAGACTACTTATAGATGTTCCACGTAGGGCTGTCAAAAAAGCTCGTTGTTCGCAAACAGTTTGAGTTCAGTTCGCCGAGAAGTTTGTGTTCGATTCGTTTGATAAGCAAACGAGACGAACATGAATAATTTTTTTCGTTCGGTTTGTTAAATGAACAAAGCACGAGCGAGAATGTGTTTGTTCGTGTTCGGTTCGTTATTGTTCGAAATATAAGATAATTTAAAATAATTATATATAAAAAATTTATGACATTTTAAAAATAATTATATATTATAAAAATTTATCATATTTTAAAGAACCTGAACGCCTTATTCGGTTTGCTTCATTTTGAGGAAGTATGGATTACATGATATGTACGGAATTCGTGATCAATTTGCTTCGTTTTGAGGAAGTATGCTATCAAAGCTAGGGCTGTCAAAAAAGCTCGTTGTTCGCGAACAGCTCGAGTTCGGTTCGTTAGGATGTTCGTGTTTGGTTCATTTGATAAGCAAACGAGACGAACACGATCAATTTTATTTTGTTCGGTTTGTTAAACGAACCAAACACAAACAGTGATTTGTTCGAACATTTCGAGCACGAACACTAGCTCTGTTCGTTCGTGTTCGGTTCATTTACATCCCTAGTTCCGCGTACCCCCCGGCCTCTTTGTTGGCATCTATGGTATATGACCCCTCAGATCGGGGGTAGAATCCTCTCTATCACAATTGGCCTTAAGGAGGTGGTACTGAAATTGTTAGACACATTAGAGTAAAATATGCTTAACATTATGTTTAGAAAGTAAAATGAAATCTTATTAAAACTAATATGCTAATTAAACTATCTAAGCCCTCAAACATTACAATTTCTTTGCAAATTACAAAAACAAAGGGATAAATTACAAAAAAGAAAAAAAAAAAAAACTTAATTTCAAATTTATTTCATTAATTTTTGGAGAGCATATTCCTTAATTGGAGCTTAAATTCCTTTCTCTGTGAGAAGATAAGATTGCATCAATGGCTTCCTTCACTTGAGAAATCTCAGGTGCTTTCTCTCCCTGTGCTGGCCAGAATTCATCAGTAGCTAACACCTGAAATAATATTCCAATAAATATTTATCAAATAATATTGAAAAATAAATATTTTAATGTAAAATATATTATTTAATCTACCTTTTTTTTTGGGTATGTATTGGCAAAGTTTATATCTCATCAACTTTATGTCATTAATTAATCATAAACTTGAGTTTTTATCGGCTTTAGGATCACTTAATGATACACGCTGAGTGTATCATGAGTACAACCTAAGTACACCCATCTGCACGAAAAAGTATTGCGTCAAGAGTCCTGATGCAGTGTTGTATTATGACTCCAATCAGAGTCTGTCACATGTACAAGTAAGTCCACCAATATATTAAATTTATTTTTTCTATTAAGATAAGTCTATTTGTACATATGGTAGACCTTGATTGGAATCCTAATGCAAAACTGTATCAGGATTCTTGATGCAATAATATTTCCATCCACATATATGAATCATCCAAATGTATATTTTTTTCTACTTATTGTAATTGATGAGATATAATTAATAGTTATGTTTCAAAGATTTTTTTAGATACAAATTTTGTCTAATTTGGGTTAATGATTTAAAAATTTAAAATTTAATTAAGAAATAAAATTTTTGCATGAAAATTAGAAACAAATAAATATTTGTTTTTGGAGTAATATGCTAAAAATACAAAATTTTATGATTTGGTCCTTACCTTTACTTGCAATTGCAGGAATTTCACATAGCTTATTGCTTTCTCTAGCATTGTAACCAAATCCACCTGAAATTTTAAATTACAAATAAACCCATTTAGCTTCAAAATGGTAAATAAATAAGTAAATCTTAAAGTCTAAAACTTAAGCCCTAATCAAATAAATCCTTGAAATTTTTGGAAATTACAAAATGAAACAAAAAGTTTACACCTTTGTGCCATTTGGGATGAGAGCTTGTAAAACCTTAAGCCTTTCACTAATCCTCTCCCTGCGATTCTGCAAAACACAGCAATCTCTTATCATTCGGTCCATAACTTTATTAATATTTACACAAAAATAAGAATTCTAACAAAACAAATCCTCAAAATTACACCACAAACCTTCGCCGCAACACTCTGTATATCCTTCGATGAACTCAGCTTAGCCTTCGCCTGTCTCTTAATCCCAACACCATACTTCTTCGAAGCTCTCATCTCATAATCCTTGTAGAACAACAAACAGATACCAAAACTTTAACAAAATTGCAAATCCCAACACATTTCATAATGAGGAATTGCATAAAAACTAAAACTTTTACAAAATTCACCATAAAAGAAGCTCCTTTGTTCAATCCGTTCATCTTCCCGAATCCGTCAGCTTCATTCCTGAAACGATTCGCCTCACAGTTCCTCCATCTGAGCCGATCGACCAGGTGATTCTCCTCTTCCATCGAATCGATCCAACTCACAGAACTCTCTCTGTAATCGGCGTCTCGCTCGAAGCTGAGAACCGGCGGCGAATAGATCGACGGCTGATGATCGGCGCCGCTGGTTGGTTTAAAGTTGATGAGAGGGCGAGCTTCCTGTAAAGCGAAATCTGAAGATTCGAACGCGAAGGCGTTTGGGTTGCAGAAAATTTGATTGTCGAGGAGAAAATCGTAGCGGGAGAGGGAAGAGGGATCGAATCCTTGAATAAAAGAGGGGGTTTGGGGAGTGTATATCCCTCTCTCCTTCGCGAGAGCCATTAGAGATGAAGGAAGAAGAAGAAGAAGAAGAAGAAGAAGAAGAAGTAGAAGAAGAAGAAGAAGAAGAAGAAGGGGGGAGGAAGTGGGGAGAAGCGACTGTGTTGTGCTGATTCTATGTTGGGTTGTGAGACTATATAAGAGGGGAGATATAAGAGAATATAATATAAGATTTTGTGGGGTGGATAAAAATATATATTGAAAAAAAATAAAAAAATTAGGTTTTGAGTTTTTTTATTTTAATTTGGTTGTAAGTTCTTTTCTTCTTTTACTTTCAATGAGTTTGGATGGGCTATTATTATTATTATTATTATTATTATTATTATTATTATTATTATTATTATATAATAATAATAATAAAGAAATGATCAGAGGCTATTTGTTGTGCAATTTAGGGCGAAGAAAATGCAAATCTAGAAGAAGTATACAGAGATTTAACGAGGTTCGGCAAAGATGCATACATCTTCATGAGCGGAGCGGTGAATTCACTATTTCAGAGGAGTTACAAGTTCGGTCCGGTTACCTATCATAGTGTTACACATCTATTTATAGATAAAACTCACAGATAAATTACTAAAACGCCCTCACTCCCCCAACCCACTAAATTCCAAGAGACACTCGTTTTCAACAGGAGACACATCTCTTTATTAGAAGAGACTCCAAATTTATGGTATATGAGCCATACCTTGAAAGATTTTCATATTCTACATAACTAAATGATATCTCAAAAGATATCAAACTTGTTTATTAATTTCAACAAAATATATTTGTTGAAACTATAAGTGGAAGCGAAATAGTTTCATACATACCTCCAACCATAGCATACACATGCAAAGGAGAACTCTCTGCTTACACGGTAAAGTTGTGTTATAGATCTTCCGAACTTTTCTCACTCACAACCCGATGGTGAGGAAACAAAACTATGAGGAGCAAGCTTAGTGGACCAAAACATTAAGCATCACATCTATTTATAGGCTCTGCCCATCACAGAGATCTACGGTCATGATCCCATCATAGAGATCAACGGATGTGAGCAAGGCATATGAAGGGTGGCATATAAAAGGGTTGAACTTGGACTTAATATGGACCACATTCTAAAATTCATTTCCCTTGAAAATATAATGGATTTATTTCCCTTGAAAACACAAAGGTTTCTAATGGGAATTGTAAATAATAAAAAATAAATAAATAAATAAATTAGAAAAATGAATGAAAATCCCAACATTCTCCCACTTGGTCCATATAGTTCAACACACACCATATAGAGAAGCAAAATATATGAATCATGGTGATAGGTCCTCTTATAGTGAGTATTATCTTCCAAGTATTACACTATATCAAGTCTCAATACTAACCCATATGACTTAATGAATAAACCATATGTCTATTCTAGGTCCAAACCAAATGATATTTCTCACAATAAACAAATATGTGCACAAAATCATATGAGAAAATATTAACTGAATAAGAGTTTCATTAAAAATAAATAAATCACATTATGGAACCAAGTCCCATTCGCACTACATGATCCTTGAAATTCTTTGGTGGCATGCCTTTAGCAAAGGATCAGCAATCATCAACTCAGTGCTAATGTGTTTAATGACCACTTTATTTTCCTTAACACGTTCTCTTATGGCTAAATATTTGATGTCGATGTGTTTACTTCGACTTCCACTTTTATTGTTATTAGCCATAAATATCGCAATTGATTTGTCGCAGTACAACTTTAATGGCCTCGAAATAGAGTCCACGACTCTAAGCCCGGATATGAAACTCTTCAACCATACACCATGTGAGGTAGCCTCAAAACATGATACGAACTCAGCTTCCATAGTGGAAGTAGCAGTCAAGGTCTGCTTAGCACTTCTCCAAGATACAGCTCCACCAGCTAGCATGAAAATATAACCAGATGTTGATTTTCTGGATCAATGCAGCCAGCATAGTTTGAATCGGAGTAGCCAATCACTTCCAAATTATCAGTTTGTTTGTACATGAGCATGTAGTCCTTTGTACCTTGAAGATATCTCATTACTTTCTTTGCAGCTTTCCAGTGGTCAATACCTGGATTACTCTGATATCTTCCTAACATTTCAACAGCAAATGCAATGTCAGGTCTGGTACAAACCTGAGCATACATAAGGCTGCCGACGGCTGAAGCATATGGAATGTTCTTCATGTGTTCCCGTTCGAAATTATTTTTCGGGCACTGACTCAAATCGAATCTATCGCCCTTCACAATAGGTGCTATACTTGGTGAACAATTCTTCATGTGAAATCTTTCTAGAACTTTATTGATATAGACCTCTTGAGACAAACCTAAAATACCCCTAGGTCTTTCCCTATGGATCTTAATGCCAATGACATAAGATGCCTCACCCATATCCTTCATATCAAAGTTCCCAGAGAGGAATTGTTTCACTTCATAAAATAAAACTTTATCGTTGGTTGCTAGTAAAATATCGTCCACATACAGTACAAGAAAACAAATTTTACTCCCACTTACCTTCTGGTATATACATTGATCCATGACGTTCTCTTCAAAACCAAATGAAGTAATAACTTCATGAAATTTCAAATACCACTGACGGGAGGCTTGTTTTAAACCGTATATAGATTTAGTTAGCTTGCTGACCAAGTGTTCACCATTACTAGAGGAGAATCCTTCTGGTTGTTTCATGTAAATCTCTTCCTCTAGATCACCATTAAGGAATGTCGTTTTCACATCCATTTGATGTAACTCAAAATCAAAATAAGCTACCAACGCCATTATTACTTGGAGAGAATCCTTTTTAGATACAGGAGAAAATGTCTCCGTGTAGTCAATTCCTTCCTTCTGAGTGAACCCTTTGGCAACAAGTCTCGCCTTATGTCTCTCAATGTTGCCTTGCGAGTCTTTCTTTGTTTTAAAAACCCACTTACATCCAATGGCTTTTACACCATTAGGCAACACAACGAGATCCCAGACTCGATTAGATGCCATAGAATCCAACTCATCTTTCATGGCATTATGCCATAAGTCAGATTCCTTAAAACTCATGGCTTGTGAAAACGTTTCAAGATCATTTTTGGCTCCAATGTTGTAGTCTGATTCTTGAAGATACACAACATAATCACTAGGTATGGCTGATTTTCTTTCTCTAGTAGATTTTCTTAATGTTGTTTCAACATTCTTTTCAAGTGCATGTTGATCAACAGAGTTGTTCAACAATATCTTGTTGTTTCTCATTAACAACTTGATCTACTTTATCTTTATTAACAACTTGTGGAACTTCGGTGATTGGTTGTCTAACACTTGTTTGTCCTTGAGGAGTGTGAATGACAATCAATCTGTCACTTGATCTAGAGGGTTGAGCTTTACAGTGATCATTTTCAGAAACAATATCTTGAAATTGATCACTCCCACTGATCAAGTCATTCTCAAGAAATTTTGCATTTCTTCATTCCACAATCCTAGTGCTATGAGATGGACAATAGAATCTATACCCTTTAGACCTTTCAGCATATCCAATAAAATACCCACTAATGGTCCTAGGGTGTAACTTCTTTTCTTGTGGGTTGTAAATTCTTACTTCAGACGGGCATCCCCAAACGCGCATATGTCGCAAACTTGGTTTCCAACCTTTGAATAATTCAAAAGGCGTCTTTGGAACAGGCTTGGTTGGAACTCTTTTTAATATATACGCAGCCGTCTTTAGAGCTTCAATCCACAAGAATTCAGGGAGTTTCGAGTTACTCCGCATACTTCTCACCATTTTCATTAAAGTTCGGTTTCTTCTTTCTGCCACACCATTCTGATCCGGAGAACCAGACATAGTGTGTTGGGCAACAATCCCATGCTCTTGAAGAAACTTCGCAAATGGACCAGGTGCTTGTCCACTCTCTATGTATCTTCCATAATACTCACCACCTCTATCTGACCTCACAATTTTAATTTGCTTTTCACTTTGATTCTCTACTTCAACCTTAAAGACTTTAAAGGCATCCAAAGCTTCATCCTTAGAACGAAGTAAGTAGAGATACATATATCGTGAATAATCGTCTATAAAGGTGATAAAGTATTTTGGACCAACTATATCCATGTCCGGACAACAAATATCCGTATGTATGATCTCCAATAGGTTTGTGCTCCTCTTGGCACCCTTTTTAGACTTATTAGTTTGCTTACCCTTTATGCAATCTAAACAAGTCCCAAAGTCGACAAAATCCAAAGTACAAAGTACCCCTTCATTTATCAAACTTTTAATTCTCTTAATGGAGATATGTCCTAATCTCCGGTGCCACAACATAGAGGATTTCTCATTCACAACACATCGTTTTAACCCAGCAGTAACATGCATAGAATTATAAGCAGCATCATTTTGCAATTCAATAGAGTAAAGACCATCAGACAAAGTACAATAACCAATAACCTTAGATTCAAAAGATAAACTAAAACCAGAATCCAAGAAGTTAAAGGAAAAACCCAAAGGTACAAATCTTGAAATAGAAATCAAATTCCTAGAAAAACTTGGAACATAAAAAGTTTTTTCCAAATGTAAAACAAAACCGCTGCTTAAAACCAAACTGCATGTGTCAATGACTTCTACATGTGAACTCATCTTGCTTCCTGAATAGATGCATAGTTCATTTCCCATTGGCTTCCTTAGGTTTTGCATACCCTGCAAGGTATTAGAAACATGGATTGTAGAACCAGAATCAATCCACCATGTGTTATGATTAACACTAACCATATTAGATTCATAACAGACAAAGGAAAGTTGAGTACCTTTCTTGTCGAGCCAGTTCTTAAACTTAATGCAGTCTTTCTTCATGTGCCCCTTCTTCTTACAGAAGAAACACTTTGACTCTTTCTTTATGTCTGGTTGAGGAGGAATCTTACCCTTTACTTTATTTTTGGCTTGATCCCTCTTCCTCTTTCCTTGAGTAGTGAAATTCACCTTTTCACCCTCTTCCATTGCCAACCTACCTTCCTCTTGAACACACATGGTCAACAGCTCGTTAATTAACCATTTGTCTTTATGTGTGTTATAAGAGATTTTGAAGGGTCCATATTGTTGGGGCAGAGAGTTTAAAATGAAATGAACAAGGAAAGATTCTGACATTTTAACTTCCAAAGTTTCAAGCTGAGCCGCTATGTCCCTCATGTGCATGATATAATCACACACACCTTTAATTCTGGTGAGCTTCATGGATGAAAACTGCATAATTAAGGTGCTGGCCAAAGCCTTATCAGATGTAGCAAACTGCTCATCAATGGCTTTCAGAAGGTCCTTGACCTTATCATACTGCTCGACAGAACCACGAATACCAGCAGATATCTTAGTCTTTATGAACATCACAGAGAGGTGATTGGATCGCTCCCATTTTTCATAAAGATTAACAGCATCTGAAATGCTGGTTTCAGTAATGGCAGGTGGTTCGTCTTTTCTTATAGCATAATCAATATACATACATCCTAAATGGAGAAGAATTCTCTCTTTCCACACTTTATAGTTATCTCCCTTTAATTCGGGAATATCACACTTAAAATCAGAAATGTTCGCAGGTTGAATAACTGCAAAATTTATCAAATATATATGCTCATTAAACAAAAAATTAAGACTTAAACAAAATGACATGTTTTACCAATGTAAGTCATGCTCAAATCAATGAATCTAGTGACATAGAATTTGCTTGTGAGCTAAAATCCTACTCAATTAGATTCATTTAATAACTTTATGATAAAACTATCAAATTATGTTCCATTTATTAATTCCCATGGGAAGATTAATAAATATAAGTTGATATTTCATCCTAATTAATCATACAAATATAACAAAATTCCTGTGGGAAGATTTCATTATATCTCATATGATTAATTACAACTAATGTTATAATATGATTCATGAACTTAATATATAATTTTAATTAACTAAAGATGTTGTGGCTATTCCTTAATTAATTAAAATTATATGAATCAACTATTATTAGCTAACTCTTTATTAAGAGCTAAACATTTGCATATAATCATATATAATGCAAATAAAATGAATAACAATGCATAAATATTATTTAACATAATTTTGCATGTATAATAACCATAAATTTATACATAAAAAATTTTCAAGAAATAAATAAATAATTTATGCATAAGAGTTATTCAACTTTAAACCAAACAAGTTCTTAATTATAATTTTAATATTAATAAATTATATACTTAATATTGTATGTTTAATTTAACACAAAATTAAACATACAATTTAACAAAATAACTAAATAATTTAGACACATTAAAATACAAAAAATGACTCATAATTAATTACAAAATCAATTATGTGTCAAACAGTTCATAAAATCATTTAGAACTTGATTACAACATGATTTCCTATTTATTTTATTTTATTTTATTTTATTTTTTTTAAAGCATTAGAATTATAACGTTTTTAATCCAAAATTGGGCAACAAGCATGGACATTAACCTTATGTTCAACCATGATTTAAACTTGTGTAACAATAATTAGATACATTAGAAATCAATGTTCTTAAGGATTTCTAATCATAACATAATCAATCAATTGCCCAGA
Source organism: Papilionanthe hookeriana x Papilionanthe teres (assembly GCA_022702705.1). Lineage (NCBI taxonomy): Eukaryota > Viridiplantae > Streptophyta > Magnoliopsida > Asparagales > Orchidaceae > Papilionanthe > Papilionanthe hookeriana x Papilionanthe teres. The sequence continues at coordinate 3,442,434 of CM040430.1, read as the reverse complement.
ATCGAAACCACATATACGAGTATATAAACAAAGTGAAACAGAGTAAGCAAGGCAGAGGTTAAGCTCGCTTCCGATACCAAATGAAAGATTTTCATATTCTACATAACTAAATGATATCTCAAAAGATATCAAACTTGTTTATTAATTTCAACAAAATATATTTGTTGAAACTATAAGTGAAGCGAAATAGTTTCATACATATCTCCAGCATATAGCATACACGTGCAAAGGAGAACTCTTTGCTTACACGGTAAAGTTGTGTTATAGATCTTCTAAACTTTTCTCACTCACAACCCGATGGTGAAGAAACAAAACTATGAGGAGCAAGCTTAGGGACCAAAACATTAAGCATCACATCTATTTATAGGCTATGCCCATCACAGAGATCTACGGTTATGATCTCATCATAGAGATCAACGGATGTGAGCAAGACATATGAAGGGTGGCATATGAAAGGGTTGAACTTGGACTTAATATGGACCACATTCTAAAATTCATTTCCCTTGAAAATATAATGGATTTATTTCCCTTGAAAACACAAAGATTTATAATAGGAATTGTAAATAATAAAAAATAAATAAATAAATAAATTAGGGAAATGAATGAAAATCCTAACATACCTAACAAATCTTCTCCTTGGCGAATATACAACCCCTTAGGAGAAATGCATCACCCGGTATATAAGTCATACCTAACAAATCTCCACCTTAGCGAATATACAACCTTTTTGGAGAAATGCATCACCCGGTATATGAATCATACTAAGAAATCTCCACTAGGCGAATATACAGCCCCTTAAGAGAAATGCATCACCCGGTATATGAATCATACCTAAGAAATCTCCACCTAGATGAATATACAGCCCCTTAGGAGAAACGCATCACCCGGTATATGAGTCATACCTAACAAAATCTCCATCTTGACGAATATCGAGCCCCTTAGGAGAAATGCATCACTCGATATATGAGTCATACCTAACAAATCTCCACCTTGGCGAATATCTAACCCCTTGGGAGAAATGCATCTCCCAGTATATGAGTCATACGTAACACTATTATACATGCCTCCAGCCACTCATAACGTGTCAAACTATTCAAGTATCACCTCTTTGAGGCTTGCATCATCAGAGGGGATTCGAACCCGCTGACCTGATTGTCTTATACTTAGGATGTTAACAGGTCGGAGAACACGACACAAATACTCATTGAAAGCGGTGGTTTGTTTTTCTTTGAGGTTGCTTCTTGTGCTAGCTGTCTTTGGTTTCAGTTCTTATTCGGTTTAGTGGCTTTACTTCTTTGATCTTCGTGTTGTAGCACACTATTTAATGCTATGGTACAATTTAAATATATGAGAATTGTGTGCTATGTAATGTAAATTTTCCTAATCTATCTTGATTTTGGGTTCATAATGCTATGGTGCAATTTAAATTGTTTTAATTAAAAATAATGAGTTAATCTTAAGTCTATTAAATATAATCTTATGACATTTAATTAATTATTTCATAGGGTGAGCAATGAGGGAATATTGCTCTCATGTCATGAATTAAACTCATTGAAACATGACTCATAAATGAAAATAAATAAATAATGGGACATTTACATTCACACCACCCAATTCTTTTGTATTTGCATATCAAACACCAAAATTTTACATTTTTTACATTTATACCTCACAAATGTTTCACATCATGCATAAAAATCGAAGTTCATGGGTTAGATATGTAATTACTTATATTTTGAATGGTATATTTGTAAATATTTTAAAAAGAAAAAATATACAAAATGGTACCCAAAGTGCATATAATATGAAATGAATATAAGATATATAAGCTGTCATTAATCAATGAAATTAATGAAAAGATTTAAATGAGGAGAAGAAAATGAGTTAAGGATGCAAAAGCATCGCCGCTTCTCTCGCATTCCCCACGTCTTTAGATTCCTAATCTCACTTTATTTTTATTTTTTAGCTTATATCACATGGCTTTAATTCTCTTCTGATAAAGCATTAATTAAGGCCTTCTAAATTTTAATTCTTAATTATTTTTTTTTGAAGGCAATGTCATTATATTAGTTTATCACTTAGATTCTTATGTATTTATACATCTTTTTTGGTAAATAACTTTGCATGAACTCGTATTGACTGAATCCTCTGATTCGAGGGTTTAGAGCGAGGAACGTGTCAAAAGGTCGGCTTCATGAAAATAATGCAGGGGGTGACTTGAGGCTGACCAAACAGAGGCTGATCGATCAACTGTTGGCGGACTGATAATAAGTATGCCGACTGAAAGCTGAGAGTTTTTAGGCATTTGTCACAAGTGTTGCCCTACTTGGGTTAAGGGCAAGAGAGGAGTTGTATGCATCACGAATATATAGGCTTATAATCAAGATATAAATGGTTTACGTGTCATTTCACAAGTCAAATGCTCTATAAATAGGAGAAATTATTTCATAACAAATCCTGATGCAGTTTTACATCAGGACTTCGATCAAGGTCTGTCACTTGTATATGCAAACTCCCAATTTAATACACAGGTGAGTCTGTTTGTACACGTGACAGACCCTGGTTGGAATCCTGATGAAAAACTACATCAAGATAAAACTGCATCATGACTCATGATGCAATAACTTTTCGTATAGATAGAGGGGTAGTAAAGATAATAGAGGTTGTTAAAAATTAATACCAACAGCTCCATTTTAAATTCTCTCTCGATGTCATTTATGTTTTATTCATTGAGTATGATTCACAGACAAATCAGGCTTTGCCACAATTCAAACAAAAAAAAAAGAAATTTTATATACATATCACACAATCCCTATACATATGCAAATTTAACATCTAAATTTTGAAATTTATATTTACAATAGTTTGATGTTATAAATTGTGCATGAAAATGACTAATTCATTTTTATGATGTTAGTAATGATGACATATTTGATATGACATTGAAGTTGAAAGTGAGTTATATATATATATATATATATATATATATATATATATATATATATATATATATATAACATTAATGAATTAAAATCTAAATTATTTTAATTTCTATTTTTTATTATATCCACAAAATTTTAAATGAGTTTAAAGTCATCTTAATGAGTTACTCATCAATTGAGTTTGGATAAAATATCATTGGTTTATATTCAACTCATCAAAATTCTTATAATGAATATTAAATTTAATTTCACACCAAATATATTAATAAAAAATTAAAAAATATATATATAGTTAGCTATAGATCATAATCTTAATATTTTAAGTTTTAAAATAAATTAAAATATTCTTTGTAGATCTAATCTAACTTTGACAACAAAGCAACTGAAAAAGACATTCTTAATGAAACTATATCATATACTTTCTCTACATACCATACACATATATTTATATATGTATACATATTTCTATACCTCATATAGTTTATCATAGGGGCATTTACATACACACCATACATTTTTATGTATTTGCATATTTAACCCTGAAAGTTTGATGCTTACACTTATAATGTTTTAGCGTCTGCATGAAAATATGTAAAATGAGAGATTAGATATGGTAGATATATAAATACATAGAATTGTTTGGTATGTTTGTAAATGTTTCTTTATTATAGGAGGAATGATGCCAAGGAAACTATATTGTGGTATTTATTTCCCATTTTTTTTTAAGAAGAATAATTAGTTGAGCTGAACAAATAATGCATATAATATATAATATATAAATTATTATTTCGCAAGTACTCTATAAAAGTACTATTTACATATTTTATTAATAAATCATAATGTGATGTGTACTTGACACCTAGGCTTGCTGTTGAGGTGTAAATAAATAATTATTGATTGACTTTGATTTTTTATTTTTTTGTTTTTTGAATAATTTGTGATTTGTTGCTGATTTATATATATATATATATATATATATATATATATATATATATATATATATATATATATATATATATATATATATATATTTGTCACATATTTCCCATCTTGTAATTCTTTTTTTTTTTTGAAGGAGAGTTTTAGTTAAAGCACCAAAATATTTTATTTATTTTTTAGCATAACAAATATATTATATCATATATTTTTCTTATAAAGTGTATATGAGATTTTTGAATATTATTATGTCAAATATACATACATATATATAGTAATATTTGAAAATCTCATATACAAAACCGAACACGAGCGAACAGAGCTATAGTATATATGAACCGAACACGAATGAACAGAGCAAGTGTTTGTGTTTGAAATGTTCGAACACATCACTGTTTGTGTTTGGTTCGTTTAACAAACCGAACGAAAAAAAAATTTCGTGTTCGTCTCGTTTGCTTATCGAACGAATCGAACACGAACTTCCCGACGAACCGAACATGAACTTTTCGCGAACAATGAGCCTTTTTGACAGCCCTAATGATGACTCAAATAATAGAAATGACAAAATAATTGCTAATAGATTTGAGTTTTATTTAGAAAATATATATATATATATATATATATATATATATATATATATATATATATATATATATATATATATATATATATATATATATATCTAAAGTGAACTATACTCAAATTGTAAGTAAGCAAAATGAGAAATATAAAAGTTAAGTTTGAGATAATATGAAACTTATTTAGAAAATGGTTGCTAAATACAAGGGCATAATTCATTACATACATTTTCAATATTTCTCTTAGATGAAAATAGGACAATTATAATATGAATTCATTAATAAAATCATTTTTCTCACATTAAATCTTGTCTTAGTGATTTAGTTCAAATTTTTCATAAGCATACACAACAACATGTAAGTTAGTCAAAGTTCTTAAGATTACAATCACTATAAAATTCATATTAATCATGCAAGTCATAGTTGATTGAATGCTTCCACAATCCATCTAATCAATGTACTTATAGAAGACAGTATGGTTCATCGTAACTAATCAACTTATTAATAAAAAATTTAATGTTCAATATTGAATGATACTGAGTCATGAACATCATGAATCGTGTTAGATGATGCACAAATGTTCAATAACTTATTTTAGTCATGAAGTTGGAGTCTTTAAGAGCTAACTAACAACTCATTATTTATATTTTAAATAAACATTTTAGCTATTTGACATTGGACCATTAATAGTGTCTATCTCTCTCTTATGAGCATGATAGATCAACAATCAAATTTGCTTTCAACCTTAAAATTCAAGATTATGTGATCGGGTAGACTAAAATAAACTAGTCATATGTGACTATTAACGATCTATTTATATTAGTTATCATTCACCATCAAATAGAGACTTGTTAGCATCATCAAATTTTATGCATAAAAGTTCACTCAATCACATGAATCATTATCGTAATAAATCATTCATGAACTCTACTCAATCATATTGACAGAAAGCACAACACCTTATGAACCACTCCATTATAGCCAAACTTTGACTCTAATAACACTTCTGAATCAACGTCAGAATAAAATAAAGATCAAAATTAGTTATATGCCAATAAACATATCATTTTTTTTTAACTCAGAAGCTTAAACTGATAATAGAAGGTTAATCATCGTTTAAATCTCGATTAATCACACTCATCAAACAACATTAAAAGATAGGTATCAATCACCTAATCAATGAATAACATAAAAATATTAAATATGAGTAACAAAATAATAATAATAATTAATATGTACCTAAGATATATATCCTTATAAAATTTTGGTTAGATACACTTATCATCTTAGAAACTCCATTATCTCACCACCAAGTTGAATTACAACAACAACAACCATAATAATAATAATAATAATAATAATAATAATAATAATTAAAAATAAATATTGAACTACATAGTTAATAAGATATGGATGTCATCTAAGTTAGCTCTAAAAATAAATATAAAATATTATGAGAATAAATAATATTTGTACCATGTGGTCCTTCCAAATTATGGAAAACCAGCATTTCATGTGGGGCTAATAAACTCAGCATTCAATAGCTGCATCTTGACCCAAAAAATATTTTATAATAATAATAATGCTAATAATACCAATAATACTAATATTAATAATAATTTTATTTTTAATAATGTTAATAATATAAGTTGAGTATTGCATGTGGAACTAATTAATTTGATTTTGAGAAGTGAGTTTTTCTGTTGTTTAATGCATGCATCTCAAGCCAGGAAGAAAGAATAAATTCAAAAAAATAGTTTCTCATCACAAATTTTTTCCGAAAAGAAAATGTCATGGACAGAGTTTAAGGGCCCTGTTTGAGGCAACTTATTTGGTGCACTGACGTTATGAAAACGCACCAGACCTGTTTGGATAAACTGTATTTTGGTAGCTTATGCATTTTCAAAATGTTGAAAATAGTGTTTTAACACCGCACCTATCTAGATGCAGTTTGTCTGGATTTTTCAAAAAAATAAAAATTTGTAATAACCACTGCACACAGCTCATCAGTAAATTATTTTTAATCAGCATATCGGTAGATTATTCAATAAGCTGCAGCTCCACAAACAGACCCTAAGTTGATCATAATAACTAAGGCAAACTTTTTTAAGAAATAATGAGGGTAGAAATGTAATTGTTTTTTCAATTTATGCGTTGATTTGGTAAAACAAATTATACAATGTAAAAAATGTTAATTTTGAAATTTATAAGTTGACCTTATTATGTGTACATAGTCTGGACCGATATTTAAAAAAATCTGAAATAGGCCCAGTACAATACATGGGCATGTTGACTCGAATTGGGCCACAATGGCCCAGTTTAGGTTTTGTATCGTAACAGTTCACTCAAATGCGCCTAAGGATCTGTTTGAGGCAACTGCAGCTTATTGAATAATCTATCGGTAAGCTGATTAAAAATAATCTACTGATAAACTAGGTGCAGTGGCTATCACAAATTTTTATTTCTTTGGAAAAATTAGATCGCAGGCAGAAAGCTGCCACGACACCTTGATAAGTGCGGCTTGAAAACGCTATTTTCAACATTATGAAAGTGCATAAGCTGCCAAAACACAATTTACCCAGACAAACTGGTGCGTTTTCAAAACGCCACCGTACCAAATATACTGCCCCAAACGGGCCCTCAAACTATAGTCAAGCTTTGATTTCAACAAATTTAATCTAAATTTAAATCAGTCTAGGTCAAATATTTAACGTATATTCAAAGATTTTGGTGTATTAATTGGACGGGCAAACGATGTCAGAATTTGGCATGTTTGTGTTCAAATTGAGTGTCTTTATGAGAGGAATTCAATAAGTCTAAGATAATTCAAGTTTGATGTCATTAAAGCCTTTTAAAGTCAAAAAAATTATCTGCGAAAATTAATATGGACTGCCTGACGGCATATTTTAGTAAATTGGCAAAATTTAACAAATCATAACTCTAAAAAACTATAAATAGATCCATATAGTTCACTCAAAAAGGATTACAATTAAAACTTAACTTTAGTAAAGTTCTAGTGTTTATCATGAGTTACTAAAAGGCACAACCAACCATCGAAGTTCACCACCGACTATCAAAGGTTGGCATGCACTGCCCGAGGTCATTGTTGACGGTCGCTGATTGCGATTTTGATCGTCAGTGACCACCACGACTATTATAATTCGACTACATAAAATATAAGTACTCCTATTTTACGGATGCACTTTCCTATTCACAAATATATATATATATATATATATATATATATATATATATATATATATATATATATATATATATTGATACGCTACCAATAAATTTTTATCATCTGACATAAATCTCGAGGCAATATTTTAAATAAGAAACATTCAAATCTTAATAAAAATTCATCCATAACTCTGATTTCAGTAAAGTTATAGTCAAACAGACCGACTCGATGAGATGAACCTAATGATACAAAAGGTAGTCCAATTCTAGTCAAATCAAGATCAGATCAATTCATTAATCAATTATTAGAAGATTTTCATACACATTTAAAAGATCAAACAAATGTTAACACTAGCAAGCCTATACTCAAATCGGGCATCTCGACAAGACGAATCCAACGAATTCAACTAGCCTAAGATCACTCAATTCTGACATCGTTAAGGCCATCAAATGCCCCTTAAACGCTGTCTGATCAAGAGAAGCCCTTCGGGCCGTCCGATCAAAATGATTGCATTAATTGCTCCCTAAACTTTATAAATAGACCTCTAACCCTCACATGAGATGGGAGCCTAGAGAGAGAGCTTAAGGTCTTAAGGAGAAGCAGTTGCTTAGCACCACCGCTAATCGTCGTCGACCACCGTCACCGTCGACCTCTATCACCGTCAATCTCTATCACCGTGGACCTCCCTCAATCATCGTTAATCACCACCAACCAGACACTGTCAGACGACATTATTGTATGAAACATATAATTACTCTCTCCTGTCTGTTGGGCAGAGGATTTCTATAAACATCAATCAATAGTGAATTCTCGTAAATGGGTCAGGCCCCATGGTTTTTCCCTTTTCGGGTTTTCCACGTAAAAACTTATAGTAGTCACTGTTTATTTTGCAACTGTATGTGTGATAAATTTTCGTACAACGCTAAAATAATAATCATTACTTCTACCGTCGTGAATTTATTATATATATATATATATATATATATATAATTAATAATAATGATATTTTAAAATTAATAATAAACATCTATTAATTAAAATACTATTTAAAAAAAAAAAAAAATTGGAGATGCAGGGGATCGAACCCTGTACCTCTCGCATGCAAAGCGAGCGCTCTACCATTTGAGCTACATCCCCTTTTATATTTGTTTGCAATATTTTGACTTTTTATTTTTTTTGTAAAAGATGAAAAAATGGGAATATTTGACTAAGTCCTTTAGAAATTAGTGTTTCTTTTTTAGAATAAGATCCTAATTGTGCCCGAGTCAAGTTGCGCATACCATAGATTAGACTTAGCTCGATACAATTATAAGTTATTCGATCAACTTTAGCTCGTGTTGAGCTTTCATCTATAAATCTTATGAATTCAGATTTATTGAAGCTAGATATCATTAAATATGAAATAATATTTGAAGTGTTCGGTATAAATCTCTAAACATTTTATTTCTAAGTTAAATATGTTATAAATTAGATTTAATAATTTTAAATTTAAGTCGCAAAATAAAGAGAATGACCAAATAATTGGATGTAATTTAACATCAAAATTAAGGAATATAGAAATGACATTTGATTGATTTATGTTAAAATCATTACCCAATCCATTAGTAATAGCCTATCAAACACCACCTTAGTTCATTTAGAGTTTGTTTGGCGCGGCGAGTAAAAGCGGAGTTGGTTGTTTGATTTCCAACTTTGCGGCACAGCAGCCGCGAAGTTGGTATGGAACCGACAGCAAGATAAACCTCGCTGCCTCGCTTTCACCCCGTGATTTTTACCCTATACCCCGCACTCTCCCTAGGGTTCTCCCTGTCTCCCTGCTGTCTCTCTCGCGAACCCTATCTCGAATGACCTTCAGGTATGGCAAATCATTCTCCTCAGTTGGTTTTGCGGATGTATCATGCTCTTGAAAAAGAATTTCGATACTTAGTTCTTCTGTTTGGCGATTTTGTTGGCATCTTCTTTTTATAACTCATTTTCACTTCTGTCTTCTTCCTTCTTCCCTGTTATTTTTTGTGGATCTGGAGTTTCTCTCTACCTCATTTCTCTGTTCATATGTTGATCTCTCTCATTTATCTCTTATGAGTATTTACGTGTGTTGGTCTTCTGTTTTTGCCTGTTCTTGCTTATGGCTTGATCGAATCTGATACAGCTTGTTCTTGGAAGACATGCCGTTTTTTAAAAAAGAAATTTAAGTTAAATGCCTTGTGGGGTATTTGGGGTTATGCATTTCGATTATGGATGTCTTGTTACCATTCTTATCTTGGAAGTCCTGTTACCATTTGTATATGCCTTCTTCTTTAGCAATTTGTTCTTATAGTTTGGTTAGTGGTTATGATTGTTCATGCTTGTTGTATATATATATATATATATATATATATATATATATATATATATATATATATATATATATATATATATATATATATATATATATCACACACATATATATAATATTTAAATTTATTTCATATAATACATTATATTATTAAACATTTTATATATATTAAATATTCTCGTATAAATACTTAATAATTTTTAAATAGTTTTAAGAAAGATAGGCAGTTTGATCATTTTTCCACAAAAACTGTCACGCTGTTGTAAAACAAATGCACCAAATAGACAATCAGAACTATCCTCATGCATTTTACATAGCATGCAGCAATATCAGTGAAAAACTGAAAAATTCTGCAGTATCGCCAAACAGACCCTTAACCATCAAATTTTGGCTATCATCACACTTTATCAGATAAGGTAATAGCACTGAACCTTCTCACCGCATTTTCTTCAGAAAGCATAAATGACTTGGTGAAGACTGCACCTCTACCGTCGCCCTAATCGGACCCTTAAACATTGTTCAGGCGAACAATTTGGGCTTGAAATTTAAGAAAAAAATTATGTAAATGAAATTATAAAAAATAAGTAATGTGAATTAAAATGCTCCTCTCTGATTTTATTGTAAATCAAAATATCATAAATTCAGTGGCTACATTACTTTGCATTTGTACCACTCGACTCTAAGAAAAATCTCCAAAATGTAAGAATCAGATGCCCTTTATTTTGACTTGTGAATGTAAAAATGTAAAATTTAGAGGATAGATATGTAGATAGACATGAATTAGATGACATGCATGTAAATGATCATAAAACTAAACCAATAAATTAATGTCTTGTGTACAAGCAGACTCCCAATTTAATATGAGAGTGGGTCTGTCTGTACACGTGATATATCCTGATTGGATTCCTGATGCAAAACTGTATTTGAACTCCTGATACAATAAGTTTTTCATTTTTTCACATAGAGATTGAGAAATTGTTAAGAAAGAAATTGCTTCAAAAACGAATTTCAAAGCTCAATTCAAATTTTTAATAGTCCTTTTCTTTTACAAATCAAATCAAAATATTCATCAAAGAAGCTCTTTTTAAAGAAGAGAAAAAAAGTGAAGGAAGGATTTAAGAGAATATAGCATCAATACACAATGCAAGTTGGAGCATATATCACAAGGATATTTTTTTTTCTTTCACACTGAAATTAAGCAACATTTACATAAATACCAAACAATTCTTATGTATTTACATGTGATACATCTGTACTTTGATATTTACATCCATAACCCTCAACTCCTTAATCTTACAGACCTCTTAAAAATGAAATACATATATTCATGTTATGAATGTAAATTTCTATATTTATATATAAGTAGCTGAAGTATGACAACAGAAAAAACAAGCAGGATTAACATGGAGAATGATGACAGAAGACATTGACGTTTAGTTCGAGATTCCATGAAGTTTTGCTCCACAGGAAATGAATAGGACAAATAGATTTCACAAAAGTTGCCCCCCACATATTCCTCTCTGCAATATTCCTTTTTTTCTTCATTAAAAGTTAGCAATTAAGAAAAATACAAAAAACTTGTCTTTGGTCCCAATGGCAAGGGTGTAAGTGAGCCGCATCATCGAACCATTTGTTCACGAGCTTATGAGCTGAGCTTAGCAGGACGTCAGTTGGGTTCGTCCAGGCTCGACTCGTTAAAGAGCTCACGAGTTGAATATACCGGGGCTTTATTTCACGGGCATCACAATTCTTATGTATCTATACATCTCACACCTATAGTTTTATAGTTACACACACAACGTTCAAATCTTTAACATCACATAAAAATATGACGCTATGATCACTTTTCAAAAGTGAAATATGATGATGTGAATACATAAAAATTGTGTGCTAAGTATTTAAATTTCCCTTAAAACTTTCAACAGAGGTCAGTTCTAATGTAGCAGTCTTGATATAACTCAGATGAAAAAGCATCCTACCCTAATTACTGCAAGACAATTTACCCCCCCTAAAAAAAAAAGGGAAATTTGCTTAATCACCACACAATTCCAATGAATTTATATATGTAAAACCTAAGGGTATGTTTGGCTGCAAGTAGGATTTAGCATTAACAATATTTGGTAAATTTGTAAATCGTAAAGTTGTTAAATCCATCCTATATGTGGATTTAGTCAGGCTGAACTCCATGAAACTCCTGTATTTTAGCGTTTGATTGGATTTAGTAAATCCTGTAATAAATCCTATTCAAAAGCACTAACAAGCACCACTTAAAGTTTGATATTTACATTCATACCGTCTTAGTGCTATAAATCTTTACACAAAAACATTTTTTTTATATATAACTTTAAGCCACCAATGAACCCTAATAAGAAACCTTTTAGAAACCACAACTTAGGCTTTCATCTAAAGAGAAACAAAACCATAGCTATTAACTTACTTCATTGCACTACAAACAAAGGAAGACCTTTCTTCTTGTTAATCAAGAAAAAAATTTGGGGTTAATATACATACCGCCCAAATCTTGTGTATATTTACATATCTAACACCTAAGCCTTTACTTTTTACGTTTATGCCATCAAAATCTTCCAGATCACATGAGAAAAGCCACCCCTTTCATGCAATAGCGAAGATGGCATTAAAAATTTGAAGTTTGGGTGTTAGATAATGTAAATACATATGAATTGAGGGGTATGAAATACATAAATAATTGAAAGAAAGGGTGAGATAACCAAAAGCTTTGATTTAACCCCCTATCATATAATTAAAAAACAATATTCACATACATCCACTCAATTCATATGTATTTACATTTCTAACACATAAACTTCAACTTTTACAAATATATCACCTTACCTTTACATGAAAAGATGTATTTCAGCTCTTAGAAGTTAAAAAATGATAATTTTATGTGATCTGAAAGATTTGGGTTGTAAGAATGTAGAAAAATAAGATTAGGAGTTAGATATGTAAATATATAAGAATTTGGGGGTGTGCTTGTAAAAAATAAACATTTTTTATTATAGTTACCACATCTTAACAAATCATATTGCAAAAAAAAATTACTTTTCATGCAATAAAAAAGCACAAAATAAAAAACAAAAAACAAAAGTGTAAACTTAAATATAATGTTTTGGGGGCATCTAAACATGAAAATTTACATTTCAACCCCCTAAAATTTTACATCTTTTTGAAACAAGAGTGGCCAATCAGTTGTCTTTAAAGTTTGGGGTGATTTTTTGTGGTTGAAATGTAAAATTTAAAGTTTTGGTGATCAATCCGTTATATTTAAAAATCCCAAATTACATGTTGGATGCAAATTAGTAATATTACCAACCAGATTATCAAATTCATCTGATGCAAGCACGCAACCAGTAATCAATAAAGCAGATAGCTTACTGAACCGCTCAAAACGACTCGGAAAACTAGACTAAGAACACAGCAATCAAATCCATTAGTTAAAAAAGCTCGAATCTAAAAAATATTCATAAAAAATAAAGATCAATCTGTTGTCTGAAACAAGAAAAAGCTTCAGAAATATCCAATTTAATAACAATTAGATTGAAGCCATTTTTAAACAGAAAGTACCCACTGCGTGTAAATGCAGCAGAATCAAAGATTCATAATCTCGAATTCGATTCAATTAACGCTTTCATAAATGAGAAAATAAACCGCAATCATAAACACTAATCAATGAAAACCATCATTTCAGCGCCCATTCCCCATTTCCCCATCTTAACAGACACTTGAATCGCGAATCTATACCTTTTATAGAAAAAACTTCTTCATCGGGACACAATTCCAAAACAAAAAGAACGGATATCAAACCAATTAGCAGGATTAGGGTGAAACCATTACCTTCATGACCGATAGAACTCGCGTCCGATCGCCGCAGTGCAGAAAAGAGCTCATTCTACGCCGTTTTTCTCGAATTCACTTGATGCAAGTAGGGAACTGACAATCCGTGAACTCCGAACGCAGAAACGAGATCGATTCCCGACCTGCACCAAGCGAATTCGAGAGTGCGACGAGATTAACGGCAAATTCGAGGAAAAAGGACGAGGGAGAATGAGAAGGAAGCCCTAATTTTAGAAATCGAGCTATGGGGGAAGAGAATATAAGAGGACGAAGGGGGCCGGTTGAGGTGGGGCCCGCGGATAAAAATTCCCGCATGTGGGTGGAGTAAAGATTGCCGTTGATTGATCCGCTTATGAATCCTAACCGTCAGTTTTAGGAGTCGCGTGCGGGTGGCATGTATGAAGAATAAAAGCGGTGACCGCACGGCCGGAATCGAGCAAACTTGGCCAAGAAGTATAAAGGGGTCGTGTCAGGCGGGGGCACGACGCGGAATCACGTGACGTGTCTCATTACCGATCACGTGCTTGGACCAACGCTGCCCGAGCACGTGAGATGCACGTGACAATGAATGGTGATCTTTTTTGTAATATTAAATGAATTAAAAAAGAAAACTCTTATTAAAAATATCAGTGAAATATATCTTCATCCAACAAAGGAAGTTTACATGTTTGATATATATATATATATATATATATATATATATATATATATATATATATATATATATATTTTCAGTACAAAGGAATGGCGAGAGGCTATTATACTAGCTCTCAATCGTCTCTAATGTGTCTAACAATTCGAGTACCATCTAATTAAAGTCAAATGTGTCAATGAGGAATCGAACCCCCGACATGAGAGGTCTTATATCGAGAATGCCAACCAACAGTACAACTCAGCAACAGTACAACTCAACAACCAACAATCCTCTAGTTGCCAACCCTCAATTATCAGCATGGATTCATATTGACTATAACTTATCGACAAACCTATATTCCACAATCTCTGCTATGTTGTCCTGTGTCCTACACCTTCAAACGTATTAAAACAATTTAAAGACCATTGAGAGGAGGCTTCAGCTCACAAATCGGTCATAGTTGATTCGATTGACAACTAGAACTTCGTCACATTATGATGAAGAACAACGTGATGACCCAATATATATTGGAAATCAAGTCATTTGTGGATAATATTTGAATTGTAGGAGCACATATTGATGAAGAAGATGTGACAATTTGCATCTAGTTGTCTATTGCCGGCCTATGTTCCACAATCTCAGTCAAAAAGCTCGTTGTTCGCCAATAGTTCGCGAACAGTTTTGTTTAATGTTTTATTTTAATATATAGTATAATATATTAATTATAATATTATAATATTTATATTAATATAATTAATACTATTATAATATTATTATTGTTATTAATAATTTATCATATATTATAATTTATAGAAGCTTAATTATTTCATATATGATAAATTTTTATAATATATAATTATTTTTAAAATATCATAAAATTTTTATATATAATTATTTTAAATTATTTTATATTTCGAATAATAACGAACCGTGATCGTGTTTGGTTTGTTTAACAAACCAAACGCAAAAAATTGTTCGTATTCGTCTCGTTTGCTTATCGAACAAATCAAACATGAACTTCTTAGCTAACCGAACACGAACTGTTCGCGAACAACGAGTTTTTTTGACAGCCCTAGTTATGCATGCTATTCATTTTATTTTATTTTATTTTTAATTATTTGTAAAAAAAATTCATATTTGGCAGAGGCCAAATATCGATTTCTCATGCGCATTCAATCTCTATGATGAGAGTTGCGCCATGTGCTTATAATTGGAGAGCACCCGCACCACGATGGGATTGAACTCCTGACCTGAGAGAACTTACAGTGACCCCGCCACCAACAGGCCAAGATATACGGCACATATAGTGTTGCATGTTATACAATATATATATATATATATATATAAGCCATTTAATTTGACTTCATTGGACATTATTGTGTTACCATACTTCTAAAAATGGTGGACAAATATTTTGTCATAGAAAATTTTGTAGTGACAGAACATACATTGCTGGATTTCTTTTGCAAAATAGAAATTTGTAATCACAATAATTAAAAAAAAAAATTAAAACAAAACAAAAATACCATTTATAATCAAATGGAAATAAAAAATTAATTCAAAAAAGGATATTATTTTATAATATTTATGTAATATTTCAAAACATTTTGCTGAAGTCTCATAAATATTTTAATGCATGAAAATACAAACAAGTTCTTCATTCAACCACCTATTTTTGACTTTGAATATTTTTAATTTTTTTTTATATCTTCCATTTATTTTGTGTCTTGGAAATTCATTCTGATAATTAATTAATAAATAAAATAATTATAGTTAACATAATCTTACATATTTAAGGAACTATAAACATTTGTAGTTTTAAAAAGTTATATATATATATATATATATATATATATATATATATATATATATATATAATTCTTTTTGTTTCCAATGTATTTAAGACTTGAGAATGTGATAAAGAAAGGAAAATATGGGTTGGGGTTTTATATTGAATTTTGATATTTTGGTGATTAGGTGGATGAGTGGTTTTACACTTGGAGACAAAATTTGAAATGAATATATCTGTGATAGGGTTGGTGTAGCTCCAGTGACAGACAAAATTAGAGACAATCGTCTTAGATGGTTTGGTCACATTAAACGTCGACCATCTGATAATCTGATTATGAGAGTAGATGTTTTAGATTCGACTAATGTTAAGAAAGGTAAAGGTATACCTAGGAAGAATTGGGCTTATTGTATAAAAAAAGGATCTTAATTTTTTAAAATTAAATGAAAATATGACACTAAATCGGACGCAAGGGAGAAAAAGGATTCATGTAGCTGACCCCACTTAGGGTCCGTTTGAGGCAGCTTATTTGGTACGGTGGCGTTTTGAAAACGCACCTGACCTGTTTGGGTAAAATGCGTTTTGACAGCTTTTGCATTTTCAAAACGCAGAAAACAACTTTTTCACACCCCACCTGACAGCTTTCTGGCTACAGTATAGCTTGTCCAAAAAAATAAAATTTTGTAATAGCCACCGCACCTACTTATCAACAGATTATTTTTAATCAACTTATCAACAGATTATTAATAAGCTGCAGCTGCGCCAAACAGATCCTTAGTGGGATTAAGGCTTTGTTGTTGTTGTTGTAGTGATAATTTATAAAATGGATGAAAGAAGACGGTATATTTGTAAATAACATTTTTTTGAAGTGAAAATTTATAAAATTCTATTTATCTAAAACAATATTTTTTTAATTATATTTTTCTAAAACAAAATTAAAATTCGTCACATTTGTTGAAACAACACAAAATAAATAAATAAATAATAAATTATTGGATTAAAAGGACTAGTTTTTGTCTCTCTGTATAGTTTCATTTATTTTGTCCATATAATTTGGATTAATCAAATTAAAAAATTCAATCACTGTCAGAACAGTTAGCAATTCCACAAATTAGGGGTTGTTAAATTAAATATTGCCAATTTTTTGTCATTTTTACATAAATTTATATTATTAGCTGTTTTATTTGCTGTTATGAAAATTATATATATATATATATATATATATATATATATATATATATATATATATATATATATATAATATTAAAGGAAACTGATATTTGGCAGAGGCCCAAATATCAGTTTTTCATGCGCTAGGCCCCATGATGAGCCCACGCTACGTGCTCTAAACAGACCAAATCCCCCACGCCACGGGGAGATTCCAATCCTTGATTTTCGGGTCTTACGAAGCCCCGCCCCATCGAGATCAAATATGTGGCGCGCACGCACGCGCGCGCGCGCGCGCGCGCGCACACACACACACACATATATATATATATATATATATATATATATATATATATATATATATATATATATATATATTAAATGAAGTTTGAATCTTTTTTTCAGGGTAATTGAATGTCAATCAAATTAGATGTCATTTAAATATTTAAGAATGAATTTTAAAAAAATTAAGAATAAAATAATTCTGATGTCAATCAAATTAGTTGTCATTTAAATATTTAATAATGAATTTTTAAAAAATTAGGAATAAATTAATTCTGATATATAATAAAAAATTTAATAACTTTTCTAAGGCTTAGGGCGTGTTTGGAAGCCCAAATTCGCGGTGCGGCGCTTCCCCGCACTGCGAATTTGCGATAATTTTGGCGGAATCGCGGAGTATCGCGACCCGGGGCCGCGAAGCGGTAATGAAAGCGGACCGCGGGTTATACCCCGCGGCTCCGACTTTCAACCAGCTTCGACCGAAAAATCTCTTGTGTGCCCTCGCCCCGTCGCTCTCCCCGAACCCTTCTCGCCTCTAGCCCTTCTCGCGACTCGACTGCTCTTGCGGGAAGATTTCCCGGAAGAAAAAACTTGTCCGTCCTAGCACTTCTTGCGACTCGACTGCTCTTTCATCTTCCTCGACTATCTTCTTCCACGACTCATCTTTACCCCCGTGCCTTGGGTAAGAAGTGCTTGTATCTGCTTCCATTATTTGGGCTCGGTTTTGGTGTTTGTTTCATTCTATTGCTTTTCTTGGTGTGGCTTGGGTTTGCTTCACTTTACCTGACCCTGTTTCTTCCTGCTTGTTTAGTTATCGGAGTCGAGCACTCATGTGCCAGTGAGATGGATTATTTGCTTAAATTTACGGGTGTTTATTACTTAAGCATGTGAAAAATAGAGATGTTAGCATGTTCTAGTAGTTGGCTTGATCGATTGCTTAGAATGGTATGCTTATGGCTACCATTTGATTACTGCATCGCACTGCACTACACACTTGCTTTTATATGGCTATCATTTCAATTGGCATGGTTAATGATGATTATAGGCTTCTTTTGTTGTCATTCAGTTCAGCACTACTGCCCAAAACTTAACTTCGAATGTGTAGTTAAGTGCATTGTGTGTATATATATATTGTGTGTGTATATATTGTGTGTGTATATATTGTGTGTGTTGAGTTGTGTGGTGCAGTGCATTGAAGTGTAGTTAAGTGCAGTGCATTGAAGTGTAGTGAAGTGCATTGTGTGGTGCTGTGTAGTGTGCATTGTGTGTGATGTGTAGTGTAGTGCTGTGTGTTTCTGTGGAAGTGCAGTGTGTGTGTGTTTTTGCAGTGCAATGTGTGTGATGTGCAGTGCTGTGTGAAGTGTAGTGCAGTGCAATGTGTGTGCAGTGCAATGCAGTGTGAAGTGTAGTGCAGTGCTGTGTTGAGTTGTGTGGTCTCGTGAGTGCGGTTGTGCGGTTGTGCGGTTGTGTAATGCAATGTGTAGTGTTGTGTGTGATTTGGGGTAATGCAATGTGTAGTGCCGTGAAATTGAAGTGCGGTGAGTGAAATTGTGTGAGTGAGTGAAGTTGTGTAGTGAAGTGCGGTACAATGTGTGTGATGTGTAGTGCGGTGAAGTTGTGTGTGAAGTGTGTGGGTGTGTGATTCCGAGTGGGCCGTGCGATGAAGTGTGTGTGTATTGCAATGTGTGAATAGTGTTGAATTGGGTGTGTGAAGTGCGGTGAATTTGAAGTGCGGTGAAGTGTGTGGGTGTGTGATTCCAGTGGGCCGTGCAATGTGAACTCGTGTAGTGTAGTGAAGTGTGTGTAGTGTAGTGCAATGTGTGAAGTCAAGTGTGTGTAGTGCGGTGCAATGTGTGTGCAGATGCGGTGAACCTCTCGTAGGTGAGTGTCGTGCATTAAATTTGAAGTGCGAGTGAAGTGTAGTGTTGTATAGTGTTTGTAAAAACCTATGTAATCGTTCAAAAGTTTCATTAATGAAAATAAAGTACTCACTTCCCGTGGACGTAGGTCAATTTGACCGAACCACGTAAATTTCGTGTTCTTTTACCTTAGTAGCATTTTAAATTTTTGTGTTCCTTTACTTTAGTAAGCATATTAGCCTAGACTTTCATATGTTCGTTTATTTATTTCATATTTAAAGATATTGCTGACTTGTCTCCTATTATTAGTATGGCAAGTAAGAACAAAGAAGTTGCCACTCTCGCAATGTGGGAGAAGGACATAAAATTAATTTTTGCGATATATGCATTGAGGAAATCGAAAGAGGCAATAGACCGAACTCTTTTTTCAGCAAGGAAGGCTGGCAAAACATAGTAACAACTTTTAGGGAGGTGACGAGGCGGGGATTACGACAGTGCATGGCTTAAAAATAAATGAGACCAAGCTAAAGAAAGAATTGAAGCTATGAAAGGACCTAAAACATGGATTTACCTGGTTTGAGGTCGGGATCCGTCGACGCGAACTATTGCTGCTACAGAAGAATGGTGGACTGAAAGGCTAGCGGTAAGACATAATTGAATTAGTTTTGCTTGTGTTTGCACCACTGCTAATAAAAATTATTTATTCTTACAAATTTATCCTACGGCGAGGAAGTTCAAAACAGCTGGGATAGAACCAGAATTCGAGGAGAAACTCGATCGAATGTTTGGTGGGACAATAGCCACGGGGAAATACGCGGTTGCACCTAGCCAAACAATGGTTGATACAACCCCCGAGGAGGTCGCCGTAGAACTTTCAAACGATTCGACAGAACTCCGCATATACGATCAAACTGAAATGCAATCTACAAACCGAACGAAGCGGCCCCGGATCGATAAGAAGAGGAAAAGTACTGTTGGAAGTATGAAAGAGCAGCTATCATTACTTGTGGAATCAGCAAATGATGCTCCACATAAAGTTCAAAAAAACGCTGTCCACGAGGTTGTTAGGCTTCTAAAGGAAGACCCAGAGATTATAGGGAATCGACCACTTTTCTTCTTTGCTTATCGACCTCCTCCGGGACTCTCTCCACCGAGACTTTTTCATTGCAGTTGATAGAGAGCTACGCTTAGAATACATTCGATATTATTTTGACCGACGCACCTTGTGATATGATATGGAAATGTTGCTTTTATTTCATCTATTGTTATTGTTGTTATCGATGTTGTCTGGACAATTTTTATTTTGAATGGTTGAATGTTTGAGTTATTTCCTTTCTTAATGTAGTTCATTCATATGTTTCGCTAAGGTACTTGTTGATTTCTATAGAGAGTAACATGTTTTCTTTGAAAGGTGCAGTTTATACCGTCATGAATCCAGAGGAGATCCGACGCCGTAGGAGAAACGCGAGAGATAAATATAATGCTGCAATACTACGATACATACGTCGATCGTGAACCTTGTTACACTTCATCTCGGGTTGGAGAACATTGGATGGGTGAAATGATTTCGGGACACCCAACGAGATTTCGTAACATCTTCGAGAATGTCACATGAGGTTTTCGAGAGATCTTCTAGTTGACCTAAAAACATCTCATGGACTCCATGGGTCTTATAGGACAACAGACCGTGAAGTGTTGGGCATCACACTTTTTATACTGTCACAGAACGAGTTCATGAGGGGAGCCATGGAACGTTTCCAGCATTCGTCGAAAACAATTAGCTGATATTTCTCAGTTGGTTTGGCTTCTCTTGTCAGTTTAGCAAATGATGTACTAAAACCAACTGATCCAACATTTGCAAGGACCCCGACAGAGATTCTTAACGACGAACGATACATGTCATATTTCAAGGTACAAATGTTAAATAAAACAAATTTTTATGGAATGGATTGCATATTTATATGATTATTTTTTCCTTAAGGATTGCATCGGCGCAATAGATGGAACGCACGTTCATGCTATAGTGCCGGATAACGAGAAAGTAGCTTATATCGGCCGTTCTGGGAGGACAACTCAGAATATTATGGCCGTTTGTGATTTCAACATGTGTTTTACATTTGTATTGGTCGGATGAGAGGGCGGCGCACATGACGATAGACTCTTTAAAGTTGCAACAAGAAAGCCGGAGTACAATTTCCCTCACCCACCTCCCGGTAAGGTCATTTATAATATTAAAAGATGATGTTTTTGGTCATACACCTAACTATACTTTCTATCATTACGGGGAAGTATTATTTGGTAGATGATGGCTACCTCATGCGAGAGGGTATCTTAAACCATATCCGGATACAAGATATCATATTCCGGATTTTCAAAGAGCTAGTAATCGCACAAGAACTAGAAAAGAGCTGTTTAATAAGAGACATTCATCCTTGCGAGGCGTTATTGAGAGAACATTCGGAGTTTGGAAGAAGAAGTGGGTCATTCTTCGGGATATGCCTCCTTATCCGTTCCCCAAACAGGTGCAGATAGTGTTGGCAACTATGGGCCTTCATAACTATATCAGGCGGCATCCAACTCGGGCTGATGTTGATTTTGACGAGGTTGCTACTGATCGACGGTTTACAGGACCGCATTGAACCGTCTCAACCACGGGAGGATGACAATAGTGCACCAATCCGTACAAAAGAAGGGGAGGGTGCAAATGAAATGGCGACGACTTCGAGCGAGACATTACTCGATTGTTAGTTGGAGAGTGAGTGTTTTTTGCGGTCAGATGTATGTCTTTTACATTCTTTTGAGCACTTTACTTCACATTATTTACAATTCAACACTCTAGATTGATTCTTTTCATTTTGTTTGACCATTTTATACTCAAATTAATTAAGTCGCATGTGTGCTTATATTACGGGTAAGCATGAGCTCCGACGACGTCGGCTACCTCTCGCCGATTGCTATGTCGCCGTGGGTTGCGAGCATCTCTTTTGACATCACGTCGCCCGCATAGCTTTCGACGAAAGTTTTATGCTCGTCCTCGGGACATTCCGGATCGGTGTCGTTTCTTCCGATGGACAGATAGTTTACCAGATTCTCACGAGTCCGACGCTGGGGAGTGTACGACCACAACGGAAGACGCAGTGAAACGGGAGTTACAGATTATGAAAACTAAAGTGAACATTATTTTATTGTTGATTGTTGTTGGAATAATCCTTTAATTTTTTTTCACTCTACTGCTGCTGCCACGTGTTTGAGAGTAGTATATGTTTTGCTGTATAACTCTATGACTATTTTGAGATTTGCAATCGCGTAGAACTCTATGACTATTTTGAGATTTGGAAGCGCTCTCTTGCTGTGTTATTAAATTTTTAATATAATTTGAAGAATCTATTTAAAATATTTTATAAAGCTCGTAAATTTTTTATTAATATGAACAATCTTTTTAAATTATAAAAATTTTAATATATATATATATATAATTCATTAAAATTAAAAGATAACTAAATATTTTATTTTACAATTAAATTAAAATATAACGAAGCTCGTAAATATTTTGTTAATACACTTAAAGAATTTAACCTATATAGTGAATTATTGAATTGAATCAATAGTTCACTATATATATAGAAAATATATATTAAAGATATAAAAATAAAAAAATTTAATTTCAATTTATAAATTTTTATATTTAAATATAAAATTTTAAAAAAAAAATTTATTTCACTTTCAAATATTCCATCCTACATAAATATATCCAAATATTAAAACGAACTTCTAATAAACGAGGCGGTCTCAGTCATTTTTCATGCATAATTGTTTTTCCATAACTGCAATCAAACATACAATGACTTTTCTCGCAATTGCTTCCACATGATTCTCATAAGCAGCAATATAATTCTGATGAGCAATGACAAATACTGCTTCAAACAGGCCCTTATATTAGTAGCCAAATTTTTAGAAAAAATAATAAGAAAAATATATTTAAATAGCTATTATTATTATTATTATTATTCACTTTTTTATTATTATTATTTGAATAGAGCGAGACGGGTTAAAATTACTATTTAATTTGTTATATATGTAAATTTGCGCATAAAATATTTATAAAGAAATTGACTATTTAGGTCATTAGATATTAAAAGCTTAGATCATCAAGAATTAGATGACTCAAAATGTATTGGCGAGGGCCATCTTAAGTGGACAAAAAAAGTAAATTGTGTTGTCGAGCGTAATTACAAGGTTGAGAAATGATGCGCTCAATGCTAAACGACCTTGACTGGGTGACCCAGGTCGAGTGACCGGGGGATGATTGATTGATGGTGAGCTATCGAGGTTGAGTGTTTCGGGATAAGCAACCGACTTAACAATCAAGTAAGAGCCGATGAGGATCTGAGGGGCCCTCGCATCCCTCAGAATTTTGAGAGAGAAGCAAAAAATACGTCTTTTCATGAATGACAAGCCACTATAAATAGATGTAATTAAATGTGATGGATGACTATTTTTCTCTGATTTTGGACTTATGGATTCAAGAAGAAGAATAAACCCTATTACGAGGGGTAACTTTCTATGATTCATCTTTCTTGTATTTGCTTACTCTCTCTTTCTTTTCAAGACATTCTCTTTCTCTTTCTTTGTTTATTTTCGGTTTCTTGGAGGTGATTCAAGGACAAATTTGGGAAGAAATTGTTTTAATTTTGTTTTAGTGCAAATTCTTTTATATTTTCCAAAGAAATATACAATAGGATCGAAGACATTAAGATTATATGTGTTGTGTGTCGAAAGATTCACAGTGGAGTAATTATTTAAAGTCTTAGGCCTCGTTTGGGGCGACATTCTTGCCGCTGCGAGTCGCGTTTTTCTTAAAATGAGGGTTGATGGTTCGATTCTCCGGCCCGCGGTTCTTACTTGTTAAAATATAGCGTTGCCCTACGTTTTCACGAACACTCGTGTGCCCTAACCCGTGTTCAGTTCTATTTGTCGTCTGCGATCTCTCGCTTCCTCTTATCGTTCCCACTTCCTCGTCTTCTTCTCGCCATCTGTGATCTATCTCCTAGTTCCTCCCGTCTCTGTTCTCTTGTGGTAAGCATTGATTGCTGCAGTTTTTATAGAAGATAGTTAATTAGTCTGGTGATTGTCAATTGATAAAGGGTGATCAATCGATGTGTTAGGACCGGCGGCGGCCGATCGATCAAGTAGACCGTCGATAATCGATCGAACCGAAGAATGAGACCAATCAATGAATGGTGGTCAATCAAAGCAATCAGGCCTGTAGCAGCTGATCGATCGAGTAGACCGACAATAATTGATTGAATTGAAGGGTGCGGTCGATCAGTGACACATAAAAAAATGGATGGTATAGATTCAATTTTGAAAATAATCTTTTGCGGTGCATACAAAAATTATGAGACATGCAATATGAGATCAATTAGATTCGACGACAAATCGTGCTCTCCTTAGCAAACTCACAGGTAAATCCTATGAATAATCGACAAAACAAGGTGGGAGCCGCACAAAGCTACAGGGGACCACCACCATTTCCCCGGTTCGAAAAAATTCTGTGAGGTAAATATTCGCGGCGTAGAGAATGACAAAGTCGTGGAACTTTCCGTTTTATACGCCCAAATGACATAATTCGCTCCACTTCATCGAGGAGACAAAATCATTAACACAAACGCAGGGTTACCACAACCTTAGAGGTTGGTATTTTGTGATAGAAACGAAAAAGCTAGGGGTTTATCATGGATTCACGGGGGAAACACAAAGGTTCCTAATATTATAGGGTTTTGTCTAGGATATCAAAATTCCAGCTGAATTTCTCTAACAACCAGACATAGGGGCCCTAATAAGAGGAAGAATGAAAGTTTGAGAAGTCTCATCACTGTGGTGGTTGATCGAAATCCAACTTTTGTTCCGCTATTTATTGCAGAGAAATTATGTTGTAGCCTCTGTTTGGTCGGTGTGATCATGCCGCTTTTGGGCGTGGTCACACCGGCCACAACCCTATTATATTCTTCGGGGAGGTCTTGAAGTGGCCACGCCCGGTTTAGGCATGGTCACGCCTTGGATGTGGCCACACTTGAATCAAGCGTGGTCACGCCGGACCCCATAAAATTTGGGCTACCTAAAAAGCTTGCTAAGAGGGTTTCAGACCTCGTGAGACATCCAGAGGATCAAATATGCAAGTCATGACCCTTGGACCTCCACGGGGGTCGAAAATGTGTGTGAAGTGGTATGAGAAAGTGAACAATACACATGTCGTTGAGCAGAGTAGTTCCAACATAAATCCATATATTCAGACCTTATACTTAAGGAACAAACACATATTGAGCAACCGTCAATGATCTTTTACACAGGAGCACCTGTATCAGCCAGATACAACCTCGTGTCACAAGAAAGAACGTTAACCTGGATAATACCAGAAGCAATGCCGGCTTGACCATGATCGAATCGGGACACGACCATAACGGTGTAGACCTCAACTACAGTGTCATGCACTCGACGAGGATGTCCTGTGTATATCACATAAAAATGGATGCCAACACAGGCTAGTGAAACAATTAGGTTATCCTACACCGCTGAGAGAATATGAATATTATTGCTGAGATAGTGCAATCATGTAGAAAATTTTGCAAATATTAGGGTTTTTGCATTGTTAGGGGACTAATTATAATATGAAATTCTAACTTTTTATGACGACCACGAGCGGCCAATGAAATTTTTGTTCCTAACTGTCAATTTAATTAGAATCACTAAGATAGATCTAGTTTGCCAAAGATCAATACAAGAGAAGCTTTCTTTCACTTGTTCAATCTCAAAACTAGTTATAGAATTTACTTTTTACAATAACTAGTATTATAAACTTTAAAATCACATATCTTGAATTTCTAGAGTCATAACAAATAGATAATAATTTTTATGGCCTTTAGGAGTTCACTCATTCTTCGTGAGATCGATACATCGACTCAATTTTGTATATTACGTGGTTGACATGTATACTTGCATATTGATAACACATTTTAGTCGTACTAGTTAGGAGCTACATGACTTATGATAAGGTCATTATACCCTATTCATGATGCATTGTTACGTTGTTTTTGGGGTGTATTTTTACACCGTCTTTAGAGTAGATCGTTACACATTTGAGGTGCATCGTAACACCATCTTCGGGGTGTGTTGTTACGCTATATGTGGGGCGCACATTGCACCATTTTTGGGGTGTGTTGGTTATCATCTTCGAGATATGTTGCTCTGTAAGATACTTTGTTACTCCATAAGGCTAGTCGTTACCTTGCAACATACATCAAGATTTCACAACGCCAGTCATGATTCTGCAACGGGCTTCATTTTGATGAGCATAGGGTGGCTAATAGTGGTTGACGATAGTTGATAAGTGATGGACGATGGTGGTCAACGGTTGCCAGAGCGTTTGACGTTCGTTGTACCTTCAATGTGAAACGCTATATCTCAGCTTATTCTCCTCTAAGTTCCATGTTTTCTCTGGTCCAAGGTATGTGACCTCCTCTCTCTTTATGAAGGGTGTATGACTCTATTTATATAGTTTATGAGATTTCTCCTACCAAATAAGGAAAGAATCAAGTCCACTCTGTCAGATGGCCTAAAAAAATCAACTCTATCATATAATATTATATAAACCTTTGATGTCTTAACAATGTTGGAATTGAGTGATATTATGCTCATTGGATTGTCTCATCGAGATGCTCGATTTGACTATAAGCTTGTCGAATTTGAAAAATGTTTGAACTTCTAATTAGACAATAAAAGTATTAAAAATTTGCTTAACGAGACAATTTAACCTTAATTTGACTCGGATTGCACAAACTTTGTTGTTATTCAATTTGTCTCGTCGAGTTGGTTAGTTTGATTGTAAGTTTGCTAAAATAAGGGTTTCAGATGATTTTTAATAGCTGTTTGAATGTTGTTTAAAAAATCCCCTAGAGCTTTGAGACATGCCTCAAGTTTCTTGTCAAATAATAACACTTTGTTGATGACGAGTCAATTCTCTCTTTATTTTCGAGCGAGGCTAATTTCATCATCCAAAAATATATAAAATCAGAGTTTCAGATGATTTTTAATGATTGTTTGAATGTTCATTGCTTTAAAAATTGTCTGGAGCTTCGAGCCATGCCTCAAGATTCTCGCCGAATGATGAGAATTTTTTAATGCCGAAACAATTATCTGTCTATTTTCGAGCGAGACTAATTTCATCATATAAAAATATTAGAAGTTCAGATCTTCATTCCATTCACTAAGGTTGCAGGTTGGATTCCCCTGCCTTCCAAATATGTGTTAGTATTTATGCTAGCGAGTTGGGCGCAGGACGTGGGTTGAAGGTGTGTAGAGTGAGTTCGTGTTGGACTAAATCAGCGATTCAGCGACATGCCAAAGTGTGGGGCAGACATGTTGGAACTGGTCACACAGAGTAACAATTGTGATTGTGCGGATCCGGTGACCTAGATTGGAGCGAGCCACTTGAACACGTGGGGATTTCGCTGGTGGTGTGTCGGATCTGACAAACATAGGTGAGGGAATCGAACAATATAGGTGTTGTTCTTAACACAGATTCCGGTAGTTATTTTTTTTGTTGCTAAATTTCACCTGGATTCAAATGAAAATGCAATCCGACCTTCAATTTGGGTTGTAATGGATTGTAGATGGTGGGGTAAGCGGGTTCTACCGAGATTATGGCCTTGTTTAGGCAAATGTTGACCTTTTGAGCCTATGGAATGACCAAAGGGTGAGAGAAAATTTTGGAGTCTCCCCATCGCAAATTCTAGAGGGGAAATTTTTGTGAGGAATTATCAAAGTCTTCCCATTGCGTATTCCAAAGGGAAATCTTCGTGAAGAATGATTTTAGTCTCCCGATTGCGCATTCCAGAAGGGATTCATCATGAATGAAAGTTGGAGTATCTCCTTGAACATTCCAAAGGGGGATTCTTCTTTAAAAAGTTTTAGAGTCTCCCATCGCACATTTCAAAGAGGATTCTTCATGACAAAATGTTGGTGTTTCCTTGTCGTAGAACCTGAAGAGGATTCTTCATGAAGAAAAGTTGGTCTCCCCACTGCATATTCCAGAGGGGTGAAGAAAAGTTTGTGTTTCTCTGACACACATTCTAGAGGGAATTCTTCGTGATGAAAACTTGGAGTCTCTCCTTGAACATTCCAAAGGGGGATTCTTCTTTAAGAAAGATTAGAGTCTCCCACCGCACATTTCAGAGAGAATTCTTCATGACAAAATGTTGGCGTTTTCCTGTCGCAGAACCTGAAGAGGATTCTTCATGAAGAAAAGTTGGTCTCCCCACTGCATATTCCAGAGGGGTGAAGAAAAGTTTGTGTTTCTCTGACACACATTCTATAAGCTTGTCGAATTTGAAATATGTTTGAACTTCTAAT
Source organism: Papilionanthe hookeriana x Papilionanthe teres (assembly GCA_022702705.1). NCBI lineage: Eukaryota > Viridiplantae > Streptophyta > Magnoliopsida > Asparagales > Orchidaceae > Papilionanthe > Papilionanthe hookeriana x Papilionanthe teres. The sequence continues at coordinate 3,413,462 of CM040430.1, read as the reverse complement.
TAGACAGTAAAAGTATTAAAAATTTGCTTAACGAGTCAATTTAACCTTAATTTGACTCGGATTGCACGAACTTTGTTGTTATTCAGTTTGTCTCATCGAGTTGGTTAGTTTGATTGTAAGTTTGCTAAAATAAAAGTTTCAGATGATTTTTAATAGCTGTTTGAATGTTGTTTAAAAAATTGCCTAGAGTTTTGAGACATGCCTCAGGTTTCTTGTCAAATAATAACACTTTGTTGATGACGAGTCAATTCTCTCTTTATTTTCGAGCGAGGCTAATTTCATCATCCAAAATTATATAAAATCAGAGTTTCGGATAATTTTTAATGATTGTTTGAATGTTCCTTGCTTTAAAAATTGTCTGGAGCTTCGAGCCATGCCTCAAGATTCTCGCCGAATGATGAGAATTTTTTGATGTCGAATCAATTATCTATATATTTTCGAGCGAAACTAATTTCATCATATAAAAATATTAGAAGTTCAGATATTCGTTCCATTCACTAAGGTTGCAGGTTGGATTCCCCTGCCATCCAAATATGTGTTAGTATTTATGCTAGCGAGTTGGGCGTAGGACGTGGGTTGAAGGTGTGTAGAGTGAGTTCGTGTTGGACTAAATCAGCGAGTCAGCGGCATGCCAAAGTGTGGGGCAGACATGTTGGAACCGGTCACACAGAGTAACAATTGTAATTGTGCGGATCCAGTGACCAAGATTGGAGCGAGCCACTTGAACACGTGGGGATTTCGCTGGTGGTGTGTCGGATCTGGCAATCATAGGTGAGGGAATCGAACAATATAGGTGTTGTTCTTGACGCAGATTCCGGTAGTTATTTTTTTTTTTGTTGCTAAATTTTACCTGGATTCAAATGAAAATGCAATCCGACCTTCGATTCAGGTTGTAATGGATTGTGGATGGTGGGGTAAGCTGGTTCTACCAAGATTATGGCATTGTTTAGGCAAATGTTGACCTTTTGAGCTTATAAAATGACCAAAGGGTGAGAGAAAATTTTGGAGTCTCCCCATCGCAAATTCTAGAGGGGAAATTTTTGTGAGAAATTATCAAAGTCTTCCCATTGTGTAATCCAAAGGGGAATCTTCGTGAAGAATGATTTTAGTCTCCCGATTGCGCATTCTAGAAGGGATTCATCATGAATGAAAGTTGGAGTCTCTCCTTGAACATTCCAAAGGGGGATTATTCTTTAAGAAAGATTAGAGTCCCCCATCACACATTTTAGAGAGGATTCTTCATGACAAAATGTTGGTGTTTTCCTGTCGCAGAACCTGAAGAGGATTCTTCATGAAGAAAAGTTGGTCTCCCCACTGCATATTCCAGAGGGGTGAAGAAAAGTTTGTGTTTCTCTGACACACATTCTAGAGAGAATTCTTCATGATGAAAACTTGGAGTCTCTCCTTTAACATTCCAATGGGGGATTCTTCTTTAAGAAAGATTAGAGTCTCCCACCGCACATTTCAGAGAGGATTCTTCATGACAAAATGTTGGCGTTTCCCTGTTGCAGAACCTGAAGAGGATTCTTCATGAAGAAAAGTCGTCTCCCCACTGAATATTCCAGAGGGGTGAAGAAAAGTTTGTGCTTCTCTGACACACATTCTAGAGGGAATTCTTCATGATGAAAACTTGGAGTCTCCCACGCCCCCCCTCCCCCCTGAAAATCAATGAAAGAACCTAAATATGAAGATGCGTGGGCCTTTTCTTCGAGGGCATAAAAGACCGAGCTAGTGAAGGTCACCATATCTTTGATGAGCACAAGAACGATGACTTCTCGATCATACCACAATCACTTTGCAACCTTTTCAAGCGAGGATGTTGATTTTTGAAAAAGAGAACATGAAGCTGATCCTCTAATTATGAATAGAATGTTGCAATGGATCAATATATTTTCTTTTGCTGAGTTGCTATAGCATTTGTGCCATTTGTGTTGGTCATTGTAGTTTTTCAATTGTTTGATATTACGTTTGCACACGATGATAGTATGTTTGTCTGCAACATCTTTTTTTTGCTTGATGAAATAAAAATTTTGACATTGCTCTGATATTGTCTTTGCATTTGCTATTGAATGGTGGCTACGTCTCTCTAGGATGCGTTTACTACATTTTAAACTGTTGTTAACCAACTTTAGTGCCACCGTTGGCCCACTTCTGGGCTGTCATAGATGCCTTCGTTCATGCATGAGAAATATAGCAGCAAGGAACTCTTCTCAGGTTTATGCCTTCTTCTAAGGCTCATGTCTTATAAGGTTTGTGACTAGAGACTCGGTCAGCCATGAAAAATATTTAATTTTTTCTATGCTGTTTAGTTAAAGCACATCCGCTCAATGACCACAACCTGCAATGGAATAGGTCAATTGTAATTCACGACTGATGTAAGACATATCTTAGGTTGTATAGTCGAAGTTGCTCAATAACATTATCTTGTATTTGAACAAAGTTGAATATAGAATCGATTACAGATATAAGACCTATCTTTGGCTGTATAGCCAGAGATATACTTGACGACGTTAACTTATATTGATCGAAGAAGGATCTATTAATGATGTAAGACCCGTCCTAAATTGTAAAACTAAAGCATTTGCTCGACGACGTTATCGTGTGATGGAGAAAGTCGTATAAAATCAACTAGAGTGTTACACGTGTAAAATCAAAAATTGGGGGCTGAATATGTAAATACATAGTGATTGTGTGGTACGTATGTAAATCACTTCGCTTCTTCTCCCTTCTTCTCACTTTAGACCGATCCCCAAGGTTCACCGCCGAGCAGAAGCGCGGCCGTCGCCGTGATCGGATCAAAGATCATCTCAAATCGAAATACTTCGCCATAGAACTCTCCGATGATGCTGCATCTCCGGAGGATCTCGCCCATTGGTCGCCGGAACGCTAGTCTTTGGGACGGGGTTAGGGTTTTCTCGTCGACCGACCAGTCTTCCATTAAGAGCTCCGTCAGTTCAGCCCTCGATTTGCTCTCCCTGAAACCAGGTATTATTTGTTGGCTTCATGTTTTTTGTTCTGGGTAGAATCTTTTGTTTTTTGTTAATTGAATAGATCATGTTTTGCCAGTTTTGATTGTATGTTTGAAAAACGGAGAATCAAGTGGTAGATTGATTTTCAGCAATTGTTATTGGAACAACTTTATAGTGTAAGAAAATGATAAATGTTATAAAGGAGGATTTCTGTGATATTTCCGAACTCAAAGTTAGTGTATCAAGCTCATTATTGCTCCCATCTATAGTGGTGCTGGGATCCAGCAAGGAAAAGAAAGAGTGATGTTGGCTTTCGTACCAGACTAGTACTGAGTAGATGTAATATACAGACATGTTTTTCGTTTAATGCTCTTCAAATTAGAGTGTCATCAACTGTATACTTACTGAGGTTTGACTGAAAAGGAGGAATCCTATTGGCTTTATGATATATGAACAATATTTTTTTGTTGGGGCATCTACATACATAGAACACAATTCTTATGATTTTACATATCTCACACCTTAACTTTCATGTTTACATATTTTAGTCCACTTAAAAAATAGCACTACTTAAAGAACTTTTCGACAGTGAAATACACATTTTCATGCATAGGTTTAAAGCACCAAAGCGGTATTTAAGTATGAAAGTTTATGTATGAGATATGTAAAGACATAAGAATTGTATTTTACGTATGTAAATTCCCCTCTTTTCTTTTTTGTATGTATGCATGGCGTCTCATCTCCCATTTTGGATTCGTCCATGTATCGAGTGACAACCCAATTCAATCCATTTTGTCAGTCCATGGCTTGTAGGATCGACAACAATAAGTTTGGTTGCTTGATTATCTCATAATAACTTTACAGGCTTATAGCACTCAATAAACAATTATCATAAAAAGTACCTCAATCACACGAACTCACAAGCAGTAGCCACCATGGATCATTGTGTAACTTTGGCTGAGGATATTGACACCATTGCTTGGATTTTATTTTCTTTAAGACGAGATTGTGTTTCTTGAGAAAATACAATACTTTGTCATGTATCATTGAGCAGTCAAACTTCGATCCAATCATCACAACAAATATTTAGTTTAAACCATCCTTGTGTGGGGAGGAGTAAGCCTTGACATGGAGCTTTGATTGGATATAAAATAGGGCAATGTATAATATTAAGATGGGAATGTAGGATCTACCCTGTGGTTATGTAAATTGAATTATTTTAGACAATGCAAATGTGATTTATGATCTTATTGTAGTGAGGTAAATTAATTTTTCAACTATCATTTGATAATGAGTTGAGTCTTTGAGATACGCATCTGTGGCTTTTAACTCAGAGACTTTGTTGCATTGGGACTTTTGTCAGTGTTGCACCAAGCAAGCCTATTTCTTTTATTTTGTCCATGTAATATTTCTTTAAATAGAATGAAGTTTCCGCATTAGATCATGCATATTTAACTCTAAAAAAGAAGTCCTAGATCTTTGATTCAAATATGATTGTTAAGAAACTTATGGAAATTAAATTTATGAGATAAAATACCATTTGTATGCTTTCTCCCTAAAATGTTTGTGATTCATGTGATTGAAATCAAAGTGTGCGACCCAAATTTAAGCTTTTACGATGTTTTCACTCCACCAACCTGTTAATTATTGTAATATTGTTGAAAAATAGTTCCATGGTCATTAAGAAATGAGATATTGGATGTTAATTCTCTCTCAATATTAGATTAAATAATTTTAATCTTTACCTTGAATTGCATTTGACCCATAAAAAGAATCTTTCAATAGAGACTGTTTCAGATTTATAACTCATAATATGAATACAAAAAAATCAAGAAAAATCATTCGCAATGGCCAAAAAATATTTTGATCAAACTGGAAATTAAACTTATCAGGCCCACAAATATCAAGGTTCAATTAACTTTGTGTGCAAGATGTAGATTTTGGTTAGGTCTAAAAAAATAGTCTATTATTATTTGCTTGCCCATTCTTATTGTCTTTTGCATAACTATGTCCTACAACACATAAAAATTGTGTGATAAAACGTTCAATTAACTGTCAATAATGGGTAAATTTGCTAATTGATGATAATTTTAACTTTAAAGGTTGGCACATACAACAGCCCATCCAGATTCAAATTGAATGATATTTTGATACCCAGGGGAGTTAGTTTATACCATTGGGCACCATAACTTTATGATATATTCTTTTAGTGAGAATTTGAACATTTAATATATTTCACCGCTATCCAGACTATCGTTGATGGTGTATATTACACCAGGAATTGCATGATCCTTTAATTTTCTTTTCATTCAATGAGGATCCTTTTTTATTTCTCTATACCGCAGCAAATTGGCTCGTTATATTAGGCAAATTCATCCTCGAGAGACTTTATCTTGGTGTAATAGACAAACACAAATTGCCTTCCTTGTTCGACTTTGATAAATTCTTGTCAAATTTGATAAATTTTGGAAAATTTCTTTTGAAAATATCTCTAAATGCCTAAATCTTGCTGAACGAGTAAATTATAATCTTCTCGAGGGAGTAACAAATCCAGAAAAGAAAGCACCGAAAGTAATAAACATGGTTGGACTAGTTGTGGAAGCATTTTATGCTAATGTGGGATGATGGAAATTTTCCTAGAACATTCGACAGGATGTTTGGTTTGGCTGCAACAAGGGTGGATTGGAATTGCATTATGATTGTGACCACAACCATCATTAATCTGACCACCAATTCCATGATCTTTGCAGCCAATCCTAAAGCTGACGACCAAGATCAACCGAGATCGAAGATTGAGAAGTTGAGAGCTTAATAATGTGAAGAACCTACGAGATAGCAATCATAATGTTAGGAACAATGAGTTTCATTAGTAGAGATTGCGCTTCCCACAGAGAAGTATGAAGGTCATAGATAAATTTGATGATAAGAAATTCTTTGTTTATTTTGTCTAAGTAATCAAATTAGGTACTAGTGTATCTCATTCAATTTTTCTCTCTGTGTGCTATATGGTATTTCTAGACGCTCATATCATATGCTGAATAAAGACATCAACATAAAGAGTGTAAACACAATATATATTATTTTTCATATTAACGATAGGATGTGGGGATTTAGCTTGTGAGGCGAGGCTAGGATAGGTTGGTGTGGCTATTAGCAGGATATGTGCATATGATATTGGCTAGAAAGATGGGATGTAGGCATGCAGGAGTTGATATTTAAAAAAAAAAAATGCAATTAGCTCAAATTTGGTTCAGCTTTAGATTTTCAATTTACCTCCTTTGAACAACTCATCTTGATGGTTAAGAAAAACTTGATTTTCAAGTTCCACCATCTATTATGGTTTAATTGTTTGCATTTTGAGCGCGTAAATGTAGGCTAGATTCATTTTTTATATCTCTAGAGTTGTGATTCATTCTGTTATATAAAGATTCGAAGCTTGAATGTATACTGACTTTATATTCAGTCTAGAGTTGTGTGTAAACTTCAAATTTTTTAATAGCCTTTCCTGAAAAACTTCTCTTGAGGAGCAACAACATATACCAAAGGCATTATTGCTTGCATTTCAGGCATATGTGTTCATCGGTTCAGTCCAGAGCTATGATGTATTTATTATCTTGTACTAAGAGATGAAGCATATTTGAATAGTCTCATATTATCATATGGTAATGAGATGGAGAACTGGATTAAATTTCAAGTTTTATTTATTTATTTATTTGCGCCAATGGAACCTTAAACATTCTGAACTTTGAGCCACATTTTAATTCTCAATTTTTAGAATTAGTGCCAAATTTCTAATAAATTAATTGATGCCGGACAACTTTTGGTCTACATTTTTTTAATGTAATTACATGATGAGATGTTCAAATCACACAAATATTCAAATTTGCAATTCACAAATCTTTAATTCCGACTCTTATGTTTTAAGATGAAAGCCAAATATATGAAATTATGATACAAATGATAATTCAGCATCATGGAAATTTTGAAAAAAAATAGACATTGGGTTACTAATCACATTTTAGTAAAAAATTAGATTGCGTTACAACAACAACAACAACAACAACAAAGCCTTAATCCCAATAACTGGGGTCGGCTACATGAATCCTTTTTCTCCGGTGCGTCTTATTTAGTGTCAAATTTTCGTTTAATTCTAATAAATTAAGATAATTTTTTATGCAATAAGCCCTAGTTTTCCTAGTTCTACCTTTGTCTTTCTTAACATAAGTTGCATCTAAAACATCTACTCTCCTAATCAGATCATCAAGTGGTCGACGTTTAATGTGACCAAACTATTTAAGGCGACTCTCTCTAATTTTATTCGTCACTGGTGCAACACCAACCCTATTACGGATATATTCATTTCGCATTTTGTCTGTAAGTGTAAAGCCACTCATCCACCTAATCATTCTCATCTCGGCAACACTAAACTTAGCATTATGCTTCTCTTTTAAAAGCATAAATTAATAACACGATTGAATGAATACTCCAAATTAGAGAATAAAAGTAAGACAGAAAAGAGATCCCTAAATAGAAGAATCATGACTCACGCCAATTAAAGAATCACTTCCTATGAAAATATTCAATGTGGTGCACCATGGAAAATGCTAGAAGTAATTGCTGCTAAGTAGAAATTCATTCAATTAAAGTCAAAATCAAATGGAATTATAATTAAGACTTTGTAGACTTATATTTATAATATCAAAGCCACCTTCAATTTATGATAAACATTAGATTGATGGCCCAATATAAATCAAAAGAACCACAAAGGTAGCACAACTGTTGCAGTCCAATGATTACAAAAGAGCCTGAATGGAATGAAATGGGACGCCCCTTAGTGGGAGTAGTGAATGCTGAGGAATTGAAGGTATTGCAATTGGAGTATACAAAGTGGCGTAAAAAAACTTGACTCTAAAAATTTGGATTTGGGTTGAACCGAATAGTTTTTGGTCTGATTCGGGTTATGAATCTTGATCGTTTAATTCTTCAGTTTAGGTTCTGGTTGACTCACCAACCGAATATAAACCTAATACTGACCCCCTAACCGCCAATTCAAAATTGTCCCAAAATTGATTAAAAATCAACTTGAGTTTGACCCGACTAGGTTTGTCTTATGTTAAATCAGTTATACGGGTTTGGTTTGAGCTAGCGGGTTGAAGGCTTGTTGGGTTCCGTTTGGACTTTCTTCCCCGTTTAATATTTGGGTTAGGCTTGGGTCAAAAAGCATTGGGTCAGGTCAATTTTGGGCCAGACTTGAACCTGATTTGACACCCTAAGTGCACACACTCTTAATAGCCAATGCCTTGCATGGAATTAGAATCACACCAGGAGGAAAATTGGAAGGAGCTGAACAAACTAGAGATGACCTAAGGCTAGAGTAGTTATGCATCAATAAACTTGTTAATCTTTTTCGAGAGCACCTACTATACTGATGTGCTTTTTTTATTTTTAAATTCTTGGCATAATACTTCTATCAGCAGCTTCTTTGTTGAATCTTTTGGGTTTCAGTTTCTACCGGGCTTGAAGATATTAAGAAAGGAATAAGAACCTTGCATAACCCTTTTTATAAGGTCTGTCTTTAAACATTTGTTATTCAAGAAAACTTGTTTGTATTGAATTTTCAATATATTAACACATTTTTTTTAATGTTTTCTTTTTTTATTTATAAAATAGTTATGGATGCTCTTATCGGACATTTATAGGAGGTCGTATCTTGGTGTATGTTTTTCACTGTTGATATCCTTCTTATGGATAAGACTAGAGAAATAGTTCAAAAAAAACTTGAATTTTGGTGGTCTACATTGGAGTCTAAATGCCTGCATCTGAGTAGATCTAAAATTAAATAAATGGAATGTGATTTTAGTTGTTGTAGCTCTGGTGACAGAGTTGTAACTATTGGTAATGAAATCATTAAAAGTATAAACATTTTCGATATCTCAGGTCTATTGTTCAAAGTGATGGTGATATAGATGGGATGTTATTAGTTGAATTCAAGTTGGTTGGTCGAAGTGGAGGAATGCATTGGGTCTATTGTGATATAGAAAAGTACCGCTTAGATTTAAAGGGAGATTTTATAAAAATGGTGGTGAGACCTGCAATGTTTTATGGCTGAGAATGTTGGCCTTTAAAATGGAAGTATAAAATAAAATAACTATTGTTGAGATGGGAATGCTTAGCTGGATGAGTGGCTTGACATATAAGAGACAAAATACGAAACAAATCTATCCGTGAAATGGTTGGTGTAGCTCCAGTGACATACAAGATTAGAGCTCGTCTTAGATGGTTTGGTCACGTTAGACATCGACCTTCTGATGATCCGGTTAGGAGAGTAGTTGTTTTGTATTCAATTTATGTTAAGATAGGTAGTGGTAGACCTAAAATACTTGGGCTTATTGTAGAAAAACTAATCTTAATTTATTAGAATTACATGAAAATATGTCACTCAATCGGACCAATGGACAAAAAATGACTCATATGTAGCCGCCCCCACTTATTGGGATAAAGGCTTGTTGTTGCCGTTGTTTCTTCTTTATAAAAGTAAAACAAATTATATGCCTTAATTTTGATTTCAAAATGATAAAGTTTGTAATTTGTCGTGTCAATTGTTGAAAATTTTTCTATTATGTCATTTTCTTTCAGTATTTCTTTTCCATCATTCAACTGGGTTTGTTCGGATTGGAACTTAAAGACACTTTAGCATCATCTTAAATATTTTTTCCATCAATTGAGCTTTTATAACTATATGGCATGAACTCCCACATGAGGCTATAGTATGTCCTATTATTCCATACCCATACACATACTACATATGCAAACTTTATATGAATATCAGATTGATTTGCATTTCTGTTGAATGGAATTGAAAATAAGTGAATTTTATGAGCTGTTGCATTGGGGGTACAATGTGAAACACATTAGATAAAATAAAACTAAACTCTTAATCATCGAGGACTCCAACATGAAGCGTGTTTGTATGGGAGCACTCCTAGGATGGGTGAACTCTTGGGAAGTTGTACCAATGGGACAAAACTGTAAGGTCATTAAGCCAAAGTGATCAATATTTCGATGGGTGAGAGTTTAGGCTGTTACAAATGGTATTAGGGCATTGCGTCAGTTTGAAGAATATCGGCCTAGTGGATGATTCTGGGTTAAAAAAAACTGACATTTAAGTGAGGGAGATTGTGAAACCCTCTAACTATAGTAAAGCTTAATTCTTAAACATTGAGGCACCTTTAGTGTAGCAGTTGGAGTTCAATCAGATAAATCAAAGTTCAACGTGCTCGTATGGGAGCTTTCTTGGGAAGGTTCACTTCCTGGGGAGTTTTACTAATGAGACCAAACCATAGACGATTAAGCCAAAGCATACAATATCTCGATGGGTGAGAGTTTGGGCTGTTACAAGAATGGACATAACTGTTAGAAATGAATCCAAGTAGATGATTCAGTTTGACTTGAGTTGGTTTGATTTTTCTTCAGCTTCTCACAACAAAGTTGCTACTTCCCCTCTTGGGATGCTGAGTCACATCTAAATATTTTGGTTTTTCTTGTTGAAGCATCTTCGTGTGTTTGATTTTGAAGTTCGAAGCAATACTGGAGCAAATGATTTGAACTTGGAGACCGATACAGGAAACCAAATTGCGCCTAGTATTTTGTCACGTGCAGAGGTGAGCCCTAAGCAGTTACTGATAGGCGCAACAATATTACTAGAAATAGATTGTGACATGGTTATACCGTTAGGAGGAAAATTATCATGAAGAAGAATTAAATGGCGGAAATTAGGATCATTGAGAAGGTGATAAGGTAGTTATGGACGAATTAGTGTTGGCAGGATGGCTTCGGAGTTCGTGGATTCAACTTGGAGATAGAGGTACTAGGGTAGGTAGGGAGAGGTTCTGATGGCAATTTTGGTTTGATTTATGATGGAGATTACAAAAGTGATGATAGTGACTTAGCGTGACTGACACATAAATAGAGAAGGTTGTCTAGACGATATCTACAAACAAAAGAATCTTATAAAGTCAATTTTAAAAGTTTGTGATAGTTTTTTGTCATTTATTTGATTTGCTAATAGATATGACTATTGAACGTGAATGCTATCTGCTAAAATGGAAGCACAAAGCACTAGTTTTGAAAACGTGCAAGGGGAAAAATTAAACTTATAAAATTAAAACGAAAAATTCTTTTTGTGAATAATCCTTCCTAATTCGGGAAGAAGTTTGCAATTTCTATATGTAAGTTTGTTTTACAAGCTATTAAACTATGACATCTCTAAGATGATATACTTGATTTGCCCAAAATATCTGGTGCCAATGGAAATTTTTTCTTTAGTTTGTATCTGCAGATTAATTCTCACGAATTTATAATAGAATTTATTGGTCTAAAACTTTGTTCGATGCTTTGGATACAGCATAGCTGACAGCAACAAGTTGTTTTGCTGTTCTCTAATATTGATTCAGTGTATATATATATATATGTGTGTGTGTGTGTGTGTGTGTGTGTGTGTGTGTGTGTGTGTGTGTGTGTGTGTGTGTGTGTGTGGGTATTTTAACCGACCCCATTGTATATTGCTCAACCAAGAACTAAAGAAAAGACCGATTCAATGAGATTTGAAAGCTTTTCTACTTCTGGAAATCGCAACTTCATCATTATTTGAATTTTATGCAATGTTTGAAAGGAGGAACATTGGTACACAACTGTGGAGATAGTGATGTGGGAAAAACTGTAATACAGTTGGCCAAGGAGCGAAAACTTCAGACTATTACAATAATTGAGGACAAACCGGGCAACCCTGAAACAATCGAAGAGTTGAAGGCGCTTGGTGGGGATATAGTGGTTCCTGAAAGTTATACAAAGACATGGTATGTTCTTTAATTCTCTGTTTGATGATAGCTTGCTTTTTGAAAACTTTATTTCATTCAGGTAGGATAAAACTATTTATTCTCAGCTTTATTTGTATTTTTGGTCAAAATTTTCATTATATGGTACACTAGATGCTAGGATCAAGTTTTTGTGAAGTTAAAACTAGGAGGACAAGCCTTTGATGAAGAGACTAGAGCCACCCAAAGTTTTAAGAGAAGAGATGACACCGTTTTAGGGTTCCTAGAAGGTGTGTAGGAAGCGGATTTAACGAGATGTGGTTGTGGAATAGTAAGAGGAAGAGAGTAGGAGAGTTCAATGGCATTTGAAAAGGGATAGGGGGAATTCAGCGCCCGCTGCAAACAGATGGTTCAATGGTGAAATGGTGAGATGCGGACGGTGAGGAGGATCTACCACCTGTTCATGAGCAAAATACAAACACACTTATAAAAGGAAGATGACACGACACTCCAAAGTGAAGAAAACAAAGAACAAAATCTCCAAAACACAAAATGATGTCTAAAGTCGTTCGAACAGAAAAAAACAACACATTAATTGGTTTTTAATAGAAAATAATTTTAATTAGAAATAAAGTAATATGAAATAAGTCAAAAGAGATGAGTTCCCTTGAATTTGTCATTCGTACAAGAATTTTCTAGTTTAGCCCTCTTGCAATTGCGGGATCCACCGTTTGCCGCTCAAGATTGTAGCGAAATTGCGGGATCCCGTCTATCTTGGGATTCCATGAAATTACGTGGAACTGGAAAGCTCCCGCATCAGGAAAGACCTAGATTATATTAGTTCCTTAGACCAATAGTATTTTTGAATATATTGTCACCTCATTTACCTTTTCTGTTTGCTCCATCTAAAAAGAATGATACAACATAGACGGCTGAGTTAACTGTGCTTGAGGCGTCGTAACAATGGTAAAATAAACTTTATTGTCGTGATGCTGGCCTGAACAAAAAATGATGGAAAGACTTACCAAATTATGCTCTAAGGCTTTGCTTTAGTACAAAATATATAGAATTTAGTCTTTTCTTAGGAAATAGACGGCTTAATATTAATAGCTTCAATAAAGTTATGTAGAGGAAAGCATTACTAGCATACGTTGGAAGTAATTTCCAATCTTGATTGATGGCAACAAAAATTTGAAGTTCGACATAATTGAGTCTGTCAACTGGGGAGAAAGTGCCAAAATAATTTATCCTCTAAATTCAATAAATCCTTTGATACAAAACCCGAGCAAGTTGAAGATTTATTTTATAAATTTGTCAATAGAAATAAGATGTCACGTGTGAAAGGCCGAATTATTTGCCATTCTTGGATGAAATAGGATTATTGATTCTTCTATATACTTTAGAGATTTAGGGGGAAAAAAATTTCATTGGAAGTTCTCAAGTAAAACATTGAATTGAGAAACTCTTAGGAATGATAAATCAGTAATAATTCTACAATTATGTTCTTTACTTGCATTTTGAGGCATGAGTTAAACATTCGTATGCATCATATGCAGTTTAAAACATTCGTATGCATCATGCCATTTAACTATTTGCCTATTTGGAGGGGATCAAAGTCATTCGAGTTAGTTTTATGTTCAATTTATGTTGACATTTAGTGCATAATAATTGAACTGTTTTGCCTAAATGTTAAGGTATCCTGTTGTTAAATCCTTTTATGACGTCGGGTCACCTATTATTCGTAAGTGCATATAGCCCAATAAAGACCTTGTATTGCAGAGAGATAATGAAAAAGGAAGAGGGATATGTATGGGAGTCCTGAGAGGGAACTTAAGGAAATGTATTAATATATTATCTCCGGTAAGTCGAAAGTCTGGCTCCCTGAAGCTTCCCCGAGTTATTGGATTTCAGAGGAAGGGAGAAAGAGGGAGAGAGTGCAATGTAGAGAGAGAGAGAGAGAGCTAGAGAGAGAGAGATCACTATACTCTCCTTTTCTCTTTCTTTTTATACACAAGGGAGAAATGCAATAAAATAATTAAAGCTCCACATCTCATGTTGTACGACACTCTTCTCTGGTGTCTTGATGAAACCCTAGTGTCTGGATAAAAAGATCGTGATGGGGGTGTCAGGTGTTGTCGGTATGATGCCCACCTTGGTGCCTGGGCAAAAAGATTGTGCCTCAAATGTCAGACGACGTTTTTAATAATAGATTGACAGATATCCTTAATAGTCTGATGATCTTCTCTGATAGTTGTTCCTGAGCAGGTGGTCTAGAACATTCCTTTGAAGGGAGTGACTATAATTAGAAAGACAGGTGGACTCGATTCAACTACTTAGGCTGGTGGGCTCGATTCAGCCACTTTAGCAGGTGGGCTCTATTCGACCTCTTTCGACAAGTGGGCTCGATTTAGCCACTCCGGCTGCTGGGCTCGATTTAACACTTCGACAGGTGGACTTGATTCAATAAGACAAGTAAAAAAAAAGCTTTTATGGTCGTATTTGTATATGCATTTAGTTCTCTGATTCTCTCGACTTTTTCAACTCATTGCCTGAGAGTTTTGTTAGGTAAGTTCTTCCACCATAATGACTCCCACTCTCTCCTTAGTGAATTTTTTGTAGAATCTTTGCCTTCTCATTTTCCCTAACACATTTTAGGGAAGTGGAAGTGACAGTTCAAAATAACTCCCCGACGATGATTAAATAATGTGTTGCTTTGATCCCAAGCCTTCAAATATCTTTAATGCATGTTGATAGATATTTCATTATAGGGTTGACCATGCTATCAGCTGACTGTGTCTACAAGTTTGCTTATCTCTGCTTTGGCTTTTGCCAGGTATTTAAGCATTATTTGATCCCTCATTTCAAATAAGCCATTGAGTTGATTAACAATCAGTTGAGAATTAGGATTTAACGAGACGATGTATTATTTCGATTCCTAATGAGAACCTTAAGACCCCAATCAGTGCTTCGTATTTTGCTTGGTTGTTGTTTGCATCAAAATCAAGATGGATTAAGTGATTTAGGATGTACTTGACATGGCTACATAGAATCATGTGTATCTCATTTTGCGAGTTCTCGGAGCATCCGTCTACATAGGGTGTTTAGAGCCCATCTCTTTCTGTGATGCCCCTTTGGCCGTTCAGTCCTTAGAAGAAGTTGACCAAAAAATCAGCGACGACCTAAGTCTTGATCGTCGTCGTAGGTATGTATAGAACTCGTTCAACTCCTTAACTCATTTTAGTAGTCTCCCTGAATGGCCATGCTTGGATAATACGAACTTAAGTGGATGATCACTAATAACATGGATTATCTGTGCTTTAAAGTAGGGGATAATTTTGTTACTGATGTGATCAATGCCATCACTAGTTTCTCTATTATAAGGCATCTACTTTTAGATCCTTGAAGTATTTTATTTAGATAGTAGATTGAGAATTGTTTCTTATTCTCTTCTCGAATGAGTGCCGAACTGATGGTTTCGTTGCCAACTTGTAGATAGATGTAGAACTCCTCATTGAGAATGAGATTGTGTAGCAGAGGAAGAGAAGACAACTACTCTTTAAGTTGTGCGAAGGCTCATCATATTCTTTCGTCTGTGTGAGCTGATTTGCAACTCAAATAATCTTGAAAAAGGAGTGAAACGATCTCTAGATTTTTAAATGAATCCGCCGAGGTCCGCTATTCTTCCACTCCAGATTTGCTTCCCCTTGAGATTCTTTGGAGGTCCATGTCTACTGTGGCTTGCACCTTCTCAGAATTTGGCTTCATCCCCTCAAGCATGAGTAAATATCCAAAAAATTTTCTAGAGCTGGCTCCAAAAGTACATTTCATGGCAGTAAATTTAAGGTCAAATTATCAGATTAGCAAACATTTCCTCGAGATCCCTTATCTATTGTTGTGCCGATTAATTTTCTACTAAGGGATATATATACTTTAATTTTCCTTCCATTTTAATTTACAAAAAATTGCATCCATCAAATCTTTGATAGGTTGCCCGTACATTCTTTAAACTAGAGTTCTTTACATTATAATAGTAAACCCCTTCCTTTGTAATGGAAGTGATTTTTTCAGTGTTGACTACATGTATTTTGATTTGGTGATATCTAGAAAAGGCGTCTAGGAAGCTCATGGCGGAATGCCCAACTGATGAATTCACCAACACATTGATTCATGGTCGTGGGTGACCAACCATTGGGCATGTGACGTTCAAGTTAGTAATGTTTAAGCACATTCTCCATTTGCCATTCATTTTTTTACCATCAGCTCGTTGGCGAGGCAGTCGGGATACTACACTTCTCGTATGAAACCAAGATCCATCAACTTCGTGACTTTTTGTTGAATTAGTTGAGCTGTGTTGCAGGCTACGCCTCAAATCTTTTGCTTGAGAGGTCGAGCTCTGGACTTGATGTTTACGCAATGGCGGTCGATGCCATGCTGATCCTAGGTATCTCACCAGGTGTCCAAGTGAAGACATCGTGATGACTTCTCAGAACCGTGTTGAGCTGATCCCTGTGATCTTTATTGAAATCAACCTTGACTAAGAAGGTCCTCCTGTTTCTTAATCAGAAATAGGCGATGCCTCTTGGGTATCGGTGGCTTCAAGACCGACACCTTTTTTTATCGAGTAAGAGGAGATCATCATGTACCTTCTCCTCATTTCTCAAGTAGCAGTTTGAGGATTGTACAAGATCTTCCCTAACAAAAGTGATCTGTCCGAGGTAGGTGGATGCAATCATCTTGAAAGTGCTCAACACTCGCTTGCCGAAGATGGTATTATACATGATAGGTGCTTCTACGATGACAAAATCAGCCATCGCCATGTATTCTCGTTCTCCTTCTCTCCAAGTGACTGGAAGAGGGACCACCCCGCATTCTTTTCGCTCTCTAGAAAAACTAAATAACAATTTGGGGGTGGGTGTCAGCCAATTAACTGGTATTCCCATCTTTTTGAATGCTTCTATGAATAGCACTTTGACGGAGCTACCAGTGTCTATCAAGATAATGTTGAATTTAATAATCCTTGATGATTATCGTAGCTATGATAAAATCGTTGAAAGGATTTCCGCCGATAGGCAGATTGACGTCCGAAAAGGTAACTGGTGGATGGATGGTGTAGCACACTTTAACCGGAGTAAGCTGAACAAATCTCCCATGTTAATATCTTCACGTTGGACCTTTGTGAAGCCTCAGGTTCGTCTCCTTTGAAGATGGGTGGTACGATCTCGATGACATGGATCAGTCTTGCCAAAGTGGGCTCATCACTACTGCCCTCGACAGACACCTTACCTTGTCATTGTGTATGGGCTTATGGGGCCATAAATTCTTTCAATTTCTCTTTTTTGATCGACTCTTCGATCAAATTGCAAAGATGCCCGCACTCTTCCGTGTCATGACTGTGATCTTGGTGGCCTCATGGGTGAGCGTGCTCGCTTTCATGATTAAAGGATTTCTGAAGTAGCCTTTAGTCTGAATGACCACAAATGGAAAACCTCAACGGTGTGACTTCAACAAGAGGGAGCCAAAGTAATTCTTGATTCTTCTTTGGACCTCTTCCTTTGATTAGCCTTTCATTGGTGTTGCTTTGCTCCTAGCGGGTATGTTTGTCGAGAATCCCCTAATATTTTTTCTTGAAGCAGTTCTCTGGATCTCGACGATCATTGTGGGATCAACTTTGTATCTTCTCCCTGGGCTCCAGTAACCGAGATGATCTTGGGCGAGAGTTGCACTCTTCAACAGAGATATGGCTGTTTGCGAGCTCCAATAATTTTGCTGTCTTTGGCTTTCGCAGGCCAATCACATACCAGAATGGTTCTTCTCTAAGTCCTTGGGCTAAAGCTACCTGAATGACTATAGGTTCAAGATCTTGCACATCCAACATCTCCAGTTGGAAGCAAGTGATGAAGCTTTAGAGATTCTCTGTAGGTTCTTGACGGATCTTCAAGAGAACTTGAGAATTCTTTGGTGGCTTTTGTGTGTTGCAAACTGGGCCACATACATTTACATGAATTCTCTAAAGGAGTGACAACTCATGCGGACAAGTTGTTGAATGAGAATATGACCAATTCCTTTAATGTCATGAAGAACAGACGACATCTTAAAGCGTCATTTATTCGGACACATACAACTATCTTGAAAGAAGCCAATTGTTTGGAGTTAAATTTTCCTTTGTCAGATTCCAAAGATGAAATCCTAAACTTCCTCGGTGTCTCGACTTCCACAATTTTTCCTCGAAAATTCATTCTTCTCTCGCCTGTCGTCTTCTCCCTCTCCTGTCATCTTCATCTGAGTATTTAGGAGAGGGTATTATTCCCCTTCTCCTTCTCTGGTTGAAGCCACAACATACCCTTCTTTTCTTGAACAATCAAGATCGTCTAAACTTAACCTTTCTCCTTCGAAGATGGGGCCAATATTTCTTCTTGGTTCATCTCTTGGTAAAATTCGTGCAGTTCGTGTATAAAAGATTGATTGTGTATAAACGATTGATCATCTAAGCGTGGAGTTCATGGATAAACTCCGCGCTCATCATATATTTCAGGATGTTAAATTCTTTTGAGACATAGGATTTAGTATTGTTTGTGAGTGCATACAACCCGGTAAAAAGCTTGTATCATGGAGGAGGTGGATGAGTTTTCTGAGAGAGAATCTTAGGAAATATATTAAATTCTTATTTTTGGTGGAGAGAGAGAGAGATCCCTCATCATCTGATTCCTCATTTTCTTTTATATACAAAGGAGAAAGACAATAAAATAATTGATGTGATGTATATTGTGCTGTATAAAGTCCTTCCTCAGTGTCTTGATGAAAAGACTGTTGTGGGTGTCAAGTGTTATCGGTACGGCTTCCATCCCTGGTGCCTGGGCATCCCGTCTCAAATATCGGGCGACATTTTTAATAGTGGATTGATAGATATCCTTACTAATATTGATGACCTTCTTTGATAGCTGCCCTCATATAGATGGGATATGCCATTCTTTTGAAGGGAGTGAATATAATCGATCAACATGTGGGCTCAATTCAACTATTTCGGCTGCTGGGCTTGATTCAACCATTTCGGTAAGTGGGCTTAATTCAGCCACCTCAACAAGTCAGCTCAAATCAATAAGATAAGTAAAAGAAAAGAAAAAAAAAAACGAAACGTATATCCGCATTTGTGTATACACATGTTTTTCTAAGCTTAAGAATAATGTAAATCCAACCCAATATTTTGAGTTAGCCAAATCACTTGGACGTAGCCAAAATTGTAGGTCCAGTGGATGAAATAATGGTGAACATGCAATTTAATAAAATAGAACTTATTATGCTAGCCATTTGTGAAGGACCTGATTAATTACATTGTTGTCCAACTCCATATAAAGGAGTTGTTAACGACATAATTAACTTCTAAAGTTCAAGTATATATAATTAAGAATTGATCTTGTAGGCTTGTTTTTCATAATAGACAAGTAGTTTTAATAGCCTCATATTTCATGTCTTGCCATGAACATTTTGTCTTGTCGAGTTGATTACATATCGTGCTAAGAATGCAAAATTTCTCGCTCAGAGGTAGAGCTGCTAATAAACATGGAATTTAATGAAATCATCCATAATGAAGAGCAATATTTATATGAAATATAAAGTCAATAAAAAATTGGGATTATTTCATACAGTCAACCTGAGATATTGATATTTATAAATTAACCACCTATGTGATTTGGTACTATTTAGAACTGGGCAAGAATGATATAATTAGACTTTTGCCATTTGGAGAACTTCAAGGTCATCGTAGAGCCATAGGAGATGCATCAAGTTGGGAGTGTTGTTTGAGAGGTGGAGTTACTCTCGTCTCGAGCTCGAGATTAATTCTATGAATTCAAACCGGCTTAAAGAAAATGATATTAATTTAGGTTAGTATTATAATAAACTGACAAATTTAATGTGTAACTGTGAACATGCTAGGTGATGACGTGAGGTGCGCAAGAGAAATCTAAGTTTAGAATCTGTAGCTATTTGCTTAAAAGGTGCATTTACATACATACTACCAAATTCTTATGTATTTGCATATCTTACACCTAAAATTTAACTTTTATCTTCATGCCACCCAAATCTTTCATATCACATAAAAATTATCATTATTTTTAATTTTAAAAAGTAGAATACACATTTTCAAGCATAGGTTTGGTGGCATATATGTAAAAATTAAGGTTAAGGTGTTTGATATGTAAATACATGCCACCCAAATCTTCCTTTCTTAAACCGTTCCCTCTGTATTAAACATTGAACCGGTTTTCCTTCTAGTGATTATCACTGTATATAAAACAATAAAGAGAAGTAAAACTTTTGTGATTTTTGTGTTGAGGAAAACATCATGACTCTGTCATTTGAGATCAATACCTTAATCTAAAACTTCCATATTTACATACATAACTCTTTGGTGTTTTAAACATATTCATGAAAAGGCATATTTGACTTTTAAAAAGTGATGATAGTGCTATTTTTGATGTGATATTAATAATTTGAGTGCTGTGTAACTATAAAAATTTAGGTGTGAGATGTATAAATACATTAAAAATTGTGTTGTGTATGTAAATGCCACTATGTTTTTTTATAGGTATATGAAGCGGTTGGTGAATGAACTCACACCTGCAGCTGGTATAAATTTAGGCGAAGGTTATCAGGCGACTGCGGTCGGCAAAGCTGTGGCCACCGGTGGAACCTTCGTTTCGTTAGGTAAGAAACTCCCCACTCATGTTGTTTACGACGGTGAAAACCGTAAATCCATTCGATGGGACGAGTTTGCGAAGGGGAAGAAGCTCAAAATTGTCAACATGTAATGTCTTTCCAGTTCTCTTTTGCCAGTTTGAACTATTTTTTCTTTGTTTCAGCTTGTGCTGAGTTTGATCTCATACTGTGTTAATAAGGGCACAAAAATGGATGATCAGGTAAAGTTTGTGAACTGATTTCCATATTAAAAAAAAAAAAAATGTATGAAGAGGGAATATGTAAACCATATCTTATGCAATTTAATTGTTGGTGGTTGTGTTTTATCGTTCTAGTTGATTCGTCATTGATCATCTTAACAGAAAAGCAAACCTACGTTTATTATGACACCTATGCTTACTATGACAATTAGGTTTATTATGATGCTCTGCAAAATAGAGTAAGCACATCCTATATATACTATGATACATTCAAAGCAGTGTCAGTAAGTAATAACATGCAAAGTGCAAAGTGCAAAGCGCGAAAAAAACTATTAACTAATTGGTCTAACAAATAAACACAATAATCACAATCAAAACATTTTTTATTTGTTATTTACAATTCTTATGTATTTGCATTATCTTACACCTAAACTTTCGTATTTACATAACATCACACCAAAAACATACTATTGCTAAGTTTTTAAAGGCGAAGTACACATTTTCATGCACCGTTTTAAGACACCAAAGTATTATAATTGTAAATAACAAATTTAAAGTTTTAGATTTGTAAATATATATGAATTGTGATGCATGTACATCAATTTCTATACTTCAAATTTAATGAAAAAATCCAACGGAAAAAGCTCTCTTTAGCCTTTTTTCAATATATATATATATATATATATATATATATATATATATATATATATATATATATAGCTTTGGAGTTATTTGATTTGACTTTTGTGGGAAATATTAGTATTTTTATATATTATGGGGGCTTTTTGGGATCGTTCTTTTATTCTGCTTTTACTTTATTTAGATTTTTACTTGAAATAAAATATAATTAATTGTGCATATAAAAAAAAATCAATTTATTTCTAAAAAATAGAACATAAATATATATAAAAAATTTACTAAATAAATATAACTTTGAAATAAAAATAAAAGTTTTAAAAATTTTAAAAAACCAATCCCTAAATAATTAGTTGTCACTCATTTAAGATTACTATACCCTTTCATAAAAATATTAAAATTATAATAAAAACAATTTGCAATTGTTTCTTTCTCAAAATCAATTTTTACATATATGCCATCTTAACCATACATTAAAAGTTATATATCACTTTTTAGAAGTTAAAATATTGATATTTTTTATGTGATAGGATACATTTATGTGGTATAAATGTAAAGAGATTAAATTTATGTGTTAGATGTCACCATTTCTTTTATTAGTCCCCACCAACTTAAGGTAATTAATTAGGCATTCGTGATTTCCATAATTAATTTACATAAATTACTGATTTGAAGCAAATGCTGTAAAATGATTGGAATTATAAAAATCTTTCAGAAACAAACTTCAGTAATTTCTGTAATAAATTAGCCTTATGAAAAATGATTCACGGGCTTAGACTTTACAATAAAAACCAAGAAAAATAAAAATTTTACACTATGCACCTCTTCTACTTTGTCTGCATTCATCACAATATCATCTTCATAAAGGTGTTGAGAAATATGTACATAGAATGATGGTCTCTCCATTCACTTCAACTTCTTTCCTGTTAGAAGAAGTGCTAAGATCAGACATCAATTTATCTTCCAAAGAGTAGGGGTCTGTGTGGTGGCGGCGGTGCCGTAACCACATCACAGTTTTATCTATTTGAGTAAATTACATTTTGTCAAATTTTTTTTAAAAAAACTGTATTTTTTCACCGATCATGACTAGGTGTGATGACAACTTTCTATCTGCGGTCTGACTTTTTCACTATATATGTGTGTGTGTGTGTGTGTGTGTGATAACAACGGCAGCTTTCTAAACATCAGATTACTTAATAAGCTGCAGGTACCCCAAAGAGATCATAAATCATATCTTCAACTTATTCAATTTGGATATGATTTTAATAAACAAAAATCATAATGTTCATATCAACAATTTGGAGCATACATACACATCACTCGATTCTTATGAATTTACATATCTAACAAGTAAATTTTGTTCTCGCGTTTACACCATCCATATCTTTAATATCACACGAAAAATATCACCATTTTAACTTCTAAAAAGTGAAGGACTCCTTTTCATGCATAGGCAAGGTGGTATGTATATAAAATTTGAAGTTTAGGTGTTAGATATGCAAATACATAGGAATTGAGTCGTATGCATGTAAATCTTCCTTATTTTTTCCCTCCATGCAAACACCTCTATGGAAGTTTTTATGTCACTAGGACAAGCGAAAAGAGAGTAATAAAAAAGGGGCATTTACATGCATATCACACTATTTTTATGAATATACATATCTAACACCTAAACAACGTGTTTGCTTACATCACAACAAAAATATCACCTTCACTAACTTTTTAAAAGTGAAATACACCTTTTCATGCATAGGTTTATGATACCAAGAGGTTATAACCGTAAATATCAAACTCTAGGTGTTAGTGAGAAACCATAGGGGGGATTTTCACAGAAATTAGGGCAACAAAATATTTCATTCCACTAGCACTAAATAACAAAACTTAAATATAAAAAATATGAACATCTACAATTCGAGGTAGGCGATATCTCCCAAACCCTAACCGTAACATCTACAATTTGAGAGGTAAGCGATCTCTCTCAAACCCTAATCCTAATACTCAATACCACAATCTCATGCATAGCTGTAATGCTAAATATATTAGTCCTATTTATACCCCATAATAATAAATAACAAAAGAATAAATTGCCTTTAGGCGCCGGTGTAACAGTTAGATAGGTCAATCCATAAACAGAGGTATTGATTAATAGAGAACATTGATCAAAGGGAGAGCTTCAACTAAGAGTATTGTCGAAAAGGTTGACACAGTGATGACAAAAGATATATCATAAATGTGAATATATCTACTAGAAATAGAAAAGAGACTCAATACCGCAATGGCTGATGACAAAGAAGAGTATCTTTTGGACGAAGAAGTCAATAGATCACAACACCTTGTCAATGGGAAGAGTGAGAGAAATTTCGAATGAAGAATTACATACATACCCCTCAATTCCTATGTATTTGCATATCTAACACTTAAACTTCAATTTTGACATGCATGCCACCTTACCGATATATGAAAAGGTGTGTTTCACTTTTTAAATAAAGTGGTAGTATTTTTGGTGTGATATAAAGGATTTGGGCGGTATTAATGTAAAAAGAAAAAGTTTAGGTATTAAATATGTAAATACAATTCATAGGAATTGAGTGGTAAGTATGTAAATGCCCCCATTCCAAAAGTAGTTCTTGCAGTGGGGCATTGGGAATGGGGTGTTTAGAGAAACTTGGGAGGATTCTTGGCCATGCTCAAATAACATGTTAGAGGTGAAAGCTTTGGAAAATAAGTCATGTTTACCGAATTATCAAACAGTACAAATATATATGTGCATTTATGAGGAAAAAGAAAAAAGAGAATAAAAAAAGATTATAATAAGGGTAATTATCTCTAATAAAAAGTAAATATTATAGTAATAAGTAACACCATAATCGTAAAAATAACTAATTTCATGTGATAATTTAGAAATGATAACTCATATGATCACCTACTCCAAGCCTAAATAAAGATCTACATAAAAATAAAAGCTAAAGATAAATTAGAAAACATATTTGAAAAAAAAAATATGAAAATTTCAGTAAGCATACCATGGTCGATGAATACACACAGTGCTTCCTACTTCAAGCTCCACATTGTTGCAGAATGTTAGACTAAAAATAATTCTTTTCTTCATGGTTTCCCCATGTCCAAAACCTTCCCGCAGACCCTTCTCACCGTCCCAAATCTGAAAATAAATAAATAAATAAATAAAATAAAAAATATTGCAAGGGATACAATTTAAAGAAAAATCTAAAAATAGATAAGAATTTGATTTCCAATACAATCTATCGACATAGGGCTTCATTATGCAGATGACGAGTATAAATATCAGGATAAAAAAAGGGTATTTACATACAGACCAAAAAAAAAAAAAAAAACTAGACTGACCACAAAAATAATAAAAATAAAAATAAAATCAGAATCAACATGAGTCAGATCACAAACTTTACTGTTTTCACCAAACAAGCATTGGCAAACTTTCAGCTTTGCATCAAGAGTACTCGACAAAATCCTTACGATTATCGCGTTTGATTCATCTGAAGACAAAAAAAGTAAATAATTATTTTGTTTTCTAAAATATAAAAGGGCATGGGCATTTACATATATAGCATACAATTTTTATGTATTTACATGTCACAACTAAACTCACACAGCACTCAAATATTTAATATCAAATAAAAAATAGCAATATTATTCCTATTTAAAAGTGAAATACGCTTTCTCATGCATATGTTTAGAGCGCTAAAGGAACATGTACGTAAATATGAAAGTTTAGGGGTGAGATATCTAAAATTGTAAATACTTGAGAATTGTGTGATACATATGTAAATTTCTCAAAAATAGAACCTTAAACGTACTGTTGACCTCACTTTTGTCGAGGTTTAGCTTTCCTCCTAGGATTTAGGGTTCTAGCTTTAGGAGCTTCCCCGACGATCTTAGATTTTTAGCAATGGGCCTACCTTGTTTTAGAATGCTTGAAACCACTTCGACACTCTTTTGGAATCCCGGACGGAGTTCCTGACCTCTAGCTCACAGCAGGTAGGTTGGAATTAGCGTTAGGACTCCAAATTGAGTTCCTATAGGACCACTGGACCTTAGGATAGCCTCGTGCACATTTTCTGCACTACCGAGCACAAATTTGTCGAGCTTCGGCCTCGACGTCTTCAAATTCTCCGCAACAGATCAAGATCAAGGTCAGAATGCCAGAACGAGCGCCATCAAGGTCTGAATTTTCAGCGAGACCGAATTTGACGCACTTTCGACTCGACCGACGACGAGGTTGTCCGAACGACCTCGGATCGCGAAACGGACTGCGCCATTGCGTCCGGGACGTCGAATTTGCTTGGGAAGCATGTATAACTTGCTATGTTTTCGAACGCGAGTCCGCAACACGAAATTTGGCGTAATTTAATAAAATAAGTTTTATTTTATTTTAAAACCCTTTTAAAACCCTAAAATCCTGTTTCCCTCATTCGACTCCCCTCTCACGCACGCAGCAGAATACCGCGCCGAGCCCCTCCTTCCCGCGACTCTCTCCCATTCGGTCGCGTGAGCCCTAGCTCCCGCCTCTCGCTCGTATCGTCTCTCCCGAGACGAGACCATTGTGTCTCCTCCACGCTAGAGAGATTGACCTCACGAGACACCCTGCTCGAGCTCCTCCTTCTCGAGGCCGCGGGTTTTCCTCTTCGAGCATTCGGCGTCTGTCGCTCCTGTCCCTTGACACGAATGGGGAAATGCTCCTTCTTCCCGATGCCTCGCTTCTCCTCTTCTCGAGTTTTCTCCCTGCAGTCGCCCGGGGTAATGGATCGGGCTTGTCTTCTTTTCGGATTGAGCCTCGTTGAGTTTAGCTAGCCTTCTTCTCCTTCGTTGTTATTTAAACCCCATTTTGGGGGAGCTTTAGGGGTTGGCCGAATTTCGTTGGGAAGAAGGTGCTTGCTATTTTCTTTTCTCCCCTCTTTCCTCTACTCTTCCTCTCTTCTGCTCACGGTTTTGAGTTTGTGTGTGTGACGTGAGGAAGTGCTGTTAGCTCTTTGCCTTGAGCTTTTCTGGAGCCTTGCTGCTCGGTTTTGAACTTGGACCGTGCTGTTACCTTACTGCGTGTTGGGTTGTGGTGTTGGGTTGTTTAATCCTCCACTGAGGTATGAGCTTACTTAGTCCTAGCATTTATCATGCTTTACTCTGAAATACTTTTGGTGGAATTTATGGCTTGGCTAGCTCCTCTTTCTACTCTCTATTCCTCTATTTCTTGCTACATATTACATGAAGCATGGCATTGGATATAACTTGCTTTAGTGGTAAGCTTCGTGAGATGAAAGTTTTAAATGGTACGCATGAGATAGAAAAAAAAGGGAATGTGAAGAAAGGAAAGAATGTTTGGTAGCTGGAATGTGTTGGGTTTGCTTTGACTAGGCTTTTCCTAAGCTTAGCTTCTTTGGTTTGGAATCATCAACTTGCCTTGCCCATATTCTTTCATGTTTGACATATGTTTGGTGTGAAGTTCACATGTGCAGGTTACTCCCCTTTCTCCTTAGCTATAGAGGAATGGGGTGAATGGTGGTCTTTCATGTTTGCATGTTTGATGGAAGCCTTAAGGTTTTTAGCTACTTACTTGTTCCCCTTTCCCTCTATTTTGGTTAAAGCATGTTGAATGCACTTGAAGATCCATTATGGCATGTGTAGCTTGTAGTTTGGTAGCTTTGGAAGTGGCATTCTCCTCCTTACTTGCTCTCTCTCTTTATTCTACTGAAGTATATTTATGAAGGCCTTAAGAAAATTTTTAGCATTCTCCTCCTCACTTCTTTTCGAATTTGTGTTAAGTGAGCCGCTTTCCGTCCTCCTTTCCTTGACCTCTCGTCCCTAGTTTCACCTTGTTTCTTGGCTCAAAGCACACACCTACAGGGGACGTGTAGGTGTGCATATATAATCTCCTTGGGTTATATATGGGGCCATGTCAGCAAGCTGTAAGTGCGGTGGGGACATGGATGAGGCTGCAAAACGAGAAAAATTACGAGAATTATAGAATGGGGCCGCCGACTCGGAGACTACAGTGAGAGTAGAGCGGAACCACGGAACCGTTCACCCGTCCTCGGGTTTCTACTACCGACGATCCAATGTTCGTAGTCACTAGTCCTATTAGAGTAGATCAACGCGTGACTAAAATGTTTTAAAACAAAAAATACGTATGTTTGAAAAATACAAAATTACCTCCACTACTGAGACAGCATTTACTTACCTACATGATCTTCTTGCATGAAAACTAAAAATGAAATGTGTGAAAATTTATAAATGTCCACGGTTGGCTATTCGAGTCGGATTGGATCGCCTTCCGCGAAAGTCGGTTCAGTAGTCGACACTCGAGTCCGGACATTAGCACGGCTACTGAGTCCGAAACATCTACCGCGTCTACTGGTCTTTCTTTCAGAGGCCATGGACTTTCTTATAGTTCGCCATGAGTTTAGCGAGTCGTCTGTGGGTTTCTCACGGTCTTTTTGCGGTTTTCTATGGTTTTGTTTTATTATCGTTTGTGGCTTTTCTCGGAATTTTCTACGGACGTTTCTTTTCTTTCTTTCCCGACTTTCTTAGTTTTCTTATGTGATTTTCCTCGCTTTCTCGCCGTTTTCCTTCGTTTTTACTGTTGAGTTTTCAGACTTTACTTTCTTTGTACACACCATAGTACTTCTGTTTAGCTAGGTTGTTTTCACTTACTACTTCTACTCCTGCTCTTTTGGTACTAATAAATCTCGTTGCGGGAATAAGAAAAATATAAAGAAAAAAAAAATAAAATAACAATAAACGGTATAGCAATGTATGAGGATAGACGAAAGCATACTGATACTCACTGTGATGGTCTTTACTTTCCTTACAGTTATACTCGTTGGCATATTTTACTTTTCAAGTACATACTCCTGTTAGTACTAGGTCGTTTACTTTCAGTACATATACTTGCTTAGCATGTTTTACACTTCCTGTACTTTCTCCTGCTTAGCACGTTTTACATTTCCCATACTTTCTCCTGCTTAGCATGTTATTTTAGCATGTCTCCTGTTTAGCATAGCGATGTTCATTGTTCGATTACTTATAAGCATGCTCACTGTTTCTGCTTTCATTTCTACACTGTCATACAGTGTGCACACACTCACTGTTGCAATAAAATGATAATAAAAGCGAAATAAACAACTTGCATGCTCACTTTAACTTAAGACTTTAAATCTAAACTGCGATTCCTGCTACGACGTGGAGCTTGGAGCACTGTGCAGTAGACGGCCATCTTCTTCAAGAAAGCCTGTGTCGACATCAATAAAACCATTCTTTAGTTTAAATAATGGCCTTGGGACTTGAGTAGTCCGCCTAGCGCGACATAAATCCTCACCTTTTCTTTTAGGCCTTTGCACAGCCCTCCTGTGCGATATAAGCCCTAACTCGCTTAGGTTTTCGAGGTTGTCGTCTGATACGACATAAATCCTCCTATCTTTCAGGTAGTTTACATAATCAGACATTATGCAAACGTAATTCCTATAATTAATTTGCAGGATTGAAATTAAAATAAATCCCTTTCCAAAATTCAAAGCCCAACCATAGGATAGTCTGGGACGTTATCGAGGTCCTCCTCGAGATCTGTGACATCCCCTACCCTTCTTTCTTTGACTCCAGAAATAACTGTTCCACATTGCGCCTTTCACCTATTGGATTTCCTACTACCAAATTTCGTTGAAAACCCTACCTTTTGAATTCGTGAAGATAGAAACCCGCGATCTAAATCGAGAGTTCTCTCAGGTGACTTCGGTCATTTGAGGGGTAATTAACTATAGGAGCTTGCCGCTATAGGGAGTTTTAAAGACCCCAGATATTATAAACCCTATTTAATTCTTTTGTATTAAATAGGAGAATTTGTCGGTCCACATAAAGGTTCGCAGACCAGAACGGATGTCATGAATTTTGTAGTTTATTTGATCGAGCGATATTGTCGAGTAGGGTGTTTATTCTTCGGAATAGATGCGTTACTCGCGATATTACGCTCGTTCATTCAAACTGCTAAACGAATGAGATCCGTCCATTCTCATTCTAATATTTTAAAATTTAAAAATCTTATTTTCAAAACTAATATACATATATATCCATTAAATTAAATCTAAAAAAAAAAAGACGCAGCTCTTAAGCGGCCGACACGTACATAATGAAATGTATGATTAAGATGCATACTTAGTTGCATTAAGGTTAATATCTCTGAAGCAACCATTATTACCACCAAGAAATGAAACAGTTTGCTTACTCAAAGGAGTCCTTCCAGCTTGCAGCCCCTTTAAATAATCCATATGTCTGTCTTTTTCAAGCTTTATTATATTTTGCAATCTTACCTGAAATCCAAATCTGTAAAACAGGTAATTAAACAGTTTCAAAGAAAGATATCCACCTAGCAACTAAATAAAATGTTAATAATTCTAACACTTGAAAATAAGCGCGATGCTTAACTTATTGCTTCTGGGAATTTCAGGTCTTTCGTCTGTAGATGTATTAAAAGCTTCCTGAAACAGATCTGCCATTGTCTGTTCCTTAACAATTTGAGCTGCTCTATAGTGTTGATCGATATGCTGAGAAGAAAAAAATATATAGAAACATCTACATACATAAGGCTCATATCTAACACCTAAACTTCAATTTTTACATACATGCCTCGTTAACTGTATGCATGAAAATGTGTATTTCATTTTTTAAAAGTTAAAATGGTGGCATTTGCGCTGTATAGAAAGATTTGGGTGATATAAATGTAAAAAGCAAAGTTTAGGTGATAGATATGTAAATACATAGGAATTGGGTGGCATGTATGTAAATGCCCAAAAATATATATTATTTCAGCTGTTAAGTCTGAAATTATGAAGAGGCAAACTCTGTTTATTTAAAGAGTTAATGAAACTACCTCATCCTCACTTGAAATTTCACCTGTAAAATCAGGAGCATCTTTCTTGTGAAGAGCTCTGTTACCTAAATGCAACAATGGCCTCTTGGGAAAACTCGTTTGCCTTTCTTTTCCTTTAATATTGTCCACTGCCTGTAATAAACTTTATATGTAAAACAGATGAGTATGTGACATAGATAAAGGGGAAAGTACACTTGAGTCAGCTCAAAGTCAAACACGAATATCTTAAATCAATTTAAGCATGCAAGGGCACAAAGGTTGGCATTACATTAGGTATGTCAGGATAAAAAGCTATCGTTGTATAGAAATACTAAGGGACCGTTCGGGATTGGTTTTATTTATTATTTTCTATTTTTATTTTATTTTGTTTTGCTTATATTGATTTGAACCAAAATATAATTGACATATTTGATTAAGATGTGATCATTTTTAAAAACTTTCTAAATAACTAAAAGTTGTCATTAGTGATTTTAAAGACATGTTAATTTATTTTTAGAAATAAAAGATAAAAACATATGAAAAGTATACTAACAAAAATGTTTTTAAAAACAAAACAAAAAACAAAAAAATAAAAAATAAATTTGATAGTCTACTTCTCGTCTGTAGCATGCTCCACGCTCACCGCATCACATTTCAGGATGTTAAGTCCTAACTTTCTTTTGATGAACACGCCCTGAGAGTCAGAAATCAAAGAGGTGAGAGAGAGGAAGCACAGTAATTTCGCCTCGAAGAAGCCCGAGAGCCCATTCCTTTATTCTTCTTGAGACCTATTTAAAGAGATTTAATTAGTACAATTAAGGAATGTGAGAACCGTTATGGTAACCGCCCTCAATAGAATTAATGTATATAAGTTGAATTAATGACCATTATAATATCAATGATTTACAATAACTTATTAGTTAATACTGTAGGCCGGCGGGTGATCGATCGTGTCGTTCGTCAGACTGAAATCTGCCTATGTCAAGAGGGGGTGTTGGTTGGTTTGAATAAGGTCAACCATCTTGACAAGAGGTATGGCCGATCGATAGCGCGAAACCTGTCGCTTCGGTCTGTCAGTCTACTCATGGGTGGACATGTTTGTTGAGCTCGTGGTTCACTTGTTGGTTGACTCAAGTCATACAAGACCCGTATCTCATTTGTCTAGTCGATTAGTCCCCTTGCCCGAATATTCCCTCTCGCAAGATTTTGGGCAGATCTTGTTACTGTTCATGTGGAGTATCTGATAAGACTCGCTATCGGGATGATTTACACCTTCTTTTGATGTTCGTGTGTGTGTGCCGCGTATCCACCTGTTGGTTAGCATCCACGATATAACTCATCGGGTCCGAGGGTCTGACACAGTTGACCTTAAGAAGGTTGTACTCGAATTGTTTGACACATTAGGGGTGGCTAGAGATTCGTATAATAGCCTATGGCCATTCATTTTTAACACACACACACACATAATATAATTATTTTGAGCAAAAATAAGCCGAACACAAACAAACAAAACTTTGTTCGTGTTCACCTCATTTATATACTTAGAAAAAAAAATGTCTTCAGCTCATTTGCTTAGCTAACGAATCAAACACGCTCTTTTCGCGAACAACGATCTGTTTTGACAACACTAGCTAGGGCTTAGCAAAACGTGCTTATCTCAGCTCGACAGGAGCATCGAATGTGATGCTCCTTGACGAAGCTACAAATTAGGGTTGTAAACGACCTCCCTTATTCCTCCAATTTCTTGTGCTCTCGCTCTCGCTTGATACGAACAAAAGAAGTCCCCTCTCGACTTGTAATAGCAGAACAGAGTGTCGGTTATAGTTCAAAATTGTTTTATTTTATTTTATTTTTTTAATTGTTATTATTATTATTATTATTTTAACAAATATTACAATATGTTAGTTATGTGAGATTTTTTCATAAGAAATAATGCAACTTCCCCCCTCCTACTCTAACCACATTGTCCCTGTTATAAGCTCAATAAAACTTTTACCAAAATTAGCTTTATACAAAGTTACAGCAGACTTGTAAAACCTGAAAAAAAAAAAAAAATCATGCGAGTTTTATCATTGACAGATTGACATACATACCACCTAATTCCTATGTATTTACATATCTAACACCATTTTTTTAGGTATATGACACCTGTGCATGAAAAGTTGTATTTCACTTTTTAAAAGTTCCAGTAGTAGTATTTTTTATGTGATATAAAAGATTTCAGTGGTAAACTGTAAAATGTAATATTAAGTGTTAGATATGTATATTCATAGGGAATTGAGTGGTATGTATGTAAATGCCCCTTTATCATTTCATGCAATGATCTTGCTGGAGTTCAATCATGTACCTATTTTTGGTCTCTATTTATCCGAAAGACATTCAAGAAAAACATAAACAGTTTTTATAAGTACATATATCACACTTAAACCTTCATATTACATACATAGCAATCCGGTGCTTCAAATCTACACATCAAAATGTGTATTTCACTGTTTAAAAGTAGTAATGGTGCTTATTTTAACAAACTATTATAGATTGGAGTGCTATGTCTGTAGATATGAAAGTCTGTTGTCATATATGTAAATATATTAGAATTGTGCTCTATGTAAAATAGCCCTTTATATAATTGCTACCTGAATTCCGCTCGAGGATGGATCCTTCTTTTGCATATCTACAAGCAGCTCGGATACTGAAGGAGCTCCAACTAGTGGCCTGTTCGTCGGCTTGGCACTCTCTTCGAAACTATTTTCCATATGCTGTGGCGCTGTATCTTTAGTTTCATGCTTGAAGTAATACCAGTCTGCAGGTCCTTCAATATCTTCCTCAGAAGAACTACAAGTTTTATCTTTTGACAAAGAACCCCTTGAAAAATTTTCCGCACTGGACAAAGATGGGAGGGAAATTTTGAACTTGGACCTGCCCCTTCCACCTGACAAAAATTAACTAAAAAGGTATGATATATGGTATATTAGATGAAGTATATGCTGCAAATGTACTTCCAAGTTACTACTAAGGGGCATTTACATAGTTACTACCAATTCCTATTTATTCACATCTCTAATACCTAAGTTTTGTTTTTTTTCACATCACATTAAAAATACCATCATTTTAACTTTTGAGAAGTGAAATACAACTTTCATGCATAGGAAAGGTGGTATGTATGTAAAAATTGAAGTTAGGGTGTTAGATATGTAAATACATAGGAATTGTGTGGCATGTATGTAAATTTTTCTAATACTATTTTTAGAGCCGAAATCCTTAAAAACCTGAACAAACGAAATGTCTTTTGAATTCAAGTGAGCTTAGAAATAACATCTCGCCATTAAATTACCAATTATAAAAAAGGCAAGATTTCCTTTCCTGTAATCTCCATTTAAGCAGAACAATCAAGTGCTGAATTAAATTTAGAAAACTATCATTGGAAGAATAAATTTGAAAATTTTAGTTGTGATGTGAATTAACTCCAAATTGGCGATTTAAAATTCAAATAAAAAATAACACTATCACTAATATTTTAAAAATGAAATACACCTTCTCATGCATAAGCTTATAACAATAAGGAGTTATAAGTGTAAATGTCGAATTTTGGGTGTTAGATATGTAAATATGTAAGCTTTGTATGGTATGTACGTAAATTTCCTTTTTTTTTATATTAGTCAACATAAAATATTTATGTGTGACTTCACTGGCATCAACAAAAACATAATCCTTCACATAAACAAAATACCTGTCAGATTTACAAAACTGAAAAAAGCAATTTGCATTGAACTCAGTGGAGAATGTATGAATGCTATGATGGAGTTTTTTGGACAATCATTTTACAAAAGGTTAAGAGAAACAGGTAGTCAACAGTAAAACTAAAAAAATTGAATTGACGAAAACTTAACTGCATTCATAAATAATAAATACTAGATATCTAAATAAATAAGAATTTGTGGTATGTATGTAAGTTTTCCTTTTTTTAACTCACATACACACACTCGTATCTACTATGCCATGAACTCAAGGCTTTATAGTTTAAAACAAAGCACAAAACCACTAGGCCAAACTAGTCATAGATAGATGTGAGAAAATATATAGCTGCATTTGTTGCGCACCCTTATGATATATTCTCTCCTCCGGTACAAGAGATGGATGGAAAGAATTACACATGTTTCCACGCAAACCCGCTAGCTCATCGGCTTCATCAAGAATAGTGGACCACTCGCACGCTTCGTGCTGCTTCTTTTCTAAATTATCATAGCCTCCTCTCTTAGCTCCAGCAGATGTATACGTAGATGGAAATCTTCGCCGTGTATCATCTTCCTTATAAACATTCATAGAGATACACAACTTCATATATTAGTTGCATTTTGAGACTAATGCTAACACATGTCCAATATATAACTAATCATCTCAATAGGAAAAGGGGCATTTACAAACATACCTCCTAATTCCTATGCAATTACATATATAGCACAAAAAATTTATTTGATTACATTAATACCACCCAAAATTTTCATATCACATAAAAAATATAATTATTTTAACTTTTAAAAAGTGAAATACACCTTTTCATGCATAGGCAAAGTGGCATGTATGTAAAAATTTAAGCCTAGGTGTTAGATATGTAAATGCATGGAAATTGAGTGGTATGTATGTAAATCTTCCTTAAGAAAATGGTAAAGACTCAAACAAGGGTATAATGTGATCTCATCCATCTTTGGTGTTTATTTCCTCAAACTAAGTTTAGTGTGGCATCGCCAAGAATTAGAAGGTATTATGGCATAAATCTAAATGATAAATCAAGAAGCAGATGCCCAAATTGCGTTTACAAAAAAAGCGCCCCAAATTTAGGAGGATTCACATACAGGCCACCAAATTCCACTGTCTTTACATATCAAACACCTAAACTTTACTGTTTACATTTATACCACGCAAGTCTTTCATATCACATCAAAAACACCATCATTTTAATTTTTTAAAAGTGAAAAATGCCTTTCATGTATGTAAAAATTGAAGTTTAGGTGCTAGATAAGTAAATATATAGGAATTAAATGGTATTTAAGTAAACCTTCCTAAAATTTAAGGCTCATTTTACAGTATATGATTTAGCAAGCTCCAATCTCGACATGATTGACAAGATTCATACCAAAATTGATATATTTTTTAGTAGTTTAAAATGTACTACTATCATAAGATACCAACTTCAGTAGTAAATATAAGCTAGTTGAAAGATTCATTTAATTTGGAAACAATGTCAATATAAAACAGAGCATAATGACCTCCCATAAAAACCCCGGAAGTAAAATAATCATGACAACTATCATTTATTTCTTTATAATTAAAAGACTTTGTGCTACACATCAAAAAAAGGAAGTTTACATACATACAGCTTGATCCCTATGTATTTACATATAGAACACCTAAAATTCAATTTTTATATATATGCCGCCTTACCTATGCATGAAAAGATATACTTCACGTTTAAAAGTCAAAATTGTGGTAAGTTTTTTGTGATATGAAAGAATTGGATGGCATAAATGTAGTAAGTAGAGTTTAGGTGTTAGATATGTAAATGCATAGGAATTGGGTGGTATTTTTGTAAAATGCCCCCACAAAATCTGCAGAAGTAGAGTTTAGGTTATTCATTTTGTCTTTTAATTTGTTTAAGCTTCCAAAATCTGTAAAATATAGCACAACTGAAGCTTCATTTTTGTAAGTAAAAAGCAAGGCATTTGCGACCTTACCTCTTCCGATATTAAGTCGTAACCGAGATCATCAAGTCGCTCTTTTCTTCCGTCCAGATGCGCTAGCCTTCCATGATCAGTATCCAATAATTGGTTTATCATTTCTGATTTACTTGGTAAAATCTCCTGTTTCATTTCTGATTTACTTGGTAAAATTGTAAGGACAATGCCATGCTATTGTTGTTTGTGGCGTGGTGATATCTCACACCTAAACTTCTATATGTACACGCATATCACTCAAATCTTTAATATCATATCAAAAATAGCATTATTAGCACTTTTTAAAAGCGAAATACGCATTTTTATGCGTAGGTTTAAAGCAATAAAGAGTTATGTAAATATGAAAGTTTAGGTGTGAGATTCTTAATGCAAAAGAATTGTGTGCTAGGGATGTAAATTTCCAAAAAAAAAAAAAGGAAAATCAAAGCTTGCCTTCTGCAGTGTCGAGTTCTCCCTTAGTCTGAATTCCTCTTTGGATGTAGCAAACGTGGAATGATGACCATCTCCTTAATTGAACGTATAAAACTAACATCATTTGATACCCTCAATCTTATGAAAGTGCATGGACTCAAAAGGCATAAAAGCATGGGAATGGCAGGAGGGGAATGGGATCGTGTTGGGGATGGACAATGTTTATCGGAAATTTTGCATAAATACCTCACAATTCTTATGTATTTACATATCTAACACCTAAGGTTTGATTTTTACACTTATAATACCTTGTCGTCATAAATCTATGCACGAAAATCTGTATTTCACTTTAAAAAAGGTGGTGATAGTGATATTTTTTATGTGATTTTAAAAATTTGAATGGCATGCATGTAAAAATTTATGTTTAGGTATTAGGCATGTAAATATGTAAGAACTGTGTGGTAAGTATGTAAATGCCCCTTTTTTATTACAAGTGAATAAATACTCTTAGTGATTCTGAGTGCTCAAGTAGCTGGCATGAAACAATAGCATTCTAAGAGGTTTGTGGTGGTTTCTTTCAAAGGATAACTACACAGGATGATATGAGCTTATTATTTAGCTCCAATGAATGCCCTTAAAATACTAAATGCTTCCTATAAATCACCTCAAACTTCATAATTACATAAGCAACATCCCACTTTGCTCCTATTGGCGCGCACAAGTCCCTTAAACTGTCAATTTCCATTACATACAACTAGAGTTGTAATCGAGCCGAGCCGAGTATATCATAGTTTAGACTTCGCTTGATACAATTATAACTTGTTCATGTTCTCTTTGAGCTTCCGTGGAGCCTTCACATATTGTTCAAGTTTGACTTGTTTAAAATTTTCAATGTTTAAACTTGATTTATTTATAACAAGTGAACGAGTATTCAAACGAGTATCAAGATTTTCACATAAAAGATATAAATTTTACAAATTTAAATAGATAAACAATTGAATAAATCATATAACTTGTATATGATATAACCCACATGTTGTCATCTAGTGTAAATAATAGATATATTCTCACAAAAAATGAATTCTAATATAGAGAAAAAAATATTAAAATAAGAGCAAAAAAATTTTAACTAACTAGTACTACAAAGTAACACATAATGTGAAATTATTCATTAATTGTTGAAGTAATTGAGAAAATCAAAGACAATTCGATCAAGTGTAATAAAAAAAGAATGAAAAATAGTGATGCTCATTTTAAGAAGTTCATCATGTGAATTTTCAGATAATTAATAATTAAAAATAAAATAAATATATAATTAAGAATTAATCGAAAAATGTTATTAATATAAAAATATATTATTATTAAATCTATAATTAAATATATTCTAGCAAATCAAATTTTATTTAAATAATATATCATATATGATACAAGCTATATTCAAGCTTTATATCGAGTATTTAACAAGTTGTTTGTTGAACAATAAACAAGTTTGTTCGTGAATAGAAATGAACATATGAGATTATGTTCATGTTTAATATATTTAAGATTCAAGTTTTTTTTTTTTTTAATTATTCAAGCTTGTTTATTTACTAATTTGAACAAACATGTTCGAGTTTTAATCGAGTCGAGTTCGAGTTGTTCATCAAGTGCATCAGTTCATTTACAGTCCTAAATAAAGCTCCTCTCAAAAACAACTAATTGAATATCAATTTATGAAGGTCTTATATCCTTTAAAGTAGATTAATCAAGATAACTAGAGCCTTATTAATGGATTTTGGTCTCGCTTGTGAGAAAAAAAAAAGGGGGAAATCATAGAAAAACCTACTCTACTATATTGTTAAATCGCCATCAACAATAAATAAAAGGAGGATTTACACACGCACCAATCAATTCTCATGAATTTATATATCTAACACCTAAAATGCAACTTTGCCTACTTATCGAAAGGTGTTTTTCATATTTTAAAATCTAGTGTATTGAACAATATTTTTTCAGTGATATGAAAGATATAGGTGAACACTGCCGTTGCCGGTCCCAAGCCCGGATGTGAAAAATGGAGGGTTGCGTTAGGTAGTCGACAGCCAGCGTAAAACTTGTCGAAAAAAAATCAGGACATGAATCCTTTTGATCATTGTGTAAGTGCTAGGGCGTCACTGAAGCGACGCAGTTGTATGACCTGAATACGAGTGGAAAGTGTGCGAGGCCGCTACACCGGCGCCGGGTGTAGTGTTAAGTAAGCGAAGGTTCCACATTACGGACGGATGCGGGTAAATAAGTTAGTCGACGATACTTAGTATTAGGATAGGATCCTGGAATATAGGTACTCTCGATGGTAAACTAATGGAATTGGTTGATATTATGATCCATAGAAAGATAAATATCCTATGTATTCAAGAAACTAAATGGGTTGGAGAAAAAGCTAAGGAGATTGATAACTTAGGTTTTAAAGCTATAGTATTCTAGTAAGAGTCGTATCTTAGAAATGGTGTAGGTGTAATTATAGATAAAAGTTTTAAAGATAATGTTATCAAAATTAATAGAGTTGGAGATAAAATTATAATGACTTAAGATTATTATTGATACTTAAGATTTTTAATATTATAAGTCTTTATGCTTCCTCAAGTTGGTTTAGATATAAGCTCAAAGATAAATTCTGGAATGATTTAGAGACTTAATACGATTGATACCCTCGAAGAAAAAATTTTTATTGGAGGAGATTTAAATAGTACATGTCGGTAGAAGTGGTTGAAGATTTTAGAAATATTCATAGGTGCATTACGGTTATGAAGCGATTAATGAAGAAGGTAGAGCGATTTTAGATTTTGCTTTAGCGTATGATATGATTATTATTAATACTTTATTCAAGAAAGAGATGAAGCATCTTATTACTTATAAGAATGGATCTAATAAAACACAAATTGATTATTTTCTAGCATGAGAAGAAGAGATCGTCGAGATTGTAAGGATTGTAAGCGTTATTCCAAGTGAAGCGATTAAGATCCAACATCGATTATTAGTTGTAGATTTTAAGATGAAGAGTTGTAAAATAAAGAATACTAGGATTCAACATCGTAGAATAAGATTGGAGCACACTAAAAGACATGAAATAAAATTATTTTTATGAATAAAATTCAAGATTTAAATATTTGGGATGTTCATGAAGACGCGAATATTATGTGGGAAAAATTAACTAATACTTATTAAACAAGTGGTAAAGATGTACTTGGAGAATCGAAAAGAAAGTTTACATAAATAAAAATAGTTGGTGGTGGAATAATAATGTACGAAAAGATAAAATATAAGAAGTTATGTTATAAAAATTGGTTTAAATGTAAAAGCGTAGAGAACGAGAAAATTATAAAACGGCCGCAGAGAGTGTAAAAGAATAATCTGTGACGCTAAAAATTCGCTTTTAGTGATCTTTATAACGTGTTAGATACTAAGAAAGGTGAAAAATATATGTATAAACTAGCGAAACAAAGAGAAAGAAAAGTAAAGATTTAACTTAAGTAAAGTGTATTAAAGATGAAAATCAAAAGTCATTTCTTAGAAAAAGATATGCAACATAGGTGGGTGAGTTATTTTGATAAACTTTTTAATGATGATGCTGAAAGTACGATTGACCTTAGTGATCTTAATATCGTTAATAATAATAAAATTTTTCATTTTTACCGTCGCATTAGTAAAAAAGAAGTTATTGAGGCTTTAAAGAAAACCAAGGGAAAGTACGTAGGACTCAGTGATATCCCGATTGAAGTGTGGAAATGTTTAGGTGATTTGAGAGTTTCCGGCTTACTAAACTTTTTAATATTATTTTAAAAATTAAAAGGATGCTCGAGGAGTGGAGAAAGAGCATTTTGGTCCCCATTTTTAAGAATAAAGGAGATGCACAAGAGTGTGCAAATTATAGTAGGAATTAAATTGATGTGTCATACTTTAAAATTATGGGAGAGGGTAATTGAACATAGGTTAAGACATATTACAAAGATTTCTCATAATCGATTTGGATTTATGCAGGCGAGTCTACCATGGAAGCTATACATTTATTGAGAGGTTTGATGGAGAAGTACGAGAGATAATAAGGAGGATCTACATTTGATTTTTATTGATTTAGAAAAAGCTTACGATAAGGTTCCTAGAGATGTTCTTTGGAGAGTCCTCGAGAAGAAAGGTGTTGATATGACTTATATTCAAGTAATTAAAGATATGTATGCTAGAGTACATTACATGTGTTCGAGCCGAAGGAGGATTGACCAAGTATTTTACTATTTCGTTGGTTTACATCGAGGATCGGCTTTAAGCCCATATCTTTTGCTTTATTTATGGATGGTCTTACTTGGGCATTTACAAGAGGATGTACCTTGGTGTATGCTTTTTGCTGATGATATCCTCCTTGTGGATAAGACAAGAGAAAAAGTCCAGGAAAAACTTGAATTATGGAGGTCTACATTAGAGTCTAAAGGTCTTCGTTTCGAGTAGAACTAAAGCTGAATACATGGAATGTAATTTTAGTAATCGTAGGTCTAGTGACGACAGTGTAACTTTGGGTGATCAAATTATTAAAAGGTGTGAACGATTTAGATATCTCGGGTCCATTGTTCAAAGTGATGGTGATATAGATGGGGATGTTAATAGTAGAATTCGGGTTGGTTGGTTGAAGTGGAGGAATGTGTCCGGCTCTATTGTGTGATAGAAAAGTTCCGCTTGGATCGAAAGGAAAATTTTATAAGATGGTGGTGAGACCTTCAATGCTCTATGGTGCTGAATGTTGGCCTTTAAAAGAGAAGCATAATGTTAAGTTAAGTGTTGCCGAGATGAGAATGATTAGGTGGATGAGTGGGTTTACACTTAGAGACAAAATGCGAAATGAATATATCCGTAAAAGGGTTGGAGTTGCTCCAGTGACGGATAAAATTAGAGAGAGTCGCCTTAGATGGTTTGGTCACATTAAACGTCGACCACACGATGATCCGATTAGGAGAGTAGATGTTTTAAATACAACTTATGTTAAGAAAGGCAGAGGCGAGACCTAGGAAAACTTGGGCTTATTGCATAAAAAATGATCTTAATTTATTAGAATTAAACGAAAATTTGACACTTAATAGGACGCAGTGGAGAAAAAGGATTCATGTAGCCGACCCCACTTAGTGGGATTAAGGCTTTGTTGTTGTTGTTGTTGTTGTATATGAAAGATTTAGGTGGTATAAATATAAATCTAAAAGATAAAAACTGAGTGTTAGATATGTAAATATGTAGGTATTGGGTGGTATATATGTAAATGCCCCGAAATAAAATGTTGGACAGAGATGATATTATAAAGGTGTATTGATAATTTTATTAAGGTTATGAATTAAATCTGTGAGGAGAATAGCTAAGGCAAATATAAAAAGCTAGAAAATCTAATAAAAACTGCTGTAAAAAGTGCATTTCTTAACCAAAATAGATAGATATAAGCAAATTAAAACAGTTCAAACAATTCAATAAATTACCTGTAAAAGAATTAACTTGCGACGCTGGTGCTAGTTGCATCTACAAAAACATGTAAATAAGAAGCTAAACATAACCAAAATTTGAATTTGAGGGAAAGCATTAGCTCTAATGTTCAATACAAAATCTACGGATTTCTTTATTATTGAACATTCATATTGATATACAAAGATAAAATTGATTTATAAATTGGTCATATCTGAATGCCCTTGCCATCTCTTCGTTGCTCAAAAAAGGACTTCTAAATCTTATCATTGCTAAATATCCTCCATAGTTTTAACATACATTCCCTTGGTGTGCAAATTTTTTCCTTGATACCAAATAAACCAAATTTCTACTTTTTTTTTGTCAGTTTTGTTCAAATTATATGACAATCCTTTCATTCATTTATTATTTTTCATTTAGCACCTTTGCACAAATTTTAACTTCACAATTGATTATTTGTCATAAAATCATTTGAATTTCAATGTCCATGTAAGTTTTCTAAGTCTTTATTATATTATGCTCTCGGATAATTGGACTATATGACATACTTGATTCCTCAAAAATTATCACAAACCTTAACATCTCTCTGTACTAAAGAAAGATTTACATACATACCACTTAATTCTTATGTATTTACATATCTAACACCTAAACATATTTTTTTACATATATGCCACCTTCCCTATGTATGCAAAAGTGTATTTCACTCTTTAAAAGTAAAAAATTGTGATATTTTTTATGCGGTATAAATGTAAGTAACAAATTTTAAGCGTTAGACATGTAAAAACATATGAATTGGGTGCCAGATATGTAAATGCCCTAAAAATATAGCGCAAACATTCTTGTTCAATTGTTCTTTGGTAACCACTCAATGTCAAGGATTTAATAGCTTCAATTTTGTCACGACCCGACCCGAAGCTTGAAATTAACCAAGACTGATATAGACGGTCGGACGGTGTGAATTAAATTTTCTATATTCGTCTACATTTTAAAAGATGAAAGAGCCACTACAAATTAAATTAAAGCGATATAGTTAAAATTTACTTTATTGATGATTGTCCGCGACTTATATAAACTTTTTTCTCTTCTATCACTCATCTTTTAATAATTTAATTAAAGCTGAAAAGTCTATTAAATTAAAAGTGAGTTAAGCGAGTCAGTAAATACTCATACTTCTAACATATAGCAATACAAGGAAAAGAAAGAACAACATGCATGCAAGTTAAGGCTTTTTTTTTATAAACCAATATAAACATTGACATGCTATTCAAAGAGATCTATATCATTATCATATCAATATCATTTCATATCTATACATCCATCACAAGAGGCACCGTCTAAAAATTATCTCAATTAAGACACATCAATATCAACATCATTTTTTATTTACATGCATAGATACATTAATGTTCCTCCACTAGTATCATTAAGGGGTGCTTCATCATAGCCAATAATGCACATACAAGTAGTCATCATAAACATATGTATTCATCGCATTCAATTTAACATACTCTATAAAACATAAACCAAATGAACAAGTAACTACAACATCTATAACGATATAATCGAAAATAATATCTCAATCAGAATAAAACACATAAATATCTTCATGCAAATATGTTTAGATTAAAAAATTATTATTATTGCTAAAGTAAAAGTACTCACCTCGATTGTTGATGATTTTTAACGATCACTTTAATTATCTCTAGTAAGAAACCAATATTTAATTGCATAAAAATGATTATTAATTTATTATATGTTAATCTTATTATTTAATAATAATTTGCCATAATTTTACCCATTGAGATATATATTATTTTATTATTATTATACCAATTATTGTCTTCATTTAATTATTTCTTTTAAACATTTTAAGCTTGATAAAATATTGATAATAATGTTAGTTTAACTTTATAGTTATGTAATTTATATCTTTTCTAATAGTTCTTATACATATAAATTTACATTTATACTGCACAAAATTCCATAAATACAATTGAACTTAAACTAAACCCTACCCATTCATAATATAAAACTCTGTTAGTTAAAAACCTAATTTATTTAAACCTTATTATTAATATATAATCATAAGACTCGGCCCAACAGCGAGATCTTCCTCTTCCTCTCGCTTCTCCTTCGCACAATATTACTCAACTCGACCGAACTCCTCCAATCAAACACCAAACGCACGCACTCTCTATCCTTCTCTTCTTCGTCGACGCTCGACTAAGGCCCGCAAGAAAGGAAGCTCATCCTGCGCCAGACAGCAAAGACTCTAACTCCTCCCGTGCCGTTCTCATGTAAGTGGCATACGACTTAAATAGGCAAAATTCACTTCTTCAACTTCCCGGTCTTAACTCGTCTTCTCTGCACTGTCATTCATTTAAACGACCTCTCCTTTTTTCTTCCTCTATTTGCCTGCCCGACTGTTCATTCCTTCTTCTCTATTCAAATTCTTGACTCCTCGCTTCCTCTTCCCGACTCCTTGCTTCCTACCTCCTTCAACTTTTTGTTTCTCCTTCCCCCGGGTAACAGAACGAAAATGTTACAGTCTTTATCACTTACAAAATTTCATCCTCGAAATTTATAAACATATATCAGACAGATCAATATTAGCTATTCATAAAATTAGAGTCATTCATGAAAAGTAATCACTACAAAGATAAAGACTCGATACCAAATGATGCATCTATACATAGATACTGAACACGAAAACATGTTAATAAAAACACCAAACTAA
This sequence comes from Papilionanthe hookeriana x Papilionanthe teres, assembly GCA_022702705.1. Lineage (NCBI taxonomy): Eukaryota > Viridiplantae > Streptophyta > Magnoliopsida > Asparagales > Orchidaceae > Papilionanthe > Papilionanthe hookeriana x Papilionanthe teres. Next base: position 3,368,929 of record CM040430.1, on the reverse strand, counting down.
TCAGATCTCGTCAATATCAACAACAATAGGTTCTTAGGCTCACTATGAGTAAGGGATATACTCGAGGTCAAACAGGCTGACTTGATTGACCTTGGGTCGGAGTTGAAGCAATACACTCTTATCTTTTATTGCCATCCTCTGGTCTGTAAAGGAGCCGCACCAAATTTTTGATCTTCAGCGCTTTTCAGGTCATGAGATGAATAATATCTTGCTATATGACCAGGCTGACGACACAATTAGCAAGTGTTAGAGCCCATCAAACATTCACCATTAGGTTGTTTTCCGCATTTGGCAAAAGTTGCTCCAGTACTCTGTGTCGTACATCTGCTAACTCCACCCGAATTATTATTGGTCTGCTTCTCCCCCCTGCATTCATTTATGCAACCCCTCCTTCCCTCTTCATCTATTCAGTTGTGTGATTCATTCCTTCTCCTTCTCTATTTAGTTTCTTGACTGTTCGCTTCCTCTTCCCGACTCCTTGCTTCCTTACCTCCTTCGAGTCTTCGTTTTTCCTTCCCCCGTGTAACAGAAATGGAAAAGTTACAAAATCCTCAATAATTATCACAAGCCAAAAACATCTCTCTTTTAATAACCAATACAAATATTATTCATCTCTCATCTTGGTATCACTCAATAAATTAGTATTTCATTAAAAAGATTCTTCAGCAAAATAAACACACAAGCTACCTTTGATGCTCACTACTGCTGGTTGTTAAGAACAACAACCATCGCCAAGTAGCACCCACCAATAACAGTAATGAGTACGAGAGAGTAGCCTTAGATCTTTTGGTCATGTTAAACGACAACCATCTGTGATTGTATTAGGAGAGTAGAAGTTTTAAATTTGACATATCTCAAGAAAGATAGAGGTATACCTAAAAAATATTGGGTATGTTGTATAAATAATGATCTTAATTTGTTAGAATTAAATGAAAATGTGACCCATAATAGGACACACAATGGAGAAAAAGGATTCATGTAGCCGAACTCCGCCATGGGACGTCACATTGAATTCATTTTACTTCAAACCAAACATAAAAGTAAGTAATCTTCTCCATTTTATTTTACACACAATTAATAAAAGCAAACTATTTACAATACACTGAGTTTTATTTACATTGTATCCCGTTTTAAACAAACCAAACGACCCCTAAAACTTCACAGATATCAATAAATATATAAATGGCACTAAGGTTTTACCATTCATTTTACTACTTCCAAATAAATTCAACCTCATTTATTACATCCTACCTGCAATTTTCTTTATATTAACACAACGAACGCAACTATTTTAAAAACTTCTCTAATATTTCAAAATTTGAATGATGAATTAAAAAAGTCACAGAAGCAAAATAAACTCCTAAACCAATCAACTTAAGCACCATCCATACATATAACAGAACCCAAATTTGAAATTTCGCATATCCAAAGAGCAAAACTAGTTTCTGAGCTAGAAGACAAAACCAAGAGCTACTTCTACCTTAACTCCATGCGAGTAATGGGATTGAAAGTTCTTCGAGCAGTCAGAATCAAAAATGGCATCATGTAGCTCCTCATCATCTGAAACAAATCAATACCGGTGATTCCTCCATCATTAGAGACAAATCGCTAGGTTTTTGGAACAACAGTGGATATACCTGATCGGCTTAGATCGGAATCCAAGTTTTCCTGAAAAAATTACAGAAAACTAGGGTTAGGAAATGGCCAGGCGAACAGCACTGGAACCATTATCTTAACTTAATCGACGTTTTCAGCCGTACCACGAGCTTCGACCTTGCGGCCATGGATGAGGACGCAGGAATTATAGCGGGAAAATCGGAAATTTACATATCGAGATTACATCCGGACTACAAATAATAAGCAATAACACGAAGAAATTTCTTTTTGTTACTCAGTGTGGTTAGAGGTGTTTTGGGCGGTTACTAAGTGTGGTTAGAGGTGTTTTGTGCGGAATAACATCAGGATATTTTTCGGTGTTATTTCATGTTATTCATGTGTTATTGTGGGTAGTATTATAACATCGGAAATATTTCTCTGTTATTCCACGTTATTTTTATGTTATTCCGCGTAATATTGATGTATTATTGTCGTGATGTTAGAATACCACCACAATAATGTAGAATAATATGAGAGTAACACGAAAGAGTGTTCCCCGTGTTATTTCGCATTATTCCCCCTATTATTCCGCCCAAAACACCGCTAACCGCAGAGTAACACAAGGAATATTCATTCGTGTTATTCTCGTATGGAGTAACTCAAAATGAGGAGTTTTTTTCATAAAAAATTATTAAAGCTGAATTTTATGAGTAGTATTTTGGCATATTGTAGAGATTTCAAAGTTAAATATATGAATTTATAAGAATTTAATAATAATAATAATAAATTTCATAATTTATATAAATTTCAAATGAATATCCTTTTTATCATTTACAAAGACCACCCTCAACTCGATAAATATTTTACATGTACCCTTCTTCTGCAAGCCGGTGAAGTTTTCTAGGGTTGCCGAGCGGAGAAGAGAGGAAGAATGCAATGTTCTCGCATCGGAGCCGCCTCCCAGATGGCGACGGTCTACTCCGCTCCACCTCCGGCGAGCGCCACCACCGAAGCTCTCCTTCCCCTTCTTGCCGCTCAGCCACTCCCCCCAACGACATTCGCCGGCCTTCCTTCCCCTCGTACCTCGACGTCCCCAACCTACCCTCCAGGATTCGTCTTATATGCGAAATCATCGCCTCTTCACCCTCCATTGAATCGTCTCTCAACGAACAGGGTGTCACCATCGACTCCGATGACGTCGAGGAAGTCCTCAAGCTCTCCTACTCCCACCCAGCAGCCGCCATCAAGTTCTTCCGCTGGAGTGGCTCCCGTATCCATCACCAGCACTCTCCTTACTCATGGAATCTTGTTGTCGACCTCCTCGGCAAGAACCTCCTGTTCGACGCCATGTGGGACGCCGTGGCCTCCATGAAGTCCGAAGGCCTTGTGTCACTCGCCACCTTTGCTTCCATCTTCTCCTCTTTGGCAGCCGCGAGCTGCCCCGCTGATGCCATTGCCGCCTTCGAAACCCTGACGCACTACGACATTCCCCAGGATATCACTGCGCTGAATTCCCTCTTGTCGGCGCTCTCTCGCGAAGGTCAAACATCCGCCGCACTTGATTCCTTCCGCGGTATTAGTCTCAAGATCCCTCCCGATTCCGATTCCTATGCCATTCTTCTCGAAGGCTTTGAGAATGAGAGGAATTCTGCTGCTGCATACGAGGTTTTCGATGAAATGATTCTTAAAATTGGCTGGGATCCGAGCAATGTTCCAGCTTACGATTCCTTCCTCAACAGAGTCTTATCCCGCGGCAGAACCGGCCTCGATGAATCCCTGAAGTGGCTGGAAAAGATGAAGATGCAAAACTGCTTCCCTAGTGTCAAGTTCTTCGTCAACGCCATCGATGTTTGTGCTACGCTCGGCGACTCGAATGTGGCAATCCTGCTCTGGGATAATGTCGTAGGCAGAAATGGAATGTTACCCACAACAGAGTTATACAATTCGATGATCTCTCTCTACTGTAATTTGAATCTGGAGGCCGCTTATCGACTCTTCGACGAAATGGTGTTCCACGGCGCGTTTCCTGATTCAACAACTTACGAGTTGATGCTTCGGTATCTCATCAAGAACAGGCGGCGCGAAGAAGTGCTCGCGTTGCTTAACGAGATGGTGAAGAACGAGTTTGTTCCAAGCTCGGAGATTTGTGATTCTGTGATGTATCTGTTCATGGATAGAGGCGATTCGGAAACAGCTATGAAAGTCGGGAAGATTATGATCGAGAAGGGGATTGCTGATGAGCGGATTGGGAACTCCCTGATTCTATATTTGCGGGGTAATGATCTGCTGCCGGAAGCTTGCAAATTTGCGGAGCATATGATCGATAAAGGGATAAAATTGCACTCTTCTACGCTGTCGAGGTTGAGGACCAGCCTGCAGCATCTCGGTAAGGGTGATATATATGAAAGCATTCTTAGAAAATGGAAAAACTTTTCTAGCCAGCGAATTTTGTAGATTTGCAGTGCTTTGATGTTAATGTTTTGGTAATGCATTATTTGCTTAGCTCCATTAATTTTAGTTATTTATGCTTAGAGAACTTAATTGGATTACAACTTTTTAACTTATACATACATGCATCATACCACAAAATTCTTATGTATTTACTTACTAGACACCCAAAGTTTGCTATGTACACTTTTAATAATGCCTTGGTGCTATGAGCCTATGCACGAAAAGGTGTATTTCACTTTTAAAGAGATATTGATTTTGGTATCTTTGACATGATCTTAAGGATTTGAGTAGTATGCATGTTGTTATGCAATTTAAGGCGAACAAAACGCAAATCCAGAAGAAGAGCACAGATTTAACGAGGTTCGGCAAAGATGCCTACATCCTCGGGAGCAGAACGACGAATTCACTATTTGAGAGGAGTTACAAAGTTAGGTTCATACCCATAGGGTTGCACATCTATTTATAGATAAAACCCACAGATAAATTACTAAAACGCCCTCGCTCCCCCCCAACCCACTAAATTTCAAGAGACACTACTTTTCACCATGAGACACCCCTCTTTATTTAAAGAGACTCCAGATTTCCGGTATATGAGTCATACCTAACACATGTAAATATGAATGCTCAGGTGTTTGGTATGTAAATACAGGATTGGGTGGTTTAGTTTTGTAAATGATCATGTAACATTTAGTAGGAAGGATTGGACAACGAAGATTTATAAGGCTGACTCGAAAACTTTGGGATAAGATGGAGGAGGAGAACATTCAGAAGCTTTTACTTATTACAATTATCTTAGTTTAATGTTATAGTGGCAAATTGGTATGACTTTATCAAGCACAGGGTTGTTCAAGCAAATTTTAAGTCTGTCTTCCTTATCTGAAGATCTCTTTTTCGAGTTGCAGAGCTGAATATTGTACTATGATGAAAGGGGTGTGCTTTCCTACGTTAGCATCAAAAGAATTAGGGAAATCTACATTCTTAGTTCACAATACTCATATATTTACATATTTCAGGCCTAAAGTTTCATACTTACATACATAATACTTCGGTGCTTCAAACATGTGCATGAAATTGTTTTTCACTTTTTAAAAGTGGTAATAGTACAATTATTGATTTGAGTGCTATGTGTGTAAATATGAAATTGAAGGTATGAGATGTGAAAATACATAAGAATTGTGTGCTACGAATGTCATCCCAACTTTTGCGAGTCTTAGGAAAATATATTCATGGATTTCACACTTTGTGCTACCATTAGTCCTAGAGTTTATGTAAATATTAAAATAATTTCTAAGTATTTTGAAATCGAGTTCTATTATTTTTTTTATGAGGATTATTTCAACCCCAATTTTACAAATGTGCACTCTCAAATTGAAGTTTGGTGTAGCTCCAGTGACAGATAAAATTAGAGAGAGTTGTCTTAGATGGTTTGGTCACATCAAACATCGACCATCTGATGATTTGATTAGGAGAGTAGATGTTTTAGATTCGACTTATGTTAAGAAAGGCAGAGGACACACCACATTCACACGTATCCTATGGTGTGGGATCACTCGTTTCAAGCGACATCACCCCAGAGACAACATATATTGGAGTCAATAAAGTTTTTATAGTAATAATCCAGCCTATTTAGAGCTCGAGAAAAATGTTTTATAGAATTTCAAGGTTCAATACATACAATAAATACACAAGTCTTGGATTTACAAGAGACGGTGTCAGAAATCAAAGCAAAATTGATAAAGGCATTGAGTTGAAAGAAAACGAGACCCACCAATCCTCCCCTGTTGACGAAGATGATGAGTTCAACGAAAAGGGAATCCACCAATCATCCTTTGTTGAAAAAGACAACGAGTTAAACGAAAAGGGAACCCTCCAATCCTCCCTTGTTGATGAAGACAATGAGTTGAGTTCTCCATTGATAGCTTAATCCAAAGGGTTAAGGCCAGACGAAACAGAAGAAAGAGGAAGTTGAGTTCTCTTTTACTAATTTCGAGTTTAAGAAAAGAAAAACAATAAAGGATGTTGTTGAGGAACGTTGTATAGAAGATGTTTTATATACTCCCATAAGGGCTGAGGATTTGACTGTAGATACTGAAGTTGCAGAAGAAACAATAATAGACGCCACTGTAGATACTTCTGTTGGAAAGGGCGAACAAACAATAACAAAACACGTAAATACTTCATACATTGCAGACAACCAATTATTGCCACAGCTGAGGATACTCCAACCATAAGGATTGAGGATTTGACTGTACATATTGAAGTTGTAGAAGAAACAATAATAGACGCCACTGTAGATACTCCTGTTGGAAAGGGCTAACAAACAATAACAGAACACGTAGATACTTCATCTATTGCAGACAACCAATTATTGCCACTACTGAGGAAACAATAATAAATGTTGTTGTAGATAGTCAGGCTGAAAATGGCCTACAAATAATAATAGTTGTACATAATATAGCCATTGGGGAAGAACAACCACTAACAGAACATGTTGGCACTTTAGCCATTGGTGCTGACCACATACAAGAAGATTCTGATGAATTGAAAATGTAATAAAGGACGTCGTTCAATATCTAGCCCTTACATTAATAAGTCTAAGAGATCAGTGAGAAGGTGTCCAAGTAGTGTTGTTGTTTTGTAGCCTCGTCTGGTGGCGTCAATCATCAATTTTTCTGGCAGATCATTGATATCTCTTGAAATGAAAGGAGTGATCGATGAATATATTTCAATGTGCATTAGCACGTGAGTAAACCTTCACCTCTTTTTTATGTGATGCAAGTGTCTTATATTTAAATGTCAAAAAGATTTTGTGCTAACGCTGTAGGGATGATCTTATAATTAACGACGATCGCGTTGTAATAAATTGCGCTGGAGTTGAAGATTATACTAAACAATAGCTGGATTGCAAACGAAAATGTAGATGCCTTTGCCTCCATGTGGAATAGAAGGAAACATCTCCTTATTCATAGAGGTCATACCTATATGTATCACCATTATACTGGGTAATCATTTACATTAAATTTACTTACAATACTAACTCAAAGTTTCAGAGTATACTCCATCCACTATAACATTTGTGTCATTTCATGCAGATGCATAGAGCGGGCAAACCTCAGTGTTTGTGACTCATATCACAAAGGAAATGATGAAAAATACATACATTATCTTATTTTCTATTGTTGATAATCAACACTTGTTATTATTAGTTGGGGATTTGAAAGAAAGAAAATGGAACTTATACAATATTTTACACAGCAAGATGCACAAGACCGTGTGCGACAATGTTGCAAGTATGCTTGACAGAATCTTTAAATCCAACTCAGCATTGTCCATGCACTAATCAATACCACATCAAAATTTGAAGATCAGTCTATTTGCAAGAGATGTTGGACATGCTTTCCGGGGCAAACCATCAAAATGACCAGTGACAATGGTTAAAGATGATCCCACGCAAAGTAATAGCGTTGACTGTGGCATACTCGTCTGCAAATACATGAAAAAAATTAATACAAGCCCACCGAGGTGACTGGAGTAATGAACTAGATTGGTAGAGAGAAATGCCAAAATTTAGAGCAGAATTTGCCTATTCTCTTGGTTATGAGTCTCTCGGATGTAAACGATATTTTGTTAAAATTTGTTTTATTCGATTAATGGATGTTGAGATGGTTGAAGATTTTTTTGTGTTAGGTTTATTTATACATCATTAACATCCACATAGCACGGCACTAATGCGACAACCATAAAAAACTCTATAAATAAACTCAAATAATACCACAATAATATATCAATAACACATAAATAATACAACATCAAGAAAATTGATAACACCGCAGAAATAACACCGTGGAGAACTCCGATAACACCTTGGAAAACTCCAATAACCCAAAAACTCCAAAAACACCGGAAAACAACGTCAATAAAACTGCTGAATACTCCAATAACACTACCAAGAAGTCTAATAACACCGCGAAGAGTCTAATAAAACTAGAGAAAAACTGCGCCAATAACACGACGGAAAATCGTAATAACACTGCAGTATAACTCCAATAACTCCACAAAGAAACTCAAATAATACCTCAATAATAATTCAATGACGCGACAAGGAGTATGATAACACTGTAGAAATAATACCACAGAGAACTTCGATAACACTACGGAAAACTCCAATAACGCCGGAAAACAACGTCAAAAAAACTGTCGAATACATGTATAAATTTGTTAAACGTAATCCTTCACATAAACATAATTTGTTTATAACAAAGCCCAAAATTTGGTAAAATAATCTCCTATACCAATCTATCTTAAACACCATCCATGCCTATAATAGTGCCCAAATTCGTAATTTCGCTTGTCCAAGTTTCTGAGCTAGAACACAAAACCAAGAGCTACTTCTACTTAACTTCATACGTGTAATGGGGTTGAAAATGGCATCATTTACCTCCTCATCAACTGAAACAAATCAGTACAATATTTATCCGGCCATCAGACCCTTTAGGTCGGGGGTTTAAATCCCCTCTGATACAGTTGTCCTTAAGGAGGTGATACTTGAATTGTCAGACACATTACGTGCTCGTATAATAACTTCTGGTCATTCCTAAAAATTAAAAAAAAAAAGCTTTTAATATTTAATATTTATATGCATAATGCTCAAATATTTTGTATTCCATCAAAAAATATTATTATTTTTTAGTTTTGCAAAATGATGTATCTTTTATAACTATATTTATCTAATCAAATTGTATGAATATAAGTATAAAAATCGAGCATAGTGCGAAAATACTATTTAATGGAATCGTTTTGGTTCAAAAATTTATAAAAATATTAAAATAATCATTAAATTCTTTAAATTGTGTCTGAAATATTTTTCATAAAGAATTATTAGAACTCAGTTTTAACTGCAATTTAAAGAGCAAAGAACTATTTTGATATTTATATAAATTTTGGGATTAAAATGACATATATAAATAATGATGCCAATATAAATTTAAATGTTAAATATTTGAATTTATAAGAATTTAATAATAAATAAAAAATTTCATCATTTACATAAATTTAAGAGAACATCTTTATCATTTCCGAGGACCACCCTAGACTCCATAAACATTATACATAAACGGTGCTTCTGCAAGACTGCGAAGCTCTCTAGGGTTTCCAAGCGGAGAAGCAAGGAAGACGGCAATGTTCTCGCATCGGAGGCGCCTCCCCGACGACGATGACCTGCTCCGTTCCACGTCCGTCAAGCGCTACCACCGCAGCTCTCCTTCCCCTTCTCGCCGTTCAGCCACTCCCCCCAACGACATTCGCCGGTCTTCCTTTCCCTCCTACCTCGACGTCCCCAACCTACCCTCCAAGATTCGTCTTATATGCGAAATCATGGCCTCTTCACCCTCCATTGAATCGTCTCTCAACGTTCATGATATCACCGTCACCTCCGATGAGGTCGAGGAAGTCCTCAAGCTCTCCTACTCCCACCCCGCAGCTGCCATCAAGTTCTTCCGCTGGAGTGGCCCCCGTATCCATCAGCAGCAGTCCCCTTACTCATGGAACCTTGTTGTCGACCTCCTCGGCAAGAACCTCCTGTTTGACGCCATGTGGGACGCCGTGGCATCCATGAAATCCGAAGGACTCGTATCCCTCGCCACCTTTGCTTCCATCTTTTCCTCCTTTGCTGCCGCGAGACGCACCGCTGATGCCATTGCCGCCTTCGAATTACTCACGCAACACGGCATTCCCCAGGATACCACTGCACTGAATTCCCTCTTGTCGGCGCTCTCTCGCGAAGGTCTCACTTCCGCCGCACTTGATTCCTTCCGCCATATTAGTCTCAGAATCCCTCCCGATTCCGATTCCTATGCCATTCTTCTCGAAGGCTTTGAGAATGAGAGGAATTCTGCTGCTGCATACGAGGTTTTTGATGAAATGATTCTTAAAATTGGCTGGGATCCAAGCAATGTTCCAGCTTACGATTCCTTTCTCAACACAGTCTTATCCCGCGGCAGAACCGGCCTCGATGAATCCCTGAGGTGGCTGGTAAAGATGAAGTTGCAAAGATGCTTTCCTGGCGTCAAGTTCATCGTCAACGCCATCGATGCTTGTGCTAAGCTCGGTGACTCAAAGGCGGCAATCCTGCTCTGGGATATTGTCATAGGCATAAATGGAATATTACCCACCACAGAGTTATACAATTTGATGATCTCTCTCAACTGTAATTTGAATAATTTAGAGGCCTCTTATCGATTCTTCGACGAAATGGTCTTCTACGGCGCGTTTCCGGATTCGACCACTTACGAGTTGATGCTTCGGCTTCTGATCAAGAACAAGCGGCGCGAAGAAGTGCCCGTGTTGTTTAAAGAGATGTTGAAGAACGAGTTTGTTCCAAGCTTGGAGATTTGTGATTCTGTGTTGTATCAGTTCATGGATATAGGGGATTCTGAAACAGCTCTTAAGGTCGGGATGATTATAATGGAGAAGGGGATTGCTGATGAGCGGATTGGGAACTCCCTGATTCTATTTTTGCGGGATCATAAACTGCTGCCGGAAGCTTGCAAATTTGTAGAGATTATGATCGATAAAGGGATAAAATTGCACTCTTCTACGATGTCGAAGTTGAGAACCAGCCTGCTGGATTTGGGCAAGGGTTATATATATGAAAGCATTGTTAGAAAATTCAATAAGTTTTCCAGCAAGCAAACTTCGTAGATTTGCAGTGCTTTGATGTTAAAGTTTTGGTAATGCACCATTTCCTTACCTCCATTAATTTTAGTTATGTATGCTGATAGAACTTTATTGAAGTGGAACTTTTTAAGTTATATACTGCAATTCACTTTCTTCTGAATTATACCTTGAGGTTCCATAAATGTTCTTTTTTTTTTCTTTTTTTTGGAAATTGACATGCATACCACGAAATTCTTATGTATTTACTTATTAGACACCCAACTTTTGCTATTTACACTTCTAATAATGCCTCGGTGCTATATGCCTATGCATGATAAGGCGTATTTCACTTTTAAAGAGATTCTGATTGTGATATTTTTGTCATGATCTTAAGGATTCGAGTAGTATGCATGTAAATATGAATGCTTTGGTGTTTGGTATGTAAATACATTAGAATTGTGTGGTATGTGTGTAAATGCCAATCTTATTTTTTTATTTTCATATTTTTGTAACAAGAGTAGGATTGGGTGATTTAGTTATGTAAATGATCATGTAACATTTAGTAGGAATGATTGGACAAATAAGATTTATGAGGCTTAGTCGAAAACTTTGGGATTAGATGGTGGAGGAGAACATTTGGAAGCTTTTACTTTATTACAATTATCTTTGTTTAATGTTTTAGTGGCAAATTGGTATGACTTTATCAAGCACAGGGTTGTTCAAGCAATTTTTAAGTCTATTTCCTTACCTGAAAATCTCTTTTTCGAGTTGCAGAGCTGAATATTGTCCTATGATGAAAGGGGTGTGCTTTCTTATGTTAGCATCAAAAGAATTAGGGAAATTTATATTCGTAGTTCACAATTCTCATGTATTTACATATCTTACACTTAAAGTTTCATACTTACATACATAACACTGGGCTTCAAACATATGCATGAAGGTGTATTTCACTTTTAAGAAGTGGTAATAATGCAATTGTTGATTTGAGTGTGCTGTGTGTGTTAATATGAAAGTTAAGGTATGAGATGTGTAAATACATAAGGATTGTGTGCTATGTATGTAAATTCCCCAATGAGTTTGGGTCATAATTCTCTTTAATCGAACCATAATGAAATCCATAATGGACGCAATAACATATAGCCATTGATTAGCCGAGCTTGTGTAAAATTATGTGTTTTTATGCGATTGTCCTTTTTTTTTTTTTATAACTCTTCACCATCAATGATGGATTTAAACTTCATCTATGTTCTGACTCTCTTACTCGTTAGCCAGCCACTCTTAAATGCTTAACCTCGGTCCTCGGCCATTTTACCCACTTGACACTAAGGAACATCGAATTTTTAGTGGAATAGTGATCAAGATAATGGTTTCATAATAATAAAAAAAAGGAATCCTTTTTAAGTGATTACTATAAATCAACTCTCCTAACATTGTTAGCTTGGAAGCTCATGTCAAATATTCCTTAAGACTAAGGAACATCGAATTTTTAGTGGAATAGTGATCAAAATAATGGTTTCATAATAATAAAATAAAGGAATCCTTTTTAAGTGATTACTATAAATTAACTCTCCTAACATTGTTAGCTTGGAAACTCATGTCAAATATTCCTTGAGATAAAAGTTGAGAATAAAGCCAATGTAAAATTTTCGTTGCACTGATGTGGGAGCGTACCAGAAGATGCGGAACTGTGTCTTTCGCATGTGTGGGAGGTGCGTGAGATCTGCTACGGTAGCGGGAAAAGTCAGTAGTTTTGGCCGATCCAACTCGTGAGCCGCAATTTTATATTATTAGAAATAGAATTAGGGTTATTTTATTTTTAGAACTATATGTTGGGGCATTTACATACATAGCACACCATTTTTTGCATTTGTCTCTTACAGCTAAACTTTCATATTTACACATGGATCACTCAAGTCTTGAATGTCATATCAAAATAGCATCATTATCATTTTTAAAAGTGAAATACATATTTTCATGCATAGATTAAAGCACCAAAGTGTTACCATGTAAATTTGATATGTTAAGTACATAAGAATTATTTGCTATGTTTGTAAATTTACTTTTATATTATTAGAAATATAGTTAGAACTATTTAATTTTGACAACTATTGATATATTTGTTGTATCCTAATTTAGGGGATTTTGGCTTTTGGTTTATACAATAGAGATACTTTCCTCTAGTTTCTTCTTACCGGAATCTTGTATCCTTATTTATTTTCTTAGATAGTGTCTGTAGCCTGATTTGATCATGATGTTAATCCCCGGACATACCATGACCTCCCACGCCTCCTGTTTCAAAACCCATCAGTAGTTTCTTCTGATGTCAGGCGGCGCCGATTGCGTCGGCTTTCAGTCGCCATTACTTCTCTGTTCTCCGTTACCTATCATACTATTATCCTAACCCATCTCCTGATCTGCTGCACTGTTTAAAGCATAGATCGGTGTCACGGACTGATCTCAAAGTAAAACAATGATAATAAGACCTAAACATCCTCATCAAATTTAGATCAGAATATCCCCTACCATAGCATGTAGCTATGTCTACAGCTGCATATAGCACCTAAATTTCATCATTTTTAGTGAAAAAAAAAAATTGTTCTTCCTATAAATCTGTCATCCCAACTTTTGGGAGTTCTAAGGAAAATATAGTCATGGATTTCACACTCTGTTCTACATCCTTTAGATTGTAAGTTTGATTTCCAGCCTCAATTTATTCCATTAAATGACTGAAAAAGATGGAAAAGTATGCTGAAACCGAAGCTATTTCTGCTGCCATATCATGGTATCTTATGTGGAAATTTGTTTTGAGAACTTTATTTTAAGATATGTGCAATTTTCTCATATTCTCTTAAATTTTCTTTCAAAGCTGCTTTCTTCAATTTTACTGGTTGAGAATCATGGGATAAGATGATTGAATCTGCATATTTTGTCTCAATTGCATAATTAAAGGGTGTGTATGTGTATTAGTGTCCAAATAATCTCCGACTATTGAGAAAATTTTTTGTGCGTCCTCCGTACACGAGCTACGTCCGACAGACACGATACAACGGTGAAATGTTTTTTTTTTTTTTTTCCTCGCCGGTGTACTGCGTCCATCGTCTGGACACAGCTCGCGTCCGCACGACAAACTCAAAATTTTTTCTCAGACTCTTTGTATGATTTTGATCATAGAGTTTATATAAATATCAAAATGGTATCTTATTATTCTAAAATTGAGTTATTATTTTTTATGGGGATTATTTCCACCCCAATTTTACAAATATTGCAGCTATGTACTCTTTTCTATTGCACAAATATTGTATGAACATGTACTCTTTTTTATTGCACAAATACTGTATGAACTTGTTATTTTTAGAAGATTTACATATATGCTGCTCAATTCCTTGTGTTTTTATACATATCTTTTACAAGTTACACCTGCATTTCAATTTTTATCAGACAAAATGTGATCGAGTTTTATGTTTATTAATGAATTAATTTCGTATATTGAAGCTACGTCTTAATAAGGAAAGATTTTTCCATTCGAAGTGCGGATTTAACTCTGCGTGCGGACTTACAGTAATATGGTGTCACGTGTGTTATATTGTGTCCACCTCATAAAAAAATTAAAAAATAATTTTTTTAACCTCATAAAAAAATTAAAAAATAATTTTTTTACGGAGTTATTGAAGTGGAACTGCGGATGTTGTTTCAGAATTATTCAGGTATTATTTCATTTTATTGAAGTATTAACTCTAACAACGCCGTAATAACCCCCAATAATATCCCAATAACCTCCTAATGTAGCACACATCGTGACATATTACTGGAGTCTGCACGCAGAACTGCGCCTTCTGCACTTCCCGTATGGAAACATTTCTCCTTAATAAGAGCCACTCATGAACAAGTTCAATTGATGAACATTTAATGCACCTAACTATTATCGATCCATATTTGGGCCATTTTGCATACAGACCATATAATTCTTATGTATTTATATTTCTAACAACTAAACATTTTTTTTTTTTTGCATTTATACCACTCAAATATTTCATGTCACATCTAAAATTCATATTTTAAAACGTGAATTGTAGGCAAAAATATTTTGGTCATGTTCGACTTGTTTAACAAATAAGTCCAATAATTTTTTTTTTTTTTTTTTGTGAAGTTTATTTATAATATTTTAATTTAAATGAATTATTGTCATTTTTAATTAATTTTTTGGGATAATTCCATATAGACCATCCAAAAGATTCATATTTGTATGCGTGTCACGATCAAACTATTGAGAATTTGACCCAAAAAAATCAAAATAAGGGTTAGAGTTTCACCATAAATTTTGATGTTTAAGTGAAAATTAGAAAAAAAAATAAAAGTGCCAAAGAGAGTGGTTTATATATACATTGATATATATATTTTGAGAAAATATTACGTACGGACAATGCACGTCAGGACGCTCAACCAACGTGACCAGCGTTAGTTGGCTGTTCGGACGTGTAATATTTTTCTGCAAATTTACAATCTTTTATATGTAATTGCAGCTATTTTTTTACACTCAACTGCTTATGTTCGTGTGCACTATCCCGACTAAACCTTAAATTAAAATTGTGTACAATATCATGTATTTTTACTTAATTTTGAAATATATATATATAATCAAATATATCGTGATGTTTAGAGTGATATGTATGTAATTATTAAGAAAAAATATATTACATTTCTCACCCTCAAAATTGATTTAATAATTATTATCATACCAAGATTTACAAAAATACCGTGAAAATACACATTTCAATTTTTATAACTTAAAATGGTGGTATTTTTTATATGATATGAAAAAGTCTGGTGGTATAAATGTAAATAAATAAAGTTGAAATGATAGATATGTAAAACAGCATAACAATTTGGTGGCATGGGTAAACACACCCTCCCGCCAATACCCATTTTATTTATTTTATATTCTGCGACACAAATAATGGAGTTCGGGGCTTCGGCAGCTCAATAGGAAGAAAGGGGTCTTTCTCGGGAAGGAAGAAAAGGGGATAATGAGGAAGAGGAAAACCCCCATTCGTCGAGCTAGAGCAGGCCGGAAGCAGCCGCCGTCAGCGGCGGCGGCGGCGACGGAGGCGGCAAAGGTTGTGGTGGCAAGGATGAAGAGATCGATTCCCGCCGGCGATCTCTCTCACCATCTCGAAAGAATGCCTCGTTTTCCTCTTTTCAAGCTTCCCGCTCCTCCTCCTCCGCCTCCTTCTCGCTTCCAGAGAGAGCTTATGGAGGTATCGGATGGTGTGGATGCTCCCTCCTCTGTCGGGGATGGTGGGGTGGAGATCGCGGGTGATAGGGATTGCATCCTGAGCCAAGATTTTTTCTGGTGAGTTGTTTCGCGGATGGTTTGTTTGATTCCTTATTGCATTTTTTGCAGTCGAAGTTTTATTTTATCTTATTTTTAAAATTTTTAATTTTGTATGAACTATTATGTAAGGACTCGTTTGGTTGCTTGTAAGTGGAATCACGCTTTGAGAATTGTTGATTTTGTTTCGGTTAATTTACATTGATTTTGCTAAGATTTGTGGATTTTGAAATCAATGTTGAATTAACTGATTGAATTAGTTTTTGTCTTCAAGCCTCCAAATGTGCCCTAGAAGCAGATAGAAGAGGAATTGAATTTCATGACAATTTAGGAAAAATAAAAGTCATAAATTTCTTCAAAACTATTGTGACTTCCTCAGCCAAATATTGGGGTAATCAGAGCTTAAATGACTTGTTTTGGCCTAAGTACAAGAATCTCACACTCTCATTCTTAAGCTTCCCTCAAAACTGCTTCTACAACTTAACCTTTTATAGTCTTAAAGATGAACTGTTGTAATTGAAGTCTGGTAAGTATTAAGTTCAATTAAAAAAGGCGGTTGATGGGTGTAAGTGGTGGATGAGAGATGTTATTAGTATACAATGCATAATTCATCTTTGTATGTTCTTTTGCTTTTTGAGATCAAAATTGGTTTTTTGATCTTTTTTGCAGTACTCCAGATTATGTAACTCCTGAAATACCAAATAATTTGAAACAGAATAAGGTGAGATATGCAGTGTTTATTTTAGTCTTGGTTTCTGTTGTTTTCTGTGACATTTTTTTCCTGTTACTTTCTGTAACTATTTTATATGAATTTCGGGTATTTGAAGCAGGAGGACGTTGCTTGCCCAAAATCCCCTGAAAAATCTGTTAGGAACAAGAGGCGGCATAAGCAAGGTAAGTAGAAATTTCACCCAAGGCTTTTCCCATTCTGTTTTTGGGGCATTTAAATGCAAACCATCTAATTCCTATATATATACATATCTAAACCCTAAAAATTATTTTTTTATATTTATACCACCCAAATATTGTATATCACATCAAAATTACCACCTTTTTAACTTTTGAAAAGTGACTTGCACCTTTTCATGCATAGGTAAGATGGCATGTACGTAAAAATTGAATTTTGTATGTTAGATATGTAAATACATAGGAATTCAGTTATATGTATATAAATCTTCCTTTTCTTTTAACCTCATTTGTTTTCTATTTTGATAAGAATGACTTTAGCCACGTCGGGGTGCTGTTTTCTATGAAAGGGACAGTTTCTTGCTTTATATATTTTTAACCACAACAAGAAATAATAATGCGTATGTCAGCACTTTAGCTGCCTGCAAGAATGATTTATTTCTCAGGATCTCAAGTTCTTTCAAATTACAAATTTCTTTTAGAATGACACATTTCCACCATTTTTATTTTCCTTTGCCATCAATGGAGTTTCTAAAGTTTGTATCACCATTGTTGCATTGTTATTCTCTCGTGATAATTGATGCTAGGGAAATGTGGAGTACAATCTTCGCTGAAAAATCATGTTCTATATTATCCGATGTATGGTAGCTTGAACCTTACTAACACAATAGAGTAGAGTAGGCAAAAATCTACTCGACTCAGTTTACTCAAGGTTTTATACTTCTATTTATAAAACTTCTTTGCTTTGGCTCAGTTTGTTCTCCACGCATTTCACAATCCACCAGCGTTCAACTCCATGAAGAGGATGCTGAACTCAAGTTTGACGAATTTGGCTCCGATGATCTTAATGAATGCAAGTCAGTAGGACCTGCTTTGGAAAAGAAACAACGATATGTTTCTCAATCTGCAGTAGCATTGCGGTGCCGAGTTATGCCGCCTCCATGCATCAAGAATCCATATATAATTGAGAATTCATCAATCGAACTCGATGTTTTCGGGGATCGGATTGCAAAAGTTACGGGTATATTTTCCCTTTATATTTTTTGTCGTATTAATTAGGGCATTTACATACATACCACCAATTCCTATTTATTTTAATATATATAACATCTAAACTTTGCTTTTTTACATTTATACAACTTAAATCTTTCATACCACATAAAAAATATAACTATTTAAACTTTTAAAAAGTGAAATGTACCTTGTCATGTATAGGTAATTTGGCATATATCTAAAAATTGAAGTTTAGGTGTTAGATATGTAAATCTTCCCTTTAATTACTATAGTGCACTATCCTTGATTTCTTGTCCTAGTTTTCTTTTATTTTGTTTGAGCATATTTGCATATCAAATATCAATTTGAAGATAGAATAGTAAATTGGCTTTAGTTGAAACTTAAGAATATTATCCATTAAATTACAGTTAGTGTTGCTTTTAATAAAACTTGGACCTTTGACTTGGTGTTTTTAATGGTTAATATTCATAAATTTAACTGTTTATTTGCAGGTTTTTCTCCATCAATTGGTGGAGAGAGCATTTCACGCTACCGCACTGATTTCCATGAAGTTGAGGTAATGTTGATATTTGATTTTTTTGGGTGAAATTTTCATAACTCGATATGTATTTACATATCTCACATCTATACTTTCAGATTTACATACATATCATTTTTTTGCTTTAAACTTATGCATTTAAAGGCGTATTTCACTCTTAAAGAGTGATAATAGTGCTATTTTTTGATGTGATATTAAAGACTTGAGTGCTACATGTAAATATGAAAGTTTAAGTGTGAAATATGTAAAGACATAAGAATTGTGTGCTATGTATGTAGATGCCCCCCCTTTTTTTAAACCTTCCAAAGATTTAGTTCAAGAAGCTATCTTCCTGATAGTAACACACTTTTTATTTGTTGAAACATTTTCATCAGCAAATTGGCAGTGGAAATTTCAGCAATGTTTTCAAAGCGTTAAAGAGAATAGACGGTTGCCTTTATGCTGTAAAGCATAGTATAAAACAATTTCGTAATGACATGGAAAGGTTTTTAACTCTAACTTAACAGCATTAGTTAATGACTGTTCTTAAATTTAAAGGAAGATTTACATACATGCCACACAATTCTTACGTATTTACATATCTAACACATAAACTTCAATTTGTACATACATGCTGCCTTGACTATTCATGAGGGGTAATCCACTTTTTAAAAGTAAAAAATGGTGGTATTTTTAATGTGATATGAAAGATTGGGGCGGCATAAATGTGAAAAATGTGAAGTTTAAGTGTTAGATATGTAAATACATAAGAATTGAATGGTACTTATGTAACAGCCTCAAATATTAATTTGTTGCTTTGATTTGGCAGGAGGTTTGCTTTGCGGGAAGTTCAAGCTCTAGCAGCCTTAGGTGCGTTTTCCTTAGCATCCATGTATTTTTTGCATTTAATGATTTATTTTGGTGGATTTGCAGACGTACCACTGAATTCTTACATATTTGCATATCTGACATCAGAATTTTTGTATTTACTTATATAAAACCTTAATCTGTTATAATTTTAGTGGTATGAATCTAAATGTCTCAATTATTTTTGGATATTGAGATATGTCTCTGCGCTTCTGGCCAGGTCATCATGCAAATATAGTTGGATATCATACTTCCTGGTTTGAAAATGATAAACTTTATATTCAAATGGAACTTTGTGAACACAGCCTATCTAAAGGCTACATACCTAAGAGTGGAGATGTACTTGAAGTTCTGTACCAGGTACATTTATTATTTGTGTTTTGTTATGTATATATATATATATATGATCCGGTTGATATGCAGAACTGGACCGTTTTTTTATTTTTCTAGGATATATTATCGAGAATGATAAATTTTTATTTATTTGTTATTGTTTGTTGTTTGTATGGGCTCTTCCATGACTCGTGGACTCTTAGGATGAAATTTTATTATTATTTAAAACCTTATTAGAGTTTTGTACATGCCTCCACTGAACTCAAAGTGCTCCGCTTTGTAATTTTCTTTGAAATGTAGATTTTTTTCTCCTCTGCTCGTGATTTTTACTATCTTGAATTTTCCATGTAGATTTGCGTGTTATTAGGATTGCTTCTTTTGCTATTTAATGCATTAATGTCGTAACGAGTAAAGTGCTAAAATAGTCATTTGACTATTTACATGGGGTCAATTTAGTCTTAGAGTTTATCAAAGTGCTAAACTACTCCCCAGATGTTTTAATGGAGCTAAACAGTCCTCATTGGGACTATTTTAACTCATTTTAAATTAGTTTATGGACTAAATTTACATTTTTATGAACTCTCCGACTCAAATGGCCACCTGCAAAGAATCGGGAGACCCCTTTGACAATTTTCTCATTTCATAACATATTCTTCGAAACTTATAGCAGACTGACAATTATGTCGCAGATGTCTACGGCACTGAATTTTATGCACTGCCGAGGCATAGCTCATATGGATGTGAAGCCTGAGAATATCTACGTGAAGCATTGTGTTTATAAGCTTGGAGATTTTGGATGTGCAATTCTTACTGATAAGAGTCTGCCTATTGAAGAAGGAGACTCACGCTATATGCCTCAGGAAATACTGAATGATAGATATGAGCATCTTGATAAAGTTGATATATTTTCTTTGGGAGCAGCCATTTATGAACTTATTAAAGGTTCACCCCTTCCCGAATCTGGTTCTCTCTTCTGTAATCTTAGAGAGGGAAAGATCCCTTTGCTTCCTGGGTATTCTATGCAATTTCAGAATGTACTGAAGGTAAATTTCTTAGTATTCTTTTTTGGAATATTTATTTGCATATCACTTAATTCTTATGTACTTACATATCTAATAGGTAAACTTTAATTTTGACATACATGCTATCTTACCCATGCATGGAAAGATGTGTTTCCTTTTTAGAAGTTTAAATTGTGGTATTTTTTATGTGATATGAAGAATTTGGGCGGTAAAAGTATAAAATGTAAAGTTTGTGTTAGATATGGAAATACATAGGACTTTGGCTGGTATGTATGTAAATGCCCCCCTTTTAGTATTTTGTTGGGAGATTTACATGCATACCACTCAATTCCTATGTATTTACATATCTAACGCCTAAACTTCAATTTTGACATATATGGTACCTTTACTTATTCATTAAAAGATGTATTTTACATTTTAAAAGTTAAGATAGTGATATTTTTTGATGTGATATGAATGATTTGGATGGTATAAATATAAAAATAGAGTTTAGGTATTAGATACACAAATCTAGGAATTGGATGGTACAAAACTAAAGAATATCTCATAATCTCATTAGGATGTCAATGACAGGGCCTCTATGTGTTCATGTTTGGCTCTTTCAAATTTTATTTTGTTTGAATTCGACTTTGCATTCAATGATGTTTCAAAATATGAAGAATTACATACACACCATTAAATTCTAATGTATTTACATATCTAACAACTAAACTTCAATTTTTGACATATATGACATTCTTACCTATGCATAAAAAGTTATATTTCACTTGTAAAAGTTAAAATAGTGGTATTTTTTAAGGTGATGTGAAAGATTTTGGTGTTATAAATTTAAGACATAAAGCACATAGGAATTGAGTGATAAATATGTAAATGCCCCTTTTTTTTTAGTATTTTGTAGAGTAATCTGCAAAACTTTGAATCTTATCCAAATAATCTTGCAGGCTATGATGGATCCTGATCCAGTGAAGAGACCTTCTGCAAGAGATATAATGGAGAATCCCATCTTTGAGAGGATAAAGAAAAGTAAATCGAGAATGGAAGAGCAATATTGTTAATTTAGTTTCTGAAATTTGGGGAGCTGAGGTTGGAAGAAAGAATTTCAGGTATTAATTGTATTTTTTTGCAAATTATTCAGCTACCATTTTTATGGTATTGTAAAGATGCTCAGTAATTAAGTTTTTTTTTTTTAAATTTAATTTATGAGCAGTGGAGCATTCAATTGAAGCATCCTAATCTTTAGAGGTTTATGGAGCAGCTTTGATCATTGTAAAATTGACCGTTGGAACCCTTTTTGTGTTAGGGTTCCTGTTTGGATGAAATGAGGAATATGATTTGAGTTTTGAAAATTTTAATTGAATTCATTTGAATCTACTTCTTAAAATGTAGTGATTTTTATTTTAGATTTATTTTGATGGAATTTTTTGGGAGTTTTGTTTTGGGGATAATTACATGCGACGATTCAAAACATTCATATTTACAAATTAACCACCCAGGTGATTTTTTTGAACTACTGGATCGATGTATTTACAGAATTTGATTTGATATTTGAGTTAGAATTGTAAAAAATAGGTGAGGATGGTTGATTTGTAATTAAGTTTTGGTGGTATTTATGTAATTGCCACTTTTTTTTTTTTTTTTTTTTTTTTGTAGTTGAATTTGGTTAGAGACGAGTACAATAATTAATAAAAAAAGATTATTTCTCTTCAATTTGCCGTCTTGTAGCATATCATATAGGTATCAAGTGGTATAGATGTAAATCTTCTTTTATTTTACTGGTTTCCCCGTATGGCTGTCAAAAAAAAAAAAGCTCGTTCTTCGCGAACAGTTCGTGTTTGCTTCATCAAGGTGTTCGTGTTCGATTCGTCCAATAAGTAAGCAAGATGAATTAGTCTCATTTGATTAGTTAAATGAACAAAACACGAACAGTGATGTATTTATTCATGTTCAAATCGTTATTGTTCGAAATACAAAATAATTTAAAATAATTATATATATATATATATATAATTTATGATATTAAAAAAAATTAAATTTTATAAATTATAATATATAATAAAATAATAATAATAATATATTAATATACTATATTAGTAATGTAGTAATATAGATATTATATATTTATATATATTAATATTAGGACTGTCATTGACTCGTCCTTTGCGAACAGCTCGTGTTCGGCTCATTCGTTAAGTAACGAATTTATTTCAAACAAACTAAATTTTAAACGAATCGAACATGAACACAATTTATGTTCGTTCGTGTTCGATTCATTTACACCTCTATTTAAATCTACATTTTAAGATGAAATTTTATTGTAAAAGTTGAAACTTATTCTCCCATTATTTTTTAACAGAACAATTTCAAAAAAAAAAAAAAAAAAATTTTTTTTTTTGGTAAATTTATTTGAATAATGAAGAATTACTCCTATAGCAACAGTGAGCATTGAGAATTTCATTAAAACCTCATTAAAGCAAAAATTACATGCAAAGAACTAAAAATTTTACCATTTACAAAATTGGTACACATTTAAATATCAAACACCTAAACTTACATAGTTACATCCTCAGCATCACATAAAAATTACCACAACAAATGTTATAAATATAAATATTAAAATTTAACTATTAAATATATAAAAACATAAAAATTGTATGGTATGTATGTAAATACCTGAATATAAAAGTAGTGTTATCCATCACATATCACTAAAGCCTTCAAATGTTTTACTACAGCAATAAACCTTCAAATATTTCTACCAAAGGGATTTACATACATACCATAAAATTCTTATTTATTTACATATCTAATACCAGAAATTTCATATTTACATATAAAACACTAGTGTTCCAATCACATCTAGTGTTCTTTTATATGTTTAAGGATTTGGGTGATATAAAAGTAAATATCAAAGTTTAGGAGTTAGATATGTAAATACACAAAAGTTATGTGATATAAATGTTCTCAGCCTCTGATCACCCTCTAGTTTAGATCACAGTAAGAAAAGAGATTGCATGATGAGGGCAGGTTACTTCTCATCAGTATCATCAGAAATCATTAAGCTCTGAAATAAATTTTCATGGAAACAGAAATACCATTTTTCTGCTCTCTTCCATAAGTTTTATCCTTCTGATCAGCAACCTGCAACCATCAGAAGCATTTAGCAACACATTTAGTTCAGCAATACAGAGATAGTTGGCAAGAATTGTGGTTTTAGGTAGTAGCTCAAGTTCTTAATAGCAAGGGAAAACCATATATATAGATACACACACAGATAAGATCATGTTTTGTTATGAGAGAGAAGAAGAAATCTCATTTACTGAGTCTCACTCAATCTTTCACTCCTATCACTTTCTCCTCCTCTCCCTGGTTGCTTTATAGGATTTCCCTGAAGGTGGATTGGTCCTTCTGCTACAGTGAAAATTGTGGGACATTTCATGCCTTCTCATGTGCAGGGGGGACACCTGAGCTGTTGTGTGGTGAGCTCTACTACTCTGGTTTTCTATTGCGCTTTCCTTGTGAGGACCGTTTGTGTGACCTTTGTATACCTCCTCTCGAGCTGAGGGTTCAGTAGTTGGAGCGTTAGTTTGCTTGAGAGAACTGAATGCTGGGAGAGATTTGGTGAGTATGTCTTTAATTTGATCTTGAGACATGTTATGGTGAAGGAGAATCTCCGCATGTTTTATGCGGTCCCGAATAAAGTTGTAATCCACTTCAATATGTTTGGTTATTGCATGAAATATTGGATTGTGTGTGAGGGCTATGGCAGATGTGCTGTCACAGTATGGTGGGTGGAAGTGGTGTCTGGAGAAGTTCTTGCAACAGGCATCGGTGCCAGAGGATGTATGTGGTTAATGAGGCCTATGCACATTATTCTACTTTCGTTGATGATCTGACTATTGTTGGTTGCTTCTTAGCTGACCATGAGATGAGATTAGTCCTGAGAACGATGCAAAAACCAGTAATGGAAGCTTGTTGGGTCGTCTACTGTGGTGGAATTGGTAGAGGGGTGATGATGGGCTTGGAATTTAGCATGTCTCTTTGGTGGAGGGTGTCAAGGAGGTACTGAGTTTTGCAAGGAAATAGCTAGTGTGTGTCTGATGGACATGAAGTCCTAGAAAGTGAGAGATGGGGCCAAGTTGCTTGATATTGAATTGGTTTCCTAGTTTGATAGGTAAGGACGTAATGAACGTGGAGTTAGCTGTGATGAGTATGTCATCTACATAGATGAGAAGGAAAATCTAGATGTTGTCTTTTGTGTATATGAGAAGTGAATGGTCTGTTGTGCTGAGCGTGAAATTGTGACTCCAGAAATACTGGCAGATGTGGAGTAACATTGATGAAGAGCCCGTTTCAAGGGGCAGATGGCTTTGTGGAGTTTGCATATGAAGTCTGGATGTTGTGAATCTTTGAAAACTGGTGGTTGTGTCATGTAAACAGTGTCATCCAGCATGCCATGTAGGAATGCATTTCAAACATCTACCTGTTGGATCTCTCATTTGTATGGTTGGAAGTTTGATCCCTGGATTGAATGTTTGGCGGTAATCAATGTCGTATTGCTGGGCATATCCTTGAACTACAAGTCGAACCCTTTATCTGGCTATGGAGCCATCAAGGTGATGCTTGGTTTTGATGTTGGACATGAGGAACTTCAGTGGAGCAGGCATGCTTATGTCCTTCATTCTTTTTAGTGATATTGTTGGATGTAGGGTGGATCCGACATGAGATGAGCATGCTGAGGAGTCCATGGATCATGGATTGTAAGGCAGATGCTCTGATACCATATAAAAAAGGAGAATACACCTCATTTACTAAGCCTCTTGGGTTTACTTTTCTAATTCTCTCTTGTCCCTCGGTCTTTCTCTCCTATCACTTTATTCTCCTCTCCCGAGTTGCTTCATAGGATTTCCCTGGGGGTGGATTGGTTCTCTTGCTACAGTGAAAATGGCAGAGCTCAGGTGTCCCTTTTCACCCCAAAATGGCAGGATTTCCCTGGGGGTGGATAGGTTCTCTTGCTTCTGCCATTTTGGGGTGAAAAGGGACACCTGAGCTGTTTTGGGGTGATCTCCTCTACTCTGGTTCTGTTGAGCTTTCCTTGTGGGAACCGTTTGTGATGACCTTTGTATATATTTAAGCTCTCATGTTTATATAATAGTCTTTATGCTCATAATTTATAGGTTTTTTGGTTAGAATAAAACAAATGTTATTGTGCTAATTAGTCCATTATTCTCAAAACTAGCATAATCACAATAATCATTATATTATTGCTTGAAGTTGGACACATCATGTAACTCTTGGTGTAATTAGTTTAATTAAATATAATAATGAAATTAAGTTGAACATTAAAATTGAGACTTGTATTAAATCATTTACTCACAAAGTTTAACTACATGTTTATATTGTAGTTGTCTTTTGTGTTACTTGTATGATTTTATAAGATTACAAACACCCGTCTTCTAACATTAGTAAATACAAGCTTTTATATTGTGATTAATCACTTAAACAATACAATTGTATTGATATACATGGTGGTTATTTTGATATGATATGAAAGATTTGGATGGTATGAATGTAAAAAGTAATGTTTAAGTGTTAGATATCTAAATACATAGGAATTAGGAGGTATGTATGTAAATGCCCCTTTAATTATGTCAATATTGTAGTTATTGTCAATTGTCTCGGTTGTAGGATTACATAAGCCTAAAAGTGTGTCTTCTAATGTTAGTGAGTCCGATCTTTTAAACTTTTGTTAATCACTTGGAGAATCAATTTTTATCAATATATAAACATATATGTATATTTTAATTCTAACACAAGTAGACTATATCATGTAACAAACTGATATAGGTTTTCTTTGGGACAGTTGTAGTTGTTTGAAAAACAGTTTTGAAGCTGTTGTTCAACAAGCTACAGCGTCTATCACAAAATTTATAATAATAATAATAAAATTCAGATCGCATCTTTCTATCAGCCACCGAAGGTAGCCAGTTCTGGTGGGAAAGCGCAGCTTTCAGTTGCAGCTTTTTAAGAGAACAAGCAAAACACAATTTTTCAAAACAAGAAAAACTATGGTGCGACACCATACCGCTACCGCCGCCGCCCCAAACACACCCATACGCTTAGCTTCTCCAAATCATTAATAGTATCCATTGTGCATTGTTATTTCTATAATTATGTATTTGATTATGCAAATTTGAGTTGGGTTGAATTTCATAATAAAACTCTAATATATGAAAAGTACATCTAGTGCACCGTCTTCTTTGTCTATCTTAACAAACTATTTCCAATAAGCATACGTAAATGAAATAACTATACAACCCTTTTATGTCATAAAAGTATTTGCAATTCTATTTAAATCCAACCTAAGTCCTACATAAAATAAAAATCAGTTTAAAATAATTATGCAATTTTAGATCAACTTCAACCGATATTCAAAAAACATGGCTTAGATCAAATGGTGTCTATTGGTTAGCTTTTCATTTTGTCCTCAGAAAGAAACAAAGAAAAAAATACTATAATTTGTCCTCTTGTTCACCTTTTGATTAAGTGGCATTTACATAACCAACACACATTTCTTATGTATTACATACCCTTCACTAAACATTTATATTTACATGCATACCATTCAAATCTTTAACATCACATTAAAAAATACCAAAAGTACTATCTTTTTAAAAATGAAAAACACCTTTTTTTCATGCAAATATTTATGACACCAAGGTGTTATTAGTGCAAAAATCAATCTTTGGGTTTTAGTTATGTAAATACATAAGAATTATGTGGTATGTTTATAAATTTCCTTTTAATTAACTACTAAAGAAAGAAAAAAAAAGAAAACAAAAAAACTTTAATTTATCCTCCTAAGAACTTCATTTCCTCCTATTAAGGTGTTGATTTTGTCTAAAATGTATTCTTCTATCCAACAACAACAACAACAACAAAGCCTTAATCCCACTAAGTGGGGTTGCGTACATGAATCTTTTTTCTCCGTTGCGTCAAATTTAGTGTCAATAAAACATATTCTTCTATTAAAAAAATAATAATAATAATAACAATAATACAAGATCAAATGATGCCCTCAAAAGGCCTCATGCATAAAATTCCTAATCTGTTGCATTGTTTAAAAATGGCATTGTTTCTAAATTCATAGAAAAACATCATAAAAGATATCCTAAACTTGAAATTATAGATATATTAAAGCAAAGAAAGCAAGCACAAAAATTAAAATGCAGAAAGAATCACATGCATGCCACTCAATTCTTATGTATTTACATATCTAACGCCTAAACTCTACCTTTTACATCTATACCATCTATTCATATCACATAAAAAATACCACTATTTTATCTTCGAAAAAGTGAGATCCACCTTTTGATGCATAGGCAAGCTGTCATATATGTATAAAAATTTGAACTTTAAGTATGAGATGTGTAAAAACATAAGAATTGAATGGTATTTATGCAAATACTTCAAAGAAATATCAAAGAACAATCTTCACAGGATCAAATGAATCACACACCTTCAATTCCCAAGCTTTGAGTCCTCCATCTGCCTCCTCAACTCATCATTTGCCTTCCTCAAGAACACATCCCACCCACTCCCTTCTCCAGTATCCAAATAATCATAAGGAACCGCGGTCTTCAAGCCTGGCCTCACTCCACATTGACTATCCACCAACCTGAAAACAACTTCATCTTCCTCCTCCCCAAACCCCTCCATCTCCAACTCCTCCCAAGTGAACAACAATGGCAAAGTAAACGCCCCCCATGGATTAAAATCCAGAACCTTAACCCTTCCATCTACAGTGACATACACATCAAAGCAATAATCTTCAAGCGCAAACTTAGTCCCGACAACCTCATCAAAGAAATCCTCAATCAAGCGCCTCAGCTCCCGCCGCCGATCGAGAAGCGAAGGATAGAACGCAGTGACCTCCCTCTGGGAAATTGCGATGAGGTGGCGGCGACGAACGAAGCAGCGGAACTCCATTTCGGGGCGAAGTGCGGGGTAGAATTTGCGGAGGGCGAGGAAGAAGGAGAAAGCGGGGGAGGAGGAAGACGGGAGGTGATCGGAGCAGGAGGAAGCTGCGTGGCAGAGATCGTGTACGGCGCGATCCGATGAGTGGAGTAGAAGAGCGATTTCAGCGAAGGAGGTGCAGCGGAGAGATCCATCGGCAGCTATCCAAGCGGCGTCTTTAGGGGAGCTCCAGTTGAGCTTAGGGAAGACGAAACCACCGAGTTCAGAGATGGATTGGTTGACGGTGGACTCTAGGGCTGGGAAGGAAGGGGCTAGGGTTTCCGAATCTGAATCGGAATCGGATTCGATGAGGGAGGAAGAGGGATCTGAGTCGAGGGAGGAGGGGGAGGTGCGGGGGAGGGGGTCGCGGCCGGAGGAGGTTAGTGGGAGGAGGAAGGGAAGCGCAGGTTCGCCGGCGGAGGGGGATTCGCCGAGGAGGTAGCGGATGAAATCATCGGGGAGGGGGTGGAAGAGGGTGGGGATGGAGCTGGCTTTGAAGAGAGGATACCATTCTTGGATTTGACATAGACGAAGCTCCTCCTCCTTCATGGATGGAGAGATGGAACGTTCCAGGAACTCCGGCCGCCGGAGAACGGGCTGACAGGTGTTTGACTCTTATGTCAGCGTGAGAAGATAATAATAATAAAGGTTTTTTATTTATTGAGGTCCCAAATAATATTTGTTACATATATTGATATATAAAATTTAAATTTATGGGTGAAGTTCTTCTATCATGAGTACGTTCTCGTTTGGCTCAAAATTATCATCTTCGTGAATGAAACATCGTGATACAGTCACAATTAAAATTAGCTGAGAAGTCAATGATAAGATCGCGACTTACAGAAACCACCCAAACTCTCATCTTTCACATTCTTTTTCTTAGCTACTACTAGAGTCATTGAGAAAGATAAGCTTATTTGTGCCATTTTTCGTCTTAGCTAGTAGGATGTAGGCGAGGGTTTCAGACTCCTATCACGTCGGAAAGCGACGCTGCTACGGCCGTCCTTATAAAAGTTATCTGCCGCCTCTCAACATCCAGGAAGCCACTCCGAAGTCATGCACTGTTAGCTGTAATAGAAGACCTGAACCCATAAATTTAATTTTTCAGGGCATTTACATGTAATAAGTATAATTTGAAGATATTCAAGATGTAAAAACCCCTAAGAACAATAACCCATATTTACATTCATACCTCATTATGTTAATGTATTTACATATGTGACATATAAGTGTTCATATCTAAAGGTATGTGTGAGGTATGACTCATATATCAGATAACGAACAGATGTTGAAGTGTAACGGAGTGAACCCACAGAGTGGAGGCATCTTTGCGCGGGGATACGGGGTCAACGCTACTGTTGTAGTGAACAGATGTTGAAGTGTAACGGAGTGAACCCACAGAGTGGAGGCATCTTTGCGCGGGGATACGGGGTCAACGCTACTGTTGTAGTGTACATACGTAATTATATAATTACATATTGTACGCTACGATTATATATATACGTCTTGTTTGTAATCATAACGGATCTTATACTCCTTGTATGAATTAAAAGAAAAATCACCACTAATGTCAATATCATCATCATATATAAATTTGTGTCAGACATATGGTAAGTCTTATAGTCAAATATCTTGTAAAATAATGTTAAAAAATAAATAATATTTATATTTAAAATAGATGCACCAGCCGGGAATCGAACCCGGGTCTGTACCGTGGCAGGGTACTATTCTACCACTAGACCACTGGTGCTATTGTGGTTGAAAACTTAAATTATTATTTTTAAACAATAAACATTAAATTTTTTCCGGTCCTTCAAAATCCCTCCTTTCTCATCTCCTTCAACAAAACCCTAATTCCATTTCAGACTCCATGACTCTCCTCCAAACCATCACCCGCGCAACGGCGGCGGCCGACGCCGGCGATCTCTCATCCTCTCCCATCATCCCCATCACTCTAAACGCTAACGACATCTTCCCTACCTTAAAACCCGACCTCGAATCCCTTACTTCCTCTCCGGTCGTCCGCCTCACGGGCTGGTCCATCTCCACTTCCGATTCCAACATCATCGAATCCAACACCAAATTCTCCAAATCGTTAAAGAAGAAGCTAAAAAAGCCCCAATCTCTCGATCGAGCTGAATTTCTCAAGCTCCTGAACGGCTTCCTGCAAGCCATTGGAGAGAATCTGGGCCTCCGTTTAAACCCTGAGGTATCTAGTCTTAACAGTTATGATTTTGCGCGGATTGCGATTGAGAAAGTCGGGGATTTTATCGACCGGGAGGTCGCCGGTTTGATCGTTGATGTGTGCGTCGTTCTGGAGTTATGGGAATTGGTTGAAACCCTAATTGTGCGCGGACTCGTCGGGCACTTATATTGGACGAATCTGGTGGAGAAGCTGGTGGAACAGAATCAAGCTAGATTGCTTTGCTTATGTTCGAAGCACATCACCGATCTTCGTCCTTCCGAGCTTCTTCTTCTGCTGAGATTCTGCTTGTCTCCTTCTGATAAAGCTTATCAAGGATTTTTGGAAGTGAGAAAAGAATGGGAAAGACAAGCTTTGTTAGCGATTGAGAAGGCTACAAGCAAGAGTATGCCTAAGAAAGCTGCAATCTTGGCTAGAGAAGTTTCTGTTTTGCTCATGCTGGCGCATGATGGATTCTCTGCTGCTGAATTATGCCTCCATTATGTGTTTGGGAGGTCTGATATAGATAATTTGGTTTTCTCTTCTGCGATTTCGAAGCTCAGTGGAAGAGAGATATTGAGCTTGATTAGATATTTGGGCAAGTGGTTGAAGAAGTATGAGAGTTTTCCTGAAGCTGTTCCTTGCCCTCAGGCCAAGTCAATGTTGAGCTTAAGCGCTTGTGAGGATATTCCTTCTTTCGATTCGGTCTTGAGGGCATTGGGTTTGATTTTGGATGGGAATTTCCCTTATTTGGTTCTGAATTCAGAGTTTCATGATGAGATGAGGGATTTACAGAAAGTTGTGAATGATTTGGTGTCTGAAGCTGATGCAAGCGGTCCTGTGAATGTTATTGTTAAGCATTTGAAGTCTCAGTTCAGGAAGAATGGAAACCATCAGGCTGAATCTGTCTGAATGATCGATATCAAGTTCAAAGATCAAATTCCTTTTTTGTATTGGTAACCCTTACCTGTTCCTTCTTAGCTAAAATGCAATTGTAAGCATTTTTTGGATGAAAGTTGAGTTTTTTAAGCCTTTTTGTTAGTTTTTTGTTAAATTTTGTATGCCTTTTGCTGTTTGATTTATGAATGCTTTTGTAGTTGGTGCTTGTTTAATTAGTGTGATATAATTTGATTGATTATATGTTTGTTAAAATTCATGTTTTTAGAAGTTCTATTGTGTTTTTACAGACCCCCCATAACATAATATCTCTTCTTTTTAAAATGCTATGTGAAAGATTTGGATGGTATAATGTAAAATGTAAATTTTCATTGTTAGATATGTAAATACATAAGATTAAAAAAATACATTGATCAAAATATTTCAGTCAGTTTGAGATTAAGGTGTTGTCTGGCAGCTCCTAAGGGTCAGTTTGGGATGACTGTTAGCAGTTTTTATGACTAACAGTACCAGTGGTGTGAGAAAAATATAGTTTCTGAAAGCTATTGTGAATACCATACATATGCTTCCCTTCTGTAATTGCAGAGACTAAATGCATCGAGGCAACTTTTGTTTAGTTGTGGAGCTTTTTCTCCTATAAGTTAAAATGGCCGAGTGGCGGATTCCCATTCCAATTTCAATCCGGTGTGCTATTCAAATTCTCTTAAAATGGGTGAGATTCGAACCCCTGACCCGAAGGATTACGCTCAGAGTCGCTACTGATGAGCCAGGGCTCGCGCACAGTTTAGTTGTGGAGCTTAGCTTTTGTTGTGTAAAGAAAGGTTATCTGTCTTAAGGAATAATACAACATTTATGAACATTTAAATAATTGAATAGCAATATTTCTCATGGAATAATTCAGTATTTTGATGACCCGGTGGAATAATTGTTTCTGCTCAGGAACAAAAAGGATTATCACTCCATAATTAAATAGGTATTTATTGCAAAAGTTAAAATACTGCACCAGCCGGGAATCGAACCCGGGTCTGTACCGTGGCAGGGTACTATTCTACCACTAGACCACTGGTGCTTTATATTGTATTTTAAATTAAATTTTCTATTATTAACAGTTTGAGTAATTGTAAATTATATCCTTCTCTGTGAATAGCTGTGGTGGCTTATGTTTAGGGCTGTCTGGCAGCGGATTTGGAATCCGGGATTTAAGCAGGATACAGGCTAAATCTTATCAGATAGTCATTCTGGACAAAATAAAGCCGCGGAGTTGATAAATCTGTATTTCACGAATTTCGAACGTAAATCTGGGACTTACTAAATCCCACGAATCGGTAGATTTATGAGATTTACGACGCATTGGAAGAACTTTTATGAGCATTTATGTAGAACCTAAGATCAAGTGGGAGCCGAACAAGAAGAACTTGTATGTAATCAAAATAAGCCCAATCCATAATATGCTAGGCTTAGCTTACTGCTCTAACAATGCTTATAGTTTAATTTGCAAAAGCAAAATTTATTATGCTATGTATGCAAATTATCCTTAAAAAAGGTAATTTTGAAAAAAAAAATTGTCTTTGAGAATTTTTCTGATGCAATTTTTAGTTTTTATCATTTTTATATCATTTTATTTTTTTTAATAAGGAATCGGTCTTTAGGATTTGGACTAAATCGTCCCCTGCTAGTTCGACCGTAAGAGATTCGAACCCGTGACAGAGGGGACTTACGCCCAGACCGTCTTCCAACAAGCCACGGTTGCGCACCATTTTCTCCGATACATAAATATGTAAGAATTGGAGGGTAAGAATGATAATGCCTCACGAGCAAGCATTTCAATAGAAAGCTCAAAAAATGTCTACTACAATCTCTGTACCAGTGCGTTAAACAATATCTACCAAAAGTTAATTTTAGAACAATTTGAATTCAAACAAAGGTTTAACGTCAAAAATTAATAACAAAGGAATATTTGCATACATACCACTAAATTCATATATATTTACATATCTAACTTTTAAACTTCCACTTCTATACACACCACCTTCCAAATGCATGAAAAGACGTACCATTTTTTAAAAGTTAAAACGGTGGTATCTTTGATGTGATGTGAAAGATTCGGTCGGTATATTTGTAAAATACAAAGCCAATATGCTGAATATATAAATTCATAAGAATTAAGGGGTATGTATGCAAATGCCCTAATAAGCTGAGAATAAGATCAAACTGTTAATCTATCATTTATAATTATAACCAAAAGTTGTTCAAGTTATTAAGTTACACAAAAAGTTTAGGGTTCATAAAATTTGTCATGATCAAATGAGATTTAGATCATGATTCACAAAAGGAATATTTGCATACATACCACTCAATTCCTATGTATTTACATATCTAACATCGGAACTTACATTTTTTTACACATGCCACCTTACCTATGCATGAAAAACTGTCTTTCACCTCCTTAATGTTCAAAGGTGTAAAATAATCGGGCGGGATAAATGTAAAAGGTAAAGTCTAGAGGTTAAATATATAAATTCATAAGAATTGGGCGGTATGTATGCAAATGCCCCTAAGAAACTGATAATAAGATCAACTATTATATATAACTATAATCAAAAGTTGTTTAAAGAAAGAACAAACAAGCAAAGCATAGTTTATTAAGGTACACAAAAATATTGAGGTTTTACTAAGATCAAGTGTAACAATAGAGTACAACAATTAGAGATTTCTACTAACTGCCATCAACAAATTAATTAAATTATACTTTAGAAATTTGGCTTGGGAGGCAACATGAACAATACCCTTCACCTTTCCCACAACCAACCTTCTTAACCCACTCCTCGATGTGGTATGGTGATGGATTTTAAGTTGTATTTAACTTAAATATTAGGAGACGAAAAATGATAACTTTCAAATCTTCACACTTTTTTCTTAAGTTCTGAATTTACTAAATCTTGTCGTTGGCAAGATTTAGTAGATTCGGATTTACAGGATTTACTAGAATTGATAAAATCTTTACCATGCAACCCCTTAATCTCTACTTTCTTTCTCGTGCCATTACCTTGATTTCGCGATGAATTGAACTTAACTTTCTCTTCCCCCCTCGACCCAACCGGCTTGGTCGCTGAATGGTTCGATGTTTCGGTACCTTTGGCTTTCTCTGTGGCGCTCGAGATGGAAGGAGAGACGGGTTGTGCCGTGTCTTGTGCGAGCTCACACGGCGGAGGTGTTTGAGGTGTTTGTTGATTTGATGTTGAAGATGGCTGAATTGGAGGAGTTGGGGACTTGCTCTGACTGATTGGAGATTTAGATGGTGTGGTAGATGTCTGCATTCAGTTGTTTTGAAGGTGTAAGATTAAAATTGTTCACAAGTACTTGGCTATTTTTTTTTAATGAAACAAATTTGATATGATGTAACTAGTTGTTTTTAAAAACGCTCAATACAACTTTATGAATTAAAGAGACAACATGGTAGTTATTGGGTGAGAGATCTATGTACAAAAACATAGCAATACATGAAATAATTTTTGTAATTTAACCAATGGACTTTAAATCACAATGGAGATAACTTAATCAACTCTCCATGATCGCCCTGTCTTCGATCATATTTGATGTCTGATAATGACATGAGAAACTATGCACTCTATAACTTGAAAGTTGGGTTGAGAATTAATTTGTTTTCCAGCTAATCTACGTAGGCTTGAAAGTGTCTCAATCATGTATTTGGCTCAAAATTGTCTTATGGATCTGATTGATTTGATTGAATCAAGCCATAAATGTACATTTTTAATGTGACACACACAAATACATTGAAGTATCAAACGGTCACTTGACTATTTAGATGAGGTCATTATAGTCCCAGAGTTTATAGAAGTGTTAGATAGTACCCAAACTATTTTAATAGGGGCTAAAATAGTCTTTAATAGGGACTTTTTCAACCTGTATTAAAAAAAATATATAGGGACTAAATTGACACAAATTTTATAAACTCAATGGCTTAAATGGCCGCCCTGCAGAAAGATCAGGGATCATTTTGACATTTTTCTCCGAATATATATATAAACAATTCAAACTTAGAGTTAAATTCAAGCCAAACTCCTTTTCAATCCAAGCCAAAGTTGAAATCAGCTTAAACACTGGATCAAGTAAAAATTTTGGCCCATAGCTTGGCATGTTTTAAGTTTGATCCGAGCAACGAACAAAAAAAAAAAAAAAAAAAAATCAATAATTCATTGATCTTTGATCTCCGAGCAAATAAAATAGCCAAACTAAACAAGGGTGGCAATGCGAAAATATACCTTTTTTACTTCAGAGAGTTTTGGAGTTTCATGATAGAAAGATGGCATAGGAGTTGCTTTGAAGTTGAGGCTTTTGCGAAATTGTTTCATCTCTGCTTCTTTTATCTCCTACAGATAAAACCAATGGTGGCCATTGGTAAGCAACAGAAATTTCATTTTTCAAACTAGAAAAAGATCTGCACCATACAGTTTACTAGAAAAGAAAAAAGCAAAATTTACATACATACCATACAATTCTTATGTATTTACATGCCTAACATCTACAGTTTGATATTTATATTTAAAACACCTTGGGGTCATAAAAATATGCATGAAAGGATGTATTTCACTTTTAAAAAAATATTGATTGTGATATTTTTTATGTGATATTAAATATTTGAGTGGGTATGCATGTAAATATGAATGTTTAGGTGTTGGATATGTAAAATAAGAACTAAGTGGTTTGTAAGTAGTTGCCCCAAGAAAAAAATAAGAGCAGAACTATCATAATTTCTTGTAGCAACTCAAATAGGAGTATATTCTACAAGTACAACTATAATGAATTATAAAGCAAGACATCATAATCATCATCATCTAACAGGATGAAACATTTTAGGTGCATTTAAATATATAGCATCCAATTCTTATGTATTTACATATCTAAACCTTAATTTTACTTTTCACGTTTATACCTCCCAAATCTTTCATATCACATCAAAAATATCACTTTTGTTTCTTTTAAAAAGTGAAAAATACACCTTTTAATGCATAGTAAAAATGGGGCGTGTGGGTGTGTGTGTGTGTGTGTGTTAAATTTGTGACGAGCAATATCATTTTACTGATGGAATGAGGGGTATTTAAACTCAATTACAATAGATACAACAAAGAAAAGAAATAACATAAATAAGAAAAAAAAATATAGAATAAAGCAAATATGAAATACATAACGAAGGAATAAAGGCTAATAGAAAAAAAATAATAAGTAATAACTGCTAGGGATTTGGTTGTAGTTATAAATCTAATATTCCCCCTCAAGTTGAAGCATAGATGTCAATCATGTTCAACTTGAATTTGAAGTCATCGAACAAAAGACGGGAAAGATTCTTGATGAGAATATCCATTTAGTTGATCAATGGATGGAACAAAAGGAATATAAATTGCTCTGAACTCAATCTTTTTCTTAATGAATTGTCTGTCAATCTCCACATATTTGGTACTATCATGCTGGATTGGATGGTGAGCAATGTTAATGACGGTATTATTATCATAAAAGAGTTGCAGCGGAACGGAGGTTGGCATACAAAATTCACGAAGCATGATGCGTAACAAGAGGGTTTCACAAACACTCGAGGACATGGATCAGAATTCAACTTCAGCATTGCTCCGGTGAACCACTGACTGTTTTTTGCTTTTTCATGTGACAAAATTTCCCCATACAAATGAGCAATACCCGAGGTGAAAAATCGACCATGAACTGACCACCTCAATCAGCATTTGTCTAAATAACAATAGACCGATAGGTGTGGTGAGAGAAAAACAACGAACATGCTGTACATTTTAAATAGTAGGGAATCCGGTGGATAGCTTGGAGATGGTGCTCAAAGGGATCATTCATGAATTGACTCAATGTACCAACTGTGTGACATATTTCAGGGTGAGTATGAGCAAAGTAGATGAGTTTCGACACAATATGCTGGTAGTAAGTCTTGTTGATAGACACAATATTGATAATGTTGAATAATTTTCCATTTAGATCCATAAAGACAGCCACTGGTTTGCAAATAAGCAGGTTGTTCTCCGTCAAGGGATCAATCACATATGTGTGCTAAGATAGGAAACGCCTCGACATAATCGAGCCACTTTCATGCCCAAAAAGTGTCGGAAAGATCTCAAGTTCTTCATTTCAAATGACTTAGCAAGAATGTCTTTCAAGGACTCTGCTATTGGGAGATCGTTACTTGTAAGAACGATATCGTCAACATAGATAATAAGGATGGCTACCTGGTCAGTGGGAATGTCGGAAGAAGAAAGTGTGATCAAATTGAGCCTGAGTAAGACCACCTTTGTTAATTTGTCAAAACATACACTTCGGGACTGCTTTAGCCCACAAAGGGACTTTCGCAGCTTGCACACTTGCCCTTTGGAAGCAGTAGAGTCAAAGCCATGAGGGAGTGACATGTAAACTTCTTCTATATGCAATCCATTTAAGAATGCATTATAGATATCAAGCTGAAACAAAGGCTAATCCAGATTCACCGCAATGGACAACAAAACCCGATTAGTGTTTAACCTAGCCACTAGAGCAAATATCTCTTCATAATCAACTCCATAAGTCTGTGTGTATCCTTTGGCAACCCATTATGCCTCGTTGCGTTCAAAGAATCCATCAGAGTTGAACTTGGTGTTAAAAATCCATTGTTACTCCACAACTTTCTAACCCTGAGGAAAATCAACAATGTCCTATGTATGGTTCCGCCAAAAGGCATTCATCTCTTCAATTATTGCTATTTTTCAAGTTGGATCAGCAAGAGTAACCTCAATAGTAGCTGGGATCTGGTGGTATGTCGGAGCAGTAGCAAATGTTTTATAGGTTGGTGATAAACTGCAAAAAGCGATATATTTTGTCATAGAGTGGAGGAAGCATACCTTACTTGGTGAACTCACCTTCTCATGCGGAGGAGTCGTGCTAAGGATGTCATTCGGAGTGGAGTTAAGGTCTTGTAAAAAGGTAGCAGGTTCTAGAGTAGGAGCATTGGAGTGGGTGCGCCACGTGTAGGCAAGGATAATGGAAGAAGGCGATGGTGCACTCACTAAAACAGGAGACTCCACTGTCGCAGGAACAATGAGGAGAACATCCATAGAAGTAGGAAAAGGGACAGTGTCTAAGAACCCAAGCTCCCTCTCACTCGAGGCCGAGCAAGAAAAATATGGAACAATTTCAAAAAAAGGGACATCAACACTCACATAGATTTTGTTAGCAGCAGGATCAAGACACTTATACCCTTTTTGAGTGGGCGGAGTACCCAAGAAAGATACACATTATGGATTTGAGATCAAGTTTACTCCGATTGGAGGCAGTGTTTCTAATAAACGCAGTGCACCCAAAAAACTTACGGTCTAATGTGGAGAAGACCCGATTGGCAGAGAAGCATGACATCAGGACGTCTAAGGGGGTTCAAAATTTGTGAATATTAGAGGGGACACTATTTATGAGATAGGTCGCAGCGAGAATGATATCGTTTCAAAACCATTTCGAGACATTGGATTAAAAAATAATGGAGCGAGCAACGTCGAGAATGTGATAGTTTTTACTCTCAGCTACCCCATTTTATTGAGTGTCCGTACACGAGATATGGAGGAGGACGCCCTTACCAAGAATTCATCCAAAATAGAGTTGAAACTCACGACCATTTTCGGCATGAATGACCTGAATAAGAGTTTTGAATTGAGTTAAAATGAATGTGTATAAGTTTTGGAATGTGACAACAATCTCTGATTTGTTTTTAAAAATGTAGACCCACGTCATCTGAGTGTGATCATCAATCAAAATCAAGAACCACTATTTATTAGTGTAGCTGAGAGTGCAAGAGGGTCCCCATAGGTCGTTGTGAATAAAAGAGAAATGAGTGGAACGATGTTTGGCTAACTAGTATGCTCACAATTGAAACTAGAAAGATTTTTATTAAAAGACATCCAATAATACAATTTTTTTTTAATATTGAAAATTAATACGACTTAAACAAAAATGCAATAACATAAGGAGATATTCAATGACTCGAGATAGGCTACAACTCCTGACAGGTTTATCTTCACTCTCCGCACTCTTCTCTTGGAAGTAGTAGAATCCGGCCACCCTGTTAGCAATTCCAATTATCCTCCCCGAACGACGATCATGAAAAACAAAATCATCAAAAATGAAATTAGCAACACAATCAATAAATTTCGTCAGCTTGCTGACAAATGACAAGTTACATTGCAACTGGGGAACATGTAAAACAGATTCCAGAGTTAGATCAGTTGTTAGTACATCGATCATTTACCAGCAATGGAACTACTGGAGCCATCGACAATTCTGACGGTATCTTTTCCAGAGCAAAGATGATAAATCGAGAAAGATTGCGAGCATCCAATCATCTGAACTATGGCACTTGAATCAATAATTTGCGGACTACGGAAGGATAAACCGTGAGGGTCCTAGAAAAGAACCTTATTGGACGTGGGAGGTTGATGAACCTGTAGAGGCTTAATTTGTTCCAAGAAGTTTAATCAATCACTCCATCTGATTTGTCAGGGATTCAGAGGATTCTAGGATGTTCGGGGTATGAGTCCGTTGAGTTGCGGTAGGCTCAGACGTCACAGTGAGACCTTTGGTAGTAGAGGTTTGGCCGAAGGTTAGTATGTTGGCTTACCGTGAAATTTTCAACAGTTGTCCTGAATGTGGTTGGGTTTGTGACAGTAATCGCAAGTGGGGTGACCGGTCCTAGATGGCATGGAAGACGACTGAGCACTTTTGAGATCGAGGCAGAGGATTCAACTGAAGGGATAGGAGTGTCGAGCATGAAAAATCTCCTGATTTCTTCATAACAAATCTAGGTAGAGGTTGCGCGAGCTAAAGAGGATCCCGACCAAGTATGGCACTTCATCAAGATCTTCGTTAAGACCAGCCAGGAATTGAAACATACGATCCTTTTCTACAATCTTCTGGAAAAGGGACCGGTAGGTTGTAAAATCTCAAGTGCAGTAGTAGTACATGTCGCGTCTTATCCATGGTGCAACAAGGTCATTATAGTACTATGTCACAGTCTTTGAACCCCGTTTTGCCTCCCGGATTTTCTTAGATACCTCGTAGAGTTGGCCGAAATTTCCCACATTTGAGTAGGTATCACGGACAACCGTCCAAAGGGCACTAGCTGAAGGGAGAAATATATTTGAACGACCAATAAAAGTCTCCATGGAGTTGATTACCCACAACATGACTATGGAGTTCTCCACTTCCCAAGCTCTATATATCGGTTCAGTCAATGGAGGCTCATGAACCACACCTGTGAGGTAACCAAACTTGTCACGTCCTTTGATGAACAAAGACATCGCTTGGGACCATTGGAGAAAGTTATTGTTGTTCAGTTTATGAGTTGTGATCAAGAATTTCATGTTGGTTATGATCTTCCGGTTTGAAGTGGATCGAGGTAAGTGACAATCCTCCGGTGGACTCATGCACATCGTCATTAGAAGGTTTGATGATGAAGGAATCCACCATAGTTCCAACAGATCCAAAGTGATGTTGGGTTGTCGAGACAAAAGAAAGGCTGACATAAGGGATGTCTATCGACTAGAAAAGCTTTTGGAACGACAGCTGGCAAAACAACAACAAAAACAAGCTGGAAATCAACAGTGGCTGAAATCAACAGTGGCAAAAGCTTCACGGCAAAACAAATGAATAGTGGCTGGAAGGAGCGATAGATGTTGGTCTTAGCAAAAAAAGGGTGCCTCGAAAAGGAGCCGAACAGAGAACCTACGACTAAAGAGATCTGCGACTGAAGGTATCATATGGCTGAAGGAAAACGACAGATATTGGAAGGTGGCTGCCAGCAGGCTAGGGTGGAACCTCTAAAGATACCATGGCTCTGATACCATGTTAAATTTGTGACTATAGCAGCATAATTTTATTGATAGACGTAAAAAGAAAAGAAATAAAACAAAAAAATATATATATATAATGAGGGAATAAATGATAATAAGAAAGAAATAATAAATAATAAGGACTACGGATTTGTTTGCTATTATAAGTATAATAATATATGTGTGTGTGTGTGTGTGTAAAAATTGAAGTTTAGCCTTTAGATACATAAATGCATATGAATTGAGAGCATAAATCTTCCAATATTTTATTAATAATTAGCCAGCTTCTACAGTTAATATCATAGACCTGAAAGAACACA
This sequence comes from Papilionanthe hookeriana x Papilionanthe teres, assembly GCA_022702705.1. Taxonomy (NCBI): domain Eukaryota; kingdom Viridiplantae; phylum Streptophyta; class Magnoliopsida; order Asparagales; family Orchidaceae; genus Papilionanthe; species Papilionanthe hookeriana x Papilionanthe teres. The sequence continues at coordinate 3,326,947 of CM040430.1, read as the reverse complement.
TAATTTAATGGAAAATTTACATACCAAGCACACAATTCTTATGTGTTTACATATCTTACACCTAAACTTTCATATTTACACATAACACTATGGTGCTTTAAGCCTATGCGTAAGAAGGCGTATTTCACTTTTAAAGAAAGGTAATAATACTATATTTTATGTGATATTAAAGATTTGAGTGCTATGTGCCTAAATATCAAAGTTTAGGTGTGATATATGTAAATACATAAGAATTGTTTTCCATGCAATTAAATGCCCCTCATTTAATTGCTTGAAATAAACAAACCTCAGTTCTGGCTTGAATCTCACTCATCTCAGCCTCTTTAGTATGAAGCTTCTCCTCCAACTTTGAGTAATACTATACAACACAGAACATGGATTAAAATCTAAGCTGCTCAATCAGACGAGTAAATATTCAAGCAGAATATTAATTAAATATAATCCAAATTCTTGCCTCTTTTCTTTTCTCAGCCCTTTCACTGCTTTTAAATTTAAAGGCAGCAGGCCTTTGCTTATCTTCTGCCTTAGAACTCAATTTAACCCTACAGCGGAAATAAATCAGTGTAAAAGAAGCAACGGTAAAAGAAATTTGAACAGGTACATCTAATACCTAAACATTAATTTTTACAATTATACCATGCAAATCTTTCATATCACATCAAAAGTACCATCATATTGACTTTTAAAAAGTGAAATACATCATCTTATGCATCATAAGATGGCATACAAGTAAAAATTAAAGTTACGAGTTTGATAAGTAAATACATATGAATCAAGTGGTATGTATGTAAATTATCCTTAAATAAATCGTCAAAAGCAGTAATCTGAACTAATTAAAACAGAGTTAAGAGTACAATGAGCTGCCTTCTTATGGTCCTTGTCATCTTCTTCTTCATTATCATCGTTATCATCATTAGCCTGGTACAAATTGTTTGGGGATGACTTTGTAAAACTTATCCATCCGCTCCTACTGGCACTGCATAAACCCTTTAAACCTATTCTACGAAAATATTTTTTCATAGTTTCTATCCATATAACCTTAAGAATAAAATCTTCCCATTTTCTTTTAAAATCCTTTAATAATAATTTTATAAAGCTATCTTATGGACAAATTTTTTACCGTTTCTGGTACATGTCAAAGCTGCATAAATTTACTTCCTAGTATTTACACTCGATGGATACAACTCGTGCCATCAATCTAACATAATTTTCCCTTATTTCCTTCGTAGGATTGAAAGACAACCATACTAGCATTTCTGATACAAACCAAATCAATTTTTTCACTGAAATCAGAGCAACGAATATTTTATAACAAGAACATCAAACAACTAAATCACCTACAAGTCGAGAGATATGCGATCTCACCCAAATGCCACAATTTGAGAAGTGGTAAATCTTCCCAAACCCTAACTCTAAGACTTAAGACAACAATCTCATGCATAACCCTAATAATAAACATATATGCCCAATTTATACTAACAATAATAAATAACAAAAGACTAAATAGCTCTTATGTGCATAAAAGACTAAATTGCCCATAGGCATTGGCGTAATAACACTCCCCTCCCAAAAAAGCCACATTATCCTCAAGGTGTGAAAAAAGAAAACTGTTGTTGGATCAATTTGTGAGGCTCCCGCTCATGAACTAGCTTGAGTCGAGATCTAGCCATAAACACTGATACACTCGTTGTGGATTTCTTTAACTGCCAAAAAGTCTAGGTCGTCACTTTCCCCCACTGAAAGTTATCGTTCTTCAATTTCTTCATCCACGACCATAAAATCAAATAACAACCCTTTAGGAACTTCTTGTAATCTTGTAAGTCTGATAAACATTCTCAATCTCTTCCAAGTCTTAGGTGGTGACCCCTCCAACATAATCGCCACCTTAGATGAATTCGCTGATATCAAGGACTTGCACAAACTAGGGTCACCGCGAAGCAGCCCCATCTTGTCTCCCTCCTATATACTTTGTCGTGTCCAAATCAGTCCCTTACACTCTCCGCTGCTCTTCTCCACGTCCTGCTCCCCTCATTACTCTTCAATCAACTTCTAACTGGAAAGCCACAACAATAAAAGGCACTGACACAGTTGGATGCAACCCTTCTTCGAGTTCACACTCACCGTGATTCCCTGTTCCAGTCCGACATCATTTGAATCAATATTCTCCAGTTTGGAATCACACATCATCCCATTTCATCCGTTGTTGCTCGTTCCAAAACTCCTGATGTCGTAAATTCCCCAATTGATGCCGCTCGAATTCAATCTTGAATCCTTTGTTGAATCCCACCTGCTTACATTCGTTCTAGCCGTCTGGACGTGAACCCTCAGCAACCGCGCTACAATCACGATTAGAGGAAAGGAAACAAAGCGATCAACGTGAACCCCCGTGATACAATAGTAATTAACACTATGCAGGGAGGGGACGTGGTGGGATGGCACACTTGAGACATGATCGCTAACGTGATCTAGACTTTGATACTTGTGATTGAGGAAATCTTGGAGACAAAGATAGTGTGAGAATTGATACTTTTTTGGAAGATAGATCTTGAAGTTTTTAAGGTTTTCGTTGGGCTTAACAAGAGAGCTAACGTCTCAATGGGAGCTACTACCTCAACACTTATTTCGACCCAGATGAAACTAGATCTCCCTCCTGTAGATTTAAAACTTGATGGACCAGCCACGTATATGAATTGGTCACATCAGATCAAGGTTGCTCTAGTATGGAAAGGACTGGAGTGATATATGACGAGGGCCAAGCCAAAAAAGTGACGGTGCTAAGAAAGATAAGTGAAGGATCACACGCACCTTAATCAACACCTAGCTACTCAACTTGATGATTTCGTCAATTGCCTCCTCAGTAAATGACATTTGAAAGGTAGGAGACATCTAGGCAAAGCTGAAGATGATTTATGTTAGGATTGAGAACCGCATTAGTGTGTTCCAGATTTAGCGGGAGATAAAAGAAGTGGTATATGGTGATAGATCGATTAAGAAATAAGCCATAGATCTGGAGCGGTTGTTAGCAGATCTTGATCACTTCTCACTGATGTTGAGTTGTCGCAATCCGAAGTACAGTAAATAGGAGATCTTTACACAAATGAGGACTATGCAGTTGTTGACCCATCTAAACTCGGCCTTTGATTAAAGGAGATTAGTCCTCCTAGCTCAGGCGACTATCCCTTCACTGGACAAGGACATTGTTAAGATGATACAAGAGAGTCGATGAAGCTAAACTCTGAGTCGAGTGGATTTCTGGGTGTGCGATCAGCTTTGACTGCCTCGAGCTCAGGTATGATATGTGTCTAGAGGGAGACTCTTAAGTGCTAAAATTGTGATAAAGTTGAGCATCTGAGTAAGACTTGTCCTAGGTCACCTAAAGCGAGAGAGACAGGTGGATGAGGACAAGATGGAGGCCATAGTCGTGGATATGCTGGTCGAAAAGGGGGCTATCGGATAAATCAAATTGCAGCAGAGGAGGGAGAGACAGGTTCTTACTAATTAAGATCATTAGTGTATGGTGTTGTTGAAGAGAAAGCACAAAATAGCGGGAGAAGGGGCTGAGGATGTTTCCAACCAGACGTCATCAAAGAGTAACATTATCACTTATATTCACTTAGATAAAAGTACTTATGATACACATGCTCTTGTCTTTATTTCCACTGTAGGATCATCAAAATAGATAGTAGATTCCAATGCATCACGACATGTGATAGGTAATGATAGAGATTTTTATAGATATACTCTCCCAATAGTACCATAGAGCATGCAGACTGTTGATGGTACAACACAACCTGTATTTGGTAAGGGTACAGTGAGATGTATTAATTATACGACATTATCCAATGTTTTGTATGCTTTTTTTCCAAGAAACTATTATCCATTAGTTTCATTATTCTCCAACTAAAATATATTGTTTCTTTTGATAATCCTAAGATGAACTTTTAAGGGAAAGGGACCGGCCGGACTTTTGTGATTGGAACGTGGCATAACATAATCTGGTACTTGGACCGAGAGAGAATGAACTCTACTTTAAAATTCATGGTAAGAGTGCTAGAGTAGGAGAATCTGGGAGTCTGGAAGATGTGTTGCTACTACATCACAGATGCATGTTACACTCTTATTTTAGTTTATTGAGTCGATTTTATCTTACGTTGTATGAAAAAACAAATAAACAAAATCTGGTTTGTGATGCTTTTGAGTTTGGTAAGCTACTATGAGCTCTTATATCAGTTATAGAAATAAGAGTTCTAATATTTCTTACTTGATACATTTTTTATGTTTAGGGTCTTCTCTCTACAAGTTCAATGAATGATTATTTATATTTTATGACATTTAATGATTTTTTTTTCTCGTGACACATGATTATATTGATGAAAATTGAGGATGATGTGTTTATTTGATTTAATAACTTCCAGAATGCAATCTACACTCAATATGATGTAGTAGTGAAGGTATTAAGGTTTGATAATGGAACAGAATATACCAACAAAACATTTGAGGAATACTTATCAGCAGAAGGGATACAACATCAAAACACACCGACACAAAATAGAGTAACGGAGAGGATGAATAGACACATTCCAGATATAGCCCGAAATATGATGATTGCAATGAATGTCCTAAAACAGTTATGAGGGAAAACAGTATTGACAGTTGCTAAAATGATCAACAGGATGCCCTTGAGGGTGTTGGATTAGAAGTCTCCAAGTCAAATGTTGAAAGAAGATAATAACATGATCCTCTCATTGAAGGTGCTCGGATGTGCATATTCTGTGAAGAATAACATACCATCAGTAGGAAAGCTAAATCCCATAGTTGTGCAACGCGTATTCGTCAGTTATTCTGCTACCCAGAAGGGGTATGTCTGTTGAAGCCGAATAGAGAAGGAATTGTTTGTGAGCATGGATGTGTCATTTAGAGATTTTGAACCATATTACTCCCAGAATGTGACCTCGCCCTTCAGTGACCCAATGGAGAAATGAGGCAAGAGGGGTGTGTAGCAATGGTGGATGGTGGATGGTGGATGGTGAGATGATGGTGCACGTGGGAGCATGTCTTATCATGTATTGTGGGATGAATCAGTTGAGGAACACAAAAATAAGAAGAGTGAACCCAAAGGTGGTGAGATTCAGACTGAAGATGAGTTGAGGGTATACAGAGAATGAAGCAAGATGAGTGAACGGTGCTTGTAATGCCACTAGTCCCTTGTTTGAATCTTCCCCGACTCTTCAGACACCCACACCATCCATCTCCGACTCAGAGGTGATATGATTCCCCCTCCTTCTCCTAACCCTTCAACTTTATGGAGAGCCTCTCGCACCATTATTTTGGGTGAGAATATGACATTGCTAACTTTGTTTCATATTCTAACATATCTATTTACATGAAGCATTAATTGTATCTATAGACATTGTGTCTATACCCAAGCATTGGCAGGTTGCAAATAATCCCAAGTGGAAAATAGCTCTGTAGGAAGAGCTTAGGACACTCGGTAAAAACCGAACATAGAAGATAGTGCCACTACCAGCGGGGAAAAGGACAGTTGGGCGTAAGTGAATCTTCACAGTGAAACAAACTCCATAAGAGAGGGTGGAGAGGTACAAAGCATGACTAGTGACGAAAGAGTGTAGTCATATAAATGACATTCTATGATGAAACCTTTACACCAATAGCAAAGATGAGCACAGGGAGGACAATGGTTTCTCTGGTAGTGAATGGTGGGTGAAGATAATGCATTTCTTTGTAGTGACTTACTGGAGAAGGTATATAAGGAGATATCATCATGATTCAAAATAGTTTAGGCAGTAGACAAGCACGTAGGCTCAGGAAGTCACTTTATGGCTTGAAGCATTCTCCTCGAGCCTTGTTTGATAAGTTTAGAAAGGCTATGGTGGGCATGGTATATCAGCAGATCAATGCAGACCATATAGTGTTCTTTCGACAACATGAAGGTCACACCAGTATACTTGTTGTGTATGTTGAAGACATCATTATCACTGATGATGATGATGAAACAGAGATTCACAACTAAATATAAAACTGGGCAATGAATTTGAGGTGAAGATCTTTGACAGCTCAGATGTTTTTTTTGGGGATTGAAGTAGCCCGTGGAACTGAGGAGATGGTCTTGTCTCTAAAAAAGCGTGTACTAGATCTCATCACGGAAGCAAGCATGCGCAGCCTCTCTAATTTACCAAAAGGCCAAGATGAGTGCGGAGGCAGAAGAACCAGTTGATCATGCGAGTTAACGGAAATTGGTGGGCCATCTGATTTATTTGTGTCATACTCGACCCAATATCTTTTTTGTAGTGAGTATGGTGAGCCGCTACATATATGATCCAAGGAAGGACCCTATGGATGTCGTGTATTAGATTTTGAAGTATTTGAAGAGTGCACCACAGAAGAGGTCTTCAGAAAGAATGAGCACGTAGATATTGAGAGCTTTTGTGATACTGACAAGGTCAATTGTGTAGATGACAGAAGATCCACCTCAGGATACTGCATGTTCATAGGTGTCAACTTGGTCTCTTGGAAGAACAAGAAATAGTTTGTAGTAGCAAAGTCAAAAGTAGAGGCAGAGTATAGGGCCATCGCCTTTGGAGTTGCCGAGAAGATGTGGTTGAGAGCCTTGTTGATCGAGCTCAATGTGGACCAAGAAACTCAAATGAAGTTGTGGAGAGACAACGAGTAAGCAAGCAGCATTGCCAACAATCTCGTGCAACATGATAGAACCAAACATATGGATATTGATAGATTCTTCATCAAGGAAAAGCAAAATAACGGGCTACTGGAGGTAAGTCAAGTAGCCACTAGAAAGCAAGCGGCCGACTACCTCACTAAAGATTTTAGTTCATTAGATTTGTCTAGGTCAAGTGACAAGTTGGGCTTAGTGGAAATCTTTTGCCCATCTTGAGGGGCAGTGCTGTGAATTGGACCTTATTTAGGGACCTTATTTAGTGGTAAAAAGGGGACTATTGAAGAAATCTAGGGGTTTATTTGTAAGATAATGTAAAACCCTATTTAAACCCATTTTATGAATGTACAAAGCAAGTTTTTTGAACAATTTCTTTTTTTAGAATAATTAATGGTGATTAAGGAAAACACTAAACCACACAAAATAAAGTAATTCTGTCCAGTAACCTGTTTACAGGATGTGGGACATCACTTCCTCTTCTTTCAACTAGATGGGGCATAACTTCAGCCTTCTTTGCTTTTACGCCTTCCACACTGGAAAGTGTACGTAATGTTCGAGAACAAATTAGCACCAAAAAAGTCAGACTAATCAAGTAATTTGCATTTGTAAGCCTGAAAAGACTGTAGAAGGTACCTCTTACTCTCTGAACTAGTTTTAGTTTTCATATTTCTAGAAGCCTGCAAAACAACCAAAAAAGTTTAAATGACTCATTAGACTGTTTAAAAATAGTTTGAGCTTATGCCAACTCTAGTTCAGCGACAAAAGAACGGGGCATTTACATACACAGCACACAATTCTTATGTATTTACTTTCTCGCGCCTAGATTTTCACATTCACACATGGCACTCAAATCATCATCATATGAAAAATAGCAGTATTATCACTTTTTTAAAAGTGAAATACACACTTTCATTTATAGGTTTAAAGCACCAAAGTGCTATGCATGTGAAAATGAAAGTTTAGGAGTGAGATATATAAATACATAAGAATTCTGTGCTGTGTATGTAAATTTCCCAAAAAAAATAATCATAACACATAATTATCTTCTAGCTGTGACTAACTCACATCAACATTCCCATTTTACAAACTTGCATATAACCACTTTAACTCCTAAAATTTAAGCGTTCGTAATACAAATGCCAAATGCCCCTCGGAACATAATGAAGAAACCCAAATATGGATAAAGCTTTCTTACCATTGTTTTGAAATTCCCATTTTCTGTAGACGTAGGCAACGGAACTTTTGAAGGTACTGATTTTTCCGGTTTTACTGGTATATTTTGCTTGTCAGCTTTCTTAATCTTTCCACATGAAATAGAATTTCCGTTCTTCGAAGGTTTCTTTGGCATCTGCTGTGTAGGCAAATGTGTCCTAAATTGCGACTTTCCAGCTTTCTGATCAACTGTGGCACTACTCTGAATGACAAAAAAAGGCGAATAACTGAGAAGATAATAGTTATCAGTAAATCAAACAGAGCTTCAGAGGCTAGCTCCAGAATGTGCCATAAAATTCGAATTACCCGAAATACATTAGAGGAGTATATTACGTACAGAAAGAACAAAAGATTAAGTGGCATTTACATACATACCACTCAATTATTATGTATTTATATATCTAACATCTATACTTCACTTTTTACATTTGTAACAGCCAAATCATTTTTATCACAGCAAAAATACCACTATTGTAACTTAAAAAAAGTAAAATACATCTTTTCATGCATGGGTAAGGTGGCATATATGCAAAAATTAAAGTTTAGGTGTTAGATATGTAAATTTATAAGAATTAAGAGGTATGTATGTAAATCTTCCAAAGATTTACCATGAGCAATCCCTCTCACTTTGAATACTTCAAACTCCGCAACTTGACTTGATACCAGAGTTAACCCAAACCAAAATAAAACAACAAATATTATTACTTGAAGCAAATAAACGATTACAACACAATTGAAAGGAGTAATACAATAACAAGACACAAGCAAATACCTCTAAAGTGTACCTCAAGGATGTAGAGGTCGGCTAAGTTGATCGGAATGACTAGCGGAGGTGGCAGCAGCAAGAGAATACTAGTGGCACTAATGGGGAGGAGCAAAAATGCAGGGACATCGAGTATGGTTGTCGTCCTGAATGGTGGCAGAGAGGAGTTGGGTGGATAGTGGCGGGACGGCAGAAAGGAGGTGTTCCCAGGCTCTCTTGGGCGGCAGCGACATGGTTAGGTGGGCAGAAACATTTGGAAGCAAGTACGGTTTGGGCGGCAGGTAGGCTGGAGATTGCAAAAAACATAAACACGTGTTGTTGCAAATGGTTGCGCAAGGTATGGTGCCAAGGAGCGATGTGGAAGGACCTGGAAGGAAATAGGAGAAAGATAATCACCACCTCGGGAGATTCAGTAGGAGCACACACAAACCTTCGAATATAGCCCTCGAAGGACAAAATGGACACAGACAACTGTCCTGATAAAAATCTAAGGTCGGTAAGTAATCAAAAGCTAACCCTAAAAAAGCAAAACAGAAACTGTATACAAGCTTGGAGATAAAATAGGAAGGGGAGGCATACCCTTTGGGCGGCATCCAGAAAAGGAAGGGCGAAAGATCGCATCCAGACGCGCGAAGGTGGAAAGGTGCAGTATCTATTGCTCGTAAGAAGATTGGTCGGTCCAGCAAAGGACTGGACCGAGAGCTATTTTGTTCGGTTTAGTCAGCCATCCCGCCAGCTGATTCCGCCGCTCTCCAAACCCCGCATCCCACCTCCAGTTCATGACTTTTGTAGGATGAGGACAATACAATCATTTTCACCAAATGAATCCTGATTTGATGTTTGATTGTTCTAAGCCACTCGCATAGAATGACACTACTTGAGGGAAAAATAGAAGGCTCGCAATGATGAAAAGTGTTCGAACATTCATTCTACTTACAATAACAATGAGTAAACGTTAATATAGTCCCCTGACCATCTGAATGGGGTCATTTTAGTACCAGAATCTATAAAAATATTGAAATAGTACCTAGACTCCTAAACGGGCTAAAATAGCTCGCATAGTGGACTATCTTGGCGTCTATTGAAGGAGTATGAGGACTAAATTAACACTTCTATAAACTGCGGGTGTGTTTGGGTCGGGGGAGGGGGGTTGGGGGTGGGTGAGGGGTCTGCGAGGTGGCCCCGTGCTGCTATTTTACCCCTTTTGGGATGGCGGTGCCGCCGCAGCTTCCCATGATTTACCCCGAACGAGAAAAACTCCCCCTTACCTGCGGCCTAGATTCGTCGATCGGCTTTTTACCCCCGTGCCCCCATTTTACATAGCCCCACCATGACATTGCGTCACACGAAAGAACAGCAACCTGCGAACTTCTCCAGGGTGCACCGTGCCGCTAGTTTACCCCGTTTGGGGCGGCGGTGCCGCCAAGGCCTCCCGCGATTTACCCCGAACAAGAAAAATTCCCCCTTACTTGCGGCACAGCTTCGTTGATCGGCTTTTTACCCCCGTGCCCCCTTTTTACATAGACCCACCATGACATTGTGTCACACGAAAGAACAACCTGCGAACTTCTCCCCTCTCCTATTCTCTGACGGCTTACGATACTTGGTCGTCTTCCTCCTCTTCTCTGACGTAGTTCACGCTCCCTCTTCTCTTCCTCCTTTTCTCACGAGTTCCTCGCGCCAGCAGTAAGAACTTATTTTTGTATTAAGCCCGTTGGATGCTTTGGAGCTATTACTCTGTAGAAAATTGGGGCAATTATCATGCCATAGTTTCTTGTAATTTTGACAAAGTTGAAAGTTTAAAACGAGAGGACTTTCAGCATCATGAACGAGAGGACTTTCGGCATTTGAAAGAATAAATGGGTTATACTATGAGATATGTCATCTTGCTCGTTTCTCAAACAAGTCCATGTTGTGATAGCCACGATGACTCTGCACAATTATATTAGGCGGCATCCGTCTCGAAGCGACATTGACTTTCGTAGTGCCAAAGAGTATCAACAGCAAGTACTTGCAGAAGCATTTGAGTACCACCTCGACCATTCTCTGGCACGAGATGACAGTGATTATTCTAATATTTATACGAAAGAAGGTGAATGTGCAGCTGAAATGGCGGCTCTTAGGGAACAAATCACTGATGCGTTAGTTGGAGGGTTACTGGATTATTTTTAAATTATTCCAAAGTTAGAGTAATTTATTATCTATGTAAAAAAAATTATAATTCATGTTAGATTTTGAGCACTCATTGATATGTTTTTTTTAATTTACAGTCATTTGTACTTTAACCTTTATAATGTTGGCATGCAAATTTCTGTTTTTGAAGTATCTGATATAAGACTGTGACATTTTTGTTACAAATACCATTACTAAACATAGGCAGAAAAGTCGGCTTGTCAGAAACATTTATTTTACGATTATTTTCGCGCAATTTGCAATAAACAACAAATCAGTTTTTCATGACGAACTTCAGGACGACTAAGATATAGCTGAAAAGTTGAGATGCTGCAGCTGCCTCAAACAGACCCTGAGACTAAAATGTCCCCCGACAAGGAGTCAAGCGACCTTTTGACATTTTTCTCAATAAAAAAATGAATATGGGTAAAGCAAGGCAATTTTGAAATCAAGACTAGATTTGCAACATGGAGTGAACTTCGAATATAACAAGCAAAGTTATAAGAAGATAATAAATGTTTTATAATTTGAACAAGCTAAGCTACCTAAAGAGAAGAAAAAACCAAATATATTGGGGGAGACTATTGGATATTGAATACCAGTTGTTGGACTCGTGCAGCCAAAAATTCTAAAAATTTAACTACGATCCAAAATTTTTTGCTCTTATCCGATTATTGTATGTTTGATTACAATGGGTTCTGAAATTCTGCAAGAAGATTTGGCTGATGAAAGGCTTCCTCTTTTTTGGGTCTTTCGTAATGTTTTTCCAATAAAATGCCTTTATTCAAGTATTTAGCTTGGCTTTCTCTGTCTGGTTTTATTCTCTATTTTTTCCTAATTAAAAGTTGCATGAAAGTTGATTAATTTGCTTTAGTCTATTGCAGAATTAGATAATAATTCTTTACCTGATTTCAAATTATCTTTAGATTTTGCATGATCTGAAATCTATTGCAGTTAACTTCTATTTTATGATACATTCTTGTATTATTCAAATTTGGCATCCGATGATCTAAAAAATATTTGAAAAAGATAAATAACTGTTTGTGTTAGACACCTCATTATATGTTTATTGTGCATATGTTCTCATTAGATAGATGCACTTTCAAAATGAAGAAGGTATAGTAATGAGATAAAGCTAAAATTGCTAAGTGAAGAAGGTTATAAATTGATAATTTCAATAAAGTAAATTATGAATGAGGATATTCTAAATATTGCTACTACTTAAAACAGCACTACTAATGCTACACATATTAGACTGCAAAGTATTTAATAAATTAATTTGTTAAGAAATGTGTTACTATTACAATGTGTTTATGAGAAAGACTAATTATAAGTGGTGATTTTAATAAATATAATGGGTGGTGAATAAAATAATATTGGGAGGTAAGTAATATGCCTTAAAACCTTAAAGACAGCCATGAAAGACACAAGTATCTTAAGAGAACATTGTTGAGCTTAAAAGGTGATAAGTAACAAACTTTTTAAAATAAGTTGTGAAGAGATGGAATTTGAAACAATAAATTTGAACTGCACTTGCTATGGAGAGAACAGCTAGAATAATTCAAGAAAGAGGATTTGCAGGATTAGTAAGTTATCAAGAAAAGATACTTTTAAAGAATAGCAAGTATCAATGAGACACGTAATATAATAATAAAGTTAAAAAGTTTGCAAAACAATTAAAACAAGTAATTAATCAAAATGGTCCCCATACTTTTTAAGCGTGTCCATTTTCATTCCAGGTTTTTCCTGGATTTCAAATTGATTCGTCAACTCACCAGATTTAAAATTTGGTCATTAAATTAATTTTGCCACTTTTTTAACATAATTACTGGATTGAAGATTCCATAGGAGCATTTTAAACTCTTTCGGATCAATCTCATTAGTGTGAGTTGATATCAAGCAGTTAGATTGATCTTAAAAAGTCCAAAATATTGTCACAAAAACCTTTTTCTCCACTAATTTTGGTTCAAAGAAATGAAAAATTTGTTGGGTCCAAATTGGACATGTTGAGAAACTAAGCAAGCACCTAAAAAATCTTGGATTAAATAAGACATCTAAAAAGTCCAAGCACCATTTTAATGATTTAATAAGGAAATTTTAACGACATACACATTACATGATATTTATATACATTTAGTTTTGTATTTTAGTAAAATGGGACAGTGGATTCAAAGTATTCAAACAAGGATAATAGGTTAGACTTGCCTAAAAAAATATTTATATTATTACACACACACACACAAACCAAAAAAAAAAAAAAACCTAAGCCCTACATCATGAAAGTGAGATAAGACAGTAGTGAAACGAGGGGCGTGGAAGTGATAGGGCAATTGAAAAGTAAGGGGACAACAGTTGAATCGTTGATCAAACATTAAATGCAGTTTGTGATAGAAATCTATGTTTATTTTTAGCAAAATCATCATAATATTAGCAATTATTTTTATTTTTAATAAAAAACATGCCAATAAACATGTTCTAGTGAGGCATGTATTTTACTTTGCACCCTTGCTTTAATTCATATACGCTTCGGAATGGTTTCAATTTTGATTCAGCTTAAAAATACCTTCACATTGATAAGATGGTTGCATTCTTTGGGAGGTTTAGTATTATAAGCAACAGAACTGTATTTGCTGTTTTAGGCTGAGGATTTTCTCAACAAGCAATATATGGATTCATAGTTTTTGTTAGCAGATTCTTATTTCCAAGGTAAAATTTTATTTATAGATTTTGGCCTATCTATCCTAAGTGAGTGTGATTTCTAGATTTATCTCATTTTGAATATGGTGGTCGAGACGGTTCTGAGCCCTATTTTTTCTCCCATTCTTTGCAACTTCTATTTTGGAGGCTGTGACTTCTCATTTATTTCAGCAGTTTTGATGCCTTGCTGTTTTTTTCTTCTGTTTTCGCCCAGTATAATATCTTACAAATGAGCGTATTTTGACTTTATGGATACAATTCCATGAATTTTGAATTGAAATGTGAGCTGTTATTATTTTATTAGGGAAATTTACATACCTAGCACACAATCATATTTACATACAAAAAACTTGGGTGCTTTCAAACTGTGAATGAAAATGTGTATTTCACGTTTAAAAAGGGGTAAAAGCGCAATTTTTTATGTGATATCAAAATATTGAGTGTTGTGTGAAAATATGAATGTTCAACTGTATGATATGCAAATACATTAGAATTTTGTGTATGTATGTAAATGTGGCTATTTTTTAAGATTTAATTTAAGCATAAATTAAATTGAACTCATTATTTAATTTAAACATAAATTAACTTGAACTAATGTGAATGGCATCTACTATAAATGCTATGAGAGTTAGTCAAACAGCTTTCTCGACTAAAATTTTTCATTTTTATTTTTAATCATATAAGTGCAAATTGGATAAGAAAATCCTTTAGGTGCGATACTAATTCCCAAGGAAATTGTCTCCTCCTATTGAAAAGAGGCGGGTCCTTTTTTTTAATTTAATTTTACTTGGTGCTCTTGATTTTGTTCAAAGTTGGCATAACTCAAATTTATTAGTGGAAGTTAAATTACAAGTGCTCAGTTGTTGAGATTTGTATCTTTCTTGAGAGTCTTAATTGTAAATAAGAAATATAGAAGTCTAGGTGCTATTTGTTACAGGGTTGTAAAGCTTTATACAAGCCCAACTCATCAATGAAGTATGATTTTTACCAAAGCATTCATTTCTTCATAGTATCAGAGCCCTAACCTAGCCGCCGCAATTGTTGCCCAATCAGATTAGTCGGGATCAGCGATCTAGAGACCCATGCGGCACAGGAGGGATAGCAGTTGCCTTGTGTCACCTCGCCTCAATCTCAAGCTAGTTGAGAAGGCAGCAACGGGATCAATGTCGCAGGCTAGCTGAGAAGGCAGCGGCGGGATTGCGGTATGAAAGTCAATGGCGGGATCGCGAGATACAAAGACCCAAAACTCCGCTTTACCTTCACAATATAGTTGCAATAGGAGCTAACCGGGAAGGCAATGATGGGATTGTAAGGTACAATGACCCGAAACTCCCATTTTTCTCTTCCTTCCGCTTTACTGTTGTGAACAATCGCGATTAGAGCTAACCAAGGTGGCCAAGAAGCGAACCAATGAGGCAACTATGTGGATCAACTTCGCGTGCGATATGTGTGATCTAGTCTTGGATCATACTGATTGAGAATGTCAGGAGATGGAGATAGTGCGGGAGAAAAAATATTGAAACTTCCAGGGAAGATGGATCCAAAAGTTAAGAAGGTCGAAGTCAGGCTCATACTGACGAGTTTAGCACTTGCTCCGACACAGGTCAAGCTAGATCTCCCTCCTGTGGATCTGTAGCTCGATGGACCAGCCACGTATCTGAGTTGGTCCAGATTAAGACAGCTCTAGTAGAAAAGAGACAAGCCAAAGAGTGATAATGATGAAGGGGATGAGTGGAGGACAACACACGCCTTGCTTTATACCTAGCTGCTCAACTCAATAGTTCCATCGATTGCCTTATCTGTTGATGGTATTGGAAAGGTGGAAGAAATCTAAGAAAATTAGAAGAGGACCTATGCTGAGACTGAAAAACACATGAAGGTGTTCTAGATTTAGCATGACATAGAGGCAATGGTATAAGGCGATAGATCGATATAGAAGTACTCCATAAAGCTGAAGCGACTGTGGCACGATCTTGATCACTTCACATCTATATCGAGCTGTGGTGATCGGGCTGAAAGAAGGGGAAGATCTTTGTATAGATGAAGACTATGAAGTTTCTAGCTCATCTAAACTCAGCCTTTGAATAAAGGAAATTTGTCCTCCTAGCCCAGGCAACAACCCCTTCACTGGATGAGGTCATCTCCGCAATAATATAAGATGAGAGTCGTGTGGGGCTATACTCTAAGCCGAGTGAACTTCCACGTACGTTATGACCTTTGGCTGCCTCGGGTATTACAGATTTCTAAGGGGAGACCAGCAGATGTTACAATAATGGAGAAGTGAGACACCTGAGCAAGACTTGTCCAAAGCCACCCAAGAAGAGAGAGACGGGTGGACATGGACAGTCTATAGGTTGTGGTCGTAATTGTGGGGCATTTTTCTGAATTTCAACATGATATCTGAGTCTAACCCTAGACCCTAGCCACTGATCCTCCTTATAGAATGCCAGATTCCCTTCCTGTCATCCTCTATGCAAGAAGGGAGGGGCACTCGCCTTGGCATTTCAAACAATGATGTTTTCTTGTCCACCTTTTCTACCCTTGTCAGTCCTAAAGGCAGCGCAACATCGGTCTTGCTGCATGCGGCGACATGATGTCCATCGTCTCCACCGTCATTGACCTGATGTAGGATTTCAAAAAGGTAAAAAAGGCGACTCCGTTGCTTGTTTTCGAAAGCGGCAAATTCCTCCACAAAATCTGGCGTGCAAGCAACAATAGTCCGGCCCTTCGCCTCCACGCATCCATCATTCCTTTCTTTCTCCTCCACGCAGTCCCTAACTCTATCTCATGCATTCTTCCTCCACAATTTTTCTTCCTTTCTTCCACAGGATTTCTGCGGTTTGTGCCCTAGAAGGGAATTGGGATAAGAAATGCGGACGACAAGGAGGATGGGATGGGCTGTCTAGGCAGAAGCAACATTGGGATTGGCGGGAGCAATCTCTAGGACTGGATTACGGTGGTGAAAGCGATGGTTATACCATATACTGTGTGGTTGTTATTGTTTTACCTCTCTCATTGTACAAATTATTCGCAGGCAGCTCAAAGTTTTAGAATGTGATTGGACAATCTAAAAAAATTTCTTCCAGACAAATTTTAGCATCAATGGATTGTTTGTTATTATCTTTGGATTTACCAGAATGTTTTTATTCTCAAACCTAAAGTACTTGAGATATCACATTTTTATCTTCCCAGTCTACTGTCGACATACACTCTACTTGCGCTTTTTTGGTAGAAGTTTATCAGCAGACCCTAAGTCAACCCGTGATAAACTCAGACCAGCTTATTTTATAATTAATAGTGTCATTTATGTGATAAAGATTTCTAATTGGGTGTATATGCAAGCTAGTCCAAGTCAGCTCATTTAAAGGCCATAGAGGTAACCAAGGAAGTAAGAATTTTGCTCTCTTATAACCCAAATCTTCGGCAGCCATTGTGGTCTGCTGCAACAAATGCGAAGGAACGAATTTTGAGCATCTGGGTTCAGGCTAATGTCATTAAAGTTAGTGACATTGAGCTTGAATTCTTGACTGGTAAAGATCCAGTGGAAGATGAAGTGGGTTTGTTGCTGTGGCAACCTACATTGAAGTTTCCACTGATCATCCTTGGTGAGAAGGGTTGCAAGTATTACACTAAGGATTACTGAGGAGCAGGTATGTTTCGGCTAGTTATGGTGCAAATGCAAGTTATGGAGGAACCGTTTCTAGACACAAAGGTCAGTCTTCCATTGCTTTAACCGGAAGTATCATATTTGTATCGCAACTCTTCACCGCAACTCTACACCGCAACTCTTCACCGTATCTCTACACCGCAACTCTGGGCCGCAACCCGTCAATGCAACTCTGGGCTGCAACCCGTCATCGCAACTCGTTACAGTAACTATGCACCGCAAATATGCGTCGCAACTCTTCATCACAACTCTTCATTGCAACTCCTCACCACTACGCTGAACGATTTTGTTCTTCTGGGGAAATCCTAGATCAGCTGAGGACTACACCTCTATTCTCTCTTTCAGAGTTATTTATAGGCTCAAAAAGAGATTCAACTATTAAATGCTCATTATTATAAATTTCAAGAATGAGTGCAAGTGCCCCCATTAAATGATCATTATCATAGACTTTAAAAAGGTGTGCAACTATTATGCTCATTATTAAAAAAAAACAATCCAAATTTTTGTTGCCCTTCCACATTTCAGCACTACAGCACTCCAAATTCTGCGTTGCTTGCCGATCCAAATTCCCTCACTAGCCTCTTCGCATCTTTAGCTGCCTAGCCCATCGTCGGTTGAACTCTAACAAACAATGCAAAACTGTAAAAATAATTACCTTTTCAGGTGATGGATCAAACCGCCATCACTCGCACTGCACAAAAGGCACTAACCACTGAGCTAAGCGGAGCTTACTCTATACGCCACCAACAAATTTTCATCATCTGACACGAATATCCAGGCATGACACGAATATCGAAATGATATTCTAAGCAAAAAACATTTAGAACTTAATAAAAAATCATCCGGAGCTCCGATTTCAGCAAACTTATAGTCAAGCTGACTGGATCCGAGTCAAATCAAACCCAGATCAGGTTATTAAAACACACTTAAAATATTTTTGGACACATTTGGAAGGTCAAACAAATATCGAATCTGGCGAGTTCATAGTTGAATCCAGCATTTCGACAAGAAGAATCCAACGAGCCCAAGATTGCTTAATTCTGACATCGTTAAAGCAGTCGTCTAATCGTATGAAGCTCTCCGAACCGTTCGATCAAAATAGTTCATATTTCTGCATTAATAGCACCCAGAACATTATAAATAGAGCTCCACACCTTGCATGAGTGGAGTCGAAGTCTTAAGAGAGAACTTAAGGCTCTGAAAAGAAGCTGAAATCCAGCACCATCTTGAACGTAGTCGACCACCGTCGATTATTATCGACCACCACAGATTGTCGTCAACCACTGCCGACTTCCGTTGACCGTCCTTGACTACCGTTGGCCACCGTCTACCACCGCTGGCCACCGTTGGCCTCTGTCGATGACCTCTAACCGTCGTCAACTGCCTCTGATCGCTGTCGACCACCGTCGGCCTCCATCGACCACCATCGGCCTCCGTCGACCACAGTCGACCGACGTCGATAGCCACCGATCATCGTCGACCACTGTCGACCATCACCAACTAGACCATCACGGTCGGCCACCACCGACAGTCATCAACCACCGTCGATCGCCATCGAACATAGCCGACCGTCGTCGACACCCTCAGATCGTAGTCAACAACTGTACCGCACCGTCGATGACCACCAATCATCATCGATCACCAGCAACCAGACACCGTCAGGCAACGTTGTAACTTAAAAAATCTAGTAATTATTTCCCGTCTGTGGGACAAGAAGTTTTTGTAATCATCAACCTATAATGAATTTTTACAACTTGACCAGGCCCTGTGGTTTTCCCTTTATGGGTTTTTCCACGTCAAAATTATTGATGTTATTACTGGTTATTTCCTTTCACCTAATTGTGTGTTAAATTTTTGTGCAACGCTAAACCCATTACTCTACCGCCGTGAATTATGTAACATGCATCGGTAATCAACATCAATTGAAGTACGGGATGAAAACTTGAAGTTCTACTTCACAAGTTCTTCCTCGTTCATTGTTTGATGTTTTCAAAATCCAAATTGAACATGGTGTTCAACCATGTTTCAACTTGAGTGGGAGTTTTAGAAGTTATATTAGGAAATAATTTATTCCTGTTAGAAGTTATGAGGAATAAATTATTTCTTTAAATTAAGAGTTATTTTATTTTCCTGGATTAGGAGTTATTTAATTTCCTATTTTTAGGCTTTCTTATTCTATGTTATTTCTTTTATCTCCAAATAATTAATATGAATTGATTATTGGAGATATTAGGTGTTATATCTTTCCTTTTCATATTATTTATTTTTATTGTCTTTCATATTCAAAAATTCATGTAAGGGCATTTATATCCCCTTTTCATATCAATAACATCACCCCACCTTATTCCGCAATTTTTTGAATTGCAGCGGATATCTTTTGCCCGTCTTGAGGGGGAGTGTTGAAATTTGTATCTTTTTTTAGTATTTTAATTATATATAGGAAATATAGTAGAAGTCTGTGTTATTCGTAAAAGATTGTAAGAATCTATAAAAGCTCAACTAATCAATGAAGGAAATAAGATTTTGACCAAAGAATTCAATTCATCATCAATCATCAACGACGCCGTTCAAAAATTTTTGTTAAAATTTCTAATAATCAATCATTTTATTATCATTTGGATTATAATTCTAATACTTGAAGTTTGCAATAAAAAAAAAAAAAAAAACAGGTTGTTGAATTATTTAATGTTTTGAACTATATTTCTCCTCAGATTTCTGTTGTAATATTCCATACAACTTATCCAAATAATAGCATTAGGAAACTAACCGCAAAACTGTATTACATCATACTGTAGTGAGTGATGTCGAGGACAATATTTCACATGACACTTTGCATGAATGAATGGAGGAGGATTCAGAACACTAAGCGTAAAAAAAAAAAAATTATAATAATTTTTAATTGAGATTAGCATAAATAAAAAACGCTAAATGAAATTCATTCGAAGATTTACAAATAAAATGCTCTGTAAGTACAATCTATTAAAATACATCAATATACAGAGCTTGGATCTTTCTTGTGAAACCGCAAGTAAAAGAGTAGGCAACATAATTTCAAAACAACGAGCCATAAAATGGATGTTTGAGAAACCAGGTTTAGATTTCAGATTAAAATGTAAAATAATAAAAATAAAATCAACTGGCAATGAATAGAATTCACATCCATTAAGTACCTTCGTTGAAACCTTTTGACTTTTCATTTGGACGGCCTCATTCTTTTTCTTGGTCTCAACGATATTTAAAGAGACATCCCCATTTTCAGCCAACTTTACAATATTTCGACTATCATCCACGACCTTATCTTCCACAATCTCAAAAGAACCATCTTCATCAAATTTCACACCATCAAAAGCCAAAGGTTCATTAAATGGCTCTGCGTGTTCTTCACTGTTCAAAGAGGAAAATCCCATATTCAATTCAGCTGATGACATTTGCTCTTTTTGAGGTTCAAATATTCCACCTTCATCTAAGGCCGATGGAGCATTTCTATCATCCCAAGAAACTTCAAACAATTCTTCATTACCACGAAATACGAAATCTTCGGTAATACTATCATTATGAACAACAATGCTTTCAACATGTTTGGGTTCATTCCCCTTTTGATTCTCTTCAGAAATCTGATGAAGAAGTGCCTTTTTCTTGAAGTGAGCTTCAAAGTATTCTTTCTTTCTCGTAACAGAACCTGGCGTAGAGTATTTTTCGACTTCTTCGAGATATCGGTTATGTGAGAACGTCGACCTTTTTTCCCACGACAAGGATTCGAGATCGAATCTTCCAAATGATATGGAACTGCTTGGTAAACTGTCAGACTGCCAAAGATCGATCGAGCCAAGAAACAAAATTCCATGAGAGGAGAAACCAGAAGGAGCGCGTCACTAATGCAGAAAAAAAAAATGGTCTTTTGATGTCTATATGTAATAGCCTAGAATCATAAATAAAAGGGAAATTTACATACCTATTAAACAATTTTATTGCGTTTTTACATATGTCACACCTACACTTCCATATTTACACACATAGCACTCAAATCATTTTTATCACATCAAATATAGCACTCAAGCCACTTCTTACAACTGAAATACTCCTCATTTATAGATTTAAAGTACTAAGGTGCTATGTATGTAAATATGAAAGTTCTGGTGTGAGATTTGTGAACACATAAAAATTGTGTGCTATCTATGTATATGCCCCAAAATAAAAACAGCACAAAGGGACGCAGACCGTGGCATGATAAAAGAATCTGTAACTATATAGTCGTGCAGTCTTAATAAGTAATGAATTACATGGTTTGAAAATAAAATTGCAAATAGATTAAGTTCATGAAAAGGAAAAATGCTACAGGTGGGTTTCAATAATAATAAAAAAAAACGTCCAAATTACTACATTTTTATCAGAAATGTTGAGAAATTTAGGGCAAAGAAACGCAAGAATCGACACAAATCCAAAAGAACACAGAGGTTTAACGAGGTTCGGCAAAGATGCCTACGTCCTCGGGAGTAGAGTGGGGCGTTACCCCGCACCCCCAACCCACATAATAAACTCCCCCGATTCGCTCGCTCCGCTCCAACATTTGTTCCTTATTAGGTATATGAGCCATACCTAACAAGAAAGGAATCTTATTTATAAACTCCATCTAAATAGCTAACTATATGAACAGATTTTAACCGTATTTAGGGTTGATGCTCTTAGGCATGGATTTTATTCCAGAATTTTACTCATAGCTATACAACACTCGAACAGTGACCTAATAGGAATTGTACAAAATCAGAAACTAATTTACTATACAATTAATTATCATAACATAGCCCACACGGTTAGTGAGGTGGCATCCATAAGCACGTTACGAGCTATTAATAATATATGTTCATACTTCCATCACAAGAAATAGAAGAAATGGAGAACTTTTGTAAGTATGATATTAAGAACGATCAATAAGAGGTAAAACACCACGAGAAAGTGGTTGCCAATAAGTGGTCTTTGAATCCTTAAGGCCATCAAGATCTATTTTGGTTGAGCTTCAATTTTTCATTAATTAAGGAGGTTAAAATATGAGTTAAAATTGCTTTGTGAAAAAGATTAAAAAATTCATTCTAAAAGCATTTTTTTTCAAAGAAATTTTCTAAAAAAATAATTCTAGCCTTTTTTGCCCAAACGATGTGCACCGGCTTTGAGACGACTTTCTAAAGCCATAAAACATATAGAAAAGGGCATGAACACTAATGGGAAGTTTGACTAAAGCTAAGTTAATGAAAACCCTAACTTAAAAGGGCTAGCTAAACCATGATAAATAGGGAACAATTAATAATATATAATTAACCTAAAATTAATAATTATATATTTATTTAGATTAATTAAGAAATAATTAAGATTTCATCAAGATAATTCTTGCATTGCTATTAAGTTATGATAATTAATAATACAACAACAACAAATAACAACAAACCTTTATCACATTAAGTGGGGTCGACTAATCATTTTATCAATTGCGTTCTATTGAGTGACATATTTTCATTTAATTCTAATAAATATTACATTCAGTTCATACAGCGCGTCACTTCCAGGAAACGTCCTAGAATGACACAATGATTTTTATTAACTTAATAAAAATAAAAAATATAACATTTGATTGTACAAAATAAAAAAAAAATATATGTTTAATATAATGTTTTAAAAAGATAATTATGACACTTAAGCATTAGATAGCTTAATTACTCATAATTAAATAATATATGATTAATAAATATTTTATTAAGGTAATTCTATTGTATTTAAAAATATTATGCTACTTTTGATCAGTTAAGTTTTAAATAATTTTAGTTAATGATAATTCATGACTCATTGTAATTTTTATACAAATTATGTTGAGCAAATGAATTTATTTAAAAACGCTACCAAACAATTTGCTTACATTATCCTAGCTTACAACATTTTAATACATATTGCTAACCAAATAGCTTAGTTTTACTTGAAGAATTAGCCTAGCTTATGTTATCTGTATTAGCTTCAACTTAAGCCCCAATCAAATATACCCTATGTGAGATGTTGGGAAATGGGCAAAAACTATAAGAACGTGCAAGAGAAAAAGGATCTGAGCACAAAAACACTCAATAATGTTATATAGTTTCACTCAATTAATGGCAATATTTTGTTTGCAATACAGATTTCCCTATTGATTGTGGCCCTCTCCTTTTATAAGGTCCACCACTAGCCTTGTCAGATGTGTTTTCTTCATGGGTTCATGGGGTAAAAAATTAAGCTGCGCATCTTAACATGAAACAGCAGAATTAAATAAAAATTCCCTAATAAAAAACTATATATAAAAATTAAAAAAAATTACATACATGCCACACAATTCTTATGTATTTACATATCTGACACCGAAGTTCAATATTTACACTTATAACGCCTTTTGTGTCATAAAACTATGCATGAAATAGTGTATTTCACCCTTAAAAAAGGTAGTGATGGTGGTATTTTTTTATGTGAAGTTAAAGATTTGAGTGGGATACATATAAATATGAATGCTTAGATGCTAGATATCTAAATAAATAAAATTTGTGTGTTATGAATGTAAATATGCCCCTTAATATATGAATGAAGATCCCCTAATAAAAAATTAAAAGAAGAAAAAAAGAAAATTTACATACATAGAACATAATTCTTATGAATTTACAGATGTGACGCCCAAAGTTTGATATTTACACTATAGCACATTGATGTCATAAACATATGCATGAAAATGTGTTTTTCACTGTCAAAAAGTAGTGAAGATTTTATTGTGAAGCTCAAGATTTGAGTGGTATGCATGTAAATGTAAATAATTGGGTATTAAAATCAGTAAAACAATAGCACAAGCAGAATAAAACCTGATGAGCAAAGCACTCTTCAACTTCTCCTGCCATGATTCTCCAGACCGAAAAATCTATGAAACTGGACCACCTGTAAATATCAAAATAGTTAATACTCCAGAATGAAAGAAACTCTTCTTCTTCCCCAATTTTCCCCTCCAGAAAGCAGTACCGTATCACTACAAATTACAACAATGTTCTCTTTTTAAATAATCAGATGCCAGTTTGTTGGTCAACAAATCATACTCTATCAAACCTCTAGCTATCAATTTTGTGAAGACGGTTTCTAATCACGATGAATGAGAATGAAATCGAAGCTCGAGCCGACATTGAACTCAGTGTATACAGTAAGTCAAATTACAGAATAATGACTTCCCGCAAAACAAGAAAAGAAATCCATACCCGCAGAGTTTCCTTCTTCACGAAGGGGTTCGAAACCCTAACTCAAGAAGGAACCACAAATTCACCATTTCAGGGAAATCTTCTCCCACTCCGAACCAAATAACGCGAAACAGAGCTCGATCGGAAGTGCTCCACTTGATCTTTACAGCAAACTGCTTCGAAGAGCTTAATTTCACTGAAATCGTAGTAGCTACAACCAATGAAGAAGGGAGTACCCGTCTTCCCACGAGCAGAGCTTCCGAAACCCGTGCTTTCTCTCTCTATACAGTGTCCGTCTTCATTGTCTTCATCTAGTCCTCAGTCGGATCACTTCTTTTTTTTTATTTTTAATTTTGGCGTCATTATAATATTGGCAAATTTACATAGTTTGCACACATTTCTTATTTATTTACATTTCTAACATATGAACTTACATTTTTACACATATAGCACTTTGGTGCTTTAAAATTATGCATTGATGTGAGTGCTTCCATTTTTAAAAAAGAAGTAATTAAGAATTTGAGTGTTATATATATAAATATGAAAATTTCTATGTGAGATGTAAATACATAAGAATTATGTGTTATGTATGTAAATGCTCCTATAATGTTATAATTACGCTTGGGACTATTAATTAAGAGTCCGTTTGGGGCAGCTTATTTGGTGCAGTGGCGTTTTGGAAACACACCTGACCTTTTTGGATAAACTGCGTTTTGATAGCTTATGCATTTTCAAAATGCAAAAAAATAGCTTTTTCACACCACACTTATCTAGGTGCGGTGGCAGTTTTCTGACAGCGGTACGACTTTTTAAAAAAAATAAAATTTTTTAATAGCCACTGCACCTAGCTTATCAGCAAATTATTTTTAATCAACTTATCAGCAGATTATTCAATAAGCTGCAGCTGCCTCAAATAGATCCTAAGTAATAGAAGGACTTATGTGCATAATACTTAATTCTTATAAATTTACAAATTTAAACCTAAATTTCAATTATTTACATATATGTCAATTTACTTGTGCATGAAAATATGCATTTCACTTTTTAAAAATTATGATAATTATATTTTTTAACTTTTCTAATTTTATAAATTATATTTCTCCCAAATAAATTTTTAAGGTATTATTATACTATATAATTCTTCAATGCTACTTATTTACCTTAACTATTTAGTCTTAATTTTGAAGTTATGCACCATTCATTTTGAATTTTTTTATATTATTAATCTAAATTATAAGAATTTATTATATCTCAAATTTATGTTATCTAAAAATATTAATCATTAACTAATGACATCCTAATCATGAAATATCATACCACACATTCATATTTTAGTGATTATTTTATATTCCACAATCATTAAGAGAATTAAAGCCTTGAAATTTTATGTGAGGAAGGTTGGCCACAAAATTCGCTTCTTATAAGGTGGGTTGACTCGAACAAGAAAATATTACATTCATCTGGACGTCGGGCAACTGTATGGATTGAACCACACAGTGGGCCGCACGTCTGATTTATAACACGTAATATTTTATCCACTCATAAACACGTGCTATCAGAGGCTAGCCAACAATTTGGTGATGAAAATTTAAGGGAAAGCTATGATTAATGATTGGTGTAGAATGTGTACTTGTTGTATTAGCGGTTGCTCGTCCGGATGTAGATACATGTAGAATCCTTATTGTCAATGTTCAATCATTGTGTTTTGACCGTAACCATGGAGACATCATATTATATTCAATATCGTCTGATCTTCATTGTCAGGCTATCATCATCTGATTATTATTATTCATTAATTATTGTTTAACAACATAATTTGATCATCTTGGATTAATCATCATCTTTTGGCCACCATCATTAGACTGTTACTACTTGACAACAGCAAGCCTCATCATCATTGTCATTCCAACATCAAAAAATCTGGCTACATGGAATGATGGACAATTAAATCATTGAAAGTCAAGTGTTCTAAAAAACAGTATTATTAGAGATCTAAATAAGATTCTCAAATATATGTTGATGATATTTGATGCAACGCGAACAAATTTTTTTGATCTGACATGAATCTCGAGGCATGACATGAATTTTAAGGCAATATTTTGAGTAAGAAACAGTCAAACTTTAATTAAGAGTCATCCAAAGCTCCAGTTTCAGCAAGCTTATAGTCAAACTGACAGGCTAAATGAGACGAATCCAGTGATATCATAATCAGTTCAATCCAAGTCAAATCAGGCCTAGATCAAGTCATTCTTAGAAGTTTTATGGACATATTTAGAAGTTCAAACAAATGCCGACTACGCATGCATATAGTCTAATCGAGCGTTTCGACAAGACAAATCCATCGAGCTCAAGATTGCTCAACTTTGACGTCGTTAGAGACACTCAATTGTCCATCAAATGTCGTCTGATCGAATGAAACTCTCCAAACTGTGCGTTCAAAGTGGTTCATATTTCTACATTCATTACACACATAGCACTATCAATAGAGCCACACTCTTCTGATGAGAAGGAGAAGAGCTTGATGTTTCAGAAAGAACTTAAAGCTTTGAGAATGAGCTGAAGTCCAACACCATTTATGTCATCGTCGATCGCCGCTGATCGCCATTGACCACCGCTAACTGACATCAATTTTCAATAAACATCGTTGATCACTGTCGAACGTCATTGAACAACATCCGAAAGCCCCGGCGATCGTCATCAGCTGCCATCAATTTCTTACAATAAGTTCATTCGCACGTCGTCATTATAATTCGGAAAACTTTGTAACTATTTTTCGTTTGTGAAACTATGGGTCTCTGTAATAAACGTATAGTAGATTTTTACAACTGGGTCGTGTTCCGTGTTTTTCTCCCTCTGTGGGTTTTTCACATAAAAAATTCAGGTGTCACTACTCGTTATTTTCTTTTATCTAAGTGCATGCTAAATTCTCGTGCAACGGTAAGACTATAATCCATTGCTCCACCGTCATGAGTTCTTTAGCGTGCATCAATATTAATATTAATGCAAACCATTGACTTTGACTAAAAGCTCATATTTACGTCAAAATTATAAGATTAGTGTCTCTTAAACATATATAGAGTTAATTTGGCCTTATCCTATATTTAATTTGAAACCATCTTATATATTATATACCATTTGGCATAACCAAAACAAATGAAATTACATAAAGTTTGCACATTTTGCAAATAAGGACAAAAATAGTATGGATTTGCACATACCTTTGTCTCATGTCATTTATATAATATTAGATAAACCAAATAGGTTTAACAATTTATATATAATACAATTACATTTATATTTTAAATAAATTTATTTTATTTTTTTTAAGTCAACAAGATTCCAAAACCATGTCTCCATATGTGGCGCCAATATCTCATTTGTTTGGGGCCTATTGTTAAATTATAATCTTAATCCTAAGCATGAAAACAAATATTGCATTTAAAAAATTATTAAAAATAAATTGATGCCCTTTAAAGCCATTTGTTCATACTATATAACATCTTTCCTAAATGGTCAAAGCTTTCAATTAGGTGACGAAATTATTAAATTAAAATAGATTTGCAATTAATATTTTAAGACGGTTCATAATTAATATATTATTTATGAATAAAAATTTGATTTAAGTGGATTTTGGCTATAATTTGTGTAGTATTTACTTAATTTCCATTAAATGAAATAAGCAAAATAAATGCTGCTTTACTATTTTATTTATTTTTTGAATTTATGATTATAGGGAATAACACGATTGTTGAGAAGTTTCCTAACTGTTATGCTGGCTCATATACCAGATAATAGACAAATACTGGAGTAAAGTGAAGCAAGCCAGCGGAGCGGAAACATCTGTCTAAATTCCAATTGGGGGAGTTTCGTTATGTGGGTTGGAGGTACAAGGCAGTGCCCCCGCGGTACAGTGCGGGGTAATTTGGTAATTTCATATTGTACACTAGTGTTTATATATATATATATATATATATATATATATATATATATATATATTGTATTTGTAACAATAAAGAGATATACTATTTTTCAAGAGATCAAAAAAGCCGCCGCCACTCATTATTACTGATGACGTAGCATATTGTCGAACCTCATTAAATGCTGGTGTTCTTTCTTGATTGTTTGGTTGTTTCTTGCGTTTCTTTGTCCTATTTTTTCAACACTAACATAAGTCATTTGGTAGCTTAGAATTTATTGAATTTTATAAATATAGGGGTTGTCTGTGTCTAGCCTTATTGAACTATGGCTCAAGAGTTGAAGAGTGTGCTAAGGTAGACTCTGTCAAATTCCCCTGCCTAGCTTTGCTACTCAGCTGACAAGTTTATAGATACAAGTAACCGAGTACCGACTGCCAAGCACGAGTCGAATACCAAACGACAGGCGTGAGTTATGAATTCGCCCACTACGATCTGCTCAACACATTCACCCAATGAGCTAGATCCATCACAATGCCAAAGAGATGGGCTCTGTGAAGAAGGGCAAAGAGCTTCTATAATGAATTGCTCTTCGACGGGTTATCACTAAAGGTCCGTTTGAGGCACCTTATTTGGTGTGATAGCGTTTTGAAAACGCATTTGACTTGTTTGGGTAAACTGCGTTTTGACAGCTTATACGTTTTCAAAACGCTAAAAACAGCGTTTTCACACTGCACCTACCAAGGTGCAGTAGGAGCTTTCTAGCTGTGGTTAGACTTTCGAAAAAAATAAAAAATTGTAATAGCTACCTCACCGAGCTTATCAACATATTATTCAATAAGTTGCAGCTGACGCAAACAGAATCTAAAGCTGCATGTGTCAATAAAGGTATGACCCAATGAGCTTTTTAGTGAATAAGTGTAGATATGGAGCTCCTTTCTAAATCTCTTTTCTTGGGATCCAAAAATTTGAAAATTGGTGTAAAGTAATAAAGGATATATACATTTGTTTTGCACAATGAGTTTCATTTGAGTTGTAAAATTTTGAAAATATTTGACATTCATAATGTAATTCATCTTCAATAAAATTGCAGACTAATAACTCCAACCAAAATATCTATAAGGAAAAAACCCAATAAACATTCCAATTCCAGAAAACAGTACAGAATTCAAGTAAGAAAGAAAAGAAAGGAAGGGCCTTTGAAGTGAAACATTTAAACCAGTCACCTGATACCAGAGTGGCCTGGACTGGCATCTATCAAACAGAGAACTCCTATGTAAAACTGCATCTAACATAAAAAATACAGTAACTTTCTTCTTCCCCAAATCTCATTCCTCCTTAAAAATTTTCACAAGTCAAAGCCAATGAAGAGGAAGAAGAAGGGGGCATTCAAAGATCATTTTAGGGGAACCTCAGAATTGCAGGTTTTGAGAGGAATTTCAGATGAAGTGCAGATCAAAGCTCTCTGCTGCAGATGCCTCAAGCTCTGCTCCATGCTCACCTGCACCATTTCTGCGAGCATCTTCTTCGCCTTCCCCGCGCAATCTTCGCCTTCCATTCCCGACACGATAGAGCACATAATGTTCTCCAATGCGTCGGCTTCCAGTTCCGATCTTTGATACGGAGAGTTTCTTAACAGATGCAGGAGTTCTTTGGCTTTGATTCGAGACCTCGGTGTTCCATGAACTGTGAGCTCGAGAAGACCAGGAATCACCCCTTCTTTCAGAATGATCTCTCTGTATCTATTTCTATCGCTCTCACACATGGTCAGAAGGGCCCCGACCGCGTGCTCTCGGCCGTGGAGAGAGCCTTCTTCGAGCACTTCGACGAGGGAGAGGACGCCGCCTTGCTCAGCTGTTAGGGCGGCCCTTCCTTCGTCGTAAGCGAGGAGGGATTCGAGGATCGCGCAGCACTTGTCTGCGGTTCTGGAGGATTTGTTGCAGGTCTTGAGGACGGCGATCAATGGGGGGATTGTGTGTGATTTGAGGATGGTTTCGAGATTGGAGGAGATTGTGGAGAGATTGTAGAGAGCCATGATTGCGTCGATCTTGGCTTGCGGGTTCCCGTTCATCAGGGTTTCGATAAGGAGAGGGATGGCGCCGGAGGAGCTGATGATGGGCTTGTTGTGAGAGGTGGCGGAGAGGGTGAGGAGTACGGCGGTGGCGTATTCCTGCAAATTTGAATTTGTTGATTGGAGGAAGGCGATGAGGGGGTCGAGTGCACCGGCATCAACGATCTTGATCTTGTTCCTGCAACGAGAAACAGTGTGAGTTCTGCTTCAAATCATCAATAACTGGTAAAATAGAGAAAGCTGAACATACAGAAAAACATTAATGATTTGGAAGATTTACATAAATACCAATTTATTCTTTTGTATTTAATATCTGACGTAAAAATTTCATTTTTACAAACATTACACCTTAGCTACGCATGAAAAGTGCTGCATTTCATTTTATAAAAGTTAGAATGGTGGTAATTTTGATGTGATTTGAAATATATGGCTGGTATAGATGTAAAAAAACAAACTTTGGATAAAATTAGGGGCATTTACATACAAACTGACTAAAGTATGTAAATGCCCCTAATTTTAAAATAACAATTTTAGTCTCTCAACTGTATCATATAATAATGCTAACACCTATGGTGAGAAAAGAAGATAGGAAATTAAAAAATTACAGTAAAATCTCAAAACACCAGTGATGAAAAAATTCGCAAATATGGCCTGATACTTGATTGAGTCAATTTAAGCTGTTTCTTCACAGGACGTTAATTAAGCTCTATAAGTCAACAAAGGAGGCTAATTCCATGACAAAAGTTCTTGACAAGAGCTTTAAAGAAAGCTACTTGAAAGCATGGAATTTTGGTAAATGTAAATTGGCCTTAAGGAAAAATAGAATTGTACTCCTAAATGCATGCAATCAAAACAAGCAATGCAAGTTAACTTGCCGTAAAGTCATGTAAAAACTTTATGATTCCAATCACTAATATCAAGGCATCAAGAGATTTACTAGTAAGGCTGTAAAAAACTCCCCTTTGATTCATTTGTTAAGCAAATGAATGAGACAAATACAAATAATTTTTTTATCCTGATTTACAAAAGAGCCAAACACCAATAAACTTCTGTTTGATCGTGTTAGACTCTTTTTTTATTCAAATTAATTAAATAATTCAATAAATAACAATACTATGATATTATTATAGTAAATTTGTGTGTTTCATTTTAAAAAAAATATATATTAATTTTTCTTAATCCTCAAATCAATCGAGCTAATTTTGAGCCAATCACATGTGAAAACGAATAAAAGAATTTGAATTGAGCCGAACATGAACATGCTATTCGAGACCCATTTCAAAAAAATCGAAAACGAACAAGCATTGAGCTCGCTCAAGCTCTGCTCTTTTACACCTCTATTTATGAGTGGACGAATCTAAAAATAAAAAAACCTCTTTTACTTGCATTCAATCTAAAAAATATAACAGATCCAAATCCTAACAAAATGGCAAGTTTTTAATCCTTAATCACATCTATTCCACCTACAAATATAGCAAAAATTGAGAGAGAAAAACACAAATAAAGTTTATGTCTAAAGTTCACAACAGAAAAGGAACTGATACCAGGCATCAATATATAAATTAATATTCAGAAGGTCTTTTTAGGTAATGACGATAGAGGAGGAATATTTTACCATAAAGGGATAGTACAATTATTGGTGAACTTTAGCTACTTGTTACATCACATTTAGAGGTTAAAATAATAAATTAACATAAATTAGTTCCCCATTGTCAGTCTGTAAATGTGAAAGCAAAAGTTGCTCAGAATTTAAGCATGAAGGCCCCCACTCATCATCATCATTTTTCAAGTTTTTACAAATCAATACCAGGGCATTTACATAGAATTTACAAATCTAACCCCCCAAACATTCATATTTACATGTATGTCACTCAAATCTTTAACATCACATTAAGGCTCCGTTTGGCACAGCTTATCCTGGCGGTGGGCGTTTTTTGAACGCCGCGGTGATGTTTGGTTAGAGCGTTCGGACCAGCGGCAGGGATAAGCAGGGATAAGCGCGTATGAATTTACTTGATAACTCTATGGATTTTTGCCGCTTCCTAAAAATAATATAATCACTATATTTTAATCGTGAAATACTCATCTTTATGCATAAGTTTATGACTCCAACATATTATAAATGTAACTATAACTTTTTCGGTGTTAGATATGTAAATACATAAGAACTGTGTGGTATGTATATAAAATTCTCTTTGATTAATCCCATCATTATCAAGCAATCCACTTTTAGGGACTGTTTGTCTGCCTATAAATTTTACATTAAATAAGATTTACCAAATCTAGAAAATCCGAATTTATCAAATCTAAATGCTGTAAATCCAAAATAATATTTATTTCATTTTAAGATTAAATCCATAAAATTTATTTATTGTGTTTGACATGAATCCAAATTACTTATCAGATTTAATGAATCCCGAACTACTGGAAGGGAATGATAATTAGATTTAGTGAAGTGCAGATTTAATTTCTCAATTTTTATTCTTATTGGATTTACGATCGTGCGTAAATTAAGCTCAAATTTGGCTACCAAACACCCTCTTAATGTAACTAATACAAAATCATAAAGCTTGCATGTAAAGCAACTTGATTCTTATAATAAGCAACAAAGCATGATTACCATTTGCTTGATTAATATCCATGTGGAGACATGATACTGTGCAAGGGAGAAAAAAATGCTCAACATGAATGAATTTCAATGTACAAATGTGGCAAAAGTAGCAGTTTTTACCTAAACTGTTTCATTATTATTACGCACTAGGATTTCTTTGCAAACATCACCTCAGCTTCTTTTCAATAACTTGGAAGTAGATCCCTAGGTAAAACTATGAAAAATTTCTGGTTAAAAATTTAAATTGATTGGGTTGAATTTTTTAGTTATTGATTTCAACTTTTCCCCCTGCACAATAAACTTACACCAAGATCAAGACAAATCCACGGAAAACCAGTAGAGATCAATCCAGAATGGCGAAAATCCAAACCAAATCAGCTCTCGTTTTTTGAGAGCTAGAATGAGAAAAGCAGGGATTGCAGCCAAACCGCAGTCTAGTTTCTCATGTTCGGCTTACTTGGTATTCAAATTAAGAGATTGAATCCGATTCAAGAAAACTCAAATCATATGCATCAATTACTGAAATCAAATCTATAACCTAACCCTGCTTCCAAAATCCTCAAGCCATCAACCCAGAGAACACATAAAGATCAGTTCTACACAATCACAACAACAAAGATTTCAACGCATTTTCCAAACAAACTATACCTAAATCAGCAAGAATCTAAATCAAAGGAGTAGAAACAGAATCGCGGAACCCAAATTACCCCTCATCTTTCACGGCGAGATTGAGAAGAGCCAGGATGGCGACCTCTACACAGTCCAAATTCTCATCCCGCAGCATCGCCACCAAGGGTTCGATCGCGCCGGCGAGGTGGCGACGGTGCCTCGCCGACGTCTTCGTCAGCTGACGAATCTCCCTCGCCGCCTCCATCCTCGTTTCTCGATCCTCCCCCCACACTCTGTTCACAATGGCCTGCAGTGCCTCCCCCGCCGCCACCCTCATGCCTGAAACCTCGCCGGCGGCGAGCCTTCCGGAATCCATTGTCTTCTTCGGCTTCGGCCGATTTCGATCAACATTGAACTCCAAGGGGGTCTTATATGACCCCTGCCGTCAGACTTAACGGCGCGTGTAACTGTTACTTGGCGCTATCTGTTGGGTAGCTTGAATTTGAAATTATTTTTATTTTCTCTTTGTGGGGCCCATAGCTACTTGCACTGAAATATATGTTGGGCAGTTAAAAAATCTTTTCATTGGTGAAGAAAATCCCCATGTTCTTTCCATGACAAATACATAAAACTTTCAATTATTTTAAATTCCTTAGAAAAATAATTATTTTTATTTTTTTATAAAAATAATTATTTTTATAATTATTTTTGTAACTAAATAGGTTTGACTCGAGGACATTTATGTTAGGTTGACTCTATATCCGACTCGGTACATCAAAAATATACCAACGATGATCTCGATGATATCTAACGGTTCATAATGCAGAAAGTATGATAATGGATGACTCCACAACTGAAGATTAAGAGACCCACTCATTCGATCAAATGAAACTGTCGGAGCTAAAACCAAAGGCTAATGGTGTCAAGCGAATAACAAAAGGATGACCAATTGTGTTAGGAATTATAATAGTAAATAATTTATTCCTGCAATAAATTATTTCCTCATATCAAGAAAATATTTTATATTTAATTCTTTAGATTAAGAATTACTTATTTTCCCGTTTTGTATTATTTTATATATCTCCTAATAATTAATATGAATTGATTATTGGAGATATTAAGAGATATATTTTTCCTTTTATATCATTTTCTTTTTATTATTTTTTCTATTATTGGATTTGTAAGGGTTATTTATACCCTCGATGAGATCTAACGATTCATAATGCAAAAAGTATGACAATGGATGACTCCACAACTGAAGATTAAGAGACCCACATATTCGATCAAATGAAACCGTCTGAACTGAAGCCAAAGGCTAATGGTGCCAAGCGAAGAACAAAAGGATGATCAATTGATCCAAATTCGAACTAATCAGACTAAAACAAGACATCTAAAATCTTACACTATATTGATGTATTCTTTGTAAAAATGTACAATTCGAACATGTAATCTCACCGCAGGGAAAAAAGATATTACATGTGAATAATCTTTAAAATTCATTGGAATTTCACACTCCTAATCCACACCTACTAATGATGACAATTAATATTTTCTCTATTATGGAAGTGTTAGCTATGACTGATATACCAATGTTGGAGCGGAACAGAGCTAGCCAGCAGAGCAGAGCGAACGAGTGTAGCGTAGCTCGCGACCGAAGTAAAGCAGAAGCATCTGTTCAACCGGGAAGAGTTTCGTTATGTGGGTTATGGGTGCGGGATCAACGCCTAATTTTGTAATTATATATTGTATGTTACATAATATATATATGTGTGTGTGTGTGTATTGTTTGTAACACTAAGATCTTATACTTCTTTTTCTAAATCGGAAGAGAAGCAACCTCTATTCCCGATGACGTATGTATCTTTGTCGAACCTCATTAAATCTCTATATTTTCTTCTGAATTTGTGCCGATTATTGTGTTTTCTAAAATTCTCAATGAGAAGATTAAGTGCTAATATAAAATTAATAAATATAGTTATATCCATAAAAAATAAAAAAAAAACATAAAAATATTCTAACGATCAACTGACGGCGAGAAGATGGTCGGAAGCGCGAGACAAACGGAGGTAAAATAAGGTTTACGTGCTGATGTGCCCTTAGGATTCCACGTGTCTCATGAAATCTGTATTAAAGGAAAATTATTTTTAAAGACATTATAAATAAATTTTCCGAATCCAATATTTTAGAATAATTAATAAATAATTTTAATAAGACTACGTGACACGGAAGGAAGATAATATTTATAAGATTTTCTAGATATTTTTCCGAGCCACATTAGTCTTCTGCGCTTTTGGCAAACCGCACGATTAAGGAAGAATTTTACAATTTTAATTATTAAAAAATAAATTGGACATTTACATAGATACCGCAAAATTTCGATGTATTGACATTTATAACACCTAATTTTTTTTTTATATTTATACCGCACAAATATTTCATATCATATAAAAAAATATTATTATTGCTGAGTGGTAGAAAAATTATTGTAGTAGAGTAATGGATTGTGTCACAATGTTGCACGAGAATTCAGCACACACATCGGTGAAAGAAAACAATCGGTAATGACATTAAAAGTTTTTACGTAGAAAACTACTTATTAAGAGAAAAAATCATTGGGTCTGACACAATTGTAAAAGTCTACTATAGATTGATGACTACATAGATCTTTTCTCTTACAAACGAGAAAAGAGTTACTCGATTTTCCAAGTTACAATGTCAACTGACAACGTCTGGTTGGTAGTAATCGACAATAATTAGCAATGGTCGATAATAGTTGGTGGTGGTTAATGATGACAATAGTGCTCGATGGGGGCTGGTGGTTGTCTACGATGGTCGGTAGTGGCCGACGGTGATCGGCTGGTGTTGATGACAGTTTGCAGGAGTCAACGACAGTCGTTTGCTGTTTGACGGAGGTCATTGGTGGTCGATTTGGGGGTGGGGACTGTTTTAATTATAGTGTTATGGGTTCAATTAATGTTGAATTATGTAGCATTTTGTATCTGAGAGCCTGGAGAGCTTCCTTTGGTTTAGCAACGTTCGATGGATATTGGAGCGCCTCAACGATGTCAAAATCGAACAATCTTGAGCTTGTCGGAATCGTTGTGTCAAAATGCTCAATTCGACTATAAATTTGCTAGATTTGACATCAGTTTGACATTCCGAATGTGATTTAATGACTTGATATATGTCTGATTTGTCTCAGATTGGACTAATTTGTGTATCATTTGGTCCTTCTCATCAAACCAGTCAATTTGACTATAAGTTTGTTGAAATCGGAGCTGTGGATGACTCTTCATCGAAGTTTAAATGTTTCTCAAAAGATTGTCTTGAGATTTGGCTCATGCCTCGAGATTCATGCTAAATGATGAAAATTTATTGGTGGCATATCAATTATTATATTTATAAAAAAATGAAATACACCCTTTAATGTATATGTAAGGTTCTATATATAGACAAACGTAAAAATTAAAGTTTGTGTAAGAAACGTAAATAAATAAGAATTAAGGGGTAAAGGAATGCATTATTTTAAGTGTTGTTATTTAATTATTCAATATTATTTATAAAAAGAGGATAGAAATAAGATTAACTAGAAATAAATATTAATAAAATGACAAATACCACATATATCAGTGAATTAAAGTCATTTATGTAAATACGAAAATTTAGGTGTTAAATATGTAAAAATTGTTTTGGTATGTATTTAAATGCCCCCAAATTTACGTTAAAACCTTATCTCGATTCTTAACAATTATTTTACCATTAATGATATTTCAAAATAATATAAATTTAATTATAGAGCCACGTGGAAACTATTTAATAATGTCAATATGCATTTAATATACATCTGCACGTATCTCAAGAAACCCCAATGAACGAAAAAGTACAAAGATGTGAAGCTAAGGAGGGCCCACAAACAAAAGACTAATGGCTCATAGACGAAAACCAAAAGGTTCATCAGCAAAAGACTAAGGCCATATTTGAGGTCAATTTACGCTCTCTATTTTTCCTCGTGTGCCGGCCGCACCCGCGGTTTGCCGGCCCCAGCCAATCTCCGCCGCTCTGGGACCGACACCACCGGCAGCTTGTTGCTCCCTGACCACAAATAATGTTGAATGTTGGGCGAAATAAGGAAGTTGTTGTATATGTCATGGACGTTAAAGTTTAATACTTTAATGCATGTGGATCTAACTGTTTTATAAAAAAAATAATTTTTTTAAAATAAAAATACACAACCAAAATTTTTTTATATTTTTTTATTTTTAAAAAATATAAATCATAACCGTATCGAACTCATTTTCTAATGATATAATAATAAAACAAACGAGACTAAAAACCAAAAAACAAAAACGAAAAACATCATTCATCACGAACATGACTTAAGGGTCTATAAGTAAAAGAGCTAAGAATTCATTAGCGTAATACCAATGGCCCATCTAATCTGCCTAAACTAAGGTTGGAGGCAGACTAGCCAAAGACCGTCCAAACTAAAGTCTAAACACCTATCCAGTCAAGCATATGCATCGACTAACCTCTCTTCAAAACTCGATTCAATACAAGAATGATGTATCGTTGGTTGTCCCACGAACACCCTTGAGATTTCTCACGAGAGGTAGAGAACTAGCCATCACAAACCCCACAGAGATTCACTCAACACCCTCAAAAGAATCACCTCATCGATGAACAAGTTATTTGTCGGATTACACTGATCCGCATTCAGCTTGATATCATAACATTGCTCTGTCAACAGTAATTTATTATCCAGAAAGCAGTAGCCGATAACCCACACAAGCATAGTTGACCGACAAATTTAAGTCGATCGAGTAAAGTTCTACTAACAATGTTTTGGCAAAGGGGAACGAATAGGTCTTGTCGAAACAAGACCATCTAAATTTAGCTGACCGAGTCATCCTAACAATGACCTATCCGTGTAAAATACCAAAAATATATTATACCTCATTTTCTATATAAAAAAAAGTTAATTAATAATTCAAATTATTGATTACAATGCACTTCACTGTGCTTCTCTCTCTCTCTTAGCCTAAGCTCCATTCCTTATACTTTCAGATTTTGTTATAGGCTTTAGCTTCGCCGTCAAGTAACGGCCGTTAAGGGCATCCGATGCTTCTCTTTCCTTTACGGTTTTCCCATCACATGCAAAAATAAATAATTAAAAAAATAAATAAATAAATAAATAAAGGAAATAAGCAAAAGACGTGCACTTCACCGCAGAGAAAATATTATGCGGAAAGTCATCAACCACCCCCGGATGGGATTGAAGAAGATTTTACTTCCGCATAAAACTTATATGCAGAATTCGGCATAGAGAGTTTAATCGCCTTAAAAAGTGCGGGAAAAGAGATTACGTCTCCGGGCCGTAACATCATAGCATCTTTACGTGCACGTATTTTGAAACGTGGACGCTTTTACACCCGACACGTGGATAAATAGTGTTTGATATTTTGTGACAACATGGCAGAATTTCATTGGATAAGTATTTGTGAATTATTTGATTTAGTGGAAATTAAAGAGTGGAGGAAATCAAAAGGAAATAAAAATTGGACCACAAATTTGTAACCGTACAAGAAAAAAAAAATCAATATTTAATGTATGATCCTGCTGTAGTGGACATGCAGCGCATTTTCATCATTAGAGTCCTGATACAGTTTTACAGTCGACTACCGATATAATATTTTTTAAGCATTTACATGCAGACCACAATAATCTTACATCATCTTTCATCAATTTTTCAAATTCTCACACGAATATAAAAAATTCATCAGAAAATGCCAACCCATAATTTTCATTTGTATCAAATTCTCAGTAGTTTATCGTGACTCACATAAAAACATCGGTTTAGCAGTTCAAAAAAAAAATCTCCTTAAGGATAAGTTTGTAAATATCTGTGTTTCGTGTGATCTATATGTAATTATCTCTTAAAAATATCATATTATTTCATCAACTTCATAGTATTTTTCATGACAATAAAATTAGCATGAGAAAGTATTGCTCTTTTTTAATTGGCATATTATAAACTTAGCTAAGTGTTATATTATATGGCAAGGAGATGATGGCCACACTATCATTTTATAATATTTGAATTAGAGATAATATTGAAAATGTTTAGATGAATGCACAAACATTTTCTTAAATATTATTCTATGATAAGAAAAAAAAAAATAGAGCTGTTTGGAGCGGCGAAGTGGTGGTGCAGCACTGTAGTATAAATTTATTTGTTTGGGTAAACTGTGTTTTGACAGTACTTTGAAATCTGTGTTTTTCTCATTGCTCGATTAGATGCTGATATAACTTTCTACTAGCAATCAGTTTTTTTTTAATAAAGCTTCATAACTAGCCCAAGTATACTCATACTAAAAGTTTCCGTAACTTGTATGAACACTCCACTCATACACACAAAAAAAGTAAAATATGTGTAGATACAAATGATATAAAATTTAGCTTTTTAATAAAAGAGGTGGGGAAAAGTATGGGTTCATATTTTAATTTTTGATAATTACATATAGACCGTCCCAAAATTGATATTTACAAATTAACCTTCCAAATAATTTTTTTGAATTGCAGAACTAATATATTTATGTGTGTCATGATGTAATTACTGAGAAATTGATAAAAATGAAAAATATAGGTCGGGGTTTTACCATGAATTTTAATATTTTAGTATGAATTTTAAAAATGGACGAAGAAGGGCGGTTAATTTGTAAATAAAAAGTTTTGGATGGTTAATTTTGATTTCAGTTAATTAAGCCCAGCTAATTCATACATCTAATAACATATAAATTATTATTTTTTAAATATTTGCAAATTTTAGCACATTTTTTTATTATATATGTTGAAATATAAGATGGTCAAATTACAACAAAGAATGTATGTCTCAAAATTAGAGACATATCTCAATATTTAAAATAGCTCAATTTAGGTTTAACATTAATGATCCAAATTTTACTCTAATTAAGATTAGATTTATCTAGTCAGCCTATAGTTAAATCAAAATTAATGATAGATCATAATATCTTAAGATCAGTTTGGCTTAGAGGATAATTTTTAATTAGTTACAAATTTTTATATTTTAGTGTAGTTAACAATAAAATTGATCCAAATTAAGGGTCTGTTTGGGGCTTTGCAGTGCAATGCACATAACGATTTTGTATGTTTGGGTAAGCTACGTTTGTCGATTTTTACGAAAAGCTACATCTAAATTACGTTTCTACACTGTCTCTGGTAGTGTGCCATAATCTGACTTAAAATATATATATATATATATATATAATAGTCACCGTAACTTTTTGAACATTATATTGTTCTTCGGCAGCTTCATAACTATTTTTTAATAAACAGACCCTAAATCATTAGAAAAATAAGTCAACAAATATCAATGGGAAGAACTAATAAAAAAATGTCCGATATATAGCTATTAAGAAAGGGGAACTAAATGAATACAGACAATGAAGTTGTTATTCATGTCATTAAGAATCTTGTCTCTTAGTTTCATGGATTTGAATATATTGAGCTTATAAGATGCCCTTTATGGTTGGATTCAAGCTTTTATCACTACATGCTTAAATGGATATGTCCTTAATATATTCTTCATTGGTCAAACAAATTGATATTCATACTACCCCTCAATTCCTATTTATTTACATTCTAACACCAATATATTATTTTTATCACTACATTTCACCTTACCTATACATGAAAATGTGTATTTCACTTTTTAAAAGTTAAAATTGCGATATGTCTTTACATGAAATACCTATGCACAGAGCAAATCGTCTAATTGATCGAGTTAAGCAGGGGCATGCTGAGCAAGCCAACGTATGACTGCCCAACATAGGAGTGGGAGAAGCGATGCTATGATCTTAAAGGATTCAACAAAGATAATGAAGTTTTGACAGTTACAGCGGCCGATAGGCTGTAAGAATTGAATCTCAAGAGCATTATTGATATTTCGTAGTGTATATCATTTACTATAAATATGAGAATGATAATGTATAAATGTGACTTTTCCCCGAAAAGAGACACAAACGGAGTACTTTCAGACCTTCTCTTTAGGTGTTTTTCAAGAACAGTTCTAGGTTCAACCCAAAGATACATGATTTTGTAGATTTCAGCAATTCTCATCCTCATTAAGCCAACCATACAATATTATAAGAAAAACTTATAAAAGGCAACCACCAATATATTCATAGCACAATTGAATTCCTATGCTAATTCCCCTCTTAGGATACGTTAACTAATCTAAAATATGCATTATTGTTCACTTCAGACGTTTTCAGTTGAGTTTGGGGTGGCAGTGCGGCACCGTACCACGGTCTATCCTATTTGGTAATATTATGTTTTGCATGCGTTCTCAAAAAACTATAGCGAAAAACTGCATTTTCCCACTAGACTTGACTACATGAGGTGGCTGCTAGACAGTTGTATTTTAACTTATTCAAAACAGAAATTTTGTAACAGCCACCTTAGTTTTTTGAACAACAACTTTTTCTTCAACGACTGCCCAAATAGCCCCTTAGTGCGCTTTTTTTGGCCAGTACAAATAATTGTATTTTATTAATTGCAGTAAATACAACTGTTTAATCCTAACTTGTTTGTGGGCCTACACCTGGACATGAGCACTCATAAAAGAAAAGAGAAGAAAAAGATAAAGAGAAAGAGGGAGATTGAAATAGTCGTAAAGAGAAGCTCTAAGAGTTTTATTGCTTATAAAAAATGAGTACTGATGGCGTACAACTAAGGGTGTGTTTGGGGCGACGGTGTGATGCCGCATCACAGTTCTTTAGCAGCTTAACAACTGCTCATTCTTCAGCAGCTTCACAATAGTTTCTTCAAACAACTCTAGCTACCTCAAACAGCCCCTAAGTTCAATATCCCTGATTCAGTGAGTCAAGTCTCAATTTTGACCCTTATCTATATATTTTGGGTTGTATATACTAATTGCACTATATGATTATAAACCATAGTAAGAAGACAAAATCAATATGTAAATAGGATTGTAGCATGAATTGTGACTTCATATGATAAGCCACCAAACAAGGGATTACCCAATTTAGTTTCTCTCTCTCCCTCTCTCTCTCTCTCTCTCTCTCTCTCTCTCTCTCTCTCTCTCTCTCTCTCTCTCTCTCTCTCTCTCTCTCTCCCTCTCTCCCTCTCTCCCTCTCTCCCTCTCTCTCTCTCTATATGTATATATATATATATATATATATATATAAGTTGGACGTGTAGAGTTTGCTATGTGTAGGTAAGAAATAATTCTGCAACAACTATTCATATATGGTTGCACCTACTGGAATGATAGAAGACAAATTTTTTAAGAATATTCTATTTGAAATATGCACAATGAAGATATAAACTATATCAAAATTTTTTAAAATTCGATTTCAATTGGATAAAAAAGTCAATAAATGATCTCACATGACAAACAATACAAAGACCTTATCTAATCCGCACATTATCTGATAAATTCATGTTGATCAGATTAATCTTCAGGTCGATTTCGAGTTATGTAATTCTGCGCTTCTACTTATATATTAAAATTTGGTTTTCAGTTTGTCTATCGTCGTATAATTTCCTTTTTCGAATAAATCTTTCTTCTGGATCATAAGACTGAACTGAACAAAAAAAAAAAAAAAACTGAAAAAGCAGAGACATACAACAAAGATGATTTTGTAGAATTTTTTGTTTTTTTTTCTATTAATTATTATGTTATGGGGGTTAATGCAATATTGTTTTCTTATGATAAATGGACATATATGACATT
Source organism: Papilionanthe hookeriana x Papilionanthe teres (assembly GCA_022702705.1). Classification (NCBI taxonomy): domain Eukaryota; kingdom Viridiplantae; phylum Streptophyta; class Magnoliopsida; order Asparagales; family Orchidaceae; genus Papilionanthe; species Papilionanthe hookeriana x Papilionanthe teres. The sequence goes on along the minus strand of CM040430.1, from coordinate 3,283,536 downwards.
ATAATATTGCTTAAATGATTTAATTAAACTGCCAAGAGAGTTTAATTAATATTTTACCATTATTCAATTATTGGGAAAATTTCAAATATACCTCACAGTTCTTATATATTTACATATCTAATACCCTAAAATTTGATATTTACACTTATAATACTTTGGCGCAATAAATCTATGCATGAAAATTTGATGGTATTTTTGATGCAATGCTAAGTATTTTAAATATTCTTGATTGTGTTCGTCTTGAAATTAACTCATTAAAATTAATTGGAAAAAAATAAACGTGGATCGTTGGATTCAAAGCTAGACCAAATATATGCAAAATGGACACATAATCACAATGCCACAAAAGATATCATGATTTAAAATTCAATATAAAACTATATAATATATTATTATATAAATAATCATATGATTTTTTTCTTTTTATTTCGAGCTAAAACGAGCTGAACTCGAGCAAACAAAGATCTGTTCGTGTTCGGCTCATTTAGAATTCGAGCTTAAGAAAATTGTTCTTGTTCGGCTCGCTTACTTAACGAACGAGCCGAACTTGAGCTACTTAACGAGCTGAACACGAGTTGTTCTTGAAAGAGCTTTTCTTATAGCCCTAGTATATATAACTTTAAATTTTTACCTAATTTCTTTTAACTTTCATCCTTCTCATTAACTCTTGGTGGAATCATAACCATTGTGGATGCTTCAAAGATACATCAACTTAAAATGAAAAAAATATATATATAAAATAAAAGGGGCATTTACATAAATACCAAAAAATTTACTATTTCATACGAGTTTTTCCGAGAGGGTTCACCAATCTTAAGCATTCTTGTTAGGTCATTCTAGTTCTTGAAGTTCTTTCACCAAGCTCATCTCGACTACTACAATCTTCATATCAGGCTCGCTGATGGCTACTTAGCTGCATTACCAAGCTCGATGAATTGTTCTTTCAAACAGAATGAAGAGAACTTCATTTTATCATCAAGTACATAACCAAATATTAACTGTCCGGCATCCGTGTCGATGATCTTAGCAACGACGTGTCAACCTAGAATTCGTACAACACATAATATGATATAGTATTTTATTTATTATTTTTGACTCGTGGGGGTACATAGGCTCTCCTGTGTATAAATAGGAAGAGAAAGGGAAAGAGAGAAGATCGGACTCTAGCTCTCTCTAACTCTCCCTCTTTAGAAATTCCTCAGCGTCTATCCGTCTCTTTTATAGGATCTGTTCCAGACTGTATGGGTGATTATCGAGATCATAAGTCTTAAAAGGATTCAACGGTATATAAATTTATCAATCAATTAAATTAAACCAATGCAATAAAGACTGATAGATAAATGTTAGAAAATTTGCTGCGGTAAAGTAATGGATTATCATCGTAGCGTTGCAAGATAATATAACACACAGTTAGATGAAAGAAAATAACCAGTAGATTCTTCATAAGTTTTACATTGAAATCCACTATAGAATGAAGATTACAGGTATACTTCTTATCTCACATGCGAGAAGGGTTTACAAAATCTCTCAAATTACAACATTGATGAGCAGAAAAACTTATCACAAGAAATACACGGGATCGATGGTGATTGGCGATGAGCGGCAGTGGTGGTCGACGTTGGTTGAACCATCCTCTCATGAGATGGGTGGGGCTATATTTATAGTGTTATGGGTGCAATTAATACAAGAATATGAATCGCTTTTATCGGACGGCTCAGAGGGCTTCCCAAATTGAGACGTTGTTTGATGAACATTTGAGTGCCTTAACGATCTCAGAATTGAGCAATTTTGGGCTCGTTGGATTTGTCTCGCTGAGACACTCGACTTATAAAGCTGTTGGATTCGAAATTCGTTTGACAATCCAAAATCTATCCAGAAAACTTCCAAATATGGTTTAACATCTTGATTGGGGCTAGGCTGGTTCAAATAAGATCAATTTTGGTATCACCGAGTCTGTGTCGTCAAGCTGGTCAGTTTGTTTATAAGTTCGCTGAATTTGGAGCCCTTGATAACATTTTATCAAAATTTGAATATTTCTTCATAAGAAAATTATCTCAAGATTAGTGTGATACTTCAAGATTCCAGTCGGACGATAGATCTCTTGATTTCGTATCACTACTAAAACTCAAACATAATTATATTGAAATATAGAATAATAAACTCATGTTAAAAAAAATAAATAAATAATTGAATTAAAAAAATAAATAAATGGAAGCTGTGAGGGACCAAGAATCAGGGGATGAGAGTGATTGATGCTTACCATAGTTGTCTAGGACCAAGAATCATGAGACGAGAGTAATTAATGATTACAATCAATAATTAAATTAATGTTATTTCAATCAATGTTACTCCTTTCAATAAATTAGTGCTAGAATCATGCGATTGTAATTTTCCTTTTCGTAAGGGGGTTATTTCTTATTCCATCCAAAGGTTGTTTGACTATTTATTAGCTTGAGGCCAATAATGAAGATTATCTGATAAGTATTATTTTCAACATTGTGTTGATTGAGAGTTGTGGGTTTTCTCGAAAGAAACCAACTAAGGAGGCCGATGATCCCTCGAAGTATCTTACAATATTATCAACATAGGTAGAACACGCAAGGACGATCTTTGTTCTCTACCCATTCACAAACCCGCTACAATATCGCAAACTCTGGCACGTAACAGAAACAGAATCATTTAATCTAAAAATCAAAACCAAATTTGCTAATTATAAAAAAAAACCCATGCCTTTTTTAAGGCTAATATCCACTTTAAATCTTTAATTTTGCTTCTAATTATTATTATTATTATTATTTTGACCAAACTCTTAAGGCATTATAAATGTGACGCAGAAGCTACATTGTTTAAATAGTTACATCAAACACGTGAATAATGGATATTTGATAATCACTTATAAAGCTTTCTATTTTTAATTTCTTTCTTTTCATGTTTTAAATATGTTTAGTCTATCAACATTCAAAAAAGTTGGAAGGTCCAAATCCTTTATTTTTTTATAAATTGTTAAATATGGGACGTCTTTTTGAGGCAGCTGTAGCTTATTAATAAGTTTTTTAAAAATTATCAGTTGTTCAAAAAACAACAGTGGCTATTGCCTATTATAATCTTCTTCTTCTTGAAAAAAACTATAGACTGCAACTAGGAAGCTGCTACTGCATCCAGGCAGGAATAGTATGAAAATGTGGATTTCAGTAGTTTGAAACACAGCTTCTTGAAAAAACTGTCAAAATATAGTATACCAAAACGTGTCTGGGTACATTTTCAAAATGCATCGCACTAAATAAGCTGCCCCAGATGAGGTTTTAGTCCTCGAGTTTATAGAAGAGTTAAAATTATCACTTGATTTTGTTTAAATTGAGCTATAATAGTCTTTCTTTGGGATTATTTAAACCCCAATTTAAAGAGTCTGTAGACTATATTGACGCTTCTATGAATTCTCAGACTAAAATAATATCATGTAAATAATCAGAGACTATTTTGATGTGTTACTCATATTTTATAATAAAGGAATAAGTGAAAAGCTATATATCACTTATTCCAACATAAAATAGTGATATATTTTATATGATATAAATGATCCGAATCACTATGATCATTAGTGCAATATTGATCATTTATGAATTTTTAATATGTTAAATAAATTATTCAATTAACATGAAAATTTGTAAAGTTATATATATATATATATATATATATATATATATAGAGAGAGAGAGAGATTGCCGTGAACATTACTTAGTTTGTCATTTGTTTTGTCCATTCATGAAATTTATTAAATATTTTATTTACTAATTTTCTTTTATTTTCATCATTCTCGTTGAATTTGACAAGCGTTATAGATTGATGTCTCAACAAAATGCTAAATTTTAAATAAAACTTATTTATAATTAATGTGTGCTAGAAAATTCGAGGCGGTAGAGTAGTAGATTATTGTCTTAACGTTGTACGAAAATTCAGCACACACACAGATGAAAAATAAACGGTGAGGACTCCAGAAGTTTTTACCTGGAAAACCCGTAAAGAGAAAAACAATTGATGAATACAGAAATCTTCTGTCCCACAGACGCGAGAGAGTAATTATATGTTTCAGCCAACAATGTCGACGGATGACGTCTGGTTGGTGGTGATTGACGATAACTAATGGAGATCGACGGTGACGGAGGTCGACGAAGGTCGGAGATAGTCGGCGACGGTAAGTGGTGGTCGACGGAGGTCGATGGTGATAGAGATCGATGGTAACGAAGGTTGACGGTGACAGAGGTTGACAGTGACGGAGGTCGACAGTAGTCGACGGAGATCAGCGGTGGCCGACGGCAGTCGAAGGTGGTGCCAAGCTGCAGTTTCTCCTCAAGGTCTCAGGCTCTCTCTAGGCCTCATCTTTCTCATGTGAGAGTTGGGGTCTATTTATAGGGTTATGGGTGCAATTAATGCAGTCATTTTAATCAGACGGTTCAGAGGGCTCCCCTTGATTAGACGACAGTAAGAGGCATTTGACGCCCTTAACGATGCCAGAATTGAGTGATCTTGGGCTCGTTGGATTCGTCTTGTCGAGACGCTCGATTCGAGTATGGGCTTGCTAGTGTCAGCATCCATTTGAACTTTCAATGTGTCTGAAAATCTTCTATAAGCGGTTTAATTACTTGATCTGTGTTTAATTTGACTCGAATTGGACTAATTTTGATATCATTAGGTCCGTTTCATCGAGCTGGACAGTTTGACTATAAGTTTACTGAAATCAGAGCTTTGTATGACTTTTCATCAACATTTGAATATTTCTTACTCAAAAGATTACATCGAGATTCGAGCCAGATGATGAAATTTTATTGGTGGCGTATCAATAATCACTATGATTTGTTTTTTATTTAATCAATATAATTCTTTTTTATAGGACTGTGATTAATAATAAAATAAATATATTGAATCATTACAAAAAAAACCAATTAAATTAAATTAAGACAAAAATTAAAAAAAATTAAAAAACACATTAGATTTTACTCTTTACAAATTGAAATCTTTCATATTACATAAAAATATCTTTATTGTAACTTTTAAAATATAAAAAAAAAAAAATTATGCATAAATAAAGTGGCATATTTGCAAAAATTGAAGGATAAATTTTCGATATGTAAATACATAGGAGTCGAGTGGCATATATGTAAATTTTTCTAATTTTTAAGTTATATTTCTCTAATTAAACATAAATTAAAAACAAAATTCATCCTTTAGTGGCATCAAAATTAACTTATTGAAAACCATTCGAATTATTTTCTATAGTTTTATGGATTAAATCAGAAGTTAAGAATATAAATTGCATCTATAGTCATTATTATTATTATTATTATTATTCGGCTTTAAATTAATAAAATAAAAAGATAAAAAATTCATGGATGCAAGGTTAGCCCATTTAAGGCCCATATTCGTGTAGGGAAGGAGTATTTAATGGGCAATCCCGCCGGCCCAATACTAACCAAATCTAAAATAACAAAATTTTAGAGTAAAATAACAAAATAATTTAAATATGAGGTCGTTTTAATTCTAGAATTTATAAGAATATCGAAATGATTTCCAACTATTTTAAGATTGAGCCTTATTAGTCTTCCATGGAGACCATTTCAGCCCAAATTTAAAAAAATCTAGAACTATTCAGTATTTCTACAAATTTTGGGACTAAAATGATTGATACGTAAGATAATTTTAAAATTTGAAAGCACCCGGCGTCCCCGGCCTCTCATGGCCATCAGAGAAGTAGCCAGTCGAGGTCGTTGCCGGCTTCACCTGCCGATGTGTCAGCTGTCTGTACCAGCTCCCTCTTTGCATCCCATCTCCTCCAATCGCCTCCCATCGATCCTTCGACCCTACCTTTTTCTAAAGAAAGGAGGGATCAAGAATTGGAGGGAGGAGACTTCCACACCATTTTCCCTTCTTCAACACTACAACACCCTTCTCAAACTAGGTCTCCCCCGATTTGTGTGAGCTCCACGATCGATATAGGACCCTACGGATTCATCCACTACATACCACCCAATTCCTATGTATATACACATCTTAAACTCTTAAAAAGTCTTCAGAAAAAAAATAAAAATAATAATCATCCAACATAATTTCATAACATGTTCTCACAAAATATGAAAAAGAAAAGACTCCAAAATTTTCAGAACTAAATAAAATTTGCAGATCTAACCTGACAACACAACAAAGCATAAGAGTTGATGAAGAGCTCAAAACCGAACCAATGCACCATAGAACCAATTTGCGGACTGGTGAGCGAATAATCGCAACATGAGACTCGAATTCAGTTCTACAAAAAGGACGAGAAAGCCGCCAGCCACAACTTTATGATTCAACTCATACCCATCAAGCATTTCGATAATGATTCAACTTATACAACAAAACCTTTCCCGCTGCATTTCCGACAGCCATAAAACCTCCACCAGGACTAAAATCCATACATCGAGGATACTGCAAACCAGTTCTGGAAGGCCAATTCGAAAACACAGTAAAAGAAGGAATATGAACCAATTTCAAACTATCCTTCTTCATATTAGAACATATTGCCAATATCTGAGCATCGTGATTAAATTTTAAAAAATTGACCGTTGTAATCATATTTTCAATACTCTTCAACGGCTTCTTCTTCCCACCAATAAAATCATCTCTTTTATATATGTTCACTATTCCGCTACTTGAACCTGCCGCAAATAAGCGGCCGTCGGGCGAAGCGGACAATGAAGTTGTGGTTATGCAACCCTCGTCAACCCCCTTATGAATGCACCTTCGTGACCTCAGATCCCAATGGTAAATATCGCCGTCGCCGCCGCCACTGATAAGTTGCCGTCCGTCGTCCACGAATGCCAAGGATCGAACGGTTCCATTCATCTTCAACGTCCCAATCAACTCCTTTGTTTTCGATGAGACCAAAAGTATGTAACCTTCGTTCCCGATAAACGCGATGGTGCTTGAATCAGGTGAAACTTCGAAAAGTTCCAAACTTTTCTCATCTCTTCCGGTCAGAGGACCAATCTTATCAACCCCGGCTTTCACTAGATCGAAAACATAGAAGAACTTTCTTCTGCCAGCTAAAATAACCTGAGAACCATTGGGAAGGAATGAAGCCTTCCGAATTGGGCAGTCTTCAAGAAATATGCTTTGAACCAATGTGTTGCGTTTCCCATCAATTTGGAAAAACCTCAGCCTCCTGTCCAAACCTGCAGAAAATAAGAGCTTCCCATTTTGATGGAACTGAACTGAGTTTATAGGACCGTTCGATGGTTCCTCAGAATTCGCATTCATGAGCCTCGAGTACTCTAACAATCCAGGGAGTAACTTAACAGAACTCTTCTCAACAAGCTCGTAATTGCTACGTAGAACATCATCTCCTTCCGCATCGCCAGTTGTGATGCCACTCTCATCATTAGAATCATCATCTGATGCTGAAATCTCGCTGCGCTTCCGATTAAACTTAGCCCAATCCGTTCGTGGGTTCAGCTTCTCGTGTTGTGCGCGCAATCTAGAAACATATTCGGTGCCTGAAATCAATTTCTCACCGGCCTCCTTTCGCAGCTTCCTCAGCCTTCTCACAGATAATATGTCAACCTCTGTTACTTCATCGTCTTCATCAACCCATGCCGGCTTTTTCTCTTCTTCGTCATATTGGTTAATATCTTCTTTATAAATCACCATATCATTGCCGGAGGATTTATCCAGAAAAAAATTTAGGGGTTCTTCATTATCGCCGCAGCCGATCTCCTTGCCAAACTGGATTGAGGAGTTAAGGCTTCCAAACAAGAAGCTCTCGAGTTCCTTCATTTCTTTCTCTTCTTGCTCCATTCCAGAAGTTCTACCACATTTATCATCTGTCCTTACTCTCTTCTTACTTCTCTTTAATGAAGAGTCTTCAACATCAGCAGCATCTTTGTTTTCACGAAATTTAGGTGCCGCGTTCTGAGAAATCAGGTTCATCGTACCAGTTTCAATCTCCTGAAATTAAATTAAAAATAGTTAGTGATGCCATGGGGCATAATTTTGTTGATATTATTAGAACACATTTGACCAAGATAAAAAAAGTTAATAAATACTAAAAGCAACAAGTTTTGCCTATAAACAGTTTCAAAAAAAAGTAAAAAAACTTCTTTTAAAAGGTCATCAATAATCAAAAGCAAGTAAATCACCCTGCACTCTCGACCGACCTCACATGACTTACAAAGGACCTAAAGAAGTACTGACACTCCCGGAGAGGACGAGAACTAAACCCTAAGGAACACACCCCCTTTTCCCATAACACTCAAGTAAGAATAAAAAGAGAATTATTAAAATGAAGTTGCGGGGAAGGTAGGTAAGGTGAAGTAGAAAATAGAAAAGAGCAAATCCACTCGAGAAAAATCGGGCAGCATAACGACATGAAAATGAAATTTCCACACCTGCAAAAAGAAATGCCGCAAGCATATATATGCAACAACCCAATGTTTCCATCACTTCCAAGCTATCTCATACTTGCAACAACATGACAATAAAGCAACATAAACATGAAGCACCATAACAAGCATATCAAACAAGTAGGAGAGCAAGTATGAGAATGAAAAGGCACCCAACATAAGCATGTAAGTTTAAGGCAAACCAATGATGAATCATATTTTCAAACTCTCCCTTAGAAGTGGTAAGCATGCCACCTCCTTTCCTTTCTTTCTTTTTCTCTCTTTTTTTTTTTTTACAGCTCCATACAAATAAGAAGTGAAGCAAGCAATGGTACTAATCAACCCATATTTCCACTCATCCCAAGCATGAGTTTTTTTTTTTTTCTTTAACCAACCAAAGGTGCAAAAAGAACACCTAGATATTTAAATTTAAAACATCTCAAGCATGCCTTTTTAGCCAAGTAAAAGGTGCAACAATAACACCTAAGCCATCATATGGAATAACAAAATCTTAGGCTCCTAAGCATGAATTTTGGCTTTCCAAAAAGAGGAAGAAATCTTCTCCTAACAATGAAAATTTTAACATTACAAGCATGAATTTTGGCTCTCCAAAAAAGAGTGAGAAAGCTATGAAATGTCATATGAAACCACCAAAATATTATGCACCAAAATCTAAAATTTTGGCCAAGCATCAAAGAGCAAAAAGGAGCTTCCAAATACCATATGAAATCACCAAGTTATCAAGCCTTCATACATGAAATTTTGGCTAAGTTAGAGATGCAAGAAGAGCACCTAAAAATGTCATATGAAATAACAAAATTTCGAGCACTCCCAATCATAAGATTTCGGCTAAGTATGGAGAAGCAAAGAAGCTCCAAAATAGTATATGAAATCATCAAGTTACCAAGCATTCAAGCAAGGCATTTTGCCAAACAAGCGGTGTCAGAAAAAATTCCTAATATATTATACGAAATAACAAAACATTAAACACTCCCAAGCATAAGATTTCGGCTAATAACCCAGCGCAACAATAGGAGCAGTGTCAAATATACAAAGTTAAGTGGAATGCATGTAAATCACCCCTTTTTTTTTTTTTTTTTTTGCTGCAGATAAAATGGAGTTCAGTGGTAGGTATGTAAATCTTCTTTGGTTTCATATTCTTATGCAAATATAAAGAAATTCGGTGGTGTGTACGTAAATCTTCCATTTCTCCCCTTTTTCTTTTCTGTTATTGGCTGCGGCAAAGAAGAAGATGAAGGTGGCGTACCTGGATGAAGCATCACCGGAGGAGGCTCGCCGCAGGAAGCTCGTCGGTTGCTGGAGCAAGCCGAAGAGGGGAGAGAAGAGGGAGAGGGTGGCGGCGCTGGGCTTCACCGGCAGTTGGAGAGGTGATTCGCGAAAAGCAAAAGCAAGAGGAGAGGGTCTTGCGATGGTTTCGGCGCTGGTGGAGGCCGAGTGGAGAGGCGTTAGGGTTCGGGCGAGAGCCATGCGATGGTTTAATTAGGAGATTTTTTTTTTAAATGTTTTATTTAATTTTTTCGCCGGTTCGGACAAAATTCGACCCCGCACAAACTATATTAAAATTAATGTTCTTTCTAGGTAAAATTGACGTTCCGGACGCAACGGCGCAGTCCGTTTCGTCATCCGGGGTCGTTTGGACAACCTCGTCGACGGTCGCATCAAAAAACGTGCCAAATTCAATTTTTTCAAAATTCTGATTCGTGATCGATCTTTTCAAAATTTAATTTTAGTTTTGATTAATTGCGAAGCAAATAAGTGTTCTTGTGACGTGAATTTCAGTGTTTAAAAGTGTCGAGGGTCCGAATTGTGAAATTTATGCGCGCGAAAGTGCAGGAAGTGTACAAAGTGACCCTAAGGCTTAACGACCCTATAGAAACTCACTATTGGTTGCCCATATAGTGGTTTTAAATAAATTGGACATTTACATAGATACCACAAAATTTCGATGTATTGACATATATAAGCACCTAATTTTATTTTTTTTTATATTTATACCACTCAAATATTTCATATTATATAAAAAAATATTATTGCTGCGTGCTAGGAAAATTGCTGCAGTAGAGTAAATGATTGTTGTCACAGCGTTGCACGAGAATTCAGCACACATACTGGTGAAAAAAATAATCGGTAATGACATTAGAAGTTTTTACGTGGAAAACTACTTATTAAGAGAAAAAATCAATAAGTCTGACCCAATTGTGAATTTATATTATAGATTGATGATCACATAGATCTCTTATCCTACAAACGGGAAAAGAGTTACTAGATTTTCCAAGTTACAACGTCAACTGATAACGTCTAGTTGGTGGTAATCGACAACGATTAACAGTGGTTAACTATGATTGGTGGTGATTGACGATGACAATAGTGCTCGACAGGGGTTGGTGGTTGTCTACGGTGGTCGGTTGTGGCTGAAGGTGATCGGCAAGTGTCGAAAACAGTTTGCGGGTAACCCGCGATAACTTGCAATAACCTGGAAATAGACTCTCAATAACCTTTTGTGGTTCCCTTGAAATGGAAACCGTGGAGATTATGACGGTTATTGCAGGTTTATTTTGGTTTTATTGAAATATTAACTCTAATAACCCCGTAGTAACTCGACAATAACTCATCATTAACATTCATGGTTCCATTTGAATAACCTCATGCAATAACCAAAATTATCCCGCAATAACCCCCAAATAACCTCTGCGGTTTAACCCTCAATAACCCTCAAATAACATTCGCGGATCCATTATGTGGTGGGCACACAGTTCTACGTCCGGAGTCCGAACAAAAAATTTTGACGCAGGGGAGGGTTTCGAGAGAGAAATAAGTTTTTCGTGCGATTTCCGTAACATGTCCTGAGCTACATTCATCCTCCCTCATAAAATAGTAAAAAATAATTATAAGGTTATGTAAGTAAAATTGCGGAGGTATTGAGTGATTCATCGTGCGATATTATTGCGTAGTTATTGGGAGTTATTGCAGTATTGTTAGAGTTAATACATCAATAACACTGAATTAATATCTCAATTGTTATTATTATTTTATTTTAATTGAATTAAAAAATTGTACGCTCCATTGTCTTTGTTTTCTTTTTATTGCGTTGTTTTATTAACACTAATATTATTAATTTACACTATCATTTTAGTATAATTTCATCATCATTAATTTTAACTCATTTTAATAATTTAGTGAATTCAATTTATTTCATTCTTTTTTATTTTCATCATTTAAAAAAAATGTAATTTTTTTTGGGCATTTACAATCATGCCACCCAACTCTTATGATTTTGCATATCTAACCCTAAACTTTACTATTTAGACTTATACCATACCATCCAAAAATTTCATATCACATAAGAAATATTACTGTAAGGTGGTCGTTTATTAAGGTTAAGGGTGACTATTTAGATTCATCATATTCGGGTTTGATCCGAACAGAAACCGGTCGACCCAACCCAACAGTGTTAGTTTGGGCCTAAGTGCTATTTTTTGGCGAACCTTTACAATACTTCAAACTCCTAAACTCTGTCTTTTATATATTTACCGCCAAAATCTTTCGTATCATATAAAAAGAAATCAAAATTTATCATTATTGATGACATTATTTAGGAAATGTGGATTTATTATCAAATAAGCCCAAAAGAAAGCATTTATTGCATTATCACCCATGACAAAGTAGCACATTGAAGCATTACAATATGATTGCCAAATTGTTTTTGCAAAAACATAAATTACAGCCAAGGAGAGTTATAAATAGGAGTAATCACGGACTTGACTTTGAGAAAGTGTTCCAACGCCTCAATCCCACATTGCTTCCCAAAACCGCTCATTTTGAACCCACCAAAAGGGACGTTGATATCACCAATCAGGTAACAGTTGACCCAAATCGTGCCGGCACGAACCGACCTGCTAACCCGATTAGCTGTATTAAGGTCGTTCGTTAGTATTCCCGCGGCTAGTCCGTACTTGGTGTTGTTGGCCTTCTCAATGGCTTCTTCAATTGTCCTATTTCAATCACAATATAAAGCAATATGTTAGTATTCATGATTAAATTTACTTGTTTTTGGGTATTGTTAGTGTATAATGAAGTGGACAATATTATGGGTTTAAATTATTGTGACAATGTTTAGGTAATTATGGATTAATTTAAGAAGATGCATAATTGAATCAGGATAAAAGTTTCAGTCTCAATAATTTCAATCAATTTCAATAGTTTCAATGAAAATCACAAAAATTCGATCGTAATTTAAGAAACTCGATAAACGCCATTGAAACTGTTGCATGCTATAAAATGCACGGTGGTAGAGCAAGAATATGTTCTTAGTATTGCACGAGAATTCAACACACACTCAAATAAAGAAAAATAACTGGTAAAGTCACTATAAGTTTTTACGTGAAAATCCCAGTAAAGAGAAAAATCAAGGGCTTGACACAATTATAAAAATTCACCATAAGCAGTTAAATTATAGTGACCTATAAATATATAATTTTTAGTGTAATTGAAACTTTACATATTTTGTTGATTATGGATTAATTTAAGAGGATGTATAATTGAATTTGGATGAAAGTTTTAGTCTCAATAATTTCAATCAATTTCAATAGTTTCAATGAAAATCACAAAAACTCGATCATAATTTAAGAAAGTCGATAAACTCTATTGAAACTGTTGCATGCTATAAAATGCACGGTGGTAGGGTAAGAGTATGTTCTTAGCATTGCACGAGAATTCAACACACACTCAAATGAAGAAAAATAACCGGTAAAGACACCATAAGTTTTTACGTGAAAATCCCAGCAAGGGTAAAAATCACGGGCTTGACTCAGTTATAAAAATTAACTATAAATATATGATTATAGAGACCCCTTGTCTCATATGCGGGAAAGAATTACAACGTATATTAGTGAATGAACTTGTTGCAAAGAGTGGGCAGCAGAAAATGATGATCAACAACAAATAACAAGTGTTGTGGTATTTATAAAACAGAACGATCAACAAAGCAAAAAAATAGGAATGAGGAAATTTACATCAGAAAAGAACATATCGGAACACATAGATTTACGTGGTTCGACAAATTTGCTTACGTCTACGGGATTGCAGAGAATTTTACTACTTGAATATTTTACACAACAATGTCATGCCTCGAGATTTAAGTCAGATGACAGAGATACGTTGTTGGCGTACGAGAAACTAATAAAATTTGTTCAAAAATAAATAAATAAGTATGATTATTTTTTTATCTAAATATAAGTCTACAATATGCAAGAAATTGAAGTTTGATATTTCATTAGTAAACGAAACTCGAGATACTTGACATAGATCTCGTTGCTTTTTCGAACTAAAAATATTCCAAATCAAATCGAAAATCATCTAAAGCTTTGATTTCAACAAACTTATTATCGAAAATATCAAAATCACATAGCTAAAATTTTCTCAACAAAATCAAAATATAATTAAAATTTGAGTTTGAAAAAAATTAAACTTACTTGAACTTCATGATCGACATGACCGGGCCGAATATTTCGTCTTTAGCTATCAACATATCCTCCTAAAGAAAAAATATTTAAACAAAATTATAATAAGAATAATAATTTATAATTAAATAAATAATTTTATTAACAATGAGATAGACATTCTTACCTTGACATCAGTAAAGATTGTGGGCTCTATGTAGTACCCTTTCTCTCCTATGGCATTTCCTCCTGTTAATATTGTGGCTCCCTCTCTCTTCCCTGCCTCTATATAGCTAAGAACCTTCTCAAATTGCTTCTTATCAACCTACAATGAAATTTTTATATAGATTTACAATATTTGTAATTGCATCCTATGCCATTTTGAGGGTTGGAATGCAAATACTATATTCTTTCATACCATTAGAGAGATATTGAACTTTAATATTACATACTTACCCTCCTCTCAATTGTCTGTATTTTCTGATGAGCTCGCAACACAGTGATGTGATGTCGGTATACAATGATCTGTAAAACTCTCATCTTTCTCGTTGTTGCACTCTTTTCCTACCCGCTGTCGTTACTTGGATAGGATCAAAGCGCGAGAAGGAGAAAGATGAGGGTTTCGAAGGTCATTGTCCGTCCACATTCTGTCGCTGGCTCCATGCCTTGCGAGCTTGCCGGAAAGTTGAGACAGTTGTTAGAAGATTAAGGAGAGTGCTAGATACACTTTTAAAAAATTTCATTATATTGTGTATCTAAGCTTTATCCTTATAGAGAGGGAGACCTAAAAAGGAAAATTAGGGTATAATTTAGTTTATAATTTCTATTAAAATAAAGAGGCTTTTTACCAACATACCACTCAATTCTTATATATTTACATATTTAAATCCAAAGTTTACTATTTAACATTTACACCACTTAAATAGTTTATGGGTGCGTTTGGGACAGCTTGTGCGTATCAGGATAAACAGTTTATATTGAAACACGGCCCGCTGGTCGACCGCAGGGATCGACCTGCAACCTAAGTTTAGTGTAAAAACCCAACCGTGTTTTCGGATAAGCTCTTGAAACGTGCGATCCAAACGATAAAACAGTGATTTTAAAAACGCCCCAGCATTTATAAGCTGCCCCAAACAGACTCTATATCACATACAACTAAATTTTAAAGTGAATTACACATTTTCATGTGTAAAATTCAGATGTTATATATGAAAATACATAAGAATCGAGCGGTATATACGTAAATTTTCCTAAATTAAATTAAACTTGCATACCTGAGGCCCTTGATAAACTTGAGGATCAAATGGATCTCCAATAACCCAATCCTTTACATTCTCCCTCACCTTCTTCATAAATTCATCATATATCCCTTCTTGCACATAAACCCTAGATCCTGCAACACACATTTCCCCCTGCAAATATATTTTTTTTTTTGCAACTATGTCATTAACATATTTTTCAACAAATAGTGTCACATAAAATAAAGTATTAAAATGTAAATAAGAGAATTGTTCAGTACCTTATTGAAGAAAACAGCCTGCCAAGCAATCTGTGCAGCAATATTAATGTCATAATCATTAAAGATAATTAATGGTGATTTTCCTCCTAATTCTAATGAGACAGTCTTCAGATTGCTTTCTGCTGCTGCTCCCATCACTAATCTCCCAACTTCTGTAGATCCTGTGAAGCTCACCTGAAATATAATTTAATTAAAATATTAATAAAAAAATTAATTAAAATAATAAAAATATAATTTTTTTAATTATTTTAAATAAGGAAATGATATATTTAATCTGAATGAAAATAAGAAATGGAAATAAGTTAAATTACAGCATCTATATCCATGTGAGAAGCTATAGCAGCTCCAGCAGTTGGGCCATAGCCAGTGATAATATTAAGAACCCCATCAGGAATACCAGCCTGCAATGTATGTCATAAGATTATTGCTATCATATAACTCGCTAACTCAAAATTGACTCGAAATCGACTCTCGTTTGGACTTTCCGACCCGCTAAACATTCGAGTCAATTTCAAGTCAAATAGTTTTGGGTCGTGCTAATGTCACATCAGACTCCTCACCTCCTTAGCCAAGTGAGCAAAATACAAAGCTGATAGCGGCGATTGTTCCGCCGGCTTGACGACCATGGTGCATCCGGCGGCGAGCGCCGGAGCGACCTTAAAGGCGAAGAGTATGATCGGAAAATTCGAAGGGATGATGTGCCCGACCACACCGACGGGCTCCTTGAGCGTGTGAGCTTGGTACTCGCCCGCACCTTTGAGAGTCTCGCCATGAATTTTATCGGCAGCACCTGCATAATACCTCATAGTATTTGCTGCAAGTTGGATGTCAAAGGCTCTAGTGACATGCAAAAGTTTTCCGGCATTGATCGAGTCGAGGATGGCGAGCTCTTCGTCGTGTTTTTCGATCAAGTCCGCCAACTTGGACATTATTCTTCCCCTTTCCTGCTCACGAAAAACTCGTTGTTTAGGAATAGCTCGTGTTTCTTTTGATGTTTAGCTCATGCAATGACCAAATACATTGAATTTGTATATCTTTTTACATAACAAAAATCTAAACTTTTGTATTTGCATATTAGATTTTTTCGTGGTATATATGTAATTTATATTTTATATAATAAATCTTACGAAGCCAGACAAGCGAGGCCATTTGCCATGGTCAAATGCTTGTCTTGCAGCCTTAACAGCGAGGTCAACGTCTTCCTTATCACCCTCAGCCACCATTGTTACCACATCTCCAGTTCGAGGATCTCTGGATTCAAATGTCTTACCTGTGTAAAATAAATTAACATCATAAATTAACTGAAATTGTTATTTTTTTTATAAATAAATTTAAATTTTAATAATATACATGAGAATAAAGTGAATCAAGAGTTACTATAGAGAGAATCAAGGGAGAGTTCCTTATTCGTATTTTGTCTCTTATTTATAGTGGTGTATTTTGTATAATTACAGAAATGACAGAATAGTTGTGGAAACCGTTCTTAATATGATTATTCTTTACTAAATTGTATGGATTTTGTTTTATATTTGTATTACAATTTGAATTTTGATATAACAGCAATTGGTTGATCGATTCGCTAGAATGCAGCCGACTGATTCAATCGACTTGGCTTCGATCGTGCCTTGTGTTTGGTCAACCGAGGTGTTCGATCAAATGACGATCTAGTCCGCCGCGGTAAAACTGGGTCGGTCATCTAATTACAGACAAGAGGTTGTTGCTGCGCTTTGGTCGGTCAACTGATGAGTTGATCTGTTATGTCAAGTGAAGCACGGTTCACTTGTCGCTTTAGATGAAATCTTACAGAGAGTAAGTCTCGTTTACCTAGTCCGTTCTTCAACCCAATCAGATACTCCTATTTGCAAGATCCTGGGCGGATCTTGTCAGTGCCCGTGAGGTATACTCTGTTTGCCATTGGGGAAAGGTTCGCTTTGAGATTCATGTCGATAACTCGAGTGTATCCAATATCGCATAAAAACATATGACGGTTTTAACTTTTACAATATGAAACACACCTTTTGTATGCGTAAACAAAGTAACATTCATGCAAAGATTAAAATTTAGATGTTAGGTAAATATATAATAATAAGAAGAAGAAGAAGAAGAAGAAGAAGAAGAAGAAGAAGAAATAATGAAATACCTGAGACAGAATCAATGAAGAGGCCATTAATGAAGAGCTTGTTGAACTTAATCTCAGGAATTTTGAGTTTCTGAACTCCATTACTCTCACTAGCCATGAAATTAACAAAGAAATTGCTTCTAATTCAAATTTATTTATCTCCTCCTCTATTTTCTGCTCCTCTTCAGGCTTTTTATAAGGCAAGCAGAAGCTTATCAAGGTGAAGTTTATAATTTTTTAAAATTTTGGGGGTTGAAATGGTAATTTATAGGTTAGATAATACACCAAAGCCAAACATAAGAAATAATATCTTAATATGACACTTCTTTTGTTTTCAGAATATAAACTAATATAGTTGAAATGAACAAATATTTATTTACTTTTCAATATTATATATAAATTTATAATGTTTGTGATGTGAAGAAATTGGAAGAAGAAT
This sequence comes from Papilionanthe hookeriana x Papilionanthe teres, assembly GCA_022702705.1. NCBI lineage: Eukaryota > Viridiplantae > Streptophyta > Magnoliopsida > Asparagales > Orchidaceae > Papilionanthe > Papilionanthe hookeriana x Papilionanthe teres. Next base: position 3,265,589 of record CM040430.1, on the reverse strand, counting down.
AAAATTAAATCAAGAACACAATGAAATTTATGAGATTCGGTAATGTGCCTACATTTTCAGGAGCAGAGCGGCGTGACTATTCCAGAAAAAATTTTGGTACATACCCATAGGATTACACATCGAATATATAGATAAAATCTACAGATAAAATTCTAAAAAACGCCCCTGCACTCCCAGTCCACTTAACTCTAAGAGGCACATCTCTTTACTCCAATTTATACATCTCTTCACTCCAAGAGACATATATCTTCATTCTAAGAGACACGTCTCTTCACTCTAAGGGATACATTTTCACTCAAACAGACACATCTCTTCATTTCAAGTGACACACGTCTTCAATCCAAGAGACATATCGATTTGCAAGAAGCTGATCAAAAATATTTATTTTTCTAAGACTATATATAGATATTAACCGCATCCTCTGTATATTAGTATAGCATATGTTCGTCAGTGTAAGTCCCCTTAGGTCGGGGGTTCAAATCTCCTTCAAGTGAATTGTCCACTTAATGAAAGTGACACTCGAATTGGTTGGCTCAAGGGGTCCAATCTCAAATCTAACAGGATTGTGAGCCCAAGAGCTTTGTTAGCACTATACATACATACATACATATATATATATATATATATATATATATATATATATATATATATATATATATATATATATATATATATATATATTAAAAAAAATCGGTATTTAATAATTTACTGGTCCAACTACAACTACAAATACCGATTTCCCATGTGCCTATCCGACCTGTCCGCACCACGGTAGGGATCGAACCCGGGACCTTCGGGGGACTTATAGTGAACCCCGCACACGCACGCGCGCGCACACACACATATATATATTGTTGGAATAGGAAGGCCGGTTTTTATGAATAGGAAGGCCGGTTTTTATGAATAGGAAGGCCGGTTTTTTTTTTATTTTGCATTTTAAATTAAGTATTTATGATATTGACATTTGGTAAAAGACGGGTCAAGATACCGTCATTTAAATTTAATTGAGATGAGTTTTATATTTTGAATTTATTTTGAAATTAATGTAATAAAATGATCGACTGGTCAGTCGTGTAAATACAAAATTCATCTCCCTTTAAATACCATGAGCATATAGTTCTCCTCAATCAAATTTGGTGGGCCCCGGTCATCGTCTAATAAGAAAATTACGATCTCGTGGATTAATGCGGATTAATGCTTTAGCAGAAAATTGTGAGCACACGGATTGAAGCTTCTGAACATTAGTAGAAAAAGCTTTTAATAGCCTTTAGATTATAATTCGCGTGTTGTTGCTTAGTGGTTCTCTTTTAATTATTTTCTTTAAAGGGGACTTGGTAAAACTGCAAATACCCCTATTGTATTTGAGAGATTATTGCATCAGTAATGCTGATACAATTTTGCATCAGGATTTCAATCAGAGTCTGCCACGTATACAAACAGACCTACCCACGTACTAAATTGGAGGCTTATCTGTACACTTGTCAGACCTTTATTGAATTCCTGATGTAAAACTGCACGAAGACATTTGATACAATAATTTCTCCTTGTATTTTGCATAATCTCTTATTTAATATATTGAATTCTATTTTATGCGTATAATTTTAAGTTTTTCACATAAAATTTATGTGTTATTTATTTTATTTATTTTATTAATTATTTCATCGATTAAATATCAAGAAATAACAATTTTTATATAATTTTCTTTAGGGCGATCTAATTATAAAACCTATATAACCATAAATATAAGAACATTATTCTGAAAACTAAATCAAGCTTAAAATTTAATAAAATTTTTATAATTAAAATTCAGGATGATGTGATGTTTGATAAAAGAGAAAATTACACACATACCACAGTTCTTATGTATTTACATATCTAACCTCCAACTTCTGTATTTCATTGATAATATTATTTTGTCTTACACTTATTTATGAAAATGTAAATAAAATTTAAAAAAAATGCTAAATATGTAAATGCCTATAAATTGTGTGGTATGAATGTAAATACACTTTTAACAAATCTATGGTCAATTTTAAGACTTAACAAGACAACCTAAAAATCATATAAAAGGTTAGATGATGGCCCAAATAAGTTTAAACAAAGCACTTAAACTATGATTAAGATATATTAATTAAAAAATCAAATAGTTTACAAATTTTATATGCTTATAAACAAATTAAATATTTACGAATCTCCATTTGACGGCCTGTGCTGTCAAATGGAGACTTGAAGAACTCTAAAGCTCTGTCGAAATCGAACAATGCCAATCGTAACTAGTAATGACAACCTTTGTTTGATCATTGTCGTTCAATCACATCGTTGTTCTATTGTTGTGATCTTCACGCCCTTCACTTCTATCATAGTCACGAGAAATTGATCTAATGATGTTGAGTTCATTAGTCTGTAATGTCGTCAGGGGCAGAACTAGCCTCTTTTTTTCGAGGGGAAACTGTTTGCTTAAATCCAATGTGGGAGGGGCTAGGACAACGAAGAGTAGAGTAAGGGTCTATTTGGGGCAGCTGTAGATTATTGAATAATCTGCTGATAAGTGCGATTAAAAATAATCTGGTGATAAGCTAAGTGTGGTGGTTATTACAAAATGTTATTTTTTTGGAAAATATAGACCGCAGCCAGAAAGCTGCCTAGGTGCGGTGTGAAAAAGTTGTTTTCTGTAAGCTGCCAAAACACAGTTTACCCAAACAGGTCAGATGCATTTTCAAAACACCACCGCACCAAATAAGCTGCTCCAAATAGACCCTAATATTTTAAGAGGGGCAAAATTGATATTTTATAAAGGGACAAAAAAATCAAATTTTCTTCTTGTATGATCAATGTTTTATGAGCACTACTTGCCATATGAATAAAATATATATGTATTACGCCATAGTACCAGAGGTACCGGCCTTACAAAAAAATGCAAAATATTAAATAAATCTGATGTTGACTGCCATTAAAATTATCAATGAATGAGCATTATTACCAGTAGTAATGTAGCCTAAATTTCATTATGGGGAACATCCAAAATAACTTTTATCTATTTATTTTGAAGAGCCAATACTTCTGAATGAGAAAAAAAATATAATATCATGTAAAACTGTATCAGAATTCCAATCGCAACGCGCCAAATGTACAGTCTCGGTCCGTCATGCATTAAAGTATTTAGTTTATTATATTCAGTGAGTAAGACCATACACGTAGTGCATTGTGATTGGAGTCCTGATGCAATTTTGTATCAGGACTCGGATGTAATATTTTTTCCTAAAGAAGACTGTGGATTTTATTTCCCTTAATCATCTCCATTCATAATAATGGTAAATACAATGGATAAAACCAATATAGAATGGTAATTTATCATTTAACTCCATTTACAACTCTACTAATTATCACTTAAAAACATATATAAGGAGTTATTTCATGAAATCAAACACTTCTAAAGCCAAGGAGAATCATAAAGTGGAGTGATCACGCTCTTCACTTGAAGATAATGCTCCAATGAATGTAACCCTAACTCCCTACCAAATCCACTCATCTTGTAGCCGCCGTAAGGACAATCTCGATCGAAAGCAGTGTAGCAGTTGATCCATATAATGCCGGCTCGAATAGATCTCGAAACTCGATTTGCGATGTTCAAATCATTAGTAACAATCCCGGCGGCTAGCCCATATATGGTGTTGTTTGCCTTCTCAATCGCTTCCTCAATCGTCCTAGTCAAAGTCAAGACGATAGATGATGTACCGTCGACTCTATTCATATAAATAATTCAACACGATGAGAAGTAAAAACTTACTTGAACTTCATGAGACACATCACCGGCCCAAATATTTCATCCCTGGCTATCGCCATGTCCTCCTAAACAAAGAGTCACATATTGATCAAAATCATATTTCAGTTTTTCAGGTCGAGTCATTATTAATATGTTAAGAACTCAAATCACGTCTCACATTGAATACGGAAACTATTATCAACATAAACTCAATAATAAATATGTTTCTTAACGAGCATCTTGTTTGTTAGTTACTTTTACCTTAACATCGGTGAATATGGTAGGCTCGATATAGTACCCTTTCTCGCCACAAGCCTTTCCGCCCGTCAGAAGGGTCGCACCATCCCTCTTACCATACTCTATGTATCGAAGAACCTTCTCAAATTGTTTTTTATCGACCTGACTCAACAACCAAGTACGAACTTAATAAATAAAGAAAAAAAAGTGAAATGTACAAACCAAGCACACACACACCTAAACTGTCACATTTACATACATAGCATGTTGGTGCTTTAAAAGTATGCATGAAAAATGCATATATTACTTTTAAATAGTGATAACAGTGCTATTTTGGTTATGTGATATTAAAGGTTTGAGTGCATTCACGTATGACCGTTTCACCTCGGACGATCACACTTAGCATAGATACGAGTAATATACTGCGTGCAAGTACTCACGTTGACTGCTATGTGTGTAAATATGAAAGTTTAAGTGATTGTGTGCTAGTTTATTCATAAAGAAGAGAGGAAGATCTAACCTGAGGTCCCTGATGAACACTTGAATCAAAAGGGTCTCCAACCACCCAATTCTTAAGACTTTCATCAATCTTTTTTACGAACTCGTCATAAATTCCTTCTTGAACAAAAACTCGAGATCCCGCAATGCAAATTTCGCCCTTTTGATGATCGAAAATTACATAAAAAACGAGAATATCTCATCAAAACTGAAATTTTATGAGAAAAAAATGAAATTTTATGAGGAATAATGTACCTTGTTAAAGAACACAGCTAGTTTGGCAATATCAACAGCCATATTGACATCTGCATCATTGAATATAAGCAATGGAGATTTCCCACCTAACTCAAGTGATACAGGTTTGAGATTGCTTCTTGCAGATGCTTCCATAACCAGGCGCCCTACTTCTGTAGATCCTGTAAAACTAATCTGCAACAAGAACAGAACAAAGCAGAAAAGAGATACAAAATTATGTACTATTAAAAAACATAGGATCAAGTTCTTCATAGGACGATGGCCAATGCTGCATCGAAATTTTGGTCGACCGACAGTGCTTTCGATGATAGTATCAGGGTGCCAAAATCTTACCCGATACGCTAACCAAACTCAAAAAATCTTGATTCAGGATGACCTAATAATTTTCGGTTTGGGTTCAAGTTAGGAATTCTAACATGTTTAATTTTTCGGGTTGATTTCAGGTTTATCCGCCAAAACCAAATCGATTCAAAACTGACCTGAATTTGACCAAAATCGCTGTTATACCATATGTTAAATGGCTTAAACAGGCAGGTTCGGGTCAACAGGTTAAATCAAGTTCGAGTTCGAGTTGAACTTCATAACCCAATTAATGATATTCGGATCAACTTCAGTTCAAGCATTTTTGCTTCAGGTCAATTTCAAGTCAAACCAGAACCAAACATGAGAACTCGACGTAACACTCTATTCGGTGCATGATTGGTTGGCCACGGGTTTTAGCCGGCGAGTTCGAGGACGACTTCCATTATAAGAATATGAGAAAAGAGGAATTACTGCATCAACTTTCATGTGAGAACAAAGTGCAGCACCAGCAGTAGATCCAAAGCCTGTGATAACATTGAGGACTCCATCAGGTATACCAGCCTGCAATGAAGAAGAAATCAAGTTAACATGGCTAAAAAATGTATTTCACTGATGAAATGTAGGAGATAATGATATTTTTGATGTGATATTAAACATTTGAGTTTGATGCATGTAAATATTAAAGTTTCATATGAACGAGAAAAAGTCACCTCCTTTGCCAAATTGGCATAATAAAGAGCGGTGAGCGGCGTCTGCTCGGCGGGCTTGACGATGACAGTGCAGCCGGCGGCCAAAGCCGGCGCGGCTTTAGTGAAGAACATAATAGAAGGAAAATTCCAAGGTATAATAAGCCCAACCACACCTACAGGCTCCTTCAATGTATATCCAAGAAACTCTCTGGCACACTTTGCCGTCTCGCCATGAATCTTATCTGCAGCTCCAGCATAATAACGAATTGAGGCAGCAGCGCCCGGAATATCCATAATCTTATTAAGATGAAACAGTTTTCCTGAATCTAATGACTCCAGACGCGCCAGTTCTTCTGTGTGTTCATCAATCAAATCTGCAAACTTCATCAATATCCTTCCTCTTTCCTGATCACAGCATAATGAGTTAGAAGAAGAAGAAGAAGAAGATTGAATGTGGACTTTTGGAAGATTTACATTTTTACATATATATGAAGATTTTTGTGGTAAAAATATAAAAAAGTAAAATTTTGATGATAAATATATAAATATGTAAGAATTGGGTGGTAGGTATGTATAGATGGGGAAAAAATTTGCCTCGTACGTCAACCGCACGCAGAGTTGTGTACAAAAAAAAAGTACATGAGAGTTACACGGGAGTTACAAGAGGGTTATAACCCCATGTATAAAAGTGACACTTTCGATGTTATAAATGTAAAAAAAGTAAAATTTTGATGTTAAAAGTATAAATATGTACGAGTAAGGGGCGTATGTATGTAAATGCACCCAAATTTTTTACTTCTATGTGATGGAGGAGGAGGAGGAGGAGGAGAAGAATACATAGCCGGATTTTCGAGGCCATTTTCCATTGTCAAATGCTTCTCTTGCAGCTTTCACAGCCAAATCTATGTCTGCTTTATCACCTTCAGCTATATGTGCAATCACATCCCCTGTTCTTGGGTCTCTTGTCTCAAATGTCTTTCCTGTAAAATTTCACTTCATATTTAGAAGCAGGGAGGAGGCAATTTGTAATTTTGAAAATTGTTGGGAGTATTATAGAGCTTCTTCTTTATGAATGTTCTGAAGATGCATCTTTTGGACTGTGTTTTGAACAATTAGTTTCTATTACTTTATTTTATTTACACTTAAACTTTCATTTTTACGCACACGACCCCCAATTCTTTCGTATTACATCAAAAATAGCTCTAATTATCACTTTTAATAGTTAAATTCATCTTTTCCATCTATAGGTAAAATGTTGTGAGTGTAAATATTAGGTATGAGATACGTAAATTCATAAGAATTGTGTGCAAAATACGTAAATATCCCTTAAATATAATAATTGAAATAGGGAACATTATAATTGTTGTGAGATATGTACTTCCTGACATAGAAATGAAATGCAAAGAAAACAAGCAAACACAGATTGTTTGCGTGGTTCGATCCAACTGGGTCTACATCTACGGGAGGGAATCAATCAAATAGTTCACTAAGGCAAAAGAAATGAAGCATACATAGCTTATACATAGAGATGAGCCATCATCTTCCTTCTATAGCCTTCCTCTCAAACGACACATTGATATAAGGCCTCAAGATGCTCTCCTCCTATCTAGCTCTCTAGCTATTCTCTCCTTTGTGGTAGCTTAAGATCTCTTCCTTTGATTTCCTAAGCCTCACATCCTCTCTATTTATACAAAGCAAGAGAGTGATAGGTGGGAGGTACGAAAGTGCCCTTTTACCTTAGTTCATTAATTAGGGATCAAAATAACAATAATACGTACATATAAACATATCACCTAATTCGTTTGCATTTATATATATAAAACTTGAACTTTATCTTTTTTTTTTTACATTTATAAATTGAAGTTTGAGGGTTCAATACGTAAATACAGTGGTATTGGGCTGGATATTTGCAAGTCTTCCTTTTAATTATTTGTTTGTTTGAGTAACATTTTAAAAATTCTGCTTTTCAGGATTTCAATTAGTGTTTGTCACATGTATAATTAATCAGACCCACCCATATATTAAATTTCTTTTTTTTTTAATTTTTTTTAACTGAGTTGAGTCTGTTTATACAAGTGGCAAATATTGATTGGAGTCCTGATATAAAACTACAACAATACTTCTACTACATCAATACTCCTAACACAATATTTTTTCACTTTTCAGGCTACAGTTTAGAACTAATTTCCAAAATGAATCTTTACACCACCATTCTTTAATAAGTCTCCTTGGTAATGTAATATATAAGTAATTAATTAAATTTTATTTTAAAATAAATTCATGAAATGTATAATCAATCATGGCCTAAAATTAAAAAAAAATAAAAAAATTAAAAAATCATATTTAACACACAATAATAATAAAATATTCGATCATATTGATTGTATTTTTAATTGGAAATTACATGCATACCCAGGATTCTTTTATATTTACATATCTAATACTTAAACTTTTCATTTACATTTATAATATTCTGGTGTAATAAATTTACGCATGAAAAATGAAAAATATATTTAATGTTTTATAAAGGATTGGTGTGTAAATACATAAAAAATTGTGTGGTATGTATGTAAATATAAGAATTTAAAAAGATCATTTCATAAGTAAAAGAGGTAGACTCTTTTTACATATTTTATATTTTATTTGCCATTAAAATAAAAATTTATCCCCGTCAAAGTCTTTGCATCTAAGAATAATAATAATAACAATAATTTAGCTGCATCAGTCCCAAGGATCACGAGAAAGAGAAAGGACGTGGGCCCATGATGTGGGTGGGGTCCACATTAAGAATTTTGAAAATGATTAATATACAAAATAAAAAATATTTATCGCTAATTTTTTTCTATTTTATGAATACCGGAAAGAGTTTTTAGACATTTTCTTTTATTTTTTTAAATAAGTAATTCTATTTTTTACTCTAACAAAAAAAATAATAAATAGAAAAAAAAAAGTAAATTATGAAAAAAGGTTTACATAAAGACCACACAATTCTTATATATTTACATATCTAGTATTCCAACTTTCATATTTATGATTTTTTTCAGTCAGCTCTTGCGTTTCAGGATGAAGAATTTATCCTGAAATGCGGCTCGCAGGTCGACTGTGATATTCGACCCCCGACCTGTGTGTAATGTAAAAACCCCAACCTCTATAGGCGGAATTTTCTAAAACACTAAGACACTTATAAGCTGTTATTACATAGGGATGATGCACGCAACACTAGGTGCGGAATAACCCGCCAGTAACTTCAATTTGAGGTTATTGGGGGGTTATTCACAATTTATTAGATATTTGAGTTATTTGCAGGTTACTATTTAGAGTTATTCATAGGTTATTACCAGGATATTGCATGATTACTAGGAGCTGCGTGCGAAAGTTGAGCAATAATTCGCCCCTAAACGGGCCCTATTTGATTAATAACCAATTTTTTATAACATATGAAAATAATACATAGAACCCAATAGTTTATAATTTATAAATATTTTATAACTTTTTTATTTTAGGGGCATTTACATACAGACAACATATCCAAGTACTAAATTTTCGTTTTTTACATTTATACCAACCAAATTTTGCATTGTAAACCTTCATGTGCAAAATTAAATTTTACAATAAAAAAGTTTAAGACTCTCTCTCTACTCTGCTCCAGCTTTTTCTCAAATTTCTGCAAACTCTAGAGAGAGAGAGAGAAAATATTGAAGAAATAGAAAGAGAACAGAGAGAGAGAGAGAGAGAGATTCATCTTCTTCTCTTCTCTGCTTTAGCCTCATCCCTCTTAGTAATAAAACTCACTTAAATCCCCCAAAATCTTCAAGATTACAACAAAAAATTAAATTTTGTGGTTGAAACCTATAGCTTCAGATAGAGAGAGATTCATCTTCTCTCTCTGCGCATAAATTCAAGCAAAATATTTTTCTCAAAAATCAAAATTTCTCCTGTAAAATAGGACAAAAAAAGAAAAAAAAAATCTCATAAACAGAAGAAGAAAGGCTTACCAGAGATGGAGTCAACGAAGGCGCCATTAATGAAGAGCTTAGTGAACTTAATCTTTGGCACCTTCAGCTCCGAGCTTCCATTGGAGTTCATGGCGGAAGCTTTCTCTCTCTACCCTTTCTCTCTCTTTCTCACTCTTTATCTCTCTAAAGGTGTGGCCTTGAAACCTTGAGCTCTGGTTCTCCTTTTGTCTTTTTATAAGCACAGTTCATGCACGTCATGCTTATTAATTAGATTTTTTTCTTCAAAAAAAAAAAATTAAAAAAAGAATTTAGTGTTTAATTATATTTTTTAATTAAAAATTCTCATCAACTCCTATTGAAAATTCGATATTATCAAAATTAAATGATGAATTAAAGTTTAAATGTAAAAAAAGCCATAAAAATTTCTTTTTAAGATGTTTGAAATATATATTTTGATTAAATATTTATTATATTAAAAAAAATTTATTTAAATTTTTTTTAAAAAAAATTAACATTCTTCAACTAATAAAGACTAAGAAGTTGTTTGGTAGCATAATCTTTATAGGATTTAGAGATAAACTTAATTTAAATTTAGTTAAATACTAAAAAAATTGAAAATTAGATCTAAAGTTTAGTTAAAAAATTGAATTTTTTATTTTTAGTAGCATTTTTATCTCTTTCTGGTTGTAAGTTTTGATTTATTCGTGTCGAAGATAAATTCAAATTTATCGGATTTGATAAATCTAAATTAAAGGTAAAAGGTTAACACCAATCTTGGTTAAGTATTTAAATAATTTATTTTATTTTAATTATTGGATGTCCATTGATTATTTTTTTATATAATTAACAAAATAGGGGGGGCATTATTGTCGTTGGAGGCTTATGCAACACATGGCTTCTAGAAGGTTCATATGATATTATTGGCAAGAAAATAGAATAATAAATCATATATATTTTTTATTAAACTTACAATATTCAAGTATAGTTGAACAATAAGATATACTTTAGGATATAGTTTTCAATTGCTCATGGCAATAGTGTGGGAGTAGTTAATGTCATCTTATATTAGTATCAATGTTGTCGATAAAAGTTGATTAAAAAAAAATAGTGAGGCATTTAGGTACATTTCATTCAATTTGTATGTATTCACATGTTTAACAACTAAGGGCCTGTTTGGAGCAGCTTATAAGTGTTGGGGTGTTTTTGAAAATGTCGTGGCACCGTTTGAATCGTACGCTTTGACAGCTTATTCGAAAAAGTGGTTGATTTTTTACACTAAATGCAGGCGGCAGGTCGAACCCCGTGACTGACCCGCGGGCCGCATTACAGGATAAACCGCTTATCTTGAAATGCACAAGCTGCCCTAAACGTACCATAAGTTTTAGAACTCCGATGAGGTTTCGACGATGCTCCGATGATGCTCCGGCATTGATCCGTCTCCCAAGTTAGGACAAAGTTCTTCTAAACTTGACCTCCAAGAAGTTGGTCGGAAAGGAAGAAGGTTGAAGAAGAAGAAATCCCATTGTTCTGAACCTTCCCTAGTGTTCTCCGTTCTAAATACTCCAGGAGAGTCTTCAAGCAGCAAGGAAGAAGCCCACTCTAGCTCTCACAAAATCTCGAGAAGAAAAAGGTCTCCCTTAGGAATCTCCCTTACCAAATGGAATAATGGAGGAGGGTGGCTGCCTTGGTTGTCCCCCCACCCCTCCATAAGCCTTGCATGCTCTTCCCCTCCTCCAACGGCCCCAAGTGTCCTAAATGTGGACACTTGTCACCTCCAAACTTCCCCATGCCATTATTCTCTTGATTATTCCCTTAATTAGGGTTTCTAGCTGATTAAGGGCGTTTTCTGATACGGTTGGTGACGTTTTTGAGGATAGAAATCGAAAAGGCCAGGTAGTTGGGCGTGGTCACACCCGAGATTCGACGTAATTATGTCAGGTTCTCGGGTTGGGCGATGTGGTCACGCCGCCTGAGTGACATGGGCTCGTTTCAAAATCTCGCAACGCATGCACGCAGGATTCGAGCGTGTACAGGCCTAGTTTGGGTGTGGCCACACCCAATCTAGGTGTGGTCATGTAACCCTCTCAAGCGTGGGCCTCCAGAAAAGTTCGTTGGAGGAGAATTCAAGCTGTGTGCGAGCCTTTATATGAATAGAACATTACCCTTAGACTTTCTCAGAGGTCGTAACTGCGTCTCAAGGCTCAAGAAGGAACTCTACACACGTAAAAATATTTGAATGTGGATGGTCAGGATGTTTGTGCTAGAATGTGGGCTTCTTTGTTGAGGTGACAAGGTCTTGAATGGAAGGTGGAGAAGAAATAGACCCTCATAACTGGTTCCAAGGATTAAAGGCAGCTTTACCTTTGGATCAAATATAGTAAAGCCATTCGGGTTAAAAAGAATACCAGTATTGCTTTCATGAATTTGTTTACGAAACAGATAATAGACTGTGCAATAAAGATGCAACATATCAAATGTGAGGTAGAAGAAGGTTACAATGGGATGTCAGAAGGATGTCATTGCCTGCCATGACTTGTTCAATACCAGTTGTCAGAGTAGCCAGTTAGAGATGATTGATATTGAAAGTAAGGTGGTTGTTGGTTTGTAGCTCCAGAATTTAGGACCTAAGGAGAGTTTGTGACTTACAAAGCTTATTTGGTAGGTGTGTACTCAAGATTCGATTGATACCAACTTTTTACAGCAGAATAACCAAACTTATTATGGATTTAGCAAGAGACTGATGCTCTCGGTGTGTTCTGACTTCCCTGGAATGAGGCTAATTTGGAACACGTCCCCATCCGTAGGCATTGTTGGCATAATGATTTAATGTTGTGGTTAGAGTAAGTTGGGGATTAGGGCAATGTCGATCTCCTCACTAAATTGAAGAGAATAGAAATCATCTTGCTAGATAGGGTGCAATTGAGTACGAACTATTATCTTGAAACGTTGGTAAGATGCAGAGAGCCCATTGAGTGTATAGAAGATGATATCCCTGCTATCTAGTATTCCACCGACAACGATGATATTGTCGACTGAAGCCTTGAAGTTGGACAAGTAATATGTCATTGTCATATTGTTCATCGCGAGAGAGAGAGAGAGAGTATGAAGAGTGTTCCTAAGTTGGATGAGTCTCGAGCAATTTATTGGTTGAAGTCTTTTAGCAATTGTGTGCCAACTCTCAGTGAGATTAGAGAGGTGGAGCACATATGGGTGGATTAATGTGGAGATAATTGAGTAAAGTCTTGTAGTTAGGTTTTAATCCACTGAAATCCAAAAGATATAAGAGGGAATGCACACTTGTAGATCTGTGTTATCACCGGTGAATTGAGGAGGACAGATTGTGCTGACGTCCAAGAGCCTTAGGTAAACATTTACGGTGAACTCCTTGAGCACTTATGTAGTACATATGGAGTATTTCTCAACATACACAGGATATTGGGTGAGGTGTTTGGGTTACTCGTAAGGAATTTGAAGGAGGGTGGGGTAGAAATTGTGGTACTCATCTCCTTTGTTGATAGATTGAAATTTTTTGAATTCTGGGAAGTCGACATTCCTTGGAGGTGCAAGTTGCGTTAGATTGGACTGATCCCGATCCTTCGGAAATGCATGGCAAGAAAATTGTAGGAGGGGAAGAATAGCTCGAATAACCTTGAACTCAAGGCTCTGATGCCATGAAGAACAAGAGAAGTCAATCAATAATGGAGGAGTAATGGGAAGGAAAAGATAAGATAAGTAAAATGCCTAATCCAAATTCATTAACCTTACCTGACGTTACAAGCCTTACACATATTGTAAGAATAAATGAAACTTCTAGAGAAGGTAAATTACATGACATGATCTTATGCTATGTCGCAGGAATAGAGTACCTTATTAATGATTGATACTTCAATGATTTCCGCATTAATAACTATTTCAGATACCTTATTAATACTTGTGTATTATTTGCAACGATAAATTTTGCGGAAATCATGAAAGTACCAATCATTGAGATCATTTAATGCTAACTTATCATTTGTTGTATTTAATTTTCTCGTTCAAATAACAGTATGACATATTAATGTATGATAAAATTTGATAACTAAATATGTACAATCAAAATACCATTAACTAGTTTTTATGCGAATCAAATAGTTCAGAACGGATCTCATCTTGCCGGATTGTGATATATGAGAATAAAAATAGTTATCCGGGGTCATCCAAACTAGAAACAGAATATTAGTCGAGCGATCAAACAAAAGTCAACCGTCTAGAGGATGACCAAACCAAAGGTCCGATATCGTTTGAGCAACCGAACAAGGGTAAATTGACGCAAATGTCGGTTGAACCAGATATTGACCGACTCATAAACCACTCAGGTAAAGATCGAGAAAAAAAGAGGACAATCAGCCTGATATTCGACAAATGCACTACTTAAAGTTGATCAATTATACATTAACCAATTAGAAAAAGTCAGGGGTATAACTATTATCTCACACTATTTCTAGCCCTCCATGAATAAAGAAGCATTAACTATGGCCACCTATAAGGCTATAATATGAAAAAGATTGGATCATTTACATACATACCGCCCAATTTTATGTATTTACGTATGTAATACATAAAATGTATATTTTTATATTTATACCCCCAACATCTTTTTAATGAAATAATTTTTTTTATCTCTTAAATAAACATCTTTTTAATCAAATATACATATATATATATATATATATATATATATATATATATATATATATATATATATATATATATATATATATATATATATATATATATATTAAAGGTCGTTTAGGGCGAACTTATTTGGTGCGGTGGTGTTTTGAAAATGCACGCGCACTGTCTCGGTAAGCTGCGTTTTGACGAACATGCGTTTTCAAAACGCAGAAAACAACTTTTTCACACCGCACCTGCCTAGGCGCGGTGACAGCTTTCTGGCAGCGATCTGGCTTTTTAAAAAAATTAAAATTTTGTAATAGCCACCGCACATAATTTATCAATAGATTATTTTTAATCAATTTATCAACAGATTATTCAATAAGCTGCAGGTCCTAAGTGTTCAATTTTGATGCAAAGTCTACTGTACTATTTTGACAATACTCACAATAGACAAAAGTTATTTATGAATTGTCCAAAGACTATATTGACTCAAATAAAAAGATACTGTTTCCAATTTAAGAAGTTGCATTTACATGCACATCCCTCCATTTCAATATATTTACATATCTACTTAAAACTCCCCTTTTTACATTTCTACCACCCAAATCCTTTATATCCCTTAAAGAAATTTCAATTCACATTTTCAAACATAGATAGATGGGATATATGTAAAAGATAAAAATTACGTGGTAGATTTATAAATACATAAAAATTGGGTGACATGCATGTAAATCTTCCATTAAAGATATAATACGGAAGAAAATTAGTGTCATGCAAACATCAGATCACATCACTCGTGGTCCGAGCAGTACGACTTTTAAAATTAAACTTGAGGTAAATTTACATGCACCCCACATAAATCTCATGTATTTACATATCTACCACAAAAGGGCAATTTTTTAAATTATTCTCAACTGCTATTGTCGTGGCATGCAAAATTCCAATCTAACGAGGACTAGAAGAAGAATTATATACATATATTGACCGCACGAAGGACACTTGGAAGCACCACGTCGAGTAATTGATGTTTAAGATTATTAAATTTTCCACTTTACAAATTTTCATTTATTTACCAAATATTTATTTAATCATGTCTTACTTGTGTGTTTGATACGCCACCGTGAAAATTTTATCGTCCAGCACGAATCTCGAGGCATAACATGAATCTCGAAGTAATCTGTTGAGCATGAATTCATTCAAACTTCAATGAAGAGTTATCCAAAGCTCTGATTTCATGCAAAGTTATAGTGAAACTGACCGACTCGATGGAACGGACCCAATGATATCAAAACTACTCCAATATGAGTCAAATCAAGCTAAGATCAAATCATTGAACCACTCCTGGAGGTTTCTGGATATATTTAGAAGGCCAGACGAATTTCAAATCTAGCAGGTTTATGGTCGAATCGAGCGTCTCGACGAGATGAATCAATTGAGCCTAATTTGCTCAATTTTGATGTCATTAAGGCACTCAAATGTCCATCAAACGTCATTCGATCAAAGGAAGCTCTCAGGACCGTCCGATTAAAGTGGTTCATATTTCTACACTAATTACATTCATATCACTTTAAATAGGGCTTCACCATTCTCATGAAAGAGAGAAGAACTTGAGTCTTGAGAAATAACTTTAAGTTTTGAGAATGAGCTGAAGTCCAACATCACTCTTGTCACCGTCGATCGCTGACGACCGTTGTTGACCACCGCCGACTAGAGCCGCCTCCACTTCTTACAATAAGTTCATTCGCACGTCGACGTTGTAATTCAAAAGGCTTTGTAATCATTTCCCTTCTACAGGATAATGAGTCTCTCTAATCATCAACTTATAGTTGAATTTTACAACCGCCCAATCCTCGTGTTTTTTACGTTTACATGCTTTCCATGTAAAAGCTTATGGTGTCATTACTAGTTGTCTTCTTTTATCTGAGTGTGTGTTGAATTCTCATGCAACACTAAGATGATACAACACATATCAATAATAATTTATTTTTCTTTAAAGGTTGCTGTAATTTATTTCTAATGGCCATTGTTATCAAATTTAAATCACAATACCTATTGTTTGTCTTTTTACTTATGCATTAATAAATATTTGCAATGATACAAACTTTGGCAGTATTTAATTTCCTTTTTTAAAATTTGATTTGCCTCTCAGACTAAAAAACAATAAATAATATTTTATTAATTTTATGGAAGATTTGTTGAAAGTAATATATGGTGAAAAATAATATAATAAATAAATACATCTTAAACGTGTCGAAATCTAATGAATTATTTATAGAGATTGATCATCCTTCCACATCTAAAATAGTGTTCTCGAGAAAGAGAGAATACTGCCAAATGTCTTAATTATCATATTTACAAGAAAACATACAATAGGCATAAACCTATCTTTCAGTAATTCCGGAGGAAAGAATCTCGTTCCTCATTGTAACTAGTTGTCCTGCAGACGCCGTCGTGCTACTCATCAGAGAACAGAAATTGTTAATACAATAGAGTCTTGTGGTCCCGCGGGTTCCCCTCGTTGAGAAATGGGCTACCTATCGAGTTATGGTGTTTCACCCATTGCCCGATAGAACAGTCTTATTTCTCTAAAAGAAGCTTTTCATTCAGGGATCAAGAGTCGATAGGTAGACTAGGTCCCCAGATTGGCAAAGTCTAGCCGGCCCGATGCCAATCAAGATCAATCGAATGACTGCACCTACTCATCCTACAAACTGGCTAGCCTTACCAGTCAATGACAAATAAGCTTAGCCGACCGAATCAGAGATGACCAAAGTAAAAGGCTCGTATATTTAAAATACTTAGAATATCATGTGCATTGTTCATTAAACAAGAGGCGGAAGTAAAGTATTATTATATTGACTCCCCTAAAAATAGGGAGATCGTTTGAAGGGATGGATAAGACTTTTGCACACAAGTTCACCCCAAAATGTGGATCTATAATTAATTTCTTTAAGTGTAATTATTATAAATATGTAAACAACTTGAATCAATTTGCAGTTGTTTAATTGTTCTAAGATTGTTGAAACTTGAAAATCGATGTAATTGACTAAATTTTATGGGGAAACTTAACTTAAATATTTAATATGTGATTGAATATTTACAGATAGAAACTATATTTTAATAAAAACATGTTTTATTTTGCAAATAAAATTTGGGCTATTTACATGCATATCCCCCCACTCCCATGCTTTTACATATTTAGTCCTAAATTTTATTATGAATATTTATATCGCCATATCACATCAATAATATCACTAGTTGACTTTTTAAAAAAATGAAATACATTGGTCAGATCTTCACTTGAATTGGAGAAGATGAAATTACAAAACTGATAATCACAAATGTACTATAATAGTTCAGTTGTAATAGTCATAATTGAGCTACAATAAATATGCTTCTTCGCTATAATTGCAATACTTGGTCATAAATATTATAGTTGCAAGCTACAAAAGCAGTGGTAGTTGGTCATAAAGGTTATAAGCGATGGTTGTTGGCTCTTGCCCACAGAGGCCATAGTTGAAAGCAATAACATTAATACTTGACGCACAGTCCGTAGTGAATAGCTACAAAGGCAGGGGTTGGTCATAAAGGTTGTTGGCGGTGACTGTAATAATGACAATCAGCGACAAATGTCGTAGTTGCAAGCTGTAACAGTGGTAGTTGATAACGAAGATCATAGTTGGCTACTATAAAGATAGTAGCTAACAATAAGGCTATAATCGATGGCAAAAATAACGGCAGTTGGTCATAGAGGCACTAGTTGGAAGTTATAACAAAAGTAATTGGTACGCAAATGTCATAATTGATTGTTACAAATGTAGTAGTTGATCATAAAGTTGCAGTCGATGATTACAATATAGTTAATATAAGCCGTAGTTGGTGACTGCAATAACGTTAATTGATCAAGTGGACTATAGTTGGAAATTATAACAATAGTTGTTGGCCAAAAGATCATAATTAGTTGATAGAAAAGCAGTAGCTGACTAAAAAGATTACAGGCTGTTTGCAATATCGTCAGTTGGCTACATAGGTCGTAATTAGTGACTGATAGTGTCAGTTGGCTACATAGGTCATAGTTTGATGTACTATTAGTATATGCGACATAGTTCATAGTTGGTTGTTGCACGTGCAGTTGTTAGTCATAATGATCATGGTTGGAAGCTACAATAGCATCAGTTAGCCTTGAAGGTCATAGTTTGTAACTATAATAACGTCAATTATCCACAAAAATTGTAGTTGGAAGTTGTAACATCAGTATTTGAGCACATAAGCCGTGGTTAATAACTATAGTAGTGTTAGTTGGCCACATAAGCAATAGTTAGAAGTTGTAATCGTAGTAGCAGACCATAGAAGCCGTATTTGGTGACATATTATTGGGTTCTTTTTATTAAGATTATGAGTTTAGCTATAAACTTATTAAAATTGAGGCCCTTAAAGATATTGGATTTGAGTTTGAAACGTTTATTATTAAAAAGAAAAGCTTGAGATTCATGTTAGATGATCAAAATTTCTTGATGACACATTAATATCTAACATCTAAACTTTTTTTCTAAGAAAATTTGATTCTTCTACCCTTTTTTTGTTACACCTCCTTCTGTCCGCCTAACTTCACCCAAATTATCAACAAACCACTCAAATTAGCCCTAACACATGTCTTAGGACTAACAAACCCTCGTGTACTCATAATCTCTAACAGGATATTCCAACCAAATGTTATTTGGGGTCTTCTTTCTAATAGTTGTAGAAGTCATACGGCTCATTAAGTGACAAACTCACTCTATGTCCTTGACCCAATATACTATATCCAACCGAATACTAGATAACATACATCGAAATTTATCTACCAACATGCGATTAATCCTCTCTACTACCCTATTTTATCGCAGCGTCTCTTAACCAATGAAATGTGCTCTATCCAAGCTTTCCAACACTCTTGCAAGAACGTTTCTGATGTGTTTTCGCCTCATTATGTGATTTGAAACTCCAAATTTTTTTACCAACATGAGTCTCAAACTATTTCTTCCAATTCGTGAAAATCTCCAACGTCTCGCTCTTGAGCTTCATCAAGTAAACCCAAAATGTATCTAAATAATGATAGACAAAAGAGACAAAGTATCTTCGCTGGTCAAATGTTGTTGTCCTTGTTGGGCCCAAACAATCTGTGAAAACATGATCTAAAATACTTTTTATACTGTGGATAAGAGTACCAAAAAATAGACGTGTCTTCTTGTAAAACACAAAATCTTCATTGAAAAACGAGCTTGCAAGTGCTCGTTCATTTAATCAATCCTTTTTCATTAAAGCCTGAAGTAACCCCTCCAGAATGAGCTAGCCGCTCGCATATGTCATAAAGTAGTGGCGTGAGAAGAATCATCAACAACAACAACAAGTCCAGTCCGCATTGCCCTGAAGGTAAACGTTGTGATGGCAAACTCCCTTCTTAAGAACCAATACTCTAAGGCATATCCTCAGAACTCTCACCTCATTAAATAAATTATAGTCCTTGGATTCTAAGACCCTAATTGACAATAAATTCTTCATGACATATGAGATATGCCTAATAACATCAATCAACTCCCTCACAATACTAACATGCATTCTCGTAAATACGCTTCATATACTAATTGTACGTTAAGTTTGATCATTGCTCTAGGTTTACGAATAATTCATGTCCGGCTCGTTATATAGCTCATATTTGAATCGTTCATTAAGTAAATAAGTCGAACACATGCAAACTTTTTAAGCTCAAATTATGAACGACCCTAACACAAATAACAATTTCTTTTATCATTTTCGGATTACGAATAATTCATGTCCGGCTCATTATATAGATCATATTTGAATCGTTGATTAAGTAAATAAGTCGGACAGGAACAAACTTTTTAAGCTCAAATTTTGAACCAGCCAAACATAAATAACAATTTCTTTTATAGTTCTTGGCTCATTTTATCTCAAAACAAAGAAATTATATATATTATTTATATGTTAATATATTATATATATTTATATCTAAATTTAAATTATAACAATAGCTTCAATTTGGGCGAATGAAAGACACGATTCAGGAGCCAAAATTGGCAGTGATATTGCCAACTTTCCCTAGCCACCGAACAAAGAAGACCACATTCGGCAACACAAGTAAAATCCAAGCCCAAAAAGTACTTCCTTTGAAGTTGTAATGGGTTGGTTGGGGCATTTGGTCGAACACGTGAGGTGGTCTCCATTTCCCACTCTTACTTGGAATGGTGGGATAGAAATGACCGGCAGTTGGAGGACTTCAACTACCCTTCGTTGGATACAAGTATGTGCGGACATTAGAGTATTTGATGTAGCCATTGATGCGGTCTTTACTAGGCCTGGATCGGCCATCCAGTGCTGATGAGATAGTGGCCGACCAACATGTACTTCAGAGAGCACAGTCGTCACTCAGTCAGTCGCCTCTGTTGGCCAAATTCGAACAGGCCGGCCAACTAGTACCATCATGTTAAAATTCAAATTGTAAATACAGATATGATATGAAATCGATACGACTAATAAGAGTTTACATTGTACTAAGGGCGGTATCCATAACCGTTTCCTCTTTTATGTAATTGTACAAAATAATCTCCTATAAATATGAGTTAAAAATACGAATAAAAGAACATCTTTCCCGGCTCTCCGCACAAAAAATTCTAAACTTATTCAACTCAATTAGGCATTTATAAGAAAAATAGAATGCAAAAAATTGTTGATTTAAGAATAATAAAAACTCCAATATATTTACATACATGCCACATAATTCTTATGTATTTACATATCTGATGCTTAAGCATGCCTGAATCTTTACCATAACATAAGAAAATCATATTTTATCATATTTTTTTCAGGAGATAAAATATATATTTTCAAAAATAATTTTATGACACAAAAGAACTAAAATATAAATATAGAGTTTTAGGAGTTAGATATGTAAATACATAAAAATTGTCGCATGCATATAAATTTCCCTTAAATGAGTATACATTATAGGTTAGAAAGCACTAACATGAGCTTAACAACATTTGCATTGTAGTTAAATAAAGTTTCATTTATAGTTTTTCTGCTTCTAAAGTATTAAAGTATATAGATGTTACAATTATGTTACAAAGAACATTATTAAATAGGGCAAAATGATCATTTGTTCAGAAACAGTTGTCACACAACTGTTTTCAAAGAGCTGCAACAAACTTATCAGCTTCTCCGCAGCAACTTTCTAGGGCGCTAAGTGAAAGTTGAAAACTGATGATCTGTTTGGCGCATGTCATGACTACTACTTGTACTTCTTACTGAAAGCTTCTATAGGGAAGTTCTTGTGAGGTAATTGCTATCTATTTGTTGCAGCTGTGTGAAAATTGTTGTGGAACATCTATTTCTGAAAAATCGATCATTATACCCTTATTTAGTAAAGTAGTTTAAAACAGATTTGTAACAGCCACATATTTGATACTTCACAAGCAGAAATTCATCTTAAAACAAAACAAAAGTTCAGATACATAACACACCACACACGCCACCATCACACACACCACACACGCCACCATCACACACACACCACACACAGCCATCACACCTCACACTTCACCTATACCAATAACCACAATAAATAAATAAACAAACAAAAATTAAAATTAAAAGTAATAACATAAATGCAAAGCAACTCCCCAAACTTTACAATTCAATAATCATAATAACAAAATAAAACAAAATAAAAAAAGTAACATTTGAGTGAAATAAAGGCAGAAACACACGAGATTGGTGAGAAGCAAGGCAAGGCCACAAGCGTAGGTGCCATAATCGCACTTTTCCGGCGGCCACCAGTCGAGAGTGGCGCGGATGAAGTGTTATTCGATGGATGAAACAGCGGCGACGCCGATGACGATAGTCGTCCCCTGCATCATCTTCGCCGATCCCGTTGTCCATACTGTAGACTAAACCAGTGAAATGAAGATGAGTGTTAAAGAGATGCTAGGGCGGCAAAGGCTCGATTGCGAGAGAATGGGGACTGTGGGGCATAGGAGGTAAAAGCCATCCGAAAATGCGGGGCCGCGAGTTGATCTTGCCGCCCACGTTTCGCCTATTTTAGCGGTGGGCGGCCGTGAACGCGATATCCAAACACCAAACTCGAGCTCAGCTTTGCAATTTAGGGCCATACCGTGTGAAAAACACGGCTGCAAACGGACCTTGAGAAGCTGTACCTGCCTCAAACAAACCCTAAATTGCAAAAATAAGTATTATGTTCTGTGAAAAATTGACGCGATAAAGTGAAAATTAGAATGTGAAAATCACACAAACATCAGAAACACAGATTTACGTGGTTAAACAAATTGCTTACGTCCACGAAACTACAGAGAATTTTATTTCTTGAGGAATTACACACATGAATAAGAGAGAGCCCATTCAAGGAAGGGAAGCCAAATACGATTTCTTATGCTATGATGGCGGAACCCTCTCAAACAAAGAGAAAAGGCATGAGATTCCAAATAGAATAAGAACTTTCGACGCGATCCAATCAAGTAAAAGCAGATAAGTATAACAAAAATTTAATTAAAGACTTATTAAATTACTTCCATATTTGCCGAGACGTCCAAGTGGAAAGTGGACCGGGCTCCACAGATACTCAACATTATGCACCAAACAACATTCATAAATAGTTTGATTCCAATCATAACATCAAAACTAATATCATTATTCTAAAAAAGAACATGGAATAAAAAATAACTAAAATTTACAAATTTCAACTATCAAATATATAATTATCATTTATGATATCATCACTCAAGCCAAAGTACCAAATTGCAATATTTAGAATGTTATTGCAAAAAAATAAAATTACAGCCAAGGAGAGTTGTAAATAGGAGTAAATACAGACTTTACATTCAGATACTTCTCCAATGCTTGAAGCCCACTATCCTTACCAAAGCCACTCATTTTGTGCCCACCACAAGGCACATTAATATCAGTAATAAAGTAACAATTGACCCAAATTATGCCGGCACGAACCGACCTGCTGACCCGATTAGCTATATTCAAGTCATTCGTTAGTATTCCTGCAGCTAGCCCATACCTCGTGTTGTTCGCCTTCTCAATCGCTTCCTCAACCGTCCTGATTCAGTCACAATCAAAATGAAAATATTAATATTCATGCCTAAATTATTATCACCCAAAACTTAAATATAATATTTTAATCGAGCTACTATCGTTGGGTCAGGCTACTCCCTACGACGACGTATGGATGCTGACATGCCTCAAGACGAATTATGCTTTAAGATTGACTAGGTTGTCAATTCGTTTAAGTCGAACTGGCTAGGGGCGGTGTATCGTGTCTCGACACGAGCTGCGCCAGGCGCTAGGTTCACCCATTTGGTCTCGCGGGTTCACCCAACCATCGTGCCGAGTTCATGTTGGTGGGCATAGCGTGTACATTATAGCTTGAAATTAGAGTTGTGGTACTTACTTGAACTTCATGACGCATATCACCGGGCCGAATATTTCATCTTTAGCTATCAACATATCCTCCTAAAGAAAAAATATTTAAACAAAATTATAATAAGAATAATAATTTATAATTAAATAAATAATTTTATTAACAATGAGATAGACATTGTTACCTTGACATCAGTAAAGATTGTGGGCTCTATGTAGTACCCTTTCTCACCTATAGCATTTCCTCCTGTTAATATTGTGGCTCCCTCTCTCTTCCCTGCCTCTATATAGCTAAGAACCTTCTCAAATTGCTCCTTATCAACCTACAATGGGCAGCTAGAGTTGCTAGAGTATGATAATTGTAAATAAATAAATTATAATATATATATATATATATATATATATATATATAAATGTCTATAATACTTGCAACAATTAAGCTATGGAGCCCAACTTTGCTTTATGAAGAAAATATGCATCGATAACCTACATTTGCGAAAAAGTTGTCGTAGGGGTTAGAAAGGTGATAGAAAGCCCCATTCGAAACATTATTACGTGTGGAGTTCGTGTGAATGTGGACTCTGTGTACAACAGTGTTATATAGTATTGTAAAAGGAGTCTGCATGCATTCGGACTCCGTTTGTAATATTCCCTCCAATGTTTGAGGGTAAATATCTAATATTTTTTGTTATTTCATTGAATTTATTTTAAATATTTTAGTATATTGTTCCGCTATCACTTACTTTTTCTTTGTAAAGAGGGGGGAGTATTGTATTACAAGGGAAAATTAGGGTTGCACTTTCTTCACAATCAAACTATAGTTAAATCTACAAATGATGACAATATGATGTGGCCATATATTTTAAAAAATATATTTTTCTCACATATTTGTAATGGTGTTAGGTTCGTTTGAAATTAATTTTGTTCAAAATAAACTCGCGTTCGAAATTGCTTGGGAACAGTGTATCTGTGTTTGACTCGATTTACATAATCTTATTCACGTTCTAATCCAAATGGACTCGTTTAAATTAACTTGGAAAATAGATGTCGATAGTTGGATTCGAACGTGCATCATCAAAGAAAAAGAAACACTTAAAAACATCAGCTATTGTGATTTAAACTTAGATATAAATATATACAATATACTAATGTATAAATGATAAATAAATTTTCCTTATTTCGAACTAAAACAAGCCGAACACGATCGAATCTTATTCAACTCGTTTACTTAACAAACGATCCAAACACAAGCTACTTAATGAATCAAACATGAGATGTTCGCGAACAACACATACCTGAGGCCCTTGATGAACCCGAGGATCAAATGGGTCTCCAATCACCCAATCTTTTACATTCTCCCTCACCTTCTTCATAAACTCATCATATATCCCTTCTTGCACATAAACCCTAGATCCTGCAACACACATTTCCCCCTGCAAAATATTTTTTTGCAACTAATTATAAACTTATAACAATAACAATAGAATCTCATTAACATATTTTGCAACAAATAGTATCATATAATATATAATACTAAAATGTAAATAAAGGAATTGTTAAGTACCTTATTGAAGAAACCACCCTGCCAAGCAGTCTGCACAGCCATGTTAATATCAGCATCATTAAAGATAATCAATGGACATTTTCCCCCTAATTCTAATGAAACAGTCTTCAGATTGCTTGCTGCTGCTGCTCCCATCACTAATTTCCCAACCTCTGTAGATCCTGTGAAACTCACCTAAAATAGAATTGATTATAATGGAACATTAATTATAATAAAATAAATACAGACCACCCGAAACTCGCTATTTACAAATCAACCACCCTCTTTCGTCCATCTTTCGTCTTTATCAAATTCTCAATAGTTTGATCGTAGCGCGTGTAAATACATCGGTTCAGTAGTTCAAAAATATCACACGGTGATTAATTTGTAAATGTCAATGCTTCGGGGGGTCTATATGTAATTATTCCTCTAAAATTTAAAAAGAAAAATAGAAAAGAATTTATATTACAGCATCAACATCCATATGAGAAGTTATAGCAGCTCCAGCAGTTGGGCCATAGCCAGTGATAACATTGATAACCCCATCAGGAATACCAGCCTACAGTTAACTATCATGTAATTAAAAGAAGATTTACATTTACATTTACATAAATACCACTCAATTCCTTTGTATTTACATATCTAACACCCAAATTTTAACTTTTACATACAACATTTTTTCAATGCGTGAAACGTCGCATTTCACCGTTCTAAAAGTTAAAAAAATGGTATTTTTTTATGCAATATGAAAGATTTGGACGGTATAAATGTAAAAAAGTAAAACTTATGGGTTAAATATGTAAATACATAAGAATTGGTTGGCATGTTTGTAAATACCCCTTAAATAAATTATGACAATCATATAAGGTGCATTTACATTCATAACACACAATTCTTATGTATTCACAGATCTCGCACCTAAGCTTTCGTATTTACACGCATAACATTCAAATCATTAATATTACATCAAAAATATCACTAAGCATAGGCTTAAAACACCAAAGTTTAGATCTGAGATATGTAAATACATAAAAGTTACGTGCTACGTATGTAAATTTCCCATCATATAATTGTAACTAATCGCTACAATCACCTCCTTCGTCAAGTGGGCAAGATATAAAGCCGATAGCGGTGATTGTTCTGCCGGCTTGACGATCATAGTGCACCCAGCGGCGAGTGTCGGAGCGATCTTAAAGGCGAAAAACAAAGTCGGAAAATTCCAAGGGATGATGTGGCCAACTACTCCAACGGGCTCCTTAAGGGTGTAAGCTTGGAACTCACCGCTACATTTGTGAGTCTCACCATGAATCTTATCAGCAGCGCCTGCATAATACCTTAGAGAATCGGCTGCAAATTTGATGTCGAAGGCTTTGGTTACGTGCACGAGCTTTCCGGAATCAATTGAGTCGAGCATAGCGAGTTCTTCTCCGTGTTGCTCGATCAAGTCCGCCAATTTCAACATTATCATTCCCCTATTCTGCGCGTGAAAAGCTCGTTGTCTATGAATAGTTCGTGTTTGGTTTAATAAGTAGAATGAATACAACTTTTGCAATGATCAAATTAGTTGAAATTGTAGACATTCTTTAGGGGCATTTGGCATTTGCATATATATACAAATCACGCTTAAACATTCATATTTACGTCAAAAGTATATAGCACTCAAATCTTTAAAATTACGTCAAACATATCAACATTATCATTTTCTAAAAGCGAAATGCATTTTTTCATGCATAGGTTTAAAAAACCAAAGTATTATACACGTAAAATTGAAAGTTTAGGTGAAAGATATGTAAATATAAAAGAATTGCGTGTTAAGTATGTTTTACATAAAAAACATATAATTCTTATGCATTTACAAATCGAACACCTAAACTTTTAAACCGACACATGAAATGATGTATTTCACTTTTAAGAAAGAAGTAAAAGGAATGATTTTTATGTGATGTTAAAGATTTGATATTTATGCATATAAATATGAAAGTGTAGGACTTGATATGTAAATGCCCCTTCTTTGGGTCGGGTAAGCGCTCGAACCCGACACCTTAGGAGTCTTTGCTTTGCTTCAATTATGCATTAGAGAGAGAGAGAGAGAGAGAGAGAGAGAGAGAGAGAGAGAGAGAGAGATCTTACAAAGCCAGACATGCGAGGCCAGCTGCCATGATCAAAGGCTTCCCTCGCAGCCTTAACAGCGAGGTCAACATCCTCCTTATCACCTTCAGCCACCGCTGTTACCACATCTCCTGTTCGAGGATCTATTGTTTCAAATGTCTTACCTGTGTAAAATACAAATTACATTAACTATAATTAAAAAATAGAGAGACAGAGAGAGAGAGATTCTACCAAGCTTTTCATATAAAAGAAGAAAATGACTATCAAAATAGCTATGGTTAAAATATTCATTGTCATAGCTGCAAAAACAATTGGATACTCATCAAGTAGAGGTTAACAAATAACATTGCTTTCTTGTATGAAAATTTATCTGAAAAAAGCAAGGGGAGAGTCATAAAGGAATAATAGTTTGAGTCATTCTCCGCTACCTATAGAGGTATTTAGATAATATGAAGTAATTTGTAACCAAGTTTTATCTACTGAGGTGAATGGAATGAATCATTGATTGGAGACATTATACTCAGAGAGGTGACTAAGAAATTTTGGGCATCTCCTTCGATCCAATTTTCTCCTCCGATCAAGAGCGCGGACAATGTCAAAGTCCTTCGACCCGGCTACATATGTAGTTGGCAACTCGATCCTCCTCAAGAAGCATTAAGCAAGGCATTTCGAACACCCTTCTTGATCAAACTTCGAACCACTCCACTAATCAAGAGCTCTGGTGATGTAGATGAGGCGGCTGGTGATCTGATTCTCCTCGAGAGTAAGAACTCATCTACTCTCTTTCCCCCTTTCCCTCAATCCTAACCAATGACCAATCCAAAAATCCCCAACCCTATCCATCGAAATGTCTACTTCCTCCCAATCTGAAACTAAGGAATCCCCATTCCAGGATTCATTGTTGACCGCAATCATATCTCCCACATTAAAGTTCCTCTTACACAACTAGAGTCATTTTACCCAAAACCTTCTATCCTCTGACAACCATATCATTTGGAGAGCTCAAATCTTTAAAGCATTCAAGGTGAATGGCTTCATCGGCTTCCTACAAGATAGCATCCCTTGTCCACTGAAACTCCTTCCCTCCACCGACGATATTCCAATGCCTAATTCTCACCATACTAACGGCGGCTCTTTTTTCAATTATATCTCCAACAATCTTTCCCTATGTACTCCATCTGCCCACTGATGCACCAAAAATATATACGGTTTTGCTATATAATTTTACCCATTTTGGTGATACTGCACTTTAAATAAAATATTTTTCATGATTTGTTGCATATATGATGATTTTAGATGATTGGAGTGAAAAGAAGGGAAAATGAATGAATTCATAGCAAAAAAGAGCAAAATGGTGAAAAAGGTGTTCTGGCGCCGCCGGCGTCAGAATGTGCGCCACCGGCGCCCAAATCCAAAGACTTCAGAAATAATGGCACGATAGAGCGCCGGAGGCCGCCAGCGCTTGAAGTCGGTGAAATTCAAATTTGAAGAGTTTTGACGACTTTTTGAAGGAATGCCTATGGAAACTCTTGGGATTTCGTCTCTATCTTATAAGTAACTGTTTTTGGACGAAAATGGTGTGCTTCTTCATTGGTTCTAGTGTAGTTTTAGTAAGTGTTAAGTATTAAGGTTTAGAAGAAGTGAGTGTAGAGTGAGGGTTTGAGAGGAATTCTTCTCTAAGGAGTGAATGAGAATGAGTAAGGTGAGAGATTGTTTCTTCCTTTCCATTCTAAAGAGGGAATCAAGTGTTGTAAAAAAGAGAGAAGGTGATTGAAAGGAGCTTGAGGAATTGCATTGGGGAAGAGAAAGAGATAAGGTGTATTTTTTTTTGTGGTTTGTATGATTTTCTTTATATATATAAAATCCATGTTTTATTGTATATTATCAGTGAATTACGAGTAGTCTCACTTGTCTTTCTTTTGCGTAGAGATGTGATGATGGATTGATGTGGATTTGACGTGCTTTTAATGTAATGAAGAAATTGTGATGGTTTTTCATTTCGAACTTAATTTACGCTTCGATTTGGTCGATTGAAATGTTAAAATATATTGTTGAGCGTTAAGTTTGAAAGGATTTAATGTCATACTGATAATAATGAAAGATCAATTCAATTTCATGGATGAATTGCGTAGTTCAATGGGAATTGAGTGCGAATAAATAGGGAAATATGTTTTGATGGACTTGATGTGGAGATTTCGGGGTGATGATTGAAATCCACAATTAGTTCTAAGATTAGTAGCTAATATCGAAAGGTTAGCACTTCGGATTGAAGGGTGAGTGGGAGCTCAAGTGAGGCGGTATCCTCCCAAACTAGCCTTAGATTTAGTGACTAAACTTAGTATATGTCAATGTTCTTTTACTTACTTAGAGAGAGGATCTTTCTTTTAAGGGTCGAAGAATCATCTATCTTCTGTTAAGCATGATAACATGTAGATAATTGTTTCGTATCAATCCATACATCGTATTCATTACTGAGAGGAAAGATATTTTTCTTATATATCGAAAACCTTTCAAATACTTAGTTTAGTGTGTTTGTTAGTTAATTATGTTTTTAAAGTTGTTAGAAGTAATTGTAATTTAGTTAATTGTTAATGTTTTCTGCATAGTGTTAGTAGGAGTATGTGTTAAACCTTAAGTGCTATTTAAATATCGAATTTTAGTGCTATATAATTTATATTGTAAACGCTTTCTTATACTTCGAACTTTCCTGTGGGATCGATAACCAGAACTTCATTAGATCTCTGTATTACTTGATATGATACGAATACTTGTGTTGAATGCTTGGACTTAACAAAATCATTATAAATATATAAATTTGAGTTTATAAATTCTTGCAAAATATAAGTCCCGTGCATCACCCACCACTGCCGAAATTTGGAATACCATAACCAAGCGCCTCCAACCGACCAATCGATCGCAACTTATTCAATTGAAAAAGGAGCTCCATAACCTCTCCATGAATACCCAATCCATGAATCAAGCTCTCTGCTATCAAATCTTTGGTTGATAATATCTCCGCCGACAGTGGAAACTTAGACAATGAAGATATTATTTTCTATACACTGAATAGACTACTGGCACACTATCAATCATTCAAGAAAGGAATGCACACTCAATTAAAACCCATCGTTGGACAACTTCTATGCTTTGCTATGCAGTGAGGAGATCAATCAAGCAACGAATAAGCAGAAATTAGAGCCAACCTCGGATCCCCAACACGTATTGTGGAAGATAAGGTCATTCATCCCGTGGGAGAGGCCAAAATTTGTCATCACCATCAAGCCGAACCAAATCTAGATGCACAACCTCTCGCTCCCTCGTTGTGTGACAAATTCAGTCACTTCTCCACTCATTACTGACATTGCTCCAACCTTGAATATGAGCCTGCCAACAAAGCACTACATGCCAAATCATCATGGGTTTTGGATTCTGGAGCTACAGCACACCTCACAACAGATCTGGCTCACCTCCAAGTGGCTACTACAACCGAAGGATCCGAACAAGTTGTCGTTGAGAACTTCAACCAATTGCAATCAAACACAAGGATGATGATATTCTTCTTATAGCAACTCACATCCTTAGCCACCCCTCCATATGGCATGCATCATCCCTCTCTCACAATCTTCTCTCTCCATAAACTAATTGCTAATAATAATGTGGAAATTCTCTTCGATAGTTCTGATTTTCTTATCTTTCATCCATAGACCCACCAAATCTTACTTCGTAGACATAGTTCAAAAGGTCTATACTCCATCCCTATGTCTCCACTCAACTTAACTGCTACGGTCACTCATAAAGCATTGGCTACCTCCACGCAAACTTCCACTTTTTGGCACAAACAACTCGAACATCCTCATTTAGATATCCTCTACCATATGTCAAAGGTCTAACCGACACTTGGCATCAAATATCCAACATTCCTATGTAATAGTTGCAAATGTAATAAAATTCATAGGAAGCCTTTTCCTTCTCGTTCTTTGCACAAGTATTTACCTTTATAGCTTATAAACTCAGATGTATGAATTCTATCCCCAATCTTGCCAAATTAAGGTATTCGCCATTATGAAGTTTTTATTGATGACTACTCTAAATTTTGTTGATTATGTCCCATAAAGTGTAAATTTGAACTTTCTCACATATCCATCCTGTTTCTTCACCTAATTAAGAACCAGTTTAATACCGCCATAAAAATCTTCCGATTTGATAGTAGTGCCGAATATATGAACTTCACCCTCAAACAAGCTTCCACCCGACAGGGTATAACACACCAATTCTCATGTCCCTATACTACTTCTACACAACACCGTCACTTGATTGAAATCACTAGAACATTTCTACACAATACTCCCACACAAATTTTGGCTTAAAACTCTACTTACAAGTGTCTAGCTCATCAACAACATGCCCTCCAAAAATACCCAATGGCTTGCACCATAACAATTCCTTCATAAAAAGCCACCTACATAATCACACCTGAGCGTATTTGGATGCTACCAATGGATGAAACCAACAACTCCCATAAACTTACTCCTCACTCCGCTCCATGTGTCTTTCTAGGATACTCTCCACTCAACAAAGGATTCAAATGTTTTAATCCGCATAAATCTAAAATCCTAATCTACCGTCACATTGTTTTTCATGAAAAAACCTTTCCCAACCATTCCATTAACTCTCCCGTTATACCACCAAAGACATCTCATCCCAATCCTCTCTTGCTCTTACCTTTTCCGGCTAGCCAGCCAAAACCCACCACCATAGCACCCTCTCAAAATCCTACACTGAACAACTAAAGCAACTCTACCTCACCAACCGGCCAACCTACCCCCATCCCAACTCCTCTACCTCCAAATACCTACACCCATTCATCCACCAATGGCCACTACGCATCCCATGACTAGTAGAGCTAAAACTAATAAACTCAAACCAATCCAGTGTCTTAACCTTCTACATGCAACATTGACCTTCCCGAATTCTACTTTATATACTCAAGCCACAAAATTTGAACAATAGAGAAAATTGTTGAAAATTTTGGGCAAAGAAACGCAAGAATCGTCACAAATCAAAAATAAAACACAGAGATTTAAAGAGGTTCGACAAAGATGTCTACGTCCTCGGAAGCAGACCGACGGTATTTTCTTAATTTTAGAAAATAGTACAAATCCCCTAGGGTTATAAACAAGACGTATATATATAACCCTAGCGTACAATATCTAATTACAAAAATTACCCATGTACTGTTTTCCCGATTGGACAAATGTTTCCACTCCGCTCCAGTATGTCCCTTATCTAGTATTTGAGTCATACCTAACAAAAAGCCATAGATAAAGAATCGTGCTTTTCAAGCCCAAGGAACATGGAAACTTGTTCTTTTCCCTCAAAATCATTTGGTCTTGAGAAGTCGCTGGACATATTGTACAAAATAACACTCGGATGGCTTGGTCACTCAATACAAAGCAAGGGTAGTCACTCAAGGCTTCAAGCAAGAATATAACATAAAATACTATGAAATTTTCAGCCCACTAATGAAAATAACAGCACTACGCACACTTGTATGATGGCCTTCAACCACAACTGGCCAATTCATCAATTCGATGTCTCCAATGCCTTCTTACATGGTACACGACATAATCTACATGAGATAACAGCCCAAGTTTACGGGTCTGCAACTTCCGTAACATGTGTCTCCTATAATATGCCCTTTATGTCCTCAAACAATCCCTTGAGAGAGGTTTACTACCATCTCCAACTTTTTGGTCTCGTTAAGTTTTATAATCAACCGAGTCAATCCATCCTTGCTCATCCATCAAAAATCTGCATATACAGCTTTCTTTATACATGTGGATGACATCCTCATCACCAAAGATTGTGTGGAGGCCATCAAGGAACTTACTAGCAAGTTATTCAATCGCTTTCAAATCAAGCAACTTGGCGAGGTACACAAATTTCTTGGTATTGAAGACTGTAGGACAACAGACTCCGAGTTCTTGAGCCAAAAAATCTTACCAACATTCTCCATGAGATAAACATAATGGGCTTTAAACATGTATCAAACCCCTTCCGAGCAAGAAAATAGATATTCCAGACAACACACCACCCATGGATAATCCCACGGAATATCGACGAGTTGTCGATGCCCTACAGTATCTTACGATCACTCGACCAGATATTTTTTGCAACAACATATGCCAACATGCATATGTCTACCATTCATCACTATCAACTATTCAAACGCCTCCTCATATACTTATAGGGCACTCTGGCTTCGGGGTCTACAAATCTTTTAGAATGTTGATTGGGCGGGTGACTTGGTAAATAAAAAATCTACAATCGGCTTTTGTTCCTACTTGGCTCAACTCCTATCTCGTGGACAGTGAATAAATAATAAACAGTCGCTCGGTCCTCTATGAAGGCAGAATACAACGCCCTCGCTGTTGCCACCACAAACATTATATGGTTTCGCCATCTTCTAAAGGAACTTAGAGTGGACCATCTTCAACTGACGAAACTCTTCTGGGATAATGTTTACGCCATGGCTATAGCTAACAATCCAGTATCTCATGTTAGAACCAAACACATCAAAATCGACTACCATTTCATTCGAGATCATCTCCACCAAGTCAGCTGACAATATACTACATCTCTACCCAAGATCAACCAGGTGATATCTTCACTAAACCTCTTGCCAAGTAGAATTTTCATTACTTCAAGTCCAAGCTTCAAGTTCTTCCCGATAACCATCAGCTTGAAGGGAGATCATAGCCATAACAAAATTAATAATATACAATAAGGAATAATAGCTTGAGACACCCTCCACTACCAGGGGGTAGTTAAGTAATATGAAGTAATTTGTAACCTAGCTTTATTTACTGAGGTGAATGGAATGAATTATTGATTGGAGCCATTATAATTTTTCCTTAGAGACAACTAGCCAAAAAAAATATAAACATGCATGTAAAGTCAATGAATCATAGTATAGTCAAGCAAGCATCTCACCAACAATAGTTTAGATTATCACGAGTCTTAATTCACTATGCTTTTATACATTCTACATCTAACTGCTCTCTATCTTCTTAAGTAAAATGTTATAATTTTATTGCTCTTCAAGTTTACGTAAATGAAATAGTTATCATAGGCCCTATGAAAGATCCCATCAATTCTCTTAAATACATTTTTACACAGACCTCAATTATTAAATATATGGCTCAAAACTACCTCGACAATAAGTCTGCCATCACACCTATGGATACTGCCAATCACCTCAATCCTAAAGACAAAGAGCTTCCACCGAAAAAATCTGCATTTCAATGATTGGTGGGATGCCTTATCCATCCGACCTCATCCAAACCATACATTACATTCATTGTGCGCGAATTAAATCAATTCATGGAACAACCCTAAATTCCACACTTAGTAGTTGCCATTCGAGTTCTTCACTAACTCAAATCCACGCCTAGACGGGTATTTTCATCTTTGTCAACTCCTCACAACAATTGAATACATTTTATGATCTCGACTGGTGTCTTACCCCGAAACAAGGTAATATGTCATTAGACCCTAAACTTGTTGGGTTTATAATTTCGGCTTCATTTCGGGTTTTCCTTAATGTTTAGAGTTTCGGATTTAGAGATTCCCCAAATTCATAAAAAGCAAGAAAATAAAACACATTCTCCAAATCATCAAAAGACAAAACATAGGCAACCACAGTCAACAAGACAACACGGCTTGAGACCGCTACTAAACTACTTCCCCATCCAAGCTTCCACCCCAAATCCAATCCTTTCCGACACTCAATCCGTCACACACATTGCCACTAACCTTACTTTACATGAACGAACCAAACATATTGAGATCAAATCCAAATTCCTCTATGACAGAGTTGAGATGAATTCATCACAACTTACATTGATTCCATAATGCTCAATAATACAAATGCATTGACTCCATGGCCGTTTCTTTCATTTATCTGTGCCCT
The DNA here is from genome assembly GCA_022702705.1 of Papilionanthe hookeriana x Papilionanthe teres. Taxonomy (NCBI): domain Eukaryota; kingdom Viridiplantae; phylum Streptophyta; class Magnoliopsida; order Asparagales; family Orchidaceae; genus Papilionanthe; species Papilionanthe hookeriana x Papilionanthe teres. Next base: position 3,230,167 of record CM040430.1, on the reverse strand, counting down.
TAAGGTATTCCTAATGCAGCCTTCTCCTATACCATTTTAAAGATAAATAGGCTAATAAAACTGCACAGTAATATCGAGAAATATGTGTTTCAGCCTTTTCTCCATTTGTTTCCCGTGACCCCAACAAAAAAAACAGGAATTTAATAAATTAAGATAAATAGATCAAATTCATGATCTATTGGATTTAAATGCTTAAAATCCCCCAAATCTTCAGACTATGGTAATAAAAAAAATCAAATTTTTGGTTTAATTTACAGTTAACCTCAGCTAGAGAGATTCATCTTCTCCCTCTCTCTCCCTCTCTCTCCCTCTCTCTGCATAAATTTAAGAGCTTAGTGAACTTAATCTCTCTTGTGAAATAACTGCAGAATATAGAGAAAGAGACAGTGGAAACATAAGTAAATATTTTATAAGAAATATTTCAATAAAAATTTTCATAAACATAAAGAAGAACAGAAAGAAAAAAACAAAGTCAAATCTTTATATATATATATATATATATATATATAAAGAAGAGGAAAGGGTTACCGGAGATGGAATCAATGAAGGCGCCATTGATGAAGAGCTTAGTGAACTTAATCTCTGGCATCTTCAGCACCGAGCTCCCGTTGGAGGCCATGGCGGAAGCTCTCTCTCTCTCCTTCTCTCTCTAAAGGTGTGGACTTGGATTCCTGAACTTAGTTTTCTTTTTTTGGAAGTGGAGGCATGGCATGATGCCATGCTTATCTATATGAATAGAAACAAATGAGAAAGCTAACAAAAGAGTTTTTAGTATTTAATTAATTTAATTTTAAATGAATAAAATAGTTAGTTAATCAATTGTGTTAAATCTTGATCTAACCCTTACCATAAAATAATCCTTTTTTTTATAGATGATGGATACAATATGTGAAATTATATGTTTGTTCTTGCTTTAATAAGAGTAATACAACATAATTTAGGTATTTTATATGTAAGGACAGAATTGGTTGCCCTCTGACTCGATCGGTCGAGTCCGATTGGCTTTCAGGGTTCAGTATGACCTGCTTGTTTAGTTAGGTTAGGTTGAGATTGTTGGTCAGTCTTCGATTGACTATGAGTCAACAACATTGATTCGATTGACTTGGCTTTATCAATTGACTGATCTAGTTTGGCTCGATCCTTGGTGAGGAGAGTGTTGACTGAGCAATGCCAGGCTATTGGACAGACAGTTGAATGAGAGTTTAATAGATGTGATAGATTTTTTGTGGCATTATTACCTCCCGATCCCTGATAAGCTGATAAGGAGCTTTTGGAGCGTCTCTGGGATAACTTATGATGTTGAGCAACTGAGTCTTTCCTCAAGTTCGAGCTCAGACCATATGGATGTCGTTTGCCTTGCGTCTTTTAGTTCGGATGGTTGTATACGATCGGCTTTGGCTTTGGGTTTTGTTCGGACTGCTCTCTTGGTGGCCCCTAAAATAGTGAAAAACTTCATAATATTCAATTTAAATTTTGCTTAATTATTTTATATTGTGTTATTTTTAAGGAAATTATAACAATTTTAAAATTCTTTTATTTTTTATGGGGAAGGAGCTTCTCATAAGAAAATTTTAAGGAGGGCCCACGTCCAAAAGATGCGTCCCCCTTGGGTGCGTTTACTCCTAATATAAAATTATTATAAATAATAATAATTTTATTAATAGATAACATATTAAATGTTATTATAAATATTATTATTATTTACTCTTTGCTTCAACAAAAATATTAAAATTAATTTCTATATTAATTAACAATCAATAAAGTAAATACACTAAGAAAATTTGAAATTCGTAAAAATTATTCCATATTGAAATATTTACAAAATGAGATAAATTAAAACAACTAACATAATATTTACAAAAAAAAAAAAAAAAAAAAATTATCCTTTGCATGAGGAGGAATAGTGCCTGAGTGGGTGTATGTCGAGATGGTGCACATGCTGGTTCATGACGCAACTGATGTTTTTGAAGTTCGTATTCAATGTTATCGTTTTCAGTTGTGTCATTCATAGCATCTCATGACATCCAATAAATTTTCTCGTTTAAATTTGGTGAGAATAAATTTGTGGTGTATCGAACTTCATGTTTACATCAAAAATAGACGCATATATGGGAAAGTTCTAAAAATTTAAAGTAAAGTCTCAATAGATAGTTGTTGTTCATTGCATGTCAGACGATGAAACATCAATTGCGGAGGATACTACGTATCCAGAGAGTCCTGAATAGTTGGATGGGTCTGTATGACCAGAGGGCCCCACAAATATTAATTGACAAGGATAAGTGATTGTCTTTGTATGTTGTTGTTCTTATACCTTTGGAATGAAGATCTTTGTGTTATGCTGACCAAAGATCTCCTTGGAGCATCTGCTGTCGATCGTCTTGTAGCTGAAGAAGACGATAGATGTAAAGCATCATAGATTGATCTATGCGAGTATTGCGATCTAACATCTATGTTTTGAGGCGACCCTGCTTCAAAATCACGTCGACCTAGCTAATCAAATGTCGTACAATCAATGTGCACTGATTCTTCCACTCACGCGATAGTTCCGAAATCTCGTGCATGCTCGTTCTTAAAATTTGTTTAGGAGGAGCTCCTTCCCATAATCTACCATTATATGAGCACCTTTTAAAAATATTGCCATTAATAAAGTCCTAAATAATTTTGTTTGAATTATTATTCATAAATCTGATTAATCAATATATATGGACTTATAGATAAGAGACATGTTAGCAGATTGTTTTTTTTTCTAATTTTTATATTTGTTGTTCTTAAATGTTAAAATATTTAAACCTATTCTTATCAATTCATGCTGTCAGCACATAAAAGGTTCGTTGGATTATTCTGATTGAAGCATATTCTTATTATTATTATTATTATTATTATCATTATCATCATCATCATCATCATCATTATTATTATTATTATTATTTTTAAAAATAGCCCGCATGACTGTCATCGAGGATGTTGCTGCACGTGGCTTCTTCCATATTATTAGCAATATAAAATATGTATCATGAATCTCAAGACAGATGAACAATTTAAGCTGACGATACAACGAATCTAATGTAGCTGTCGACGACTGTTTCGGGCTGTACTGTCGAGAGGTGACTTGTTTGAGCGACCGGCGGAACATGCTAGGGGATTTCCCGCAAGGCGGTGATCAACACTCAGGATGATTGCCAGGAAACATCATTTTTGGATTAAGGATTTGAAGCTTATCGAATGATCCGCAAACTCTTATCTATCCAATCAGCCACCTGGTATTACTATCTGTGAATAACTATATATTCACTAAAAAAGTCCCCATAAAAGTCAACAATGAGGAGACTAATATTTAATTTTGTAATGTTATGACCAATGTCTATAAATAGGGGTCTATGACGTGAATACATGTTACACTCTCTTTACTTCTTCCTACGGTACTTCTCACAAGAACACTTTTGTATTAAACAATATGTATATATATTGAACATGTGGGTAGAGGAAGTTACTTTACTTCTTCCAAAGGGTGGTAGATCACTTGGAAGCTAGTGCCTGCAACTCTCCCATGTGGGTAGAGGAAGTTACTAAAGCTGACACAGACCTATTGAACAAAATCAATATTGAAGAAAATTTTTTACAACAAAAGGCAAATGACACTTATTTCAAAGCTGGAGATAGAAATACAAAATACTTTTATGCTACTTTGAAGCATAGGAGAACTATCAACACTATTTTAAAAATTAAAGATGCTAATGGAAGTTTTCTCACTCAGCAGGATGAAATTGGCAGAGTGCGTTTCATTATTTTACTAATCTTTTTCAAGCTACTGTTCAGAACACTCAAGTAGATGATACTCTTTTACATGATGAAAGAGATTTTCTGAACTCCTTATCTTTAGCTCATGCACCGGAGGAACAAGAAATCTATAATGCTTTAAAATTGATAAATCCGAACAAAGCCACTGGGCCTGATGGGTTTTCCTCCTCTTTCTACATACATAGTTGGGACATCATTAAAAATGAGGTCACTAAGGAAATACAAAGCTTCTTTCTTGGTGAGGATCCAGGTAAATATTTCACATCTTCTTTAATCATTCTTATTCCCAAAGCCAATGATAGACTCAGTTGTGACAATTATCGGCCTATTTCACTTACTTCTGTTATCTCTAAGATAATAAGTTAGATTATTGTCACAAGATTACTACCACACCTCGCCAAAATCATATCTCCTCAACAATCTGCTTTTATAAAAGGAAGGGAAATCACTGACAACATTTTACAAGCGCAGGAATTAATTAAAGATCTAGATAAGAATTGCAGAGGAGGAAACATGATTCTTAAACTTGATTTGAAAAAGGCTTTTGATACTATTAGTTGGGATTTCATATTAAATGTCCTAAAAGCTAAAGGTTTTCATTTTAATTTTTGTATGCTCATTAAAAGATGGTCAGCAGCCAACCACTATAGTGTTCTTGTAAATGGTAAATCTTATGGTTTCTTTACTGCATCAAGAGGAATAAAACAGGGAGATCCACTTTCCCCCATCCTTTTCATCATTGCTTTTGATTATTTCTCAAGAATCATGAATAGGTTATAATTGCAGCATCTAAATTTACAATACTCTCATAAATCTAGAATTCTTATCACTCACCTTGCATATGCTGATGATGTCATTTTATTTTGTAACTCTAGCAAATCTACTATTAAGAAGGTGATGAATGTTTTAGATGAATTACAGAATATTTTTGGAATGACATTCAATAAAGCTAAATGCCATTTCTACTTTAGCAAGCAGATTTCTGATCATTTAAAATGTTGTGCTGCTAATTTTTCTAGATGTAAGGTTGCACATTTACCTCTTAAATATTTAGGGGTAAATCTTTTGAGAGGGAGGAGAAAACAAACTCAAATGGATGAGGTGGTTGATAAGATTAAATCCAGGATAAATGACTGGAGAAATATATTTCTCTCCAATGGAGGTAGGCTCACTCTTCTTAAAAGTGTCCTTTGTAGTCTCCCACTATATGTAATGCAGGTTATCAACACTATAAAAAGCAGAAGGAAAACTCTTGAAACTATTTTCAATTAATTTCTTTGGCTGGGAAATAACTCAGGTAAAATTTGGACTACTTGGAATAAGGTATGCATGCCTCGGTTTTCTAAAGGGCTCGGCTTTAAGCTCCTTCAACAAATTGTTGATGTTAACATGTATAAACTTTGGTTTAAATTTCGAGAAGGAAATTCTTTATGGGCTCAATATATGAAGTACAAATACTGCTCTCTTACACATCCATCAATTGTTAACTGAAAAACGGGAGACTCTAAACTTTGGAAGACTATCTTGAAAGCTAGAGAGGTAGCAACCAAGTTTATATTTTGGGATGTGGGAAATGACAACGTTTCTTTCTGGCATGACCAATGGAATGTTCATGATACTCATTCCATAACTGATAAAGATCCTAACTTGCTTGTTTCTGATGTCTGGGAAAATGGGAATTGACACATGCCAAAGTTGAGAGCTTTAGTGGAAGATATGGCCCAAATAAAAAGGTTGATAAACCTTTATGGAAATTTCATAATACTACATCAGTTGCCAAAGCTTTATATAAGAAAACTAATCAGTTTGACAATTGGCATTGGGCTTCTTTTATCTGGCAATCTTATATATCTACCTCTGTATCCTTCTTTTTGTGGAGATATTTCCATTCACTTTTACCTTTAGATGATATACTCAAAATGAAGGGTTTAAGAATTGCTTCACGTTGTTATATTTGTAGAAAAGAGGAAGAATATGTTACACATTTGTTCTACACGTCATTTTGCTAAGGAAGTATGGCATATATTGGGCAATTATTTTGGGGTTTCATGGCCCTCAGTTTTTTGTGAAAAAAGCATACATAAAAATTGGAATGATGCAGTCACACCAACAACTTCTTTAAAATATTTCCCTCTTATGGTTTTTTGGTTTATTTGGGCGGCTAGAACTGAGCATAAACACATCAATCATAATATCAACAAAGTTACTTCTCCTCAACTTACTGCTACTTATATTCTTGCTCACTACCAAAAAGCCCAAAAGGCTTCACTTACTAAAAGCTCTGTTTGTAGGAGGCATATCTTAATCAGATGGTCTCCACTCGTACACAGTCCGATTAAAGTAAATATTGATGCTAGTTGGAACTCTAATATTGCTAAAGTCTGCTAGAATTTTCGAAACTCTGATGGAAAGTGTGTTGCATATTATGTATCACCGGTTAATGCTAATTCTCCTCTTGAGGCAGATGGATGGGCAGCATACTTAGCTTTAATTGTTTCAAAGGTTTTTAATTTCTGCTATACTGTAGTTAAAACAGACTCACTACAGTTATACAATATTCTTTAGCACAAAATTGACACACCTTGGTATCTTATTTGGTTACTGAATCGAATAAATGCTTTTATTGAAAAAAATCATTTGAATATTGATTATAATTTCATATATAGAGAAGGGAATAAGACAGCCGATTATTTGTCAAAACAAGTAACTACACAAATAATTGTGGAGACAATACCAAACTCAACACTTAACTCTTATATTACCAGTGACTGTCGGCATATTTTTAGGTCGTGTTTTATTTTGAAGAGGGGTCGCCTAACAGAAATCTGTCGGCGAATTTTTAATTTAATTAAAATAAATAATTTGAAAAGTAGTATTTGATTTTGAAAATAATTTTTAAACTTGAAGGTTTTAAGATATGAGATTAAACCGACCTCACATCCCAAATAGTTTATATAAACGAGCACCGCACCACAAGCCGTGTATCTATCCCTAAGGATAGACACACCGCTTGATGGTGGGGCTTGATTAAATAAACTAGAAGATTAGTGACATCCGTTTGGTCACGCGAACCAATTTTATAAGCCGACAAGTTTCCCCTGCTTAATATGAAAACATTAAACGGGGTTTATATTACACAGGTTCTTTAAAATTCCACTATAAGGGCAAGCCCCTATAGTTAATTACATCTTAAGTGACGGGAATCACCTAAGAAAACTCTCGATAATAATCAATGATTCTGCTCTCGAGAATTTCGAAGTTTAAGGTTTTCGAAGATTGAATTTTGAAGTTTCGATAGGGAATGGATCAAATTTTTGGAACATTTTGTTTTGTGAATCCAAAGGAAGAAAGGTAGGAGAAATCATCGATTCGAAGTGAACTTCGATAATTTCCCGACTATCCTATCGTTTGGCTTGAATTTAGGAAAGTCCTAATGTTTATTTAGTATTTCAATCTTGTCGATTTTAATTAATTAGGGCTTATATTTGTATGATAAAATCAAACAAATAGCATCAGAAAATGTGAGGGTTTATGTCGTATCGGACGACTACCTCGGAATCCTAAGACCGGTTATGGCTTAATTTGCAATGCAAATGCCTAACAAAAGGTTGAGGATTTATGTTGCACTAGTGCAAACTACCTCGAAGTCACTATGGTTTAGTTATTTAATTCTAAGAAATGTTTAGGCGATGTAGACTCGGGTTTTGCTGATGACGATGGTCATGCTTGCCATCATGCTCCGAGCTCCTTGTTGTTGCGGAGGTTTAGTTTTAGAAATCATAAATCGGGGGATGAGAGAAGTGTTTTGGTTTAGAGAAAATCTTAATTTCCAAGTGTTTTTTGTGTTTTAATTAAAACAAATCTTAAAGTTGATTATAACGACACCGGTTAAGATCCCGCGGTTCCATCCTTCGGCATCGTTATTTTTATCGGATTCACTTAGTCCGGATGAATTTGCTAAACTCAAGCTGAATGAGTTCCACACTTTCATTTAGGCACGTGGGAAATCCCGTTAGCAACACGTAGGTTACATCATCAGAGGTATTCCCGATCATCCAACGGGACGTTTTAATTTAGTTGCGATTGTAGTTTTGTGTTCGTTTGTGATTAAATTTTGAGTTGTTTTATCTTTTGAAATGTTGTGGCGGTGAATTTTATCTTGCAATGACTTTTAACTTAGTTTTGGTTTTAGTTTTAGGGACTATCCTAAAGGTGTGGGTTTTCATGCAACGGTTGTTTTATCATGCGAGAAAAGTAAAGCTGCATTTGCGATAAAGTAAATTGCAGAAAGTAAATTGCAATAAAATAAAAGCGTACTGGAGGGTCTTCCCGTCATCCCAGCTGCACTTAAAACACAATTAGAATATTTAAGCAAGTTCCTAGGTAAAGCTAAGGGAAAGGTTATGGTTTTCTACCAAATTCCTAATCCTATAGGTAGTCATTTCATATGACGTCTGGGTTCTTTGTGTTTTGGTTTAAGGACGATTTTCTTCATCGAAGAATAATCAAATTCGATTGTTCTTATAAATATCCTATCATATTGAGAAAGTGCTTAAGAAGGATCTTAAACATCTTTTCAATATTTCTAGGATTGTTTTAAGTCGAAATGAATTTAATTATATAAATGAATCGATCGTCCGAGGTTTTCAAGTCTTGTTAACTTGCTCGAGTGAACTAGGACATTTGAATATCCTATGAGTGAAGTAACACTCCATTTAATGTTTCATTTAGGAGTTATAATAACTAAAGCTTTCGAAGGCGAGTTAGTATTCGAATGATTTGGTTTAAGTTAAAGAGTTTAAATTTGGAATAGTGTTCGAGTTGTTTTATATTTAATTTCTTTTATGTCTTAGGTGATGTTATATTTAATTTAACTTAATTTAATTGAGTTTTAATTTAGTTTAACATAATTCAATTTAATTTGACTTGGTGTTTAATTAATTTGATTTGATTTAACTTTAATTTAATTATTTAATTTAATTTAATTTAATTTTAATTATTTAATTTAATTTAATTTAATTGTTTAATTTAATTTAATTTAATTTTAATTTAATTTAATTTAATTGTTTGATTTAATTTAATTTAATTATTAAATTTAATTTAATCTTAATTTAATTTATCTTTAATTTACCTTATTTTTAATTTTAATTGAAATTTGAAAAGAGTTTAATAATTTAATTAAGTCTTTTAACATTTTAAATATGAATTATCATTTTAATTAAGAGTTGAATATTAATGAGATGATTAATTTAGGGATTTTTAAATTAAAGAATAAATCTCTTCCTAATAAATATCCCTTATTTTAATAATTCCGATTTTATTATTCTTCAAATTTAACTTATTATTTAATTAAAGTTTAATCATTTTAAAATTATTTAATGGGTTTCTACCCTTTAATTATTTAAATTTCAATCATCCAAATCAGATTAGGATCAAATATTTTACTTGTTGATTTTTTATTAAACCTAAAGTTTTAATTAAGGATTAAAGATTTTAATTACCATTTTACCCTTTAAGCTTAATAATTTCATAACTCACTAAATTGAACTCAAATGAACTTGAAATTTTTATGTGACTTTACTCATATGTCAATAAAGACATGAGAGGAGAAAATGTGATTTTTCTGTATTTAATTTATTTATATAATTATTTTTGGTAGAAAATAGAGATTTTCAAGGAAAATTTGATAACATGACCAAGGGAAAAGTTTCTGTCCTTAAGAAAATTAGGGGACATTCCTAATGACCAGAGAAGCACTTGGACCAATTTTGGTGATTTTTTGAATTATATTATTTTTATTATAATTATTTTGAGTTTTGGAGTGTTAATTAATTTAAAAATAAGATAAATGTTGAAAAATGGATTTTATATTTTTCAAAAATCTCTCTGATATCAAGGAAACCAGAGAATCAAATTTTGCAATTTTTTGATTTTTCTATGATTTATAATCATTATTTTAGTGAAAATGCTAGAAAATACATTTTTTTTAATTTTAAAATTACCCTAGGGCTTTAAAATTTAATATCTCACTAAATAGACTTAGGAAAAATGTGGGATTTGTTCCTAAGTGATTAAAATTCAAAATGTGACATTTTGGTGAATTTTATTATTTTTGTGATTTTTATTATTTTTTAATTATTAAAAATATTAAAATATTATTAAAAATCAACTTTTTTAGAAAATTGAAATTTTAATTTTCTTGGGTTCCTCGATATCGAGAGAGCTCCAAAACCAATTTGGTGAATTTTAAAAAAATATTTTAAAAGTTATGAATTTTTAAAGTTTAAAATGGCTAAGTGGCTTAATCGAGCCCGATTAGTGGGGCTAACCAGAGTCCAATTGACTTCAAATTTTTATGGTGGATTCCTCCGATCCTAAAGGTCAGTGGAGAATTGATTTCAAGTCAATTTGATGCCTGGTTAACTCTAATTAATTAAAGACCTATTTTAGGTGTTTAAGCCGATTAGGGTTAATGCGAGTGAATTAACTCGAAGTCCTATTTTTCCTAGAGTTCTCTGGTCGCTAAGGAACATCACCAAATATTTCTAGAATTTATTTCACAACATGCTAATTTTTGGAATTAAAATACTCAAAACGACAACATGCATTTGAAAAATAAATAACTTTTCACAGAGATGGCCTACGACCTTGGAAAATTCGGGGAATGTTCCCAAGTTCGGAGGCTTCAAAGCCACTATGGTCTCATGCCATGGTGAATTGTATACATGCATGGAGAATTAAATGTATGCAGAGAGTAAATAAATCATAAAAAATAAAATACTTAATTAAATTAAATGATTTCTTTTCCACATTATTCTCCTACTGTTCAGCTGACGAGAGGTATTTTTATTTTATTTTTGTGATTTTTCTACACAAAGATATGGATTTTTGAAGTTTAGGGAATTAAATAAATAAGAAAATACCCTAATTTTCTATTTATCCACGCGGCGCCGCGTCGACCTCGGCGACTCCGAAACGCCGCGTGTCGCGCTCCCATTCGACGCCGCCATGCGAGTCGGCGGCCGGGCCCCGCGGTTCTCGTACCGTCTCTCGGTCGGCACGCGATCTCGGCCGTCCGTGCGCGCGTGTATCGAATGGACGGCATCCGTTCATCGTCCCCGAGTGTTCTCGCCGAGAGCCGTCCACACTAAATCCCTAAGATCTCGCTCGATTCTCGATGGATTTTCATGTTCTTATGCTCCATGGATTCGTCTTGAAGAGACGAACACATCTATACGGCTAACATGCATTGAAACTAAGGCATTTGAAATGGAGAATCTCCAGAAGCTCGGGATGAATAGTTAACTCATACCTTAGCTCGGAGAAGTGTGGCTTCGATCGAGAGTTGTTGCACCTTCGATTGGGTCCCGTGAAGCTCCGGATGAAGTCTCTGCAGTGCAGTGAATTGCTAGCTATGAAAGTGACCACGGTAGATCACAAAGCTTGGAGGGCTGGAGCAAGCTGGGTGGCTCGGAGATGGGGCTTTCGGTGGGAAACTTCTCCTCTTGGTCCGAGTGAAGGTGTAGGACCGGTCGATTTGAGGATTGGCTCAGCTGTGGCAAAGTGTCCTGGTTTTGGGTGGAATTTCGGTTGAGAAATTGGGCTCTGTTGGTGGGGATTAGGGCAAATTGACATCGGGGATCAAGCTGCTCTCGGGATGGTGAAGGGTTTGAAACAATTTTGGCGAGTTTCGGCAAGGTTTGTGCTTGGCTCCCCTTTGGCCGAGAGGGTGAGGGGTTTAAATAGGAGAGGGTGGAAGGCCTCCGGGGGAGTTAGGGCTTGGGATCGAGTTGCTCTGGTGAGGAGAAGATCGGCCATGGTGACCGCTAGGGATGGGGCGGCTCGGCAAGTGAGAATTTCGATGTTGGCTCACATGTGAGCTCTCGGCCATGGTGTTTTCCGGCGGCCGGTGGCCGGCCGGCCGAGCATGGGTCACCCTCGAGGTCGGGTGGGTCGGGGCTGGAGGTTTGTGCGATCGATTGGCCATGGACATGTGTAAAGGCTTTGATCCAAAGTGGAATGGGGCATGGCTAGATTTGAACCTAAATGGGTCAACCCACCCATTTGGGCTAGGTGCACCACCCGAGGCCTGGTTTTGGCGAGGGAAAAGTGATTTGGCTCGAGCATAATCGGTAGGGTCGAGTCACGATCCAAGCACGATTAGGCTTAAGCATGGTTTAGTGGAAACATGGAAGTGGTTAATCACCTTTAGGAATTAAGGAAAGAGCCTCCTCCTTTTGCCCAAAATGGCATGGTGACATGTAAAGAGGCTCTCATGGCTTGCATATGGCTTATGCATGGCTCCATGGCTCCATTTGGCTTGGGAAAAGTAAAGTCGATTTCATGGAAATGGATTTAAGGAAAATTTTGGTATTTAGGGGTGATTTGGCATGAGGCTTGATTTGGAATTATTTGATGATGAATTTAGGACTTAGGGATGATTTTAATTGAAAGTATGATGAGGGGAAATGTCATATGGGCCTTGGAAGAATTTTGGGCTTTTTTGAAAAGGTTTTAGATGGGCTTTTAAGATGGATTAGGAAAGTGGGCTCTTGAATTTTAAAATGGATTTTGGGATGAAATTTTGTAAAGAGGTTGGGCCAAATAATTATTGGGTTTAGCTCATGGATGTGTCATGAGTGACTTGAAGCAAATTTGGGGTAGTTCGGACTTGAATTGGGTTGGATTTGAATTCTTTTGGTGAATGGGCCAATGTAGGTCGAATTGGGCTAACTTGGGCCAATGTTGGGCTAGGGTTGAAATTGATGTAAAATAAATATTAAGAAATGTTTATGGGAGTGTTTCAAAGAGGTTTTGGCTTTGGTTGGGTTTTAATTTTGAGGTTTGGGCCTATTTGGGTTAGATTTGGGTTTAGGTCGAAATTGGGCTTTTTGATTTTGGGTTGAATTTGAGTGGGGTTTGGGTCAAAATCTTGGGCAAATCATGTTAGTGTTTTGTTTATGAGGATGTTAAGGAAGGTTTAGAAAAGATTTGGGGTTAATTGGAGTTGAATTGGGTTAGTTTGGGCTGAGTTTGGGTCATGGGTCCAAATTTGGGCTTTAAGGCCCAAAGTGAAATTGGATCCAAATGTCAATCAAATTGGACTTGGATTTGGTCTAAATTGGTATTGGGAATGTTGAATTGAAGTTTAGAATTGAATTGGACCAAAATTGGGGTCAATTGGGTATGTTTGGTTTGACATTGGGTCCACTTTGGGTTAAAATGGGTCAATTTGGGGGTTTTGACAAAAGTAGGGTAAATTGACAAAATTGGCCCATGGTGTAGTTGGACAAAATGAAATTGGGAATATTTGGGATTTTCTGGAATTTTCTGGGAATTTTCTGAATTTTTGGATTTTTAGGCCAAGAAGGGTATTTTGGGTATTTGGAGGGTATTGGGGGGTTTTCTTGGAATTTTTGGTATTTTTGGGTATGGATGATCAATTTGAGTGATGTGGAGGTGTTTGGGATTGATTTTGGAAGATTTTAGGTAATTTGGAGATTTTGCGAAAATTTGGGTAATTCGAGGGTTTTGGGTAGGTTTAGTAGGTGTAGGGTCCGGGGGTCAAAAATTGAAAATTTGGGAAATTGAAGATTGGGTGAATTTGGGTGGGGTGAAATCATTTTGGTTGAGCCATGAAGCCATTTCAAGCCCATATGAGCCATGAAAGGACTCATTTGAGGCATTCGTTATGTTGTTCCTAACCCTCTTAGCTGAGGGCTTAGGGGTTAAGGACCATCCATGTGAATCACCTACATGAGTCGGGAGGTCGAGTTGGGTATGGGTGTGGTTTTAGGAAGTGTGTGGAAATGTAGTGTGTAAGTGTAGTGTATAAGTGTAATGTGTGTGTAAGTCGGCCCCTTCGCTGGGACCAGGGCCGCTGGAGGCGATCCTAAGGCCGAAGAGTCCTATAGGAACTCATCCTTTAAACTTCCATATTTGATTTCAACCCTCTAGGTGATTAGGGGTCTATAGTCGAGTTTGTGGAGTTTGCGGGGAGTTTAGAAGTGGTTTGAATTTCTAAAAGGCGGGTCCCGATTCTAGTCCTCTAAGATAGTCGAAGGAAAAGCTAAGGCTAGATCCTAAGCACTAAAAAGAAGAAGGGAAGACCTCATCGAAAATGAGGTCAACAAATGGACCCCGATAGGTGTGGTGGTGACGGAGCACACCGCGCGTATTGGTGTTGACCGAGCGATCAACAAAACCAACACGGATGTCAAGTGACGAACTTAGGACGAAGTAGAAGAGTTTCTGCGGGGAGTGTCGAGTATATCTGCGGAACCGGAGATTTCTTGAACTCTCATTGAGGAAAGGAAAAGGAGGTAAATCCCAAATCACATGATGCGAGGGAATTTCGATTTAGATTTTATTTTGCTTGATTTATGTTTTGATGTGTGAGTTTAAATTTTAGTTTGGAGTTTCGATTTAGATTGAAGTTTTGTCGAAAATTAATTTGAGGGATTTGATTTGAAATGAAAATTAGGATTTTGAGGTTTTAGATGTAACATCTCCGACCTCGAAAGAAGATTGAATTGATTAGATTGAACCGTTGCAACGAGAAGATATCTCGGAAGCAAAGTGGTGTTGGATGTAAAATCCTTAACCTCGAGAGTTTGATTTCGATTTGATGTATTTCATTGCGATAGGGAAAAGATCCTAAAGCGATGCGGTCTTGGATGTAAAATCCTCGACCCAAAAGTTGAATTTTGATGTATTTCGGTGCGATAGGAAGAGAATCCTAAAGCGGTGCGGTCTTGGATGTAAAATCCTCGACTCGAAAATTTGAATTTTGATGTATTTCGAGTGCGATAGGAAGAGAATCCTAAAGCGGTGCGGTCTTGGATGTAAAATCCTCGACTCAAAAGTTTGAATTTTGATGTATTTCGGTGCGATAGGAAGAGAATCCTAAAGCGGTGCGGTCTTGGATGTAAAATCCTCGACTCGAAAGTTTGAATTTTGATGTATTTCGGTGCGATAGGAAGAGAATCCTAAAGCGGTGCGGTCTTGGATGTAAAATCCTCGACTCGAAAATTTGAATTTTGATGTATTTCGGTGCAATAGGAAGAGAATCCTAAAGCGGTGCGGTCTTGGATGTAAAATCCTCGACCCGAAAGTTTTGAATTTTGATGTATTTCGGTCTGATAGGAAGAGAATCCTAAAGCGGTGCGAGTCTTGGATGTAAAATCCTCGACTCAAAAGTTTTGAATTTTGATGTATTTCGGTGCGATAGGAAGAGAATCCTAAAGCGAGTGCGGTCTTGGATGTAAAATCCTCGACCCAAAAGTTTGAATTTTGATGTATTTCGGTGCGATAGGAAGAGAATCCTAAAGCGATGCGGTCTTGGATGTAAAATCCTCGACCCGAAAGTTTGAATTTTGATGTATTTCGGTGCGATAGGAAAAGGATCCTAAAGCGGTGCGGTCTTGGATGTAGAATCCTCGACCCAAAAGAGTTGAATTTGAATTTGATGTATTTCGGTGCAATAGGAAAAGGATCCTAAAGCGAGTGCGATCTTGGATGTAAAATCCTCGACCCAAAAGTTTTGAGTTTTGATGTATTTCGGTGCGATAGGAAAAGGATCCTAAAGCGGTGCGGTCTTGGATGTAAAATCCTCGACCTCGAGAGTTTTGAGTTTTGATGTATTTCGGTGCGATAGGAAAAGGATCCTAAAGCGGTGCGGTCTTGGATGTAAAATCCTCGACCCAAAGTCTTGAATTTTGGTGTATTTCGATGCGATAGGAAAAGGATCCTAAAGCGGTGCGGTCTTGGATGTAAAATCCTCGACTCGAAAGAGTTTGAATTTGAATTTTTTGAATGAGATTTGATTTGAGATCTAGAAGATCGGATTTGAGATTTGATAGAGATTTAGAATCCGGAAAGATTGAATTTGAATTTGGAGGGATGAGTTTGAACTCGATTGAAATTTGATTTAAGATTTGATTTGAAATTTGAAAGATCAAGTTTGAAACTTGATCGAGATTGGATTTAGATTTTGATTGAGAATTTGATTTGGAATTTGTAAAGATGAAATTTGATTTGGAATTTGGAAGGATGGAATTTGATTCAGAATTTGGAAAGATTGAATTTGAAATTTGATTGAGAATTTGCTTTGTGATTTGATTTATCATTCATGTTGATTTCGTTTGTCTTTTAATGGTTCAAATTTTATTTTATTGTTTATTTAATGTTCATGTGAACTTAGTGTTTGTCATTTTTAGATTTTTTTTTAGAAAGTTTTCTTTTATTCTCTTTTTTTATTTCTTTTCTGTTCTTTGTTCGAAGTTCATTTAACTTTAATGGCGTTTCCCAATCAATTTGCACAAAAGAGGTGAAGGCCAAAAACGTGACATGGTCACTTTCATTCCAATCATGTTGAAAATATATCATACAACTCGATGCGGAATATATTTCATACAATCCATGTAGACTCGAAACGGATCGTGTATGATCTTTGTTGATCCATAGAAAGAATCATCTGTCGAAAATCCATGTACTGAATAGTGAGGTACATGGTCGATAACATCACCTTCCAAGCCATCCTTGGCAAGGATGCCGGTGGATGTACATTGGAGGTGTGATATTTCCCATGTAACTCACGGCTCGTAAGGCCGGAGGTTCTCTAGCTCCGGATACGGTTGGAAATGGTAAGGTATTTCTTTGTCGTCCATCCTCACGAAAGTAAGCGAGATTCGCTCCACTGGCACCCCAGTATGCAATGCTTTGCGATATACGCTCCGTTACCTTGCGGTATCATGACGGAACCCACCGGTAAGGTATCTTTCTTGGCCCTCGGAACTCACCCGGGCTCTGCTATCCGGAGGTCGGATCCGAACATGATGTTGCACTCATTCGAAAAGGGTCGTGCGAAAGGTCGACGAAGTCGTGGTGATCGATATGTGGGGGTATGCGGTCACCTGTTTGTAGATGTTGATAATGCGGCTATTGGGTATGCAATCTGCTGCGAGTACCCTCCATGTTATCAATCTTTTCACCATTCTCTTGATAACTAATGGCATCGGATCTACTTGCCCATGACGAAGTATCCACGGTGGGTTTCCCTTCCTGTCTTCGACGAAGTTGTAGCGAGCATCCGCATTGTATTGTGATTCTTCCTTTCCACGGCATCCATCTCCGGGGTTCGAGTATGTGTTTTCCCTCGGGCGGCTGCTCGGCCCATTCTTTTCGGATCCGGATACGATCCACGATTTGCTTGTTGTTCATACTGCGAGAATACGTCGGTGTGTAGCTCGAGGCCTTCAGTATGTTGATTCTTCTTCCTTTAATTCTCTCGAAGTATTCGAAAGTTTTCTTTTCAACATTCCGCATCCTCTCCGGCTCGTATTCGGAATGATGCTGCAGATGGCGAGGCCTTGTGACGTATTGTGGGATATATGGTTCAATCCCTTCACGTTCCCCTGCATACCTCGGCTCCTCGGGGATGATGCTCGTCGGGACATCCCCCGGGGTTGCTCCGCAACAAGGTCATGCACTTGCTTGGTGGTTCTATCCGGTGGCGTGGTAGCCTTCTTTCTTCGATCTTACGGAGATTTCCACGGTTCTTTCGTTATTCTAGGAGCTGGCCTCCTTTTTCGGAGTTCTCGGTGAGCCGGTGTCCTTGAAATGTATGTGCTTGGCATTAGCAAGTGTCTCATCGCGTTGGTCGCGGCTAGTTTTGTTAACATTTTACGGATGCGGCGATTCTTATTTCTTCGTTGCGTGGCCGTGAGAGTAGCCCTCCGAACTTCTTGCATCTCTGCGGGCGCGGCGGCGACGAGCACTGCCCTCCGTTGTAGTGACTACGGACTTCATTTTCTTGTCTTCTTCGGTGTTTGCTTTTCTTTTCTTGTTGTTGGATTGGTGGCTTGGGCCACCCACTTTCATCCTTGTCCGCTAGGGTAGTTCTTCTCGGTTAGCGGGACCCGGTCACTTTCCTCGTACTTGTAGGCTGCTGGTGCGAAATGCGAGTCGATCTCGATTATCGCTCCATCTTTCACCCTCTTTTCATCGAGTGCGAGGCTTACGCCATTCTTAAAGTTCAAGACCAACCGCCCGTTCGACATTTCCCTGCGAAAAGACAAGGAAAAGGATCGAGGGCTGTACTAAGAACAAGAACATTAAGAAAATGTTTATTAAAGATACATTTTTTTATTATTCTTATATTTTGAAATTTAACAGGAATGAAGTAGGATAAGATGAGGGAAGAGATTTTGATTTGAAAAAGAAAACAAGGGAAACTTAATTATCATGATTTTATTTATCTTAGCACATTTTATTATTTTTTGGGTTCGGACCCAATCATAAGTAATTACTTCACCCGTGTTTCTTAGGGATGAAGAATTCATTCCTTCGAAACATCAGGTAGTGTAATATTTTTTCAAGTATCGTCCGTTGATTGGAAGCATATGTCGTTCTCCCTGGCAATTCACTAGCTGGTAGGAACCTCCACGAGTATCTTGCTTGACCACGAACGGTCCTTCCCAGTGGGTTCGAATTTTCCTCCTATCTTGCGGTGTGCGAGAATAGGTCTCTTGAGAACGAGAACTAAATCACCAACTTTGAAGGTTCTTGGGCGGACCGGTTTGTCATGGGCTTGAACCATCTTAGCTTGGTATAGTTCTAAATTACGATTGCGCTGCTAAGTCTTTTCCCTTCGAAGCTTTCTAATTCTTCGAGTCGTAGTACGGCGTTTTCTTCTGTCGTGATCTTGTTTGCAATTGCAATTCGAGTGAAGGAAGGCTGAACCTCTAAAGGTAACATCTGCCTCGGACCCATACACCGGAGCGTAAGGTGTAGCTTGAGTAGGAGTTCGAAGGTTGTCCGGTAGGCCCATAAGGCTTCTAACAATTTCTCGTGCCAATTTCTCTTATTATCGTCCAAGGTTTTCTTTAAGATTTGAACGAGAGTTTTATTAAAAGCCTCGGCGAGGCCGTTTGCTCTTGGGTAGTAAATTGTCGAGTATCGCCGGTCGATTCCGTGTCTTCGACAAAATTGTTGATTTGTGTGCTTCGAATGCGACCGATTATACGAGATGATCTGCGCGGCACTCCGAAACGGTAGACAACTTGGTTCTTGAAAAGCGTAGCACGTGGTGTGCTTTCACTTCTCTAAGTGGAGCTGCACGCCACTTGGAAAAGTAATGCGTAGCCGCAAGAATGAAACGATGTCCTTTCGAAGATGGTGGTTCTATCGGACCCACTATATACGTGCTCCGACATTCGAATGGCCGCGACGCAATTGTCGGGTGTAGCACATTTGGAGGTTGGTGTAGAACCACTCCGTGCACTTGGCATTGGTGACGGCTCTTGGCGATTTTCATGCGGTCGGTCATCATCGAGGGCCGGCGGTACCCTAGTCTTTTAATTTTCATTTTCATCTTTGGACCCGTGGTGAGCGCCACGAGTCCGAATGCACCTCTTTAACAATTTCACGGGCCTCGGACCCGCTTAGGCACCTTAGCCACATTTGATCGAAAAGACCTTCGTATAATGTGTTGTTTATTAATGCGTAGGACGAGTTCTTTTCTTGATCGATGGGCAGCGACCTATCGTCACGGTAGCTTTCTGTTTGCGGGTGAGTACATCGATGGTCGTCGCTCGATCTTACGTGTTTTCGTCACTCTGCTAGTTGATTCTTTTTCTTTTGCTTGATTTGTGTCTTGTGTCATGTCAGTTGTGATAGGACTGACGTCCAGTGAGCCGACACTTCCATGATTCATCTTGCAAACGGGCAAATTCTTTTGCGAGACGGGCTTAAAGCATCTGTTAAAGCATTCTCTTTTCTAGGAATTTTGTAGATTGTCACATTTGGAATGCATTCAACAAGTTGTATGGCATCTTGGAAATCTTGTTCGAGTCTTGGTTTAAAAATTCTGTATTGTCCGCGATCTGTTGAATGATTAGCTGTGAATCCCGTAGATGTTGATGTACGTTATCCCCAGTTTGAATGGTTAATTCCAATCCCGTTATGAGGGCTTCGTATTCGCTTCGTTGTTTGTACACGGTTACGTCGAGTGGTAGGAGTATCTTAACATCCCCGCTCCGGTGTTATAAAGATTAGCCCGATTCTGCCTTACTGGGCACTTATCACTTGCGATTCTTCGTCTTTGTGTGCTTGAAGATGCTCCGTCGAAATACAATTCCCAACGTCGATCATCGGGGTCTTCTAGGCTCATTATTTGTTCATCCGGCGGATCGTCGTTGAGAGGAGATTCGGCGGCGAAGGGTGTCTTTGCGAGGAAGTCTGCTAAGACTTGTCCCTTTACGGCACGCGGAGGCACGAAAGTTATATCGAATTGCGATAATATCATTGACCATCGGCAAGTCTGCCAGGAAAGTGTTGGACGAGTCATCAAGTATTGCGATGGATTAAACTTCGAGATCGGAGTTGACCTTATGAGAAAGCATGTAATGCCCGAGCTTTTGAGCGGCGAAGATCGGGGCCGAACAATGCTTTTCGATTGCGGGATACCTTACCTCCGTCGGAAGTAAACGACGGCTTAAGTAGTAAAGAGCATTTTCTTTACCCTCATCATTGACACAAGCTAACGGGGCTCAGAAGTCGTCTAGAGCCGCGGTGTAAAGTATCGGCGGTCTACCGAGGCCTGAGGTCTGCTAAGACGGGAGGTGTCATTAAATATTGTTTAATGTCTTCGAAGGCCTTACGGCATTTCTCTTCCCAAATAAATTTGGCGTCCTTTTTAACTAGTGCCGAGAAAGGTCGACACCTACACGACGGGTTTGAGATAAAGCGTCGAAGATATGCCAGACTTCCCTTGAAAAGATCGTAGTTGTTTTAAGGTTTTGGGAGGCGGCATTTCTAAGATGGCTTTAATCTTCTCCGGGTCGATTTCGATTCCACGATGTCGGACAACGAATTCTAAGAATTTCCGGAGGTGACGCCGAAGGCGCATTTAAGGGATTCATCTTAAGGTTAAATTGTCTTAATCGTTCGAAAACAATTCTCAAATCATACGAGTGGTTTTCCTTTACTTTGCTTTTGATGACGACATCGTCCACGTAGCACTCGACTTGATTGTGGATGAGATCATCAAAAATTCTTGTCATTGCTCTTTGGTAAGTTGCTCTGCGTTCTTCGATCCGAATGGCATCACTGGTGTAGCAAAATACTCCGATCGGCGTTCGAATGCTTGTAAGCTTTTCATCTTACGGAGCCATTTTTATCCGGTTGTATCACGAAGATCCATCCATGAATGAGAATATTTCATGTGTCGAAGCAATATCGATCATCGGTTCGGAATCGGTAGAGGAATTCATCTTTTGGACATGCCTTGTTTAAATCTGCGAAGTCCGCACAAATTCGATCGACCATTCTTCTTTACGGCGGCACCACATTGGCTAACCGGGTCGGGTATTGTTCTTCACGGACAAATTTAGCGTCTATTAGCTTTTTAACTTCGGCTATAACTTGTTGTTCGATTTCTAAACGCATTCTTCGGGACCTTGTCGACTGGAGCGAAGTAGGATCCACTCTAGCTTATGGATTGCAGACCTGCGGAGCTAATCCTGGCATTTCATCGTAGCTCCAAGCAAAGCGGTCTTTAAATTCCATTAATAACTTGATTATTTCTTCGGAGTCTTCTTTATTGAGTAAGGAGCTAACAAAGGTAGGTACTAGGCTCTTCGTTAGTACCCGAGTTAACTTCAGTTAACTCATACATTGTAGATTTGATTTCTTCTTCGAGTTACGGTGGAGCGTCTCCGATTTGTAAATCTTCGAGTTCGTACGTAGTTTCCATGCGGTTTTCATTGGACTTGCAAGTGACAACCAAGCAAAATTCGGTATCGTCGGCGACCTACTTGTGCCGAATCCGAGTCCATACTTTGAATTGGGAGGACGGCAGGAGTTACTCCATAACTTTTCAAAATGTTGTGATTGGCCTCTTGTCCATTGTCGAGGTAAGAAACCACGTTGAATTAAATTTTGAACACGGGGAGAGTACCACTCGAAAGGTAATTCCATTAATTCGATGAAGTGACATCTTCGAATTGTACATTATTTTCGGTTTTGGAGGAAGAAGCACCACGGTAGAATTTGATCGGCTTTGCACCGTCACTACGTACCTCTTTGACCTCCATACCCTCGATCTTATTAGGATGGATCGGAGTTAGGGTCATAGTATGTACGTAGTGGTTAATCTTCTCGTACATTGATTTGTATTCTTCGTTCTTTTCATCTTCGAGGAGATCTTGTATTGCGGCTTCTTTCGACTTATTGTTCTTGCTTCTTGCTTGATTTCTTTTTCCTCTTCGAACTATCTTCCCGATCAACATTGATGGTTGGTTTCTTACATCCGATTGTCCTAGTGTCTCTACCACGGCCTCGTCCCGGCCTCGACCTCGGATGCGAGTTGTGGAGAAACCTTCACCATCTCGCCGGAAGGGAGTGGTGAGTGGCTGTTGGACTAGAACTTCGAGGTTCTTCGTTGTCCCGAACTTTCTTTGCTTTATTTGTTACGGTGTCTGCGGAGAAGATTGTTTTCTTTGGCGGTGCATAATAAGCCGCATCTTCATGGATTCCAATTTCATGTACGGAGAATGGTTGTAAGTCTCCTTTGATGCCTCTGTTCCCCTCCATCGTAATATTTGATGCAGCGATGCGAGAGATGATGGTACCATCCTGTTTTCATGTATCCATGGTCGGCCCGGTAGAGCGTTGAACGACGTTTCGAATCGATTATATGAAATTTTGCGGTTGTCTTTGCTAAATCACCGGTCTTCATCGGTAGCGTTATTGACCCGAGGGCTCTTTCTCCTTTACGGTTGAATCCTCTTAATAACATTTTGTCGGCCTCGAGCTCGCGAGCATCGATTTCCAAGTATGCTTAGTGTTCGAAGACTCATTATATTGATTGATGCTCCTGGATCCACCGATACTACGGAGAGCGTAAACTTCCCGATTGTGAGCCGAAATGTACTGACGGTCGGTTGTGATCTGACGTCCCCAGTAGTAGGTCATTGTACGTGAAGGTAACACCTCGTTGTTCCTTTAACGAAGCAAACCTCATCCAAGGAATCTCCAGGCCATTTGAGCTAGCGAATTTCCGGATCGAGTAAGGCCTTGATCGAGCTTCTCTCATCTCCTTTGATAAGATGAGAGCATCGTAGATGCTCGGTTTGGCGGTAGTTTCCTAAGATGGGCTAGCACGTTGTAGTCCACTTTGTTCTCCTGTGTCTCGGCTTCTTCTCGAATGGGTATGTCTTCTGTTGGGGTTGGTTCTTCTTGAACAACCACACCTTTCCTTTGTCTTTTGGACCCATTCTTGGAGGTAGAACTTTTCCACTTCTTAGGTTGACTTCGTAATTTCTTCGAATCTAGTATTGAGTTTGTCGGTGTCTCCTCCTGAATCGGAATGGCTGGCTCTTACGGATTATCTTCCAAATACGAAGGCTCTAACTACATGTATGCTGGAGCTCCTCGAAACTCACGAGATAGATCCGTTGCTTGTTGAACTCTCGTAGCCTCCTTGATGGATGCCTTCTTCGTCATTTTGATCGTCGAGATCATGTATGATTTGAGAATTGTTGTTGGTATCGAAATCGACGCCCGGATTGTCGCTAGTTACGTAATCGTTAGAAACGATCGAAAACGTAGCCAACGCCATCACCCTTATCATTATATGATCCCACGAAGTGAGCGAGATAATCATACAAAATCGAGAGGTTCGAGGGATTTCTCCCCGAATCGGAAACAACTATCCTAGGATAAGCGGCCCTAGTCCAGCCTTAGGAATCTCGGTCCCCTCTTCTTCGTCGATTTTCTTCTTCTCTTCGATTTTCTCTGTCGAGGTGGTTCCTCATCGCGAGTGATAGTACGGCTTAACGGGTCTCGAACTACGAATTGAAGCTCGCAGAAGCGGTTCGGATGTTGTCTAAAATCTTCTTCGAAGATCTCGTCCGAGGCGGTAGTCCATCCATCGTCGGTTGCATAGGGATCTATCGGAATGACGGGATCGGTTGAGATAACATTGACGGAACCTCCTTTACGGGGTTCCTTCATGTACTCCTTCGGGATTGTTATATTTCCTTTCAGAAGGTTGTCGTTGAGCCAACTTTTGAAGGTAATGCGGTCTTCTATCTTGTGCCCAAGCATCCGATGGTAGGGGCGAAAGTTGGGATCACCTTTCTTGTTGACTTCCTCCGGTCTTTTGGGCTCTGCAGGTGGAAATGCTGGAGTTTTCATTAAGGCTACGGAACATCTTTAGTGCTTGCTTCATTTTTGAACGGATATTCTGCGCTCGAAGCTCCCTCGATGTACGTTGCGGACGAGACGGTTGTTCATCTTGCGGAGACGACTGATATTTGGACCGAGGGTTGCTTTGGTAATTTTGTTGTGGTTCTTTGCGGCCGTTACGAGTGGTATTTGCATCGGTTGTTTGCCTTTGTCAGCTAGCTGCCACGACCACGGATTTCTTTTCGAAAGTCTTCACCGGCTTACGCTTGTCCGTCTTGTCGGCAAAACTTAATTGCTTCGCCTCTTCTTGCAAGCTTCCGGCCTTGCTTAACAACTTCTCAAAAGTCTTAATAGTGAATCCCTTGAGGAGAAGTGCTTATCGGGCCGTGAATGCTTTTAAGCGAGATGCGGTCGCATGTTGTTCTTGCGGTTGTGGTTCACACTTCATGCTTAAGTTTCTCCATCGAAGTATGTAATCCACCAAAGTTTCATTCGGCCTTTGTTTCTCTACCACTAAATCACCTATAGTGATGTGGTGCGTGAGCTCCGACAAATCGCTTAATGAAGAGGCTCTCTAGCTGCGAGAATGTCTTTACGGATCCGTTGGGTAATTACGCATACCGGTCGAAGGCGATCCACGACGGACTGCTAACAAGCTGTCGGAAGAGTAGCGCATCGCTCCCGCCGGCATTGCGACAGCCGGCACGAAAGTGTGCAACATCTTGTCGGGGGTTCCCGGTTCCGTCGAAGGTTTTAAACGAGAGGTGGTACGAAGCCCTTTGGGTATTGGACGGCGTCGAATTCTTCGGGTAAGGTCTGCCGTCCGAATAGATGTCCCGTTCTTCGATTGTGCTTAGGGCTTCTCGCATTTCTTCGTTCTACCAAGTTCTTGATATCCTTTTCGGGGATCATACTTTGTGTTGTATCCTTTTTAGTTGGTCATCCCCATTGACGGATGTAATCTCCTTTCCTCCGTCTACGATGTGAATGACTTACGGGGGTGTCTCTACATGTGGTTGTACTTGACTTTGGAGAGTGGCTAGAGCTATGGCCATCTCTTCCATCCTCTTCGCCATTTGAGCGATCGTGTCGTCCTTTTCACGAAGGCTGTCTCTTCATCGGTTCCGGCTCCTCTCTTCTGCGATTGCGGGAGCACCTTGAGAAGATGATGAAGCTCGTGTCTCGAACCATGTTGATTTCTGCATATTCGTTGTCCATGAATTCCGATGAGTCGATCTCATCTCCGAACTTTTCTTCTCTTTCTTTTGCCAACCGTCGGATGTCGGTTCTCGGCTTTTCCATGGCATCTTCTAGCGGAGCTTCTGTGTATCTTTGTGGTTGTCGTACGATGGTTGCGGGTCCTTTTTCACGAGTCCCCTTCATCGCGGTAGCACTTTCTTCGGATTCCGGCCTCTCGGCGAGACTTTCTCTCTCGAGTCTCTTGTTTCGGTCTCAGCTGCCCCGTAGTGGGACGCCACACCATCCTTCTAGCGAGCGGAAGGTCTATGACCGGATGGTGCATCGGCCGAATCTTTGGAAGGTGGTATCCTCCTGTCTGTAACCACGATACTACGACGGGCGGGCTAGCCTTCATTCTCTTGCTTGGCTTTTCTATCATGACGGCGGGTTCTACTCGAGGCCCGAGACGGGATTTGGCCAGGCACCCGCCCTATCCTTCGTAGAATTTCCGACACGGGGCGGTTTTCCTTCCTTGCTTAGCTTTTCTACCAAAGTTTGCGGTCGAGCAAACGGCGTAGTTACGGTTCTTTTCTTGCGGCTATCGTTGTAGTATGCGGGCTGTGGTAATGTGGCGACAATCTTTCGAACATTCTCTTCATCCTCTGCGGCGGAGAGGGGATGGAACCTGCTTCCTCCCGAAAGTGGTATGTAGTCGAGCGGTGGTGTATATTCAGTAACGGTGTATATTCGGCAGCTACGGAATTTCCTCCGGGAAGGCAACCTCGGCGGCTACGGCTTCCACGGCGATCCTTCATTTCTATTTCTTCTTTGGGTCTTCGTCGGCGAAGGAATCTTCGAAGCTCGGACCCGATTTCGAAGACGAGAAGGTCTTACGGGAAGATCCAGTACCCTCCGCGGTAACGGAGTTTATCATAGTTACGGATTCCTTTCCCCTTTGATTTGGCGAAGTCGGGGTAGGTGCGAAACAACTAGACCGGTGGGGGTAGTGAGAACAGTCCTCCTGCGGACGGCGGTACTCCTCTGAGTCGGGACCCTTTGCGGGGAGGAAACTCTTGGGTCGACTGAGGTTGAACTCGAGCGGTGGTTCCTCGGCTTCGGATACCTTGTTTGTCGGTGCTAAGAGGGAGACGTCGGTGACCTTGACGTTCGTGTTTTCAAACCCACAGTCCAAATCGGATGACCCCATTGTCGGGCGAGTTCATCCTTATAGACGGCGAAGTCCGGTCCGTTGGTGAAGGAGAAAATCGGTTTCGGGGCTTCCATTTCTGCGGGGTAGATTACGGTTGTCGGTCTCGAGTTATGCTTCTTTTCTTCGGGACGAAAAGAAAGGAATTGAAAAGAGTCCGAACTCGTTTTTTGTTCATGTATTTATAAGAAGGAATTATTTGTTAAAAGAATCATTTATTAGAGGGTTTGTTTATTTAGAACGGAACGTTCGAAGGTGTAGAGAAGGTAAGGAAACCGATTCGGAAAGGAAAAGAAAGTCTTAAGCAAGACTTCCCGACTCGAAGGATCACTCCTAAACTAACACTTATTGGGGGTCCACCCCACCTCGGAAATGAGGTAAAAGGATCTCGGAACCTCTCTCGTTTAGGGGTGTCTAAAACGGTGGCTCCTAAATCCGAGAGAATGTTGGGTATACTTGTTCGAGATAGAAATGAACATAGTATTCCAACGGAAAGAAGGGTAGTTTGATCCATTAGGGACATGGATATACTACCGATTTTTGAAAACGAGAATTATTTGATTATAATGGAGAGAGGAATTCTCCCAGTGAGTCGTGGAAATCTGTCGGCATATTTTTAGGTCGTGTTTTATTTTGAAGAGGGTCGCTAACGAAATCGTCGGCGAATTTTTAATTTAATTAAAATAAATAATTTGAAAAGTAGTATTTGATTTTGAAAATAATTTTTAAACTTGAAGGTTTTAAGATATGAGATTAAGCCGAGCCTCGCATCCAAATAGTTTATATAAACGAGCACCGCACCATGAGCCGTGTATACATCACTAAGGATAGACACCGCTTGATGGTGGGGCTTGATTAAATAAACTAGAAGATTAGTGACATCCGTTTGGTCTGCGAACCGATTTTATAAGCCAAACAAGTTTCCACGCTTAATATGAAAACATTAAACGGGGTTTATATTACTACAGGTTCTTTAAAATTCCATATAAGAGGCGAGCCACTATAGTTAATTACATCTTAAGTGACGGGAATCACCTAAGAAAACTCTCGATAATAATCGATGATTACGCTCTCGAGAATTTGAAGTTTAAGGTTTTCGAAGATTGAATTTTGAAGTTTCGATAGGGAATGGATCAAATTTTTGGAACATTTTGTTTTGTGAATCCAAAGGAAGAAAGGTAGGAGAAATCAACGATTCGAAGTGAACTTCGATAATTTCCAGACTATCCTATCGTTTGGCTTGAATTTAGGAAAGTCACAATGTTTATTTAGTATTTCAATCTTGTCGATTTTAATTAATTAGGGCTTATATTTGTATGATAAAATCAAACAAATAACTTAGAAAATGTGAGGGTTTATGTCGTATCGGACGACTACCTCGGAATCCTAAGACCAGGTTATGGCTTAATTTGCGAATGCAAATGCTAACAAAAGGTTGAGGATTTATGTTGCACTAAGCGAAACTACCTCGAAGTCCTATGGTTTAGTTATTTAATTCTAAGAAATGTTTAGGCTGATGTAGACTCGAGTTTCTGCGATGACGATGGTCATGTTGCCACCATGCTCAGAGCTCCTTGTTGTTGCGAGAGGTTTAGTTTTAGAAATCATAAATCGGGGGATGAGAGAAGTGTTTTGGTTTAGAGAAAATCTTAATTTCGAGTGTTTTTTGTGTTTTAATTAAAACAAATCTTAAAGTTGATTATAACGACACGGTTAAGATCCACGGTTCCATCCTTAGGCATCGTTATTTTTATCGGATTCACTTAGTCCGAGATGAATTTGCTAAACTCAGTTGAATGAGTTCCACACTTTCATTTAGACCGTGGGAAATCCCGTTAGCAACACGTAGGTTACATCATCAGAGGTATTCCAGATCATCCAACGGGACGTTTTAATTTAGTTGCGATTGTAGTTTTGTGTTACGTTTGTGATTAAATTTTGAGTTGTTTTATCTTTTGAAATGTTGTGGCGGTGAATTTTATCTTGCAATGACTTTTAACTTAGTTTTGGTTTTAGTTTTAGGGACTATCCTAAAGGTGTGGGTTTTCATGCAACGAGTTGTTTTATCATGCGAGAAAAGTAAGCTTGCATTTGCGATAAAGTAAATTGCAGAAAGTAAATTGCAATAAAATAAAAGCGTACACTGGAGGGTCTTCCCGTCATCCCATGCTGCACTTAAAACACAATTAGAATATTTAAGCGAGTTCCTAGGTAAAGCTAAGGGAAAGGTTATGGTTTTTACCAAATTCCTAATCACATAGTTAGTCATTTCTATATGACGTCTAGGTTCTTTGTGTTTTGGTTTAAGGACGATTTTCTTCATCGAAGAATAATCAAATTCAATTGTTCTTATAAATATCCTATCATATTGAGAAAGTGCTTAAGAAGGATCTTAAACATCTTTTCGATATTTCTAGGATTGTTTTAAGTCGAAATGAATTTAATTATATAAATGAATCGATCGTCAGAGGTTTTGAAGTCTTGTTAACTTGCTCGAGTGAACTAGGACATTTGAATATCCTATGAGTGAAGTAACACTCCATTTAATGTTTCATTTAGGAGTTATAATAACTAAAGCTTTCGAGGGTGAGTTAGTATTGAAATGATTTGGTTTAAGTTAAAGAGTTTAAATTTGGAATAGTGTTGAAGTTGTTTTATATTTAATTTCTTTTATGTCTTAGGTGATGTTATATTTAATTTAACTTAATTTAATTGAGTTTTAATTTAGTTTAACATAATTCAATTTAATTTGACTTGGTGTTTAATTAATTTGATTTGATTTAACTTTAATTTAATTATTTAATTTAATTTAATTTAATTTTAATTATTTAATTTAATTTAATTTAATTGTTTAATTTAATTTAATTTAATTTTAATTTAATTTAATTTAATTGTTTGATTTAATTTAATTTAATTATTAAATTTAATTTAATCTTAATTTAATTTATCTTTAATTTACCTTATTTTTAATTTTAATTGAAATTTCAAAAGAGTTTAATAATTTAATTAAGTCTTTTAACATTTTAAATATGAATTATCATTTTAATTAAGAGTTGAATATTAATGAGATGATTAATTTAGGGATTTTTAAATTAAAGAATAAATCTCTTCCTAATAAATATCCCTTATTTTAATAATTCGATTTTATTATTCTTCGAATTTAACTTTATTATTTAATTAAAGTTTAATCATTTTAAAATTATTTAATGGGTTTCTACCCTTTAATTATTTAAATTTCAATCATCCAAATCAGATTAGGATCAAATATTTTACTTGTTGATTTTTTATTAAACCTAAAGTTTTAATTAAGGATTAAAGATTTTAATTACCATTTTACCCTTTAAGCTTAATAATTTCATAACTCACTAAATTGAACTCAAATGAACTTGAAATTTTTATGTGACTTTACTCATATGTCAATAAAGACATGAGAGGAGAAAATGTGATTTTTCTGTATTTAATTTATTTATATAATTATTTTTGGTAGAAAATAGAGATTTTCAAGGAAAATTTGATAACATGACCAAGGGAAAAGTTTCTGTCCTTAAGAAAATTAGGGGACATTCCTAATGACCAGAGAAGCACTTGGACCAATTTTGGTGATTTTTTGAATTATATTATTTTTATTATAATTATTTTGAGTTTTGGAGTGTTAATTAATTTAAAAATAAGATAAATGTTGAAAAATGGATTTTATATTTTTCAAAAATCTCTCTGATATCAAGGAAACCAGAGAATCAAATTTTGCAATTTTTTGATTTTTCTATGATTTATAATCATTATTTTAGTGAAAATGCTAGAAAATACATTTTTTTTAATTTTAAAATTACCCTAGGGCTTTAAAATTTAATATCTCACTAAATAGACTTAGGAAAAATGTGGGATTTGTTCCTAAGTGATTAAAATTCAAAATGTGACATTTTGGTGAATTTTATTATTTTTGTGATTTTTATTATTTTTTAATTATTAAAAATATTAAAATATTATTAAAAATCGAACTTTTTAGAAAATTGAAATTTTAATTTTCTTGGGTTCCCTGATATCAGAGAGGCTCCAAAACCAATTTGGTGAATTTTAAAAAAATATTTTAAAAGTTATGAATTTTTAAAGTTTAAAATGGCTAAGTGGCTTAATCGACCCGATTAGTGGGGCTAACCAAGTCCAATTGACTTCAAATTTTTATGGTGGATTCCTCTGATCCTAAAGGTCAGTGGAGAATTGATTTCAAGTCAATTTGATGCCTGGTTAACTCTAATTAATTAAAGACCTATTTTAGGTGTTTAAGCCGATTAGGGTTAATGCGAGTGAATTAACTCGAGTCCTATTTTTCCTAGAGTTCTGCTGGTCATAAGGAACATCACCAAATATTTCTAGAATTTATTTCACAACATGCTAATTTTTGGAATTAAAATACTCAAAACGACAACATGCATTTGAAAAATAAATAACTTTTCACGGAGATGGCCTCGACCTTGGAAAATTCGGGGAATGTTCCCGAGTTCGGAGGCTTAAAACACTATGGTCTCATGCCATGGTGAATTGTATACATGCATGGAGAATTAAATGTATGCGAGAGAGTAAATAAATCATAAAAAATAAAATACTTAATTAAATTAAATGATTTCTTTTCCACATTATTCTCCTACGTTCATTTGACGAGAGAGTATTTTTATTTTATTTTTGTGATTTTTCTACACAAAGATATGGATTTTTGAAGTTTAGGGAATTAAATAAATAAGAAAATACCCTAATTTTCTATTTATCCACGCGGCGCCGCGTCGACCTCGGCGGCTCCGAAACGCCGCGTGTCGCGCTCCCATTCGACGCCGCCATCCGAGTCGGCGGCCGGGCCCGCGGTTCTCGTACGCGTCTCACGGTCGGCCGCGATCCGGCCGTCCGTGCGCGCGTGTATCGAATGGACGGCATCCGTTCATCGTCCCCGAGTGTTCTCGCCGAGAGCCGTCCACACTAAATCCACTAAGATCTCGCTCGATTCTCGATGGATTTTCATGTTCTTATGCTTCATGGATTCGTCTTGAAGAGACGAACACATCATACGAGCTAACATGCATTGAAACTAAGGCATTTGAAATGGAGAATCTCCGGAAGCTCGGGATGAATAGTTAACTCATACCTTAGCTCGGAGAAGTGTGGCTTGATCGAGAGTTGTTGCACCTTCGATTGGGTCCCGTGAAGCTCCGGATGAAGTCTCTGGTGCAGTGAATTGCTAGCTATGAAAGTGACCACGGTAGATCACGAAAGCTTGGAGGCTGGAGCAAGCTGGGTGGCTTGGAGATGGGGCTTTCGGTGGGAAACTTCTCCTCTTGGTCCGGTGAAGGTGTAGGACCGGTCGATTTGAGGATTGGCTCAGCGTGGCGAAGTGTCACTGGTTTTGGGTGGAATTTCGGTTGAGAAGTGGGCTCGTTGGTGGGGATTAGGGCAAATTGACATCGGGGATCAAGCTGCTCTCGGGATGGTGAAGGGTTTGAAACAATTTTGGCGAGTTTCGGCGAGGTTTGTGCTTGGCTCCCCTTTGGCCGAGAGGGTGAGGGGTTTAAATAGGAGAGGGTGGAAGGCCTCCCGGGGGAGTTAGGGCTTGGGATCGAGTCTGCTACGGTGAGGAGAAGATCGGCACGTGGTGACCAGTAGGGATGGGGCGGCTCGGCGAGTGAGAATTTCGATGTTGGCTCACATGTGAGCTCTCGGCCATGGTGTTTTCCGGCGGCACTGGTGGCCGGCCGGCCGGGCATGGGTCACCCTCGAGGTCGGGTGGGTCGGGGGCTGGAGGTTTGTGCTGATCGATTGGCCATGGACATGTGTAAAGGCTTTGATCCAAAGTGGAATGGGGCATGGCTAGATTTGAACCTAAATGGGTCAACCCACCCATTTGGGCTAGGTGCACCACCCAAGGCCTGGGTTTGGCTGAGGGAAAAGTGATTTGGCTCGGCATAATCGGTAGGGTCAAGTCACGATCCAAGCACGATTAGGCTTAAGCATGGTTTAGTGGAAACATGGAAGTGGTTAATCACCTTTAGGAATTAAGGAAAGAGCCTCCTCCTTTTGCCCAAAATGGCATGGTGACATGTAAAGAGGCTCTCATGGCTTGCATATGGCTTATGCATGGCTCCATGGCTCCATTTGGCTTGGGAAAAGTAAAGTCGATTTCATGGAAATGGATTTAAGGAAAATTTTGGTATTTAGGGGTGATTTGGCATGAGGCTTGATTTGGAATTATTTGATGATGAATTTAGGACTTAGGGATGATTTTAATTGAAAGTATGATGAGGGGAAATGTCATATGGGCCTTGGAAGAATTTTGGGCTTTTTTGAAAAGGTTTTAGATGGGCTTTTAAGATGGATTAGGAAAGTGGGCTCTTGAATTTTAAAATGGATTTTGGGATGAAATTTTGTAAAGAGGTTGGGCCAAATAATTATTGGGTTTAGCTCATGGATGTGTCATGAGTGACTTGAAGCAAATTTGGGGTAGTTCGGACTTGAATTGGGTTGGATTTGAATTCTTTTGGTGAATGGGCCGATGTAGGTCGAATTGGGCTAACTTGGGCCAATGTTGGGCTAGGGTTGAAATTGATGTAAAATAAATATTAAGAAATGTTTATGGGAGTGTTTCAAAGAGGTTTTGGCTTTGGTTGGGTTTTAATTTTGAGGTTTGGGCCTATTTGGGTTAGATTTGGGTTTAGGTCGAAATTGGGCTTTTTGATTTTGGGTTGAATTTGAGTGGGGTTTGGGTCAAAATCTTGGGCAAATCATGTTAGTGTTTTGTTTATGAGGATGTTAAGGAAGGTTTAGAAAAGATTTGGGGTTAATTGGAGTTGAATTGGGTTAGTTTGGGCTGAGTTTGGGTCATGGGTCCAAATTTGGGCTTTAAGGCCCAAAGTGAAATTGGATCCAAATGTCAATCAAATTGGACTTGGATTTGGTCTAAATTGGTATTGGGAATGTTGAATTGAAGTTTAGAATTGAATTGGACCAAAATTGGGGTCAATTGGGTATGTTTGGTTTGACATTGGGTCCACTTTGGGTTAAAATGGGTCGATTTGGGGGTTTTGACAAAAGTAGGGTAAATTGACAAAATTGGCCCATGGTGTAGTTGGACAAAATGAAATTGGGAATATTTGGGATTTTCTGGAATTTTCTGGGAATTTTCTGAATTTTTGGATTTTTAGGCCAAGAAGGGTATTTTGGGTATTTGGAGGGTATTGGGGGGTTTTCTTGGAATTTTTGGTATTTTTGGGTATGGATGATCAATTTGAGTGATGTGGAGGTGTTTGGGATTGATTTTGGAAGATTTTAGGTAATTTGGAGATTTTGCGAAAATTTGGGTAATTCGAGGGTTTTGGGTAGGTTTAGTAGGTGTAGGGTCCGGGGGTCGAAAATTGAAAATTTGGGAAATTGAAGATTGGGTGAATTTGGGTGGGGTGAAATCATTTTGGTTGAGCCATGAAGCCATTTCAAGCCCATATGAGCCATGAAAGGACTCATTTGAGGCATTCGTTATGTTGTTCTAACCCTCTTAGCGAGGGCTTAGGGGTTAAGGACCATCCATGTGAATCACCTACATGAGTCGGGAGGTCAAGTTGGGTATGGGTGTGGTTTTAGGAAGTGTGTGGAAATGTAGTGTGTAAGTGTAGTGTATAAGTGTAATGTGTGTGTAAGTCGGCCCCTTCGCAGGACCGGGCCGCCGGGGCGATCTAAGGCGAAGAGTCACATAGGAACTCATCCTTTAAACTTCCATATTTGATTTCAACCCTCTAGGTGATTAGGGGTCTATAGTCGAGTTTGTGGAGTTTGCGGGGAGTTTAGAAGTGGTTTGAATTTCTAAAAGGCGGGTCCCAATTCTAGTCCTCTAAGATAGTCAAAGGAAAAGCCTAAGGCTAGATCCTAAGCACTAAAAAGAAGAAGGGAAGACCTCATCAAAAATGAGGTCAACAGTGACATGTTAGGCATTCCATACATTATAAGCTAATTTGGTGTTTCTTCTACTGCAGCTTTGTTTTGATTATTAATGCATTTTTACATGTATAGCATCATGTTTTCCCTTATTATGTTTCATTCTACTGTCTTTGCAAACACTGTAAGCTTTGAATACACTGGAAGCATTAAGCTGTCTGTAGATGATCTTCCACTGCAATCATCTAATATGTTGGAGTTTCTTTGGCCGTTAGGCTTATTGCTTTTAACCTATTGCAAGAATTATATTACCAGATGTATGTCTAATGGACGGGTCTTTAACAACCATTTTCCTTCCTGGAACCCTTACTTGCTAGACGAAGTTTTAAGAAGATGCTTTTTGCATTGCTTTCATATATTATCTCAAGAGATATATACACATGACAGATTGGAACAAGGAGGCCTCACGAATGGGGTTGATATTTTGTTTCTTACTCAGGTTTGCTGTTGTTGTTTCATTATTAAGTTAAAGAACTGCACATCTTTATCCTTTCAGATTTACATAATTTTTTTGAGAAACAACTGGTTGGTTTGAATTCTCTTTTTTCTTGTTTAAGGAAACTCTTTGGACTGATATTTTATATTTTTGGTTTTATTTCTGCTACATTATGGGTATGTTTGTATTTTTGAATGATCTTTTTTGCGTGTGTTGTAATGTGGGAGGTGGATCCTCTAGGAGTGACTATTATTGTATCTTTTTTTCTTTAGAGGGGAACCACCTCCCCTCCCCCTATCTTTAACTTTTACCTTATTTAACAAATAGAGAGTCATAAGAGCTCTTTCCCAAATATATATATAACGACTTTCATTTATCAATAGAAAATGTTATATTGTGGTTGTCATGAGCTATATTACTCGCTCAAAGTAGTTATTGTCATCATTTATAAGCATCTAACAATTTGTTATTATGTATAAAT
This sequence comes from Papilionanthe hookeriana x Papilionanthe teres, assembly GCA_022702705.1. Classification (NCBI taxonomy): domain Eukaryota; kingdom Viridiplantae; phylum Streptophyta; class Magnoliopsida; order Asparagales; family Orchidaceae; genus Papilionanthe; species Papilionanthe hookeriana x Papilionanthe teres. The sequence goes on along the minus strand of CM040430.1, from coordinate 3,194,908 downwards.
AAATAAAAAATAGGGATTTTTATTTGCATAGCACACAAAACATTATTATTTATGTATCTCATTCCCTAGACTTAATATTACGAAACTGCACTGAAACTAGCTTCCAACTTTGAGCTCATCAAATCACCGTTATTTTATCTTCTGCTTCTTCAAGGAGGAGATCAGTCGAGCTCATTCCGGCAAGAAACATTCTCCAGCAATACTACGACTACAATGGAGGATAATTGATTCTCATCCCAATGATCATTCTGGTAAGACCTAAATCATTCATCTCGAACTCGCTTGATAATTGCTCATTTAAGTCTCTTGTTTTCTTTATATATAATTGTCTCGATTTACGCATTGTTGGCTCTAGCATGAAACACCGACAATATGGGCGTCGCGCTTGCGGGTCCGTTTTGCGATGCAGGATCATTTGGACAAATTCACCGATGGACAAGTCAATTTAAGCATCTTTCGTGCGTGGCGTAACGAATGAGATTTGTTGGCCATGTCAAAGTCATCCGACTGACAGAATGCCTATTGGCTTTCACCTAAGCGACAACCAGAGTCTAGTTGAATGAACCCGGTTGCGTGCTCTTCAACACGCATCAGAGGTTCTTAAATGACTGTCTTTCACTACGATAATAAACACATGTATCAAGCATGATTCTATAGTGTTCGAGCGGATATTCTACACTCTCAACATTAAAAATGGATGCCAACAAACATGTCATCTACATACAAAACTAGCAATATATAATAATTACCTAAGTTTTTTGGATGAATCATTAATGGTTTGCCTGACACTTCATTTACATATTGTCTGACAAGGACATGTCAAATATTTCGTACCACTGTATTGGGATCTGCTTCAATCTGAGGCTCTTCTTCAACCTATAGACCAACTCCTATTTTTCTGGAACCACATAACTCTTTGGTTGCACCATTATAGATCCTCGACACAACTTAGACAGTTGTCATCTTCATTACAAAAGAAAATTCTCATTTTAGTTCACTCGTGCCTCATGTTGAAACCCCTTCATAAGAATTATTGTCATGTAGTGTCTGTTATCATACATCTAACTCTTCTTTCAAGCTGTAGACCCATTTATTGTGTAGTAATCTTTTGATAATAGTAATATCGTCAATGTCATGTTTGTTTTGTTCTTAGGGACTACATATTATCATCCACACTAAACTCTCACTCAATTAATTTTACAATTGATTGGTCTCCTCATAACACTCTAGTTCACCGCCATCTGTTCGCAATAAACATTACAAAGAATGAAAATACATCTATGTTAGCTGAGTAACTCTGATGAACCTCTTAACTTCATAACTAGGTGGCCAAGGAACTTTCTGTACTTCATCTAATTAAGCACATCTTTTTCTCCTCCCTCCTAATCAATGGTATCTTCTATCTTAAAATACTTGAATTCTTCTAAAATAACTGGTGAACAATCCAAAATCTCGATCTTCTCCTTGTACATATGCATTTAATTGAAAGTACTATATCTGCTCCTGATAAACTTTTGATTCCGATAGTCTTTCAAATTGTACCCAAATTGACCTCAGATACCCAATAAAAGTTCACTTGATAGATCTGAGTCATATTTACTCGTAGACCATACATCAACATGCTCATATAAAGAACAATCAAATAACTTCAAGTGAGAAAAATTTACCCACTTGTCACTTCAGGCTTCTTGATGCAAGTCTCCCTTAAAAGATACTAACAAACAACGGTTAATTAGATACACCATAACATTCATTGTTTCTACACATAACTGTCATAATAAGTCTACAGACAACCTCATACTTCTGGCATGCTTCGTGAAGGTTTTGTTCGCTCAACCACTCCATTCTGCTGTGGAGTTCTTGGAAGTGTTAACTCGTGCATGAAATATTACAGTTGCATGAATTTAATAAAAAAATTTAACAATAAAAATAAATTATAGCTCTGAGAAAATAAATAAATAATTTAATTTATGCTCTATGAAATAAAGATCGATGTCATATCATCCTGTTTACCCTAACTACTATGTCAATTGCACGTGCTCTCCAATAAATAGAACCTCTACCTCTCATAATTTATCTCTGTTGCTGTCGTCGCTACTGTCAAAGAAATACAATCGTTAGACGAGAAAGTGTTGAAGTGGATCGACTTGCCAGAGGATTTACAATGATTAAGAATTAAGTTCACAATGTTGATTTGAGCGTGAACCAACTACCAACAAAGTTCATAGCTATTTATCATCAGTGATTGTTATAGTTCGATCATTATTCTCATACAATTATTGTCTGTTTTTTTTTTAAATTCAACTAACATTTTGTAACATCTTTAAGTTGAAAAAATATGAAATTCTATACCTTGAAATATATATTGGATTATTTTAGTCGAGAAAAAAATATTATATTTATCATTCATATAAATATCATTAGTAATTTGAGTACAACTAGCTGTGATCTATTGTTTGAGCAATATTTTTGAATATCATAAGTCCCCTCAAATCACGAGTTCAAATCTTCTTCTGACCACTTACCAATAGTGAGGATAGCCTCAAATATTTAGGCAGGGTGGTTGGAGGCTAGAATAATACCCTCCAATCATTATATATATATATATATATATATATATATATATATATATATATATATATATATATATATATATATATAGTTTCAGGGGCTATTCTCTTTTCAAACTTTTGCCTCTGAAGTCTTTGTTGTCTTTGTCTTCCAACATTTCATACTGTGTTGCGTGGGTTGCACGCGCTCTCTGATAAACAGAAACCTCAACCTCTCAGAATCTCCCGCCGCCGCCCGCCGCTGGAGAAATGCAATCGTTGCAGGGGAAGGCGTCGGAGTGGAGCGGCGTGCCGGAGAGGGATGCCTTTGCGATCGATGAAACCAACCTATTCAACGCCTTGGGTGGCAGCATCAAGCCCTTTGTCGAGCTGTCCACCAATTTCTACAACAGGTCCGTCCGCTCTATATTAGGCTCTCGTTGTTCATCCGATGTGCTGATTTGAGGGTTTTTTTTAGGGTTTATAATGACGAGGAGGAGTGGTTCCGATCGATCTTTGCCGGGTCGAGGAAGGAGGACGCAATTCGGAATCAGTATGAGTTCTTTGTGCAGAGAATGGGAGGACCTCCTCTTTACTCCCAAAGAAAAGGTAATCCGATCATAGGCCTTGTTTATGATGATTTTTCTGGCCGTATACTTCAATTTAATAGACAAAATCAGTTTCATGATGTTTCTCAGAATATTTATCAAAATAGTTGCGATAGTTTGTTTTGCAATTCTTGCTCATTTTGATTTTTTTGCTTCATGAATTTCATGCAACTAAAGATTTCCTTTAAAGTTTTTATGTTCCGTGTTCTATTGACTGTTCGTGTCTTGAATATGTCTAGGATCTGTTTGTTGCCAACTTTTGTTTCATTTGGAAGCCATTCTTGAGTCAAATCCAGTGAATTGGATTTGGAAGCTGAAAGTTAGAAATAAAATTAGAAATAGAGCCCAAAATTACAAGCTGTGTAACCTTTTAGAAAGTGAAAAATCTTTTGTGCATCATAATGTCTCAAAATTCTCCCGTCTAACTTGCAAAATGGAGGTAAAAAACCATATGATTGTATAGTAAGTTAAAACAATTATGAATCTTTTTATAATATTTTTTAACTCTCACGTTTGGAGAGAAGAAAGTTCAAATGCTCAATTATTGTGCAGTGAAATACCAAGCAGGAGTTGAAAAGAAGTTTTTTTAAACTCACCATAAATAAGGCTAATGAGTTCATGATCTCAAAAGATTTGAATCATGTAGCTTTTAGATGGACGAGGAACTTATAGTAAATTTTAGCACTCATGTTGGGAGAGAAGAAAGTTCAAATGCCCAATTATTGTGCAAGGAAATACCAAGCAGATTGAGTCGAAAAGAAGGTATTAGGTATATGAGCCATACCTAACAAATCTCCACCTTGGCGAATATCCAGCCCCTTAGGAGATAAATACTCGGGAGTTTTTCATGCACCAATGTGGGTTGGGCCACCATGCTTCTCTAGCAACTATGGATGCTCAACAAGTTCAAGCAATGCAAAAACTTGTTGATAGTAACTGGCTTGGTCAACATATCAGCTGCATTCTCATCAGTATGAACCTTCTGCAACAATATCTCACCAGAAGCAATCAATTCTCTAATCTTGTGATACCTGACATCAATGTGCTTGGTCCTCGCATAAGTACACTCAGTTCTTAGCCAAGTAAATAACACTCGACTATCACGATGTAAGCGAACTCCACCTTGCTCAACGCCCGGTTCTTTCACTAGCCATCGTTGTAGCACCTTCGCCATCTAAATCACCTACATGAGTCTGGCACCCATTCGCACCTAATAGCCTTCTTTCCCTCAAGAAGCTGAACTAGCTCCCATGTGTGATTCTTCTGCAAAGACTCCATCTCCTCAACCATTGCACCCATCCGCTTCTCTTTCTACTGGCTGGTGATTGCCCCTGGAAAACTGGTTGGATCATCACTACTGATGTAAAGTGCAAAATAGACCATGTCTTCAAAACCCAATCTACTAGGAGGCTTTATATTGGTGCGTCTGCCGTCCATCTCCGGCTAGATTGTAATTCGCGGATCATCCGGAATGGAATCACCGGGTGTCGGATCCGAACCTTCAACTCTCTCGAGCTCGCTATTAACGCCGCTCTAGATCCATCTGCACTGTCTACGAACCTGAGCCGTTTTCCGACACCTTGTCTTGGTCCTGCTGCTAACATGGATTGCTCATCAAAGACTGCATCTCTACTGATCACCGCCTTCTTTGTAATAGGATCTCAAAACTTGAATCCTTTCACACCTTTCTTATAGCCCAGAAAGACGCATTTCTTGGATTTTGAATCAAGTTTCTATCTTTCAATTTCAGGTACATGCACATAAGTAGGACAACCAAAAATTCGTAAGTGATCAAACTTAACTGGATTACCTATCCATATCTCTTCTGCAACCTTGCCACCTAATGAAGCTCGAGGTGATCTATTGATGAGATAGCATGCCATATTCACGACCTCACCCGAAGTTTTAGGAAGCCTCGCATTCAGATCTCAAGCATCTTGCCCTCTTAGGCAGGACCTCGTTCATCCTTTCTGCAACACCATTCTGCTGCGGTGTCTTCCGAGCTCGAAAAATGCCTGCGAATCCCATGCTCCTCGCAAAACTTCTTCAACTATGAATCCGCGTACTTCCGTGCCATTATCGGATCTCGGATACTTGATCTTTCTACGGTTTGATTCTCCACCTCGACTTTCCACGACTTGAATTTAGAGAAAACTTCGATTTCTGCTCAAGAAATACACCCAAAATTTCTAGAAAAATCATCGATAAAGGTAACATAATACCGAGATCCTCCCATCGATGCTTCCCTGGTAGGGCCCCATACATCGGAATGTACATAATCAAGAATCCCTTTAGCTTTATGCTCTCGGTCATAAAGCCGACTACGTGCTCGTTTTCCAAGAACACATAACTTACGAAATCCAGCTTGCAGACTTTTCACATCATGCTAACAAATTCCTTTTATGCGATTCCGTCATCCCACGTTCATCGAGGTGACCAGGACGCATATACTCATAGACTTTCGTACTATCATCATCCGACTCAACGGAATGAACTCCACCTACTATTGTATTCCAACGGTTTGTAGATATTACCTGCAGTTAACTTTCATTTCATCGCAGTCAGTCGCACTTCACAATCCCGATGGTTTCACTATCATCATCTGCCTAGGAATAAAACCATTTCGATGTAGAGTGCCCAGGAAATCGGATTCTTCTTGAATCTGGAATGTGTCGACATCACATAATGTTCTAATCGTGTCGTCATACATCTTAATTCGACTTCTCCAATACCAGTGATATTGCAACATCTATCATCACCCAAATAAGTCGAGCGAATTAATTGACCTGTATGAAGTAAACCACTCACGATAGGTGTTATGTGATAAGAGCATCCCGAATCAGAATCCATGCATCCGTGAACTGAGTTGATGATACTGAAAGCATATCACCATCACTGACATCTGAATTTTCACCATGCACCACATTCACAGACTTCGATGATACATCACCTTTCTCCTCAGTCTGTTTCTTCAGCTTTGGACAATCTCTCCTCATATGACCTGGCTCCTTGCACTTATAGCAACGAATCGTCTGTTTGCCTTTAGACTTAGATCTGGAATTTTGCCTTCCAGATCTCTCCTTCTCTTTCTTCCTTCCACGATCTTGTTTACCCTTAACATATAAACTGTCGCCATGAGAATTTTCCCCTGCATTTTGCTTCCGCTGGTTGTGAGCCAACAACGACTGCAAGATATCTCATCAACTTTAATAGCTTCTTTCCATATGTCGAAGTAGTCGCAGGTGTTCATAGGAAAAGCGCAACGAACACAACAAAATCATTGCTCGGTCTTCATCCTCAATAGTCACATGAAGTCTTGATAAATTCGTGATTATTTGATTGAAGTCATTAACGTGCTGCGCCAGATCAAAACCTTCCTGCATCTTTAGCTCATACAGCTTTTGCTTCAGATACTGATTTATTCGCCAGGGATTTCGCCATAAATTGAGTCTCAATTTCTTCCAAACCTCACTGGAGATTTCGGATTCATCAAGTGGTACATAACTTCATCCGCAGACATAGCCGTATGGTTCTTCGCCGCTCGTTGTTGCAATTCTTCCCAATCTTCATCCCCGCGACATCCGGTTTCGTTGCCGCATAGCCTTCGGGATCCCCTGTTAGTGCTAACAAATCCTTCACCCGTGTTCTGCCACAATCAAAGTTACCGGGTTCCATCGAACTTCACCACCTCGAATTTCGCACCAGAAATCGCCATCTGAAAATTAGTCCTGCAACAAACTTTTCCTGCTGATTTGCAAAAGCCCAAAAATTTCTTACTCATAATCCTTCCAAGAAATTTCTTTTACTTGCAAACTCCTCTTAATTAATTTTCGTTAATTAAGTTTTCCCAGGAAAATAATTTCTCCATTTTCTGATAAAATCAAATTAATTCCTTTTCTTCCTCCCTTAAATACTTTCCTTAATTGAGATTTCCAGAAAACCTTAAGAGGTAAATCTTCCTTTCTTGCCTCTGCCAGAAAATTGCCTTCTGTGTTTCCCGCCTCCAGCAAAAGGAAAAAAATTCCTTATCTTCCTCCGCGCTTCCAGGAGTATCCCGCGTTTCACGCGCCTTCCTCCTTCCTCCTTCCTCCGCATCAATTTTCGATTGCCTGACAGGGTTGAGATCCTCCCGTCTGCTGCATGCGATGCACAACGGTGCGAAGCTGAACTGCGCCGAACTTCTCCAACCGCGTCGAGAACCTTCGTTGCGCAACCGCCGAAGCCTGTTCACGCCTCTCGCGAATTCGATCACCCGAACTCGTCGAACTGCCCAAGCCTGCTTCGATCTTCTCTTCCCTACGTCGAAATCTTCTGTGCCCTCCAACCTCGCTCTAATACCACTTGTTGAGAAATTTAGGGCAAAACAAACAAGAATCGACACAATCCAGAAGAACACAAAGAGATTTAACGAGGTTCGGCAGAGATGACTACGTCTTCAGGAGCAGAGCGACGACTTTCTTTTCACTATTCAGAAAAGAATACGGAATACAAGATTCGACCATAAGCCCTAGAAATACTCATTGCTTATTTATAACCGTACAGTACGATATGTAATTACAAATGCACGTATCTTAAGTAGCGGCGCTCTCGCTCTCACACCACATAATAAACCCCAGCATTATATTCGCCGAGGTGGAGATTTGTTAGGTATGACTCATATACACTAATATTGAATTAATATTGGAGCGGAGCGAGCGAATCTGGGAGTTTATTATGTGGGTTGGAAGTGCGAGCGAGCTCCGCGGTTTAGTGCATGGGTAATTTGTAATTACATATCGTATCGTACGTGTTATAAATAGGCCAGTGAGTAGCCCAGAGCTTGATAGCGAATTTTGTATTTTGTATTCTTTTCTGAATAGTGGAAAGAAAGTCTCCGCTTCGCTCTCGAAGGACGTAGGCATCTCTGCCGAACCTCGTTAAATCTCTTTGTGTTCTTCTGGATTGTGTCGATTCTTGTTTGCTTTGCCCTAAATTTCTCAACAGAAGGTTTTTGAAACTCACCATAGATGAGGCTGATGAGTTCATGGTCTAAAAAGGTTTGAATCATGTAGTTTTTAGATGGTCATGGATTTATCCAAATCTTTGACGCATCATGTCTCTATTGCTTAGCTTCTAAAGCATCAAAATACTTATGAATTCCATGCACTGTTTTTTAAATTGTATTTTTAATTATATATCACCCAATACAAATCGAGTCATTTTAAATCAACTATTTTACTCTGACATCAACTTATGTTTGTGGAGCTATTTGTTTTGATCGATACTATCTAATTTGAATTTAAGTATTGGTAGATTTTTTTGCTAATTTGAATTTGAGTATTATTATAATTCATTTCATGAAATAATGAGTTTAACCAGCTCTTCTTAAAGCTGTTGGCTAGGCTTTGACGGCTATGATTTTCTTAGGACCCAATTAAGTATAACTTAGTAGTTGAGGAAAATAAGGTCCGATTTTTTTTTACGAATTTAGACTCGATTTCTCTGGGGTTTATTCTCCGTAACATGGGCAACATCACCAGGACCCAATTAGGTATAACTTAGTGGTTGAGGAAAATAAGTTTCGATTCTTTTACGAATCTAGACTTGACTTCTCTGGGGTTTTATTCTCCGTAACATGTGCGACACCTCCATTCCCCCCTCCAACAAACCAACTCATACTTAAGCATCTCTTTCTCTCACCCTTTGTTGCCATCAAAGTTCTTGTCAATGGTTTCAATCTCAAAGGTAGTCATGGATTTCTCTTTCTCTACTAGGCTCTCTTAAATGCATCTGATAGATTTTTTAGATCTTTTTTTGACACCCACCTTAAATCTCTCTCTCTCTCTCTCTCTCTCTCTCTCTCTCACACACACACACACACACACACACACACACACACATTGGATTACTGTATTTCTCTATTGATATAAGAAAAATATAAAAGGAATTGAAGTGCTAAAAGAGTACAGTTATTATAATTTTTTTATCAATAATATGGTTCTTTTGCTATTATCATGTAATTTAAAGGGATTGGATCTTTGCTCAAAAAAATGTTGTGATCATTTTTATTTGTTCAAAATGATGTGAGAATGCTTTTCTGACTCAAACCCATGATCTTAAATTTAGTTTTTTTTTTTTTTAACTTTAGTTTTAGTTATATTTATGCTGAAAATGTTTTAGAAGTCCGAATCTGAAGTCTAGTGGGGGAAACCATAGAGAATGAAGATTGAATTAGCAAGTGAAGATGATACAATTTGACTTAGAAATCAACTCTATTTTTGGTAGAATTAGTACAAAATAAATATTTTTCTTTAGTAATAAAAAACAACATGAATCCAATGATAAGCATCTACAATTCGAGGGGTAGGCGACCTCTTCCAATTCCTCCAATTCGAGAGGTAAGAAGTCTCTCCCAAACCCTAAACCTAAGACTCACAACAAACAATTTCATGCACAACTAACCCTAATCATATTAGGGCTTATTTATATCATCCCAAATAATAATAAAAGTCTAAATTTCCCTTAAACTAGACCGGCGTAACAATACTCACCTAAAAAAAAAAAATTAAATTGTCCTCAAGGTGGGAAAAAAGGTTTTTCTCCTTCATCACTTCTTCTTCTTCCAACTCCTCACTATTTGCCTCATCGCCCTTCACAAACTAAAAGGACCTGAAGCGTGCGATCCTTGCACCAATGTCTTGGGGCATACTTCTCATCACATCGAAAACAAAATCATTTTGCTCTCTTCTTGCACCTCTGCCTATGTGAGGGGCTTGAAATTGCCCTCGGGACGGGCTCTTGTATTCCTTTTCGTCGGTGTCTCCTTCTGAAACGACACCGTTTGGGTCCTGGTGTTATGGTTGTCGAGCTACTTTTATGGATTCCTTTCATGGTGTTGTTGTTATTGGTCTTCTTCATATGGTTCTCGTCTTCTGCCATTTGGGCGAGCTCCATCATCTCCCTCATTCCATGTGGTCTTGACTGCTGCCATTATTTAGAGCTTTAGGCCCTTCAGGAAATTCCCCTCCACTTGTGTTTCAAAAATCCCCCTCAACCATTCTGACAATAGCTAGAATAACTTCCTATATTCCATGGCCACCCCTCCTAAGGCAGGGCATATAATTGGCCGTGTAAGTCTTCTTCCCGAATAGTTCGGAAACATTCAAACAAACAATACTTAAATTCCTTTCATGAAAGGATTGGGTATCTAGTCTCTCTCTGTTGACCTCATTTTTAGTGAGGTCATAGCTTTCTTCACATTAGACCCTAGGATCTAGCTGTAGGAGTTCCTTACTGACCATCCCAGCGGACTAGTAATGGAGCCCACCTTCTATAGAATTTCGAACCATTTCTTGACCCATCATGATTAGTCCCAAGCACTCGACTCTTAGTTGCAAGGGCTAAGGACTAACATGTAGAGGGCATGAAAATGAGTTCCCATATGATCAAACAGCCATAGGTGGACCCTTAATGACCCGAGCATTGGCAGACACCGCAATTTTGCGCACACATCACATCATTCATGATTTTGACTTGAAATGACTTGTCCGTCGAAGAATTCGTCCGGACGACCCCGGATGACGAAACAGACCACACAAATGCGTTTGGGACGTCGGCTTTAGCTAGAAAGAACACCCACATTTCTACGGTTCTGCACGCGGGCGAACAACACGAAAATCGATGAGTATTAAATTTAATTAAAAAAGGTGGGTTTAGGCTTAACCCTGGTTCGATTTAGGCTGAACACAGCCCAATTGTGTCAGGCCGAGCTGATAATCCAAGCATAATTTGAATTTCAAAATTAGCTGCCCAAACCCCCTTAATTAAGTTTAATTAGCCCTTATTACATTCCAATTTACCACTGCTGCATCAACGGAAACCATTGAATTCCCCACCAATGCTTCATGTAACGTCTCTTCGGCTGTACAACCTCTCCCCATTTGAATCGCAGGCGGACACTGAAAACTGCTCTTCCCCATTCAGTTCTTCTCTCATCTGCACCGAAACATTCGCCTGCTTCACCTCTCCCGCTTGGCACCCCTTCCCCGCTCGACTCCTCTCGAGCCGCCCTCAGCTTGAGCTTGAGCTTGAGGTTAATTAATTTAACCGGGTTTGAGTTCGAGCTCAAGCTTAAATCTGCAAGTTCGAGCCGGCTCATGAACCGACTTCTTTATTATAAAAGAGAGAGAGAAATATTAATTAAAGGTGATGTTATAATAAAATGATAAATAGAATGAGTAATTATGAAAGAAATAATAAGAATCACTCAGTATAAAATACATAATATTATTTTTTAAATATTTTTATTACCATAAATATAAAATCTTTAAATTTAATGAATTTTGAGTATATTTTAGATTAATATTTTTTTAAAGAAAACCGACTCACGAGATAACAAGTCGAGTTGGGGCTAGCTTGAGCTTTGGCTTGTTAGCTCATCGAGCTCGCTTCATGAGCTACTTCTAGAGTCGGCTTGACTCATTTACCCCCCTACTCTCCCTCATCTCACATTTCGCAGCTTCCAAAAATATTTTCTTAGGGCTGAAATTGCAGTTTAAACCCATTTTCAAGTTGATTGGAAAAAAGTTCTTTGAATGTTTTAATGAAGATGTAGTGAAGATTCATGAGTATAAACTGCCCCGGCCCAATGATGAAGCAAATATCAATTGAGAAGAGTAAATTTGTTAAAAAGGCCACCAAAAAAATTTCTTCTATAAAAGCTCAAATAAAAAGTATCATCTCTCGTAATAAAAAGTCGTTTAAGAGCATAGAAGAGAAAGTGTAATTTCCGTTGAAATTCTTATCAGATTTATGGTTGAGAATTAGAAGAACATGGTTTAGACTAATACTTGACTCTGTGAACTAAGAAGGAAGATTTACATACATACCACTCAGTTCCTATGTATTTATGCAGTTGACACCTAAACTTTAATTTTTACATATATGCCACTTTACCTAAACAAGAAAATGTGTATTTCACTTCTTTAAAGTTAATATAGTGGTATTTTTTGATTTGATATAAATGATTTGGGTGGTATTTTCGATATAATAGAGATATATCACCATCTATGTGATGTCCATCCCTGCTATGAAGCCCCCATCATCTCCACCAATACTAAATTCTAGGGGTGTAAATGAGAGCGAGCTAAACTTTTGTTTTTGTTGGGCTCATTCAAAAATTTATTTGTTATAAATCACGTTATGATCTAAATTGCTTGTAAAAGTATATTTGTGTTCAATTTGTCTATTTATGTGCGTCTCATGTTCATCTAATGATTAGTTTGAATTATTTAAAAATTTTAGATTTTAATTTCTTAGATAAACTCTAAAAAATCAAATAAATATAATACAACAACAACAACAACAAAGCTTTTATCCTATTTAGTCGGGTTGACTACATGAATCCTTTTTCTCCATTGTGTCCTATTGTGTTATTGTCGGCGTTGTTTTGGGTGTCGAGTGCCCGTAGGAAGCTGTCGGTCGCCGGAATCGAAATCCCATCGCCCGCTTCGGAAGGACGCTTTAATTTACATATATATAATTTTAGAAAAATATGAAATCAAACTGACCCCATATTTTCATAGTTTAAAATGAAAGAACATTGTACCTCAAGACATGTATATATCCCGAAGGAGAAACACAAGACTTGAGGGTGAGACTCGATCAAATAAACTAAGAAATATATGACGTCCGTTTGGTCTGTGAAACCATTTTATTTGCCGACAAGTTTCCCTATTTTATATGAGGGATTAAATAGAGTTTATTTTAAGCTGAGTTCGGAAATGCTTCCTATAAGGGCAAGCCCCTATAGTTAATTATATCTTAAATGACCGAAATCACTTAAGAAAACTCTCGATAAAAATCAGGAAATGTTATCTTCAAGGAGGTCAAAAGGATAGGACTTTTCAACGTAATCGGACAAAGAGGTGTGAAAGGGGTTTAGCTCAAATTTGAAATATTTTATTGTAGAATCCAAAGGAAGAGGAACTAGGGGATGTCGGAGATCCGGAGGCGAACCTCGATGACTTCCCAAGCTATCTTATGGTTTGGCTTCGATTTAGGGGAGATATTATTTAAATGTTTCATCCTGTCAATTTTATTAAATTAGGGCTTACATTTATGTGAGACAGTCACACGAATAGCCTAGAAGATGTGAGGGTTTAGGTCGTAACGAACGACAACATCGGAATCCTAAAACGAGTTGAGGCTTATATTGTACAACAGAGCTATACAAAGGCCCAAAAGAGGTTGATGATTTATGTCGCACTAGGCGAACAACCTCGAAATCCTATGGATTGTTGTTTAATCATTAAGGAATGGTTTAGCTGGTGAAGATATGTTTTGCTGTTGAAGATGGTTGTGTTGCTCACCGTGCTAGCTCCAAGCTCCTTGCCATGAAGAGGTTGAGTTTTCTAAGGTGACAAGTTACAATATCAAATCAGGTGGCCCTATGGTCGAGTTCTCTTAAACATCCTATGCAAGTATGTTTAAAGTTGCACAGTGTATAGCGGAGTATATAGCACAGGAAAACAGTAAAGCATGCAGTAGAGTATGGTACAACGTGCTAAAAAGAACAGTAGCAGGTACGAAAAGTAACACGCTGTAAATATAAACAAACCTGTATACCTGGGAGATTCATTACTTTCTTAAATGCAGCAAGCTGGGATGCATCATGAAATGAAAGCCGGGCAGAAACATCGTCCAGAAAACCCGAAAAAGGACGGTGAATGACTCACGGTAGAAAACATCAGAGAAAGTAAACGAAAATCAAAATAAAATCATCAAAACCTCGGGAAAGTCCCGGAAAAAGGACCACGAGTGCTTCATCAAAATCATACGAAAATTCGAAGAAAACCGCAAGCACTCGTGTCTAGGCTAGACTCGAAACTGCTGTAGATCTTGCTCGAGGGTCGTCGAAGGCTACTCGGTCACCCGAGTGTATAGAGCCTGCTACTCAGCTAGAAGGGTGTCCTACTAAACCTAACTCAGGAGGGTGTTCCTTAACCCAAAACTGATAATCAACAAGTGAACAACCAAATTTTATAATATGGTTTTAAAATTTATATTTTTAGCATGCACGTGAATTTCAGGCATACAAAAGAGAGTTTGTATCAATATTTGATTGTAGTGAATATATATATATATATTATTTTTTTTTCTGAAAGTTGTATTCGTTCTTATCAGATTTTAAAAATTAGGGTTGTCCACGAGTCGATCAATTCGTTGGGTATAGGATTACTAACATCCTAAGAAGGTACATGTGTCCCGCTTTCCTTATAGCGGTGAATGATACCGTCATCCTACGGTTCACCGGGGCCCTGGAGCATGTCCTGGTGTCGTATGATGGGATATCATTCCACTCTACCACCGGTGTGCCTTTATCATCAACACCGTAATTGCCCCAAAATAAAACGAAAACAAAACCAACTCCGAGAGAAGCGGGGAAAACAAGTCAACAGCGGAAATGAGAAGGAAAGGAGACTAACCCTACCTCCAAATCCGATTAGGGCCAAAGCAGAAGGAGGGTTAGTCTAAAACACCCCTAAAATAAGTAAGATAAAACATTGAAAACAAAGCCCATGATCCTTGAATCAATCCCGAGGATATCATTTTCTCACTTTTGCACAACTGGATCGACCCAAAGAGGGTGTCCCTTTCATTCAGATCAAAAAATGAAATCTGAAAATATTTTAAAACCTTGTAAATTAAACAGGAAAGAAATGACTCGGGGAAACCCGCTACTAAAATCTCCAAACCGGTGCTAAAATCCAGATTTTCCAAATCTCAAATTAGTTGATAGCTTTTAAAACACAGATCTCCCAATAGGACCACACAAAGGCTCATGGCCAAGGCAGCAGTAATAGGAAGGTCATCCCGACACCAGGCTTCCAATACATAAGAAAGTGAATGGACAAGCTTCTCTAAAAATCCAGATTAACTCCAATTTCATCAAATGGAACATAGAAGGGATGTCTCAAATGTAGTATTAAATTTCTTCCCACAAGCAAACCAAAGGGGAGGGGGTTCCATACCATCACAATCAACCTCATAGGCAAGGGTAGCAGGAAGTAAGGCCACCATGATTTAAATCATCACACTAAGGCTCACGGGCAAGGCACAAACAGGAAAGGACAGACCCACGGCTAGGGCTGCAACAGGGGCCAACAAATGGCTCTCGGCCAAGGCACAAACAGGAAAGGACAAACCCACGGCCAGGGGCAACAGAGGTAAAGGTTTGCGGTCAAGGCATAACAAAGGCCCACACTAACACTTCCAAATCAAGCCAACATTAAGATTTCCAAACTCCCAATTTGATTCATAACTTAATATGTCACAAGAATATAAAATCCTCCAGTAATGTCAAACAGAGGCTCTCGGCTAAGGCGGAAAAGGGGAAACAATCCCAGCATAAGATTTATAAAAGGATCGTCACAAAGCCGTAACTATAATTCAACACAAAGCCACAACAGAAAATCACTGTAGGAGTCAAACCAAGCCAACACAGGGCTCAAACCCGAGCCAAGTTTGAAGCCAAAACAAACCCAGCACAAAGTTTAAGCAGGAAATCACTACAGGAGTGAAACCGAACCAGCATAGGGCTCAAACCCGAGCCAACATAAGACCCAAAATCATGCCATGACAAAGCCGAAATCAACTCCGACACAAATCCAAAATTTAGACCATAGCAAGACTAAAACCAAGCCAACATTAGACCCAAAATCAAGCCATGAATACGTCTTTTAAAACATTAAAATGAGAACAAGTATAACCTATCAAAGCAAAGCAGGCTCTCGGATAGGGGCTAGAGCAAGCTAACCAAGTCTCCAAGTGAGGTTAAAATGAGCCACGATAAGATTGAAACCAAACCAAGCATCAGGTTAAAATAAGCATCTCAACATGTTTAATATATCAAAATATAGAACCACCATATGTTTCAAGTAGGAACAAGCGTAGAACTTTCCCAACATCAAAGTAAACTTCTCCCTAACATGCCTTTTGGTAAGGAAAAGTTAGGAGCGAGAAATGATCCCGACATACATGTTAAAAAGCTAAGTGAATCTTTCCATAACTCATGCCAAACCAAAGTAGGCAAGGAACCTCATAATACACATCTCAACATGCTTGCAAGAGGAGCCAACTTTTGCCTCAAGATCATGCTTTCAATATATCAAAATAAGAGACTAATGCATGCATGTATTTCTCACTCCTAACATGTATATTTTTTTGAAACAAATAAAACTTAAAGCATTGAAATCAAACCCTCCATATGCTTGCAAGAGGGGTTAAATTTTTCCCTGAAATTATGTTTTCATGCTTTTGAATTGCTCTAAATAGCAAGAGGAAGAGAAAAGAGCCCACCTCACAGCATATATATGATCATTTTAAACAAGTGCTCAAACCTATCCCTAAAACATGCTCAAATCTCTATTCTTACTTATGCTTCAAGCAATAAAACACCCCCAAATTTAAATATAACAACCTACTAACATGCCACTAGGGAGGGGGAGCAAGGAATTATCATTTAAGAAGCAAAATTAATC
Source organism: Papilionanthe hookeriana x Papilionanthe teres (assembly GCA_022702705.1). Lineage (NCBI taxonomy): Eukaryota > Viridiplantae > Streptophyta > Magnoliopsida > Asparagales > Orchidaceae > Papilionanthe > Papilionanthe hookeriana x Papilionanthe teres. Next base: position 3,178,231 of record CM040430.1, on the reverse strand, counting down.
ATTTCATGGCACATAAGTGCTCAGCCGAAACAGTAAACATGGAGAGCCAAACCAACAGCAGGAGTCACGGGTTCCCTGGGCCAACTGAGAAGAAGAGAGGGGGTAGAGGAAGGTTACCAGCCAGTGTAGAGTACACAAGAGAAGCTGAAAATTTCAGGCTCCAATCCAACAGCACTTCCCCCTTCTCCAAGAAGAAATTCGGCCAGCCCTTAACTCATCTCAAAATGGGGCATTTATAGGCAGAGAAGAGAAGAGGAGTGCCGCTCCTTACCTGTAGAGTTGAGTAGGATCGGGGAAGGTACGGGAGGATGGAGGAGAATGCCGCAAAGAGGTGCAGCAGAGGTTCGGGCAACTTGCTCGCGCAGGGATGGGAGCAACTTCGTTCGAGTCGAGGAGGAGACGGCCGCAAAGAGGCGCCCTGCTCGAGCGCAGGAGAAGGCTCGAGGAAGCTTCCTTCGTGCTCGTGCGGGACAGGCGAGGTCAATCGAGCGAGAGATGATTTTTAGGGCTGGGATTTAGTTAATAGGTTTAATATATATATATATATATATATATATATATATATATATATATATAAATTATTTTTATTAAAATTAAGCCCTAAATCACAACTCTCGCTCCCAATAGGCCATCGTTGCAAAGTGAACATCGATTTTAGGTAAAATCGATGTTCGGGACGCATCGGCGCAGTCAATTTCGTCATCCGAGGTCGTTCGGACAACCTCGTCGACGATCGCGTCGAAAGTGCGTCAAATCCGGCCTTTTCTGAAATTTTGACTTTGATGTCGATCGTCCCGGCGTTCTGACTCCAGCTCCAGTCCACTGCGAAGGAATTGAAGGCGTCGAGGTCGCGAACTGAGAATTTGTGCGTCCAGGTGTGTAAGACGTGCACGAGGCTGTCCTAATGTCCAGGGGTCCTATAGGGACTCAATTTGAACTCCTGACTTCAATTTCGACCGGCTAGAGACTAGCGGTACGGAACTCGTGCAGGATTTCAAAGAGTAACGAAGTGGCTCCAGACTCTCTAAAACGAGGTGAGTCCCATCGCTAAGAAACTAGGATCATCGGGGAAGCTCTTGAGACTGGAATCCTAAGTCTAGGAGGAAGACTAAACCTCGACAAAAACGGGGTCAACAGTCATATTTTTATTTAATTCTAATAGATATTTTTTTATGCAATATGCCCAAGTTTTTTTAGTCCTACTTCCGCATTTCTTACCATAAGTCGAATCTAAAACATCTACTCTCCGAACCTGATCATCAGATGGTCGATGTTTAATGGGACCAAACCATCTAAGATGACTCTCTTTAATTTTGTCTGCCACTGGAGCTACACCAACCATTTCACGGATAAAATCTTTTCATGTTTTGTCTCTAAATGCCAAGCCACTCATCGACCTAGGCATTCTGATTTCAGCAACACTTAATTTTGTTTTATGCTTCTCTTTTAAAGGCCACCATTATCTTCCAAAGCATTGCACGTCTCGCCACCATCTTATAAAATTTCCCTTTTTAAGTCTAAGCGGTATTTTTGTATCACACAATAAACCTGATGCATAATAGGTATCATATCTGCTCTGATAGGTGGAGGCTACTCCGAGCGCGCCTTAGAGCTCCTCCTTGCAGTCTGAGTCTCAGCCGGATGGTTTGACGATAGGGATTTCTCCTGCTGCTTTATTATGGTCACCTTCCATATGATGGATAAAGTCTATTTTACCCCTGCTCAAATAGGCCTATAAATAAGAGTATTAATCCTTTGTAATCGTGTCTAACTGAATGAAATAAAATACTTAGCTTTGCGTTCTATTGCTCTCTTCCTGCCTCCAGTTCTCTTCTTCGCATCAAGTGTAAAGTTCTTTCATGATATCAAAGCTTCACATCTGACCGACCACCAAGATCCTCAGGTCTCTTCTCTACAGAAATTCTTTATTTCCTGCATATAATTTTTTAGTATGAATAATCATGGACTCTTCTTCCATCACACTTGCAAAACCCAACCCTCAACTTATCAATTGTCTCAATCATATCAAAGAACAAACATTCCCACATCTCTCAAATTCTTGATGTCTCGCATCAAAATAATGGCAAATCAGCCATTCTCCCATGAAAATTACCCATTTTGGAAGATGCGGATTTGCGAACTTCTACAACCAATGGCTTCAAATCATATTTAGAGTCAACAGCCATCTTACATTTCAGATTCAGCCAAAGATGAACATGGTATTTAAGAAGAAACCACAGAATATCATCTTTGGCAACTACTCGATGGAAATCTTGCAGCTGCTATCATAATTTTCTCTATCATTCATCTCAATAGCACAACAGAAATTTGGATTACCTTAGAAAGAAGGTTTCAGTCACCAAATAAATCTCTGAGTTATTCAACTCAAGAACGAACTGTAAAATATCTCCATGGGGCTTATCAACATGACACAATATCTCACCACGTAGCAGCTGCAGGTTCCAAGATCGACTAAGAATACATCATTCTATACATTCTAAATGGATTAATTCCCAATTATCAATATTTTAAGACTGCCATAAGGACTCAAAATAACCCAATCAGTCTGGAAATATTTTATTCTTTATAATATAGTGAGGATTGCAATCTCGCTCATGAAGCAACCAAAATGTCTCAAAATCTTGTTCTTCTCATGCATAAACAAAAAAATATGCCCAACAATGTAACGGATTACAAAAAAAATTCTACCATCAGCAAATCTCAAAATTTCAGCAATAAACCCAAGCAAAAAAATTTCATTTCCTGCCACATCTGTTGCAAGAAAGGGCATTCAACGACTCACTGTTGGCATTGTGCGAACTTGCAATATACCCCTACTACATCACCTACTACAGCTCTAACAACAAACATTCATTCATCTCAATAAGAATGAATTCTTGATACCAGAGCCACAACTCATCTCACCCCACACACTAACAATCTGCATCAACCCGTTCCCTATCAAGAAACAACTAAGTTAGGCAATGGCAAACCATCTCCATTTCACACACTAATAAGGGTATACTCCCAACACCAGTAAGTTAAACCTCACTCCACTTCTCAAAGCACCATACCTTTCTCACAATTTAATTTATGTTCATAAACTCACAAGAGACAACTGTCAAATCATGTTTACATACGGGATTACAAAACCAAGAAAACTTTACTGACTGGTCCAGCTAATAATGGCTTAAATCAAATCACTGCTCTATAACACCTCACAGATCTCTACACTACCTAGCATCAACGGTTGGGTCATCCCATAGCAAATCCCTTCCTCTCATTTCAAAACAAAATTCACAACTTCGGATTTCTGTTATTTCTAAAGCTTATCGTGACTATTTACGTAATAAAAGTCACAAATCGTCTTTCAAACCTAGTACTATTAAATATGCTTTACTTAAAATGTTGCATTTTGTTGTCCGGGGCACGTTCTCTCACCCTTCTATTGAAGGATATACATATTATGTTATATGCATTGATGCTTACTTTCGTTTTTGTTGGTGCATTCCTAAGAAACACAAATATGAAGTTTCACATCACTTCATAACTCTCCACAAACATATAAAAACTCATTTTAACAAACACATTAAATATCTTTGATCAGATGGAAGAGGTTAGTATAAACCACACTACTTTCACAACTATTTACAAAACCATGGAATCACACACCAATTCAGCTATCCATACATCCCCGAACAAAATGGACTTGTTGAACACAAACACATGCATCTTATTGAAACTACTCGCACTCTTCTTAGCACTGCTGATCTTCCCACACATTTTTGGATGGAAGTTGTTCACACAACAAACTATCTTATTAATCACCTACCTTTGGTTGACACTCATCAAAAATCTCTTTCAACTTCTACCAAACAACAAACCGAAATATCAACAACTTAAAACCTTTGTATGTGTCTGTTTTCCTGCAACTACAATTAGCTACCCACAAATTTATCTTGAAGGCTCCCACATGCATTTTTCTCGGTTATAGCTATCATCACAAAGGTTATAAATGTCTTGATATTGTCATACATAAATTTATCATTTCAGGACATATTTCCTTCATAGAGAACTATTTTCCCTATCAATATATATCCACTCCTTCCCCACCAGCCGAAACTCATCCCTCCCCTTCACTGTTGATACCCATTCCTACTATTTCTCCATCATCAACCCCTCCCACAAACAATCATCCTCCCAACACGGCTTCCTTCTGTCCCCTACACATCACCCACAGCATACATACCACACGAGATCACTCACACAACTACCCCTACCAATTCTCTCCACCCAAAACATTACCACATACCAACTAGATCGCAAACTGGATCTCTCAAACCTAACAAATTTCTTGACCTTCAACACATCACCAACAATGGCACATCAACCTCTCCTGCTCAAGTCATGAATATATCTCTCTGACTGACGACCACATTTGATGAATTCATGGCCCTTTAACGACAAGAGACTTGGTAACTTGTTCCTCGTCCACGCGAACACATGTTAGGATGCAAGTGGACTTTTAAAATCAAACATAATACAAATGTATCCATTGCCTACTACAAAGCTCATCTAGTGGCTCAAGGATGCTCACAACAGCATGGTATTGGCTACCAAAAGACTTTTAGTCCAGTAGCCAAATTTGCCACCATAAGGATGTGCATTGCTTTAGCCGATCACATGATGTGGGAAATTCAACAACTTGACATCTCCAATGTCTTTCTTCCTGGCAAACTCGATGACTTGTCTACATGAAGCAAGCTTCAGGTTTCATTGACACTCAATATCCTCGTCTTGTTTGTAAATTACACAAAGCCATCTATGGTCTAAAACAAGCTCTCCGACAATAGTATTCCACTTCTTATCAGTTTCTTCAAAAACAATAGTTAAAACTAGGCACTGGTAACCCATCACTCCCGATCTATCATCATAACATAAAAAAATTTATCTTCTTGTCTACGTTGATTTTTTAATCACATAAAACTCCTCATCTGAGATTAACTCTCTAATTCACGAACTTAGCACACAATTTAATCTAAAACAACTTGGCAACCTTTCTCACTTCCTCGGTTTACAAATTCAACAAGCATCCACTGGCTAAATCATACATCAATCAAAATAAATCAATGTTCTTCTAACCTTTACTGGTATGCTTCACTCAAAACCGGTTCTTAACTCTCTTCTTACTCAACCTCATCACCACGCAGGCACACCCACCTCTTTATCCCAACCTCACGAGTACACAAAACTTATTCAATCTCTTCAATATCTCTCGGTCACTCTCCTTGACATCATCTTCAGTATCAACTTTCTCGGTCAACACAAGCACAATTCCTACACTCTCCACTATCAACATCTCAAGAGGCTTCTTTGGTACCTCAAAGGAACCTCATACATACTAGAACTCTTGTCAAATAGGGCTATGCAGATGCAGACTGGGCAGCCGATCACATGGATCGAAAATCCACTATTGGATTTTGCATTTAACTAGGACCAAATCTCATCTCTTGGTCGACTAAAAAGCAACCCACGATAGCAAAATCATCCACCGAGGCTGAATACCAGGCCCTAACGACCATCAAAATAGAAATACTATGGATATGACGACTCCTATAGGAACTCGCCGAAAAATGACCGCTCTTGACAACTATCTACAGTGACAACACTTAGGCAATCACCCTAGCTCATAACTCAGTGCTCCACGCTCACACAGAATATATTGAAAGTTGACTACCACTTCATCAGATATTACCTCAAACTAGATCACATATCCCTTCATCACATAATGACAGAAGTTCAACTCCCGATATAGTCACCAAATCGCTTCCAATCACTCGACATCAAATGCTTACCACCAAGCTAACGACTCGACCAATTGATCCTCGACTTGAAAGGCGGTAATAGGGATTATACCTGCTATGATTGGCGGAGGTGCTCCAAGCGCCTCAGGGCTTCTTCTCCTCACGGTTTGAGTCTTAGCCAAGTAGTTTGAGAATAGGGATTTCTCCTACGACTTTATGTTTATCATGTATATGATGTATAGAGAGACTATTTGTCTCATGGTCAAATGAGTCTATGCTAAGAGTATTAATCCTGTGTGGCGAAGCGATTGAAATAAAATCCTTAGCTCTTTGCATTCTAGTGTTCTCCTTCCTCTTTTTCTCTTCTTTGCATCTAGTTTAACGTCCACTTCAAACAACCAACTTGAATTCTACTAATAGCATCACTATCTATATCACCATCACTCTGAACAATAGACCCGATAAATCTAATATTCAAATAAATATAATAAAAGTAAAAAAAAATATTACAAATTTATGATTTCTATGATTAATATAAATATATAAAATTAATAATTAATATTAATTATTTAATTACTCTATTATTTCGAGCCGAATACGACCACACACATACCAATTTGATTTTGGCTCATTAGTAATTTAAGCTCAAAACTTTCATCCATGTTTGACTCACTTATTGAATTATTCGAATTCAAGTTTTCTACCAAGCCGAACAGTAGTTGGTTTTGAACATATTTTTTGAACAACCCAATTTAAGTCAACGGTTGCCATAGGTCCCACTCAGTGTTCAACTCTAAGGTTTCCATGCTGTCAGCTGCCATGTACCCCTAACATTGATGCTTGAACCCATATTAGAAAGTGGAATAAACTAGTTACAAGTTGAAGGACTGTAAAAATGATTTATAATTTTTTGGGTTATGCTTTATATGTTGTATGATTTTATGTAAGTCTCTTGGAGTTTAGGATATAAGTTCATGGTGATGACTAATGAAGATTTAAATGTTTATTGTATTTTTATTTTGGGTCATTTGTATACATAACACACAATTCTTATATATTTACATATCTCTGTCGGCCACTTAAGAGTTGCTTGCGTCCCTTTTTTTTGGATTTAATTTAATGGATATATGTATATTAGTTTTGAAAATAAGATTTTTAAATTTTAAAATATTAGAATGAGAATGGACGGATCTCATTCGTTTAGCAATTTGAATGAACGAGCGTAATATCGCAAGTAACGCATCTAGTCCGAAGAATAGACACCCTACTTGACAATATCGCTCGATCAAATAAACCACAAAATTCATGACATCCGTTCTGGTCTGCGAACCTTTATGTGGACCGACAAATTCCCTATTTAATACAAAGGAATTAAATAAGGTTTATATTATCTAGGTCTTTAAAACTCCCTATAGAGCAGTGCCCTATAGTTAATTACCCTCAAATGACCAGAAGTCACTCGAGAGAACTCTCGATTTAGATCGTGGGTTTCTATCTTCACAAATTCAAAAGGTAGGGTTTTCAACGAAATTTGGTAGTAGGAAATCCAATAGGTGAAAGGCGCGAGGAACAGTTATTTCTGGAGTCAAAGAAAAGAAGGGTAGGGGTTGTCACAGATCTCGAGGAGGACCTCAAGGACGTCCCAGACTATCCTATGATTGGGCTTTAAGTTTTGGAATGAGATTTATTTTAATTTCAATCCTGCAAATTAATTATAGGAATTACATTTGCATAATGTCCTGATTATGCAAACTACCTGAAAGATAGGAGGATTTATGTCGTATCGGACGACGACCTTGGAATCCTAAGCGAGTTATGGCTTATATCGCACAGGAGGGTTGTGCAAAAGCCTAAAAGAACAGGTGAGAATTTATGTCGCGCTAGGCGAACTACCTCGAAGTCCTAGGGCTTGTTATTTAAACTAAAGAATGGTTTTGCTGATGTCGACACAGGTTTTGCTGAAGAAGATGGACGTCTTGCCACCGTGCTCCGAGCTCCACATCGTAGAAAGATCGCAGATTTAGATTTAAAGTCTTAAGTTAAAGTGAGCATGCGAGTCGTTTATTATTTTTATTGCGAGTGAGTGTGTCTGATCAAGTGGCATGAGTAAGAAAAGAAACGAGTGCAAGAACATGTTATAGCAAGTTAAACGATAGACGTGTCATGCTTAAACGGGAGTATACTAAGTTATGCATGAAGTAATACGTCTTATAACGAGTAAAACATGCTTGAGCGAGGAGAAAGTACAGGAAATATAAAACATCGTTAAGCAAGTATATGACGTGAAAGTAAACTGATCTAGGTATAACGAAGTATGTCTTGAAAAGTAAAATATGCTAAGCAATGTATAACGAGAAGGAAAGTAAAGATCATCACAGAGATCTAGTATGCTTTCTTTATCCTCAAGACGTCTATATCTGTTTATTGTTATTTTTTATATTTTTCTTATTTCTGCAGCAGATTTATCGATCACTAAAAGAGCAGGAGTAGAAGTAGTAAGTGAAAACAACACTAACTTAAACGAGAGTCTTATGGTGTGTACAAAGAAAGTAAAGTCCGAAAACTCAACGAGTAAAAACGAAGGAAAACGGCGAGAAAGCGAGGAAAATCACGGAATAAAACTCAAGAAAGTCGGAAAGAAAGAAAGAAACGTCCGTAGAAAGCTCGAGAAAAGCCGCAAACGAGGACAAAACAAAACCGTAGAAAACCGTAAAAAGCACCGCGAGAAACCCACGAACGACCCGCTAAACTCACGACGAACCATAAGAAAGCCATGGTCTCCGGAAGAAAGACCAGTAAGCACGGTGGTGTTTCGGACTCGGAGACGTGCTAATGTCCGGACTTGAGATCGACTACTTCGACCGACTTTCTGCGAAGGCGATCCTAATCCGACTCGAATAGTCGACCGTGGACCTTTATAAATCTTCACACATTTCATTTTTTGGTTTTCGAGTGAAGCAAGACGTAGGTAAGTAGGTTGTATAGTAGTGGAGGTAATTTGATATTTTTCAAACATACGTATTTTTTTGTTTTAAAACATTTCGATCACTGAGTTGACTATCCTAATGGGACTAGGCCTACGAACATTAAACCGTCGGCAGTAGAAACCCGAGGACGGTCGAACGGTCGAACGGTTCCGTGATTCTCGCTCTACTCTCTACGAGTCTCGAGTCGAGCGGCCCCATTCTACGGCTCTCGTAATTTTTCTCTTTTTGCAGCCTCATCGATGTCCCCACCGCACTTACACATGCTTGATGACCCCATATATAACCCAAGGAGGTTATATATGCACACCTACACCTCCCCTGTAGGTGTGTGCTTTGAGCCAAGAAACGAGGTGAAAACTGGGACGAGAGGTCGAGGAAAGGAGGACGGAAAGCGGCTCACTTAACACGATTTCGAAAAGAAGTGAGTCGATTTCCGATAATCGAAAACACGTAAGTCACCCCGACTCCCGACCGACCTCACATGTCCCGAGAAAAGGACTAAAGGCACATCGACGCTCTCGGAGAGGTGAGGACTAGACCCCAGGAACGCACTCCCTTTTCTCGAATAACTTGTAAAATCGCGACCAAAAGATGCGACCGAGTTCCGGACTGCGGACCACCGCTCGGATTCCTCCAAACTCCAAGTACCCACATCGACTTTCAATTCCCGAAACACAAACTTCCCAGTACGTTCTCCTACGGGCTCGGGACTCGAGCTATAACGAATAGGAGAATCGATAAACTTTTAATACATAAGAAAGAGAATGGCCAAGCCATGAGCCACCAAACTAGCATCAATTCCACCAAATAGGATTTTTGAGACATATTTCAAGTATCGTGCTCAATTTATTCCCCACAAATAAGCTAGAAAGCTCTTCCAAATTCATTAAATCAATTTCATAAGCAAATGTAGCAAGGAGCAAAGCCTAACGAAGACACCAATTATCCCGATAAGGCTCTCGGCCAGGGCTAAGAAAAGAGCGAAGGCTCACGGCCTAAGTCAACAAAACAAGGGAAAACCCTCGGCCAAAGCTACAAAAGCAAGGAGAAGCTCATCTCGGATTAATTTTCAATCCACCAAGCGAGGTATAACAAAGATGCATATTACTCAATCATACTCTTCCATAGACAAGCCAAAGGGGAACCTCAGACAATAGCCTCAAGAGTCCTCCTATTTCAGCACTTAACAAAGGCTAGAATCAGGCCACAACAAGGCATAATAGCATTCACCACGCAGCTGAAACCGCGGCCCAACATGAAGTCGATCCTAGCTCCTCACAGGGACTCTCGGGTAAAGCTAAAAAAGAGGAGGAAAGCTCACAGGTAAGACCAGAAAAGGGAGCCAACCCTACTTCATAACAACCCATGAATGAGGCTCGAACCGTACACAACCAAGTCTCTCCACATAGCCAATCCTACGGCCCAGCACAAGGCTGAAGGGAGAAGCCACAACAGAAGTAAAACCGAGCCTACACAGGGCTTAAATCCGAGCCACCAAAAGTCCAGCACAAAGCTTCAGCAAGCCTCGGCCACACCCAAAACAAGTCTCAAACCTGAGTCAATATGGCCAAAAACATAGCCCAACTCCAAGGCCTAGATGAATACCTACCATAAGAATCAAATCTAGCCCATACAAAGCCATACCCGAGCCACTACTTGGCTGTGAGGATCAAACCAGCCGTAAGCCAACACAGCCCCCCAACATCAGATTAGCCCAAGGGAATCCCAAAGACCAACAACCGAGCAGCAGCAGGGCTCGACTTAACCCAAAACCAAGAAAACGGCAGGGCTCAAAACAGCCCAAAATTTAAATTACAACAGTCCCCATCATAAAGCCAAAGCCAGAGAAAGCTAAAGTAGCCAACCTGAACCATAGCTAAGTTAGGGGCAAATCCAACTTCGAATTAAGCAAGAAAAACAGCAAGACTAACAGAGAGCCAAGCCATATGAGGCTACAACCAAATCCCGAATCAAGTTTAGAATCGAAAGTACAGCAGGATTCAACCAAAATCGAGCCAAAGTAGGGCTCAAACAATCCAAAATCGAGAAAACCGCAAAACAGGGAAAGCAGGCCAGTCATAGGGGCAAAACCGAGCAATAGCCAGACTCAAAACAACCCAAAACCGAGAGCAGCAGGGGGTTCAAAACCGAGAAAACCAAACCAGAAAGACAGCCCCCAGCCCCCTTTTTAAAATGAAATAAGACTTACTCTCAACCGAGATTCTAATGAGCCAAGGTAAGGCTTGAAATTTCAGCTAAGCATAAAGCCTAAATGAACATTTCCATATATCCAACATAGAGCTTCAATGTATTTCAAACGAAAATAAACGTAGAACTCTCTTGAATCAATTCAAGCTTTCCTCAACATGCTTTTCCCTTTTTTTTTTTAACAAAGAAGCAGTGAAAGGAGCAAGAAGAGCAAGCTCCACATGCATATAACTACATAAACCATTCCATATTCTGCATCAAGCTATCATGAATAAAGGAAATAGAGGAGCCATAACATGCTATTTTAACCATGAAACCATGTCCATCTAAGAAAAGCAGTGTGTAGATAGCCTCAAATATAGAAATTAGAGCTAAAGGAGCTCATACCTCAGTGAGAGCTCAAGCAAACCACACCACAATTCAACAACAGTAAACAAACGGCGCAACCTGGAGCTCAAAACCAAGTAGCCAAGGTCCACGGGTTTCGGGGAGCGAGACAACAGTTCCTTCACTTCACTCACACACAAGCTCGAGAAGAACCGTGAGCGAGCGAGGAAGAAGAAGAGAGGAAGGAGAGAAAAGGGAGTCTTCAAAACCAGGGTATCCAACCTTCAAACTCTCCCCAAATGGGGTTTAAATAGCCGCAGGGGAAGAAGAAGCCTAGCCAAGCTCACCCCAGCCCATCGTCACTCACCTGGAGCCAACGGCTACAAAGGGGCCATTTTTCTTGGCGCCCGAACCCACGCACACAGAAGGAAGCTACGGGAGAGAAGAGAAGGGAAGCAGAGGGAAGCCATTGGGAAGGGAAGAGACTTCCCGAATTGCGTCAAACCACAGGTGCCGCAATTTCCCGAATGCTCAAAGAGGAAAGTTCAACGCGTCAGGAAGAGAAGCTTCGGGCAGAGGCGCTTGGGAGGTCACTTCCCATGGCGTGGAGAAGAGCCGAGGTACGACGGGACGAGACAAGACGAGGCCAACGAGCTCGTCGAACCGAGCTAGGGCACGAGGCGAGTATGCCCGCGAGAAGGAGACGGGGTGGCGCCAGGCGAGTGCAGGAAATAGGAAATAGGAAATAGGGTAGGGATTAAATGAATTTTAAAAGGAAATAAAGATTATTTTATTAAATTTCGTCAAATTTCGTGCCGCGGACCCGCGCTCGAAAACATAGCAAGTTATATGTCTTTCCCTAGCAAATTCGACGTCCCGGACGCAGCGACGCAGTCCGTTTCGCGATCCGAGCTCGTTTGGAGAACCTCATCACCGGTCGAGTTGAAAGTGCGTCGAATTTGATCTCGTCAAAATTCTGACTTTGATGTCGCTCGTTACGCGCATTCTGACCCTGATCTTGATCCGTTGCGGAGAATTTGAAGACGTCGAGGCCGTGGCTTGAGGAATTTGTGTTCGGTGGTGCATAAAATGTGCACGAGGATATCCTAAGGTCCAGTAGTCCTATAGGAACTCAATTTGGAGTCCTAACGATAATTCCAACCTACCTGCTGTGAGCTAGAGGTCAGGAATTCCATCCGGGGCTCCAAAAGAGTGTCGAAGTGGTTTCGAGCATTCTAAAGCGAGGTGGGTCCGATGCTTAGGAATCTAAGATCGTCGGGGAAGCTCCTAAAGCTAGAACCCTAAATCCTAGGAGAAAAGCTAAACCTCAACAAAAGTGAGGTCAACAATCTCAGACCAAAACTTTTATATTAGCATACTTAGCACTCAAATTTTTAATATCATATAAAAAAAATAACATTATCACAACTTTTTAAAAGTGAAGTTCATACTTCATGCATAAATTTAAAACACAAATGTGTTACATATGTAAATATAAAAGTTTAGGAGTGACATACGTAAATACCTAAGAATTGTGGGCTAAATACATTTAATTCATTCCAAACAAGTCTCTAAATTTTATCCGTCTTATAAAAAAATATTAAAACAAATATAAAATTCTACAATAATGAAGATTCACGCTATAAGAAGAAAAATTGTATATTGAATCTGACAAAATTGCAATCACGCTTGCAAACTAACCACAAAATAATGTTAATGAAAGAACGAAGCATATGAATCATCTATTGAAGATTCAGGCCTCACAAGTGCAAGAAGTATCCTCCCCCGAAAATAAAGAAATAATTAATTCTTTGTAAATTGCATGCATTAAAATTCTATTTATACCTCCGAAAACCCCCAAAATCCTCCAAAATCTTGCTTAGAGTTACAAGTTTCAATTCATCCAATCATAAATAAATTGGAAACCAATCTTTTCTTCTACTTCCAATCCACCAACCATTACTTCCGACCTCAACTTGCGAACTGAGCCATGGTAGAGAGTTAGCCCCAAGTTACTTCTAGCTAGATACTATTTGAGGAAGCTATCTAGATATGATAATAATTCTTCAATTTATTAATAATGGTTTGAGAAATTTGCTCAACTCCCGCTTTCTTTTCCATTAAAGGAAATATTTAGTTGATTATTCATTCAACCAATTAACGAAGAAGGTGGTTCTGATGGTGTGAGAGCTGTAGAAGTGAGGATCTTAGGGGCTGTTTGATTTTGATTTTTTTTTTTAATTTTATTTATATTCTTACTTAAAATGAAACATGTTTATATGTTATAACGTGGTTAGTTTAAAAATAACTTTTAGGAGTTTTAAGTATTTTTAAAAATAAATTTATTTATTTTTTAGTAAGAAATAAAAACATGCAAATAATGCATCAAAACAAATATGTTTTTATTTTTATTTTTCGTCACTCATTCAAATGACGAGACCCTTATTACTATTTATAAAATTATTCTTTATTAAAAATGTCAAAATAAAATTGAACAAATATAAATATGTCAAACAAGATCTAAATAACAAATGACATTTATTACAGCTAATAATTAACATCAAGATAATTAAGGTCAAGTGATATATTAAATAATAATAGGGGCATTACATACACACCGCACAATTCCCGTGTATTTTTTATTTGAAAATCCCAATTCCTATATATTTACATATCTAACACCTTAACTTCACTTTATTAACATTTATACCATCCAAATGTTTCGTATCACATCGAAAATATCACCATTTTAATTTTTAAAAATTGAATTCTCCTTTTCATGCATAGTTAAGGTGACATATATATAAAAGTTGAAGTTTTGACGTATATGTAAATCTTCCTAAATAATATTGAAAGCACAAACTCTTGATTTTTGTGGGGAAATTTTTGTACATACCCCATAATTCTTATGTATTTACACATCTAACACTTAAAGCATTCATGTTTACATGCGCACCACTTAAATCCATAACAACGCATCAAAAACACCACCGTCGTTATCTTTTTATAAGTGAGCTATACATTTTCATGCATAGAATTGTGACACCAATATATTATAATTGTAAATATCAAACTTTGGGTGTGTTAGTTATGTAAATACAAAAGAATTTTGTGTTATGTATGTAAATTTCTCTTCTTTTTTTCTTTTTGGTTAGCTATTTCTATATAACCTTTGATTTTTCCTTTTTTCTTTTGAAGGACATCCTGCACTGATTGGGCGCCATCGTCCATTTCCTGTTACTCATCAAGCAGCAGAGAGGTGGCTGCAGCATATGCAGCATGCATTAGATATTACCCCAAGCATTGACCCTGATTCAAAAATAAAAATGATGAATTTCTTCAGGTGATTTTCTTCTCTTTCGTTTAAAATTTTGGAAATTTCACATACATACCACAAAAATTCTTCTATTCACACATACATGTTATTCTTATAATTACGTCAAAGTATATGCATGAACATGTTTATTTCACTTTCAAAAAGTTAATAATAGTGATATTTTTGATGTGATATGTTAAACATTTTGAGTGTTACATATATATAAATACACAAGAATTACATGATAAGTTTATAAATTTACAGTTGCATTTTCGTACATAATACATAATTCTTTTGTATTTACATGTGTAACACATAAACAATCATATTCGCATTCATACTACTAAATTCTTTAACATCACGTTAAAAATACCACACGATCACCGCAACACCATCACTATCACTATCATTTTTAAAAATAAAATACACATTTTCATGCATAGGTTAACCTGTCAAGTGTTATTAGTGTAAATATTAAACTTCGGGTTTTAGACATGTAAATACATAAGAATTGTGTGGTATGTATGTAAATTTACCGAAAATTTATTTGGTTGGTTGCAAACTTGATATAAATTGAAGTATTTTCATGCCAAATAATAATATATATATATATATAAGTCTATAAATTTACTTCATAGACTGCTTTCTTTTTTATAGGCATACTGCATTCTTTCTTGTGGCTGGGAATGAGATTACCAGGCAAGCAAAATGAGTTCTCCAAACAGGTTAGAAGAATACTTTTATAATTTTAGGATTAAATTTCTTTAATAGAAACATGTATTCTGTGGAATGATTGATGGTTTTGACCTTAATTTTACCTTAAGATATGATTATTTATACATGGCCATTGGAAGAAATATTTCTTTTAGAAGTTTGTGTTGCTGTGAACATGTAGCAATTATTTTGAACATGTTTTGGAACCGTTGATAGCGGGGCATACTAGGTCAAAATAGAAAGCACCGGGACTCACGTCTATCTCGAAGGCCAATGAGAAGATCATATTAGGACTCGCATCAAAGGCTATCTAGAAAGGGGTATATCACAGTTTTGGAATACAGTAATATTCTTCCAAAAAAATTTAATCTATCCTGAATACATTAGAATAAACAAATGTGATATTAACCTAATAGGTAAACATGGTGACTCAATCAGGAGAGGCAAGTCTAGGGGACATTACGCTAAACCTGAGAATTAGTCGAAGGGAAAACAATCGTGCAAAAAATATTACACTATACCCGAAAGGATTTAAATTCAACTCGAATATATTAAGAAAGTCAATCATCAGAAAATATTATGTCCATTCTAAGATATCAACAAGATGACTAGATCCGGAGAGGCTACCCTAAGTGACATTACATCAACATGAAGTCTAATAGAAAGAAAAAGGCAATCTAAAAGGGACATTATGCTTAAAATGGTATTTTTTATGTTATATTAAAGATTTGGGAGTGATAAATGTAAAAACTAAAATTTAGATGATAGGTAAACACATTGAAATTGAGAGGTTTGCATGTAAATGTTTACATTTTTTTTTTTATAAAATTTATATATAAATACAACCTTTTTTACCACAAACATTCCATAAAAAATTATTAAACATAATTTCTAACTTCTTAATAATAGAAAGGGGGAAATTCATAACCTGTAAAATGTACAGGGGTAAAGAAGTTAGAATACTTTTAAGAAGTGTAATACGTCCACCAAAAGAAAGAAATTTATTCTCCCATGAATGAATTCTTCTTCTAATCTTATCCATCAAATCAGCAAAAAGAAAAGTTCTCTTGGTTTTCTTATCTAGAGTAAAACCAAGATACTTAATAGGTAAAACATCTTTCCGACAATGTGTAAAATCATTAATCCAATGAAGTTTATCATTGGAAACAAATTTGGAACCATAGAAAAAGCATTTAGCAGTGTTAAAACATAGTCCTGAAGCTTTTTGAAAATGAGTAATGAGCTTCCAGATTTTTTTAATGGATCTCTTATTAGAATTAGTAAAAATAATGAGATCATCAACATAGCACAAATGGGAAATACTCAGTCCAACTTTTTGATTAAAGTTAATAGAAGGATTATCAGCATAAAGCTTATTCAGACTTCTAGAAAAATAATCAAAAGCAAGAATAAAAAGATAAGGAGAAAGAGGATAACCTTGCTTAATGCCTTTAGTAGCCATAAAATGCCCATGGGAATTTCCATTTATAACTAGAGAGTAGTAATTATTATTAAGAATTCTGTAAACAATGTTACAAAAATCATTATTAAAACCATGGGCTCTCAGAACATCCATAATAAACTCCCATCTAATTGAATCAAAGGCCTTCTTAATATCCATTTTGAAAATAATATTACCATCCCTTTTGCTTTTGTCAAGATCCAACAAAAGTTCTTGAACAGTAAGAGCATTATCACCAATATATCTACCTTTAAGAAAAGCTATTTGATTAAGGGAAATGATATTGTTTAAAAAAGGTTGAATCCTATTAACCATAATTTTAGAAATAATCTTAGAAACCACGGTGTTAATACTAATGGGCCTAAAGAATCCCAAGTATTATAACCATGTTCCTTAGGAATTAAAACAATACTAGAACTCTTAAAATACTTAGGCAAATCAATACCACGAAAAAAATCCTGAATAGTTTCACAGAACTCAGATTCAACAACATTCCAGCAGGTTTTATAAAATTCAACATTGAAACCATCACGACCAGCAACCTTCCCATCTTCCATACTATCCAGCACAACCTTAATCTCAGTAACAGTAGGAATGTAGGTAAGGTTAATAAGATGCAGATTATTAGACTGAGAGAAAATATCAGTTTTAATCAAATCCAATCTACAGTTATCATTAGAGAATAAATAAGGGAAATAATTGATCTCATCATTGATAATACTGTTCTCATTAAACATGATATTACCATTAATATCTCTAATACTATAAATTGAATTCATCTTCCTCCTAGTTTTGATACATGCATGAAAAAAGGTAGTATTTCTATCCCCATCCATAAAACTAGTTTTAGATGTTTTTTGTGCATAAAAACTTTCCTCCATATTAATAGCATGACTAAGATCTTTTTGAGCTTGAATAAATCAATCAACATTAATAAAATTCTGAGTGTACAGAACCTCCAATTCTTTAACTCTATTTTCAACATCAACAACATTTTTATTTAGATGACCAAAAACAGACCAATTCCAAATTCTTAAAGCTTTAGTAAGGTGCTTTTGAAGCAGCCAAAGTTTTTTACCAGAGTTAACAGGTTTAAAAACAAGATTATTGGAATTCCAATTATCTTTAATATACTGCAAAAAATTGGGATGTTGAATTCACATATTAAGAAAACAAAAATGGTAAGTTCTTTTAGAAAAAAATATTAGAAACCTTTAATAAGACAGGAGTATGATCAGATGCATGAAAAGCAAGATGTTGAATCTTAAAATTGTCAAACAAATCACACCAAACAGAGTTGGCTAAGAACCTATCTAATCTTTCAAAAACATCACCACAATGCCAAGTAAAAATGTTTCCAGAAAAACCCAAATAAAAAAGTTTCGCATCCAAAATAACATTATTAAAACTAGAGATCAAATAAGATTTGGAGAGAGACCACCTCTCTTCTCGTTAACGGCTGAAATAACATTGAAATCACCACCAACAAGCCAGAGGACATTCAATGGACCAATAGAAGTAAGTAAATTCCATAACTTCATTCTATAATGCTTAGTGCATCCAACATAAAAAGAGAGAAATGAAAGGAAATATTTTGATAATTAATGTAAACATGTAACAATTGACTGTGATTGAGAATCACATCAACCTTAATAAAATCTTTTCAAAGAAACCAAATCTTGTTATTAATATTAGCAACAAAATTAAAATTATCAATTCTTCTAATATATTTAACATTATTGCTAGAATTAACTAAAGGTTCAAGAATCTCAAAAAAGGAAAGATGATAAGACCTAATTAAATTTTTCAGTCTATTAGAGTCATCACATTTTGTAATACCTCTAATATTCCATACAAGAGTGTTAAAATTTATCTTCATAATCCTTTCTACCTCTAGTAATTCTAGAAGTAGAAGTAATTTCATTGTAATCAGTATTCTTACCCAGCAAGTGTTTAGAAACAGCATCAGGATTTACATAGCTCAGTTCACGGCTTCCCTTAAATTTCCTTCTCCCGGAAGCCTTTTGCACCAGCCATTCTTCTTCAAATTTAGACCTATTCAAAGTATGAGTTTCTATACCCATATTGTCAGCAATTAAATCAACTTGTTTGTCTTTACCATTGTTAATAAGAGAAAGATCGACATTTTCAATTGCTTTACCAATAATAGGATCAAACAGTAAGTCAGACTGATTATTTTTCAAACAATTTGCATCAGTGGCATCATTCATATTAGCAATAATATCTTTTTGTACATCATCTTGTTGTTCAAGATTTATATTTGAAACAACCATAGGTAACATTTAGGTGATATCTGAGCAACATTATCATCATTATCAGGAACCACATACACATTAGATTCAACTTGATTTAAAGATCTTGCAGAATTTTCATTTTCATGTAAAAGAATGAAATTCTGATTATTCTCTTATTATTAATTCCAACATCCTCCTTATTAGGATTTTTAAAATGCTTAATCTTTAAATGAGGATGAACTATAAAACAATTATTAACACTATGACCAAACATGCGGCATTTATTGCAGTATGGAGGAATATATTCTATTTCAACCAATTGTCAATATCCAGAACCTGAATCTTCAATCCAAACAGAATCATAAAAAGGAGCAGTAACATCTCTTTCAATCAAAATACGAGCATTAGAAGGACGATTATAGTTCACAGAAGCCATATCAATCTTCATAGGTGAGCCATAAATCTTTCCAAGAGAATATAAAACTTTCTTATTATAAAATTGTAGTTTTAAACCTGGGAATTTAAACCATATTGGAACAATTGGTGGTTCTTCCTTACGGTTAAAATCAACTGTTCATTTTAGAATCTTCATATAGATTTTATCTATTTGAACAACCTTTTTAGAGAATAACTGAGTATAATCAGACTCATTCTCTAATTTAATCATGAGGTTTCTACCATCGATTAAACCAACATTCCACTTACCTAAGAGTTTCAGATCAGAAAAATACCTTCTGATGACCTCCATTTTCGGATGAGCATAAGTAAATTTACCTATTAAAGTATACTTTAAAGGCTCTGCAAGAAGAATAGTCTCTTCTTCGTTGAATATCAAGGCTGGTTTGCCATTTTTCTTAGTCGCTTTTTTCAACAAGCCATCAGATCCTTCTACTCCAAAGCTATCTCTAAAGAAACAGGAAATAAACACACATTAGCAGAAGAAGTTGATGATTCCATATTACTCTTTAAAGCTTCAAGAAAAGAAGGCCGATTAAGAAAATCAGCCATTCTACAGAAGGAAAACTTCCAAAATCACGAAGTATAGAAGGAAAGAAGAAGAATCGAAGAAAAGAAAATGCGATCAGAGCTCCAAGCCGCTCGAGATGGAGAAAACCCTAGCAGAGCTCAAGAACCCTTTCCGTCCTTTCGTCTACTACAGAAACCCATCTCGAAGAACTAAGTAACATAAATGCATGAGAAATATTATTTACTTAATAGTTAAGCGGCCCAATACCTTAACCTTTACTAAGCCCAATCTCATACAAAACAGGACCCACTTCACTTATATTCCAAAAAATCTTGGCTCATATACATGGTTCCAAAACATGCTTATATTTGATAAATACTGTTGTGAATTTTTTCCAATCAATAATATGAAAACTCATCATAATTTGAAGTGAAACAAAATATTGGTTATTAAGAGATGAATAACTATTACTGAAGGTGTTATCTGTATAATATTAAACTATGTATGAAATGCACATGAATTATATTATATTGTAAAATTACATACGAAGGGCATATAAAAAAAAAGGTAAATTTAAATACTTTGTACACAATTCTTATTCATTTTCATATTTAACACATTTATGTGATGCCAAAGATTTGAGTGTTATGTATGTAAATATGAAAGTTAATTGTGTGGTTTGTATGTAAATGCCTTTACAAAATATGGTGTTCTTATATTGTGGATAGGATTGATGTTTTTTTAAGGATTCAGTGCTCAAAATAAAAATTAAAATAACGTCACAAAAAATCATCCCCTTATACCCTAAGAACTAACTAGTCCAAATGAAAAGGTCGAGAGCTCTCATGTTGAACTCATTTGATCGAGTTCGACGTAGACTCGTGTTAACGATTGAATTTCGAGGCAAGTTAGGGTCAGCTCGAAAAAAAATTATTCCAAACTTTTGGCTTATAGCTCTACTCGTTTCTTTCGATCTAATCTCGATCCAAACCAACATTCAAATCAATTCTCAATCGATTAATGATTCTCAAGCTAAATTCATAATCCACTTTGTAGGACGAAAATCTTGAATGCTATAAACTCTTCCATGACAATAATTAATAAAAAATACACCAATCTTATAATTTTTATCTAGCACCAATCATATTATTATTATTATTATTATTGTTATTATTGCAATTTGTCGATCTACTTAGTGAGATCGGATAAAAAAGGTTTATCCGTCATAAATTCACATTAATTCTGAGTATTCTGATTGAGGTTGTAGTCTCTGGTCGTGAGGTCGTGAGTTTGAATCTCGTACATTCTCTTTTGGGCTCATATTTCACGATTATTTTTTATTTTATATATATATATTGGAATGAGATAGTACCATCCAAAACTCCAAAATAATAGTAATAATAATAATAAAAGTAGGATGGAAAAGTTGAGCATCGTGACAACCGTTGAATTTTCCAAGGGGGCAAAAAAAAAAATCAGAAGTTAAGTGTTGCCCACACCTAATAACTCTAGTGATAATTTATTTTATTTATTTATATTATATTTCATACAACATTTCAAATAAGTTCGTCGTTGTATGGTGATGGCCACATGGGTAATTGAAGAAGGTACCCATTTTAGAATAAATAATTTAATATTTTTTAAATTCTTATGTTTTATTTATTTATTTATTGGAATAATTACTTTGAGAACATATTCAGGAATTATGTGGTTTTTATTCTTAAGTTGTTCTTCGCATCAACTAGTTGGGCTGGCGAGACCTTGATAAGTGGTGCCAGTCGGCTAATCTTAATAGATGAGGCGTTGATCTATTGGGCTGATAGCTGTTATGGATTGACTAATCTTTCACTAGTTGGGGGTCGATAGAATTATTTTGATTGGTTAACTCTTACTGATTGGTTGATGTGATCGGTTGTCTATCCCTGATCCTTGATGAGACTTCATGTAGACGGAGTAAAGCTTGACTATCAGGCAGAGGGCGAATCACAGTGATCTGACAGCTAGTCTGCCATTAGACAAATAAAATTTAGAGGAAATGGGCGAAACTTTTCATTAGATCTTGATGTTACTCAGGGATTACTCGGGGAGACATTCAGATGATTCGGGTTGTTTCATCAAGGTGCTTGGCTCGGGGTAACACCTACCTTGTGTCTCGATGAGCTGCTCGAGCTCAGGTCATTAAGTTTTCTGTATGTCTTGATGCGTTTGGTTCGTAAGACTCAATACACCATCAGATCTCCTCAAAATTCGTGTTGACTCTTTTTCGTATACATTGTTATTATTAAGATATGTAGTTAAAAAAAAAAACTAATCATGAAAATATTATTTTAATTATATAAAAATGATAATATAAGCTCAAAATTTTCTCCTATAACTATTAAGTATTAATCACGATATAATCATAACCGAAAGTGAGAGAGGAATATTTAGAGACCCTCCCGTCATCATAAATTAATCAACGGCCATGATTTATGTACCGTATCCAACGCGGTCGCATAATATTCTTTCCAGAGGTGCTGGTGCTTACTTGGCCGTTTTCAAACCGTTCGATCGAGCTCTCGACTGTGGCGCTGGATCGGGAATCTTGTCGGCGACCGGCTTTGTCGTGTCCTTATGATTGAACCAATCCGAAGCCCAACGTGCGTGTGCGCCCCATCCCAGTCGCTTTCACCACCCGGACATAGCCCACGTGTCTCCACCCAGATGTGGGCCCCCCCACATTAGCTTAGAAAAGTTACATACTTAACTTGAGGAGCTAGCAAAAAAAATTATGTTAACTTTTAGTTCAAACTCATTTTTGTTAAAAAATATTATTATTCGTGTTCGGCTCTTTTATAAATCGAGTTCAAAAATTTTATTTGTTTGACTCACTTACTAATCAAGTCGAACACGAGCTACTCACGACAATGAGCTATTTTGACAATCATAATCACACAACCATAAAAAATTAAAAGTAAGGTGATATTTAAATCTTATTTTTTATTTTAAAATATTCTTTTAAATAAAATTTAATATATTTTTATTTTATTTTTAATTAGTAATTTTAATTGATTATAAATACTTGTAGTGTTGGAGTTAATTAAATTATTAAAAAAATACTCACATAACTATAACTATATATATATATATTTCGAGTCAAAACGAGTCGAACACGAATGAACAAAGTATTATTCTTGTTCGTCTCGCTTATATTTTGAGCGCAAAATAATTTTTTGTGTGTGGCTTGTTGGCTTAGCTAAAGAATCGAACATAAAGTACTTAACGAGCATAATACTAGTTGTTCACGAACAACGGACTATTTTGACAGCCCTATACCTTACTTTTTTTTTTTCTTAACCTGCCTCGTACCCTTTTTTACTTATAATATTATGAATATCTAGATATAAATGAAAATTTTAGAAGGTAGATATATAAATTTAATTGTGATATTAACTTCTTTATTGTTATACATGCAGTCATAAAATTTTAGATAGATATATAAAAAGGGTGTATGTGGGTCGAGCTGGCTCTTGGATCAGCTCGAGCTAGCCTAAATGAATGGCTATCGAACGAGCTCGGAGAAACGAGTCAAGCTCGAGCCAGCCCTGACTTAACTCAAAGAAGTAAGCTTGAGCACCATTAATTAATCATGCTCGAGAAAAATTTGAGGGTGGCGCACACGAAACATGACTCGTTTACACCCCTAAGTTTTGATTAAAAAGATAATTAAGAAAATAAATATATATTTATGCTTAAATTATTACGTACGACGAGCACATGTCTGGACGATAATCTGGATGAGGACCATGCGATCCATGGAGGTGTGGTTGCATCCGGACTTGCAATCACTCATACGTAATAATTTTCTCGTACTGAGACCAAAAATATCTTAAAAAAAATTTATTAAGATTGCTTGCAAAGGAAAATTTTAAGTGTTTTTAATCAATTTAATTTAAAGATGTTAAATTTAATTAAAAAAAAAACAACTAAAAAAAATTATGAAATCAAATTTTCAAAATGTAAAGCAGGAAACTGTTAATGCCAATTGCCAAATATAAAATAGACAAAATTGCTATATTACATAAATATCAAAAAAAAAAAAAAAATTATTTTTTATTAAATTTATAGTAAGTTTTCATACATACAATTATCAAAGTTAAATGAAGCTCGATGATACGGAACTAATGAAATAGAAACTAGTTCAATCAAAGTTAAATGAAGCTCAGATCAAGTTATTAAACTATTCTTGGAAGATTTCCGAACATATTTGAAAGGTTAAATAGATGTCGAATCTGACGAGTTTATAGTCGAATCGAGCGTCTCAACAAGATGAATCTAACGAGTTCAAGGTTGTTCAATACTGATATTATCAAGGCTCTCAAATATCCATCAAACATCATCTTATTGAAGAAAGCACTCCAGACCGTCTCATATTCCTGCATTAATCGCACTCAGAATAATATAAAATAAAATTTCACCCTCACATGAGGCTTTGAGAATGATCTGGAGACCAACAACATCCCTAAAATCATCGACCACCATCGGCAGCAGTCGACCATTGTCGTCTGCCGCCGACTATCCTCGACCACCATCGACCCCCAACAACCACCGTTGGTCGTTGTCGACACCGCTAATCGTCGTTGGCCACTGTTAACTGTCGTTGACAACCATCTATCATCCCCAATCATCGTCAACCACCACTAAAAAGACACCGCCAATCAACATGTAACGTAGAAAATCTAATAATAATTTTTCCTTTTGTGGGACAAGCTGTTTCTGTAATCATCAGCCTATAGTAAATTTTTACAACTAAGTCGGCTCCAATGTTTTTTACTTCTATGATTTTTTCTAAGTAAAAACTTATAGTATCATTACTGTTTATTTTCTTTAATGTGAGTGTGTGCTGAATTCTCGTGCAACGTTAAGACGATAATTCATTACTCCACCGTTACAAATTTTCTAGCACGCATCAAGTATTAAATCTATAACAACATGAATTATATTGCATATGTAAATGCCATCAATTTTAACCAACAAATAATCCAATATTAGTAATCGAATCTCTCCTATTATTTTATCGGTTTAAATTTCCAATAAATAAAATAAATAAACTATGCCTTGTTTTGCAATTTGAAAAAGATGAAGGGGCAAGTTGTTAAAAAGGTATAAGTCACCGTCCAACTACCGTATTAAAACCTTACAGTAAACAACGGACATCACAGCCGTGCAATACTGATATTCAATCTCATCACTGAGAGTACGATAAATCCTAGCTGTTAAATACGCATTTAAGCGTTGGATGATTGGAGGTACGGTACGAATGAAACAACTGTTGGACAGGATTCGATCTTCTTCGGTGGAGGAGACGATCCCGCTATTAGATCTGCCGCACGTGGATGGCTTCACTTAACGCAATAAAAACGTCCGCTTATTCGTCCGGCAGAGGAGCAACTGTAGCCGTCTGATCTTCTTGATTTTTTAAATCGCGGCCGTTTATTAGTTTAAATTAAGAAAAAATCAGTTTATTTATCTATATTATTTGGCATTTTATTAAGGAAATAATGTGAAGTACTATAGAATACAAAAGTTCATCCTATTTTATAAGTAGTAAAAACTAATATTGCAATTAATTTTTTTAGTTTCTTTAAAGAGAAATATTTTTAAAATATTTTCATTTTTTTAAAAAATTATTCTATCTTTTTTTAAATTTAAGGAAATTTATAAATACATGGGGATCATAAAATAAATTTGAGCAAATTTAATTCATTTTGTGTAATTCTTAAAATTAAGTTTATATTCAAGTTTGAATTAATACATCATGATTTAGGATATATTTTAGACAGTTGCAGCTGTTTAAAGAAACAACTCTTCAGATTGACTATAATCTAAATTTTAGGCTGTCAAAACGGCTCGTTGTTCTCGAGCAGCTCTTGTTTGGCTCATTAAGAAGCTTTAATGAGCCGAACATGAAGAAAGATTTATTCATTCATGTTCTTCTTGTTTTGACTCGAAATATTACTCGTCAATATATATATATATATATATATATATATATATATTCTGATGCGTAATATTTTTAAAAAATTAAACTGATTATAAGGCTACAATGATTTATAACCAATGAAAATATTTAATTAATAAAATAGAATAAAAAATATTAAATATTCAAATGATATTTTAATATAAACAATAATTTTTAAATTTTTTCTCAATCCTTAATATCTTATATATAGTTGATTAAGGTTGTCAAAATAAATCTTAATTTGTGAACGGCTCGTGTTCGGCTCAACACGAACACATTTTTTGAGCTCGAAAAATAAACGAGCCGAACACGAACTGAGCCTGACTCGCCCGTGATTGGCTCGTTTACACCGCAACTAAAATTACATATAAAAATTTGAAAAAAGCAGAAATAGAAAAATAACAATAAGTAAAAAACTTATTGGCATGTGGGGCCTACGTTCCCACGCACCAATAAATTTTTAAAGTTCTTCCTCACCCTCTCAAAACTTTTTTTGACTCTCATCCTCATGGCTACTCTGCAACTTCCTTGGCTGCTTTAATGGCGGAACCCTAAACCCTAGAAGACCTACACTGCTTCCATCTTGCTTCATGGCCTCCTCTCTCCTCACATTACTCTTCCTCCTGTTTACATCTTCTCTCACCGCCGCAGACGACCTCAACCTTCTTCTCTCTTTCAAGCGCTCTCTACCCAACCCTCAAGCACTCTCCACCTGGATCCCCAACCGAAACCCTTGCTCCTCTTTCACCGGCGTCTCCTGCACCTCCGGGCGAGTCACCGGCGTCAATCTCTACAGTATTCCTCTCAACGCCGACTTCCGCACCGTGTCTTCCAGTCTCCTCGTGCTCGACCGCCTCGAATCCCTCTCCATTCGTTTTTCAAACCTCTCCGGCAGCGTCAGTCGAGCTTCCCGCTGCGGTGGGAGGATTTTCGAGCTCTCTCTCGCCGGAAACGGTCTCACGGGGACGATCGCTGATGTTGCTGCGCTGGCTTCGTTGTGCTCTGCTCTCAGATCATTGAACCTGTCCAGCAACGCGGTTGCGGGTTCCGGCGAAAGCGGGTTCAGCTTCCCGTTGCTGGAGACGCTTGATCTTTCTTTCAACAGTATTTCGTCCGTCGGCGACCTCCGAAGAATCTTAGTTTCCGGCCCCGGAATCCGCTTCCTTGATCTTTCGTCCAATGCTATCTCCGGCGAGGTTGGCGGCGGTGTGCTCGACGGATGCGGGGAACTCACCGTCCTCAACTTATCATCGAACCATCTCGCCGGACCTCTGTACGGTGACCTCGCGTACTGTTCTTCCCTACAGGAAGTTAATCTCTCGGCTAATAATTTTTCTGGTGAGATTCCTATCGAAACCCTCGCTAATATCTCCGATCTAAGAGTCCTGCTGCTCTCATTCAACAATTTCTCCGGCAAACTGCCCAAATCCCTCGGCAATATTTCCAAACTGGAAGTTCTTGATTTCAGCTCCAACGCCTTATCTGGCTCCATTCCCTTCAGCTTCAGCAGCAGCTTAAGAGAGATTCATTTGCAGAACAATCTGTTCACCGGCCCCATTCCTGCAACGCTGAGCAACTGTTCGAAACTTGAATCCATCGACCTCAGCTTCAATTACCTCACCGGAAAGATCCCTTCCTCCGTCGCCTCACTTCCTCTGCTCCGGGATCTCATCATGTGGCAGAACCTCCTCGAAGGTGAGATCCCCGACGACCTGGGCCGCAGCACCGCTCTCGAAAACCTAATCCTCGACAACAATGCTCTCACCGGTTCAATACCTTCTGCTCTGAGCAACTGCACCAATCTCAACTGGATGTCTCTCTCCAGCAACCACTTCACCGGTGAAATACCTTCCTGGATTGGCCGGCTGGAGAATCTCGCCATTCTTAAGCTTGGAAACAACTCCTTCACAGGTTCTATTCCACCGGAGCTCGGTGACTGCAAGAGCCTCATATGGCTTGATCTCAACAGCAATCGTCTGAGCGGCACTATCCCATCCACTCTCGCGAAGCAATCGGGCAATATAGCCGTCGGATTCGTTACTGGAAAGAGATTTGTCTATTTAAAAAATGATGGAAGCAAGGAGTGCCGTGGCGCCGGAAACCTCCTTGAGTTCGCCGGAATCCGACCAGAACAGCTCAAGAGACTACCGAGTCATCCCTGTAACTTCACTAGAGTGTATGTTGGGAGCACCAGGTACACTTTCAACAAGAAGGGCTCCATGATTTTTCTTGATCTGTCTTACAATGATCTCAGCGGCCAAATTCCAAGTGAGCTCGGTAAGATGTATTATCTCATGGTGTTGAATTTAGGTCACAATATGCTATCTGGTCCGATTCCAGTGGAATTAGGTAGCCTGCGATATGCTGCTGTGTTTGATCTCTCACATAATTCTCTCGAGGGTTCCATTCCAGCAAGCTTGGGCGGCCTCTCCATGCTCTCTGAAATCGATCTCTCAAACAATAAGCTCAATGGAACAATTCCTGAATCAGGTCAGCTCGTCACCTTCCCCAGTTACAGATATGAGAACAACTCCGGCCTCTGCGGCCTCCCTCTTCTTCCCTGCGACAGAAACTCATTCTCAAGCTCTAACAATCAAGATCCGAAATCTCACCGCCGGCAAGCATCAATTGCTGGCAGCGTCTCGTTGGGGCTTCTATTCTCTGTTTTCTGCATCATCGCCATCATCCTCATCGCAATCGAGAGCAAGAAGAGGAGCAGAGTAGTGAAGGATAATGGAAGCAGCACCAAAGATATCTATGTCGGCAGCCTCTCCCATTCTTCCACCGCCTGGAAGATGACGACCACGAAGGAAGCCCTCAGCATCAATCTAGCCACCTTTGAAAAACCCCTTAAAAAACTCACCTTTGCCGATCTTCTGGAGGCCACCAATGGCTTCCATGACAACAGCATGATCGGCTCCGGTGGTTTCGGAGATGTCTACAAGGCACAGCTCAAGGATGGCAGCATCGTCGCCATCAAGAAACTGATTCACATCAGCGGCCAGGGTGACCGTGAGTTTCTCGCGGAGATGGAGACCACTGGAAGGATCAAGCACAGGAACCTGGTTCCCCTTTTAGGTTACTGCAAGGTTGGAGAAGAACGTCTGCTTGTTTACGAATACATGAAATATGGAAGCTTGGAAGATGTTCTGCATAACAGGAAGAAGACGAACATGAAGCTGAATTGGCCGGCGAGGAGGAAGATCGCCATTGGTGCCGCTAGAGGTCTGGCATTCCTTCATCACAGCTGCATCCCTCACATCATACACAGAGACATGAAATCCAGCAACGTGCTTCTTGATGAGAATTTGGAAGCGAGAGTCTCTGATTTCGGGATGGCGAGATTGATGAGCGCAATGGACACTCATCTCAGTGTCTCAACCCTCGCCGGAACTCCCGGCTACGTCCCTCCGGAGTACTACCAGAGCTTCCGGTGCACAACCAAAGGCGATGTCTACAGCTACGGCGTCGTGCTGCTCGAGCTTCTCACCGGAAAACCGCCGACCGACTCCGCCGACTTCGGCGACAACAACAATCTCGTGGGTTGGGCGAAGCAGCATTCGAAGCTCAGGATCGCAGATGTTTTCGATCCCGAGCTTCTGAAGGATGACCCGGGGATGGAGCTGGAGCTGTTGGAGCATCTTAAGATAGCTTGTGCCTGCCTGGACGATCGACCGTTGAGGAGACCGACGATGCTTAGGGTTATGGCCATGTTCAAGGAGATTCAGGCTGGGTCGACCGTGAGCTCGACCCCTTCAACAGCCGAGACCGCCGCCGCTTGTTTAGGAGATGGTTTTACAGTGGTTGATATGAGCTTGAGGGAGGAAGGGAAGGATGAGAAAGATTGAGCAGCAGAGCAGTTGGATTTTTACTTCTTTTTTTCCCATATGGAACTAAGGTAATTCTTACAATTACTTCCTACACATTTGGTAAAATTTCATATTTGTAGGAATGCCTGTTTCACATTTCACACCCTTGTTTCATGTATATATAAATATATATATATATGTGAACTTTCTACCAATATCTCAATTCTTATAAGGGTTTTTAGAAGTGTCAAAATAATTTTTCAAACTCGAACTAAAATAATCTTCATAAATTATTGTATCAGTATTTCAATCAGGATCTGTCATGCGTACCAGACAAGTTCAATCATGTATTAAATTGAGAGTCTGTCTGTACACGTGACAGATCCTGATTGAAGTCCTGAAGTAAAACTGCATCAGGTCTCTTGATGCAATAATTGAATGCACTTAGCACATGCAAGTTTGATTCCTTATTAGGATTATTATTATTTTACCTAAAGTTGATTTAAATATTTAAATACTTTGTATTAAAGTGTTTTTGTCTCTTGTAGTTTGTCTTAATCCAGTTTTTGCAGTAAGAAAATTAGGCTGCTAAAACAAAGGAGTAATCATGAGTTTAATCAATTGATCCCTTCTTAAGCCTATGGGTCATATTGTTATATATATATATTTAATTTTGTTGGGGCAATTACATATATAACCCTCTAAACTTTCCTATTTATTCTGGTTTATTTTGTAAGAAAATTAATTTATTTGAGAAACTTATTTTGTTTGGGTAAAAGTGTAATAACTTTATTTGTTATAAAATTTAGAAAAAGCGCGATAGATCTAAAATGGAAATATTAAATTTTATGTGTTGGATAATGTAAATAGGAAGGAATTGGATTGGATATGAGACACGCGAAGGACAGATGGGGCCCACAGCTCCAGTGAAGTGATTTCGGCTTTTTTTTTTAATTAATTTTTTAATTATTATTATATATTTTTAGGGCATCTTTTGTCACTGTGCAATCTGCAATGTAATGTACTCTCATGTGGCCAATTCATTGAATTGTTATTAAAGCCTGTGAAAGAGTTTAAGCTATCATGTGCCGCTGATGGGCCCCACCATATAATTATTTCATCTTTTCTCCCTATATAAATTTTGTTTCGACATCAATTTAATATATGGATGGGCCTAATCGGAATTATATTCACGAGTAATTATTTGTCAGTTATCCTATAGCTTCCGCATTGTCGCTCATCGTGAGTCTTTAATAGTGCAGCATAGCGTATGTTTTTTAAGGTCACGGGTTCGATCTCGCTCGAGTGCTTCTGTCTTGCAGTGTGTGATCGAGCTTATATTATAGTCTCTCACTATTCTTTATTAAAACAAACTTAAAAAAATAATAATTTTCCTCCCATATATGTTAAAAGTATTACGAGTTTTTTATGGGGTGATAGATTTTACGGTTAATCTATTTAAGACTTCTTCAAGATTTCAAAACTCTCGTCCTTTATTAGAGAATAATGTGCCCTTCAATTCTGAAGAATTTTGCTTCAGAGCCTTTGACATCCTAAAAATTAGTTTAAAGTCTGTATGGGGCGTCTGCAGCTTATTAAAAAGTAATTATGAAGTTACAGAAAAATAAACAGATGCTCAAATAGCTGAGGCGACAATTACAATTATTTATTTATTTTTTTAAAAAAGAGGTCAAACCGTAGCTATAAAGCTGTCACCGCAAATCAGCAGCTTTTTGAAAGATGTCAAAACAGAATTTACCCAAACAAGAAAACTGTGTTGTGATGCTGCACCGCCACCTCACCGCCGCTCCAAACAGATCCTTAGTTACAGTATCTATCATTGCTGCACCTGATTGGAATCGTTCGTTTAAGCAGATGTGTGATGCTGGTGACTATACGATAGAGACGGTACTGGACCAAACAAAATAAAGTAGTTTTCATGCAATATATAGATTATCAATAATGCCCAAATGAATTAGACTAAGTGGAGGGCAGCTATGTATGAATCTTTTTCAGCATGACCAGATTCTCTTTCTGATCAACCCTTTCGTGCTACACTTTGTTTGGTTGCTTCCCTTCCTTCACTTTTGACCATGTTTTCAGCCTTTTTGTGCAACAAGAATATTTAATTTATTTATTTATCTTTTTTTTTTTTGCATTATAAATCTAAATTTACATTTATATACTACTCAATTATCATGTATTTACATATCTAACCTCAAAACAATAATTTTTATATTACAGATATATGTACAGTCAGACTCCCAATTTAATACATTGGTCAACCTGTATGTACATGTGATAGACACTGGATGAAGTTCTGATGCAAAACTGTATCAAAACTTCTGATGCAATAATTATTGGTAATATAAAGAGTAAAGTTGACGGGAGAATTGGTTGGTATGTGTGTAAATACCACAATTTGTAAACTTTTAGAAATATATTTTGTTGAGGTAGAAAAAGAAAATGTTTGAAAATGGGACCTTAAATACTTTAGAGAGCATGCTAAAGATAAGTCTGAAAATGTAATTATGAAATAATAGTGGGTCTGATGGGAAAAGGGTATTAATAATGCATTTATTGTCAGTAACAAGCTGGCATTAGGTGAAATAGCTATTCTCTCTCACAAGCCTTGTTATTTCAGATTTTATTATTTAATTATTTTTTATCCAATAATAGCATTTATTTTTTTTATATATTATTAAATATAGTTTATAAGAAGTAATTTATATTTAATATAAGAAAGATGTGATGTATGATAAGGCTTGACAATAATAATTTGTTTTT
The DNA here is from genome assembly GCA_022702705.1 of Papilionanthe hookeriana x Papilionanthe teres. Classification (NCBI taxonomy): domain Eukaryota; kingdom Viridiplantae; phylum Streptophyta; class Magnoliopsida; order Asparagales; family Orchidaceae; genus Papilionanthe; species Papilionanthe hookeriana x Papilionanthe teres. The sequence continues at coordinate 3,145,594 of CM040430.1, read as the reverse complement.
GTAATATATTTTATAAATTTTATTTATTTGAAAAAGTTATGGTGCATTGATTTCTCGGACGAACAAACAAGTCATACTTACAGAAATAACTCTGAATGTATCTGAAGCAGTCCAAGCCAGCTCGTCGAAGTGGGTGGAATTGAGCCTACTTGTCGAAGTGGTCTGACTAGCCAGGTGCAAATCCGCCACCGAAGAAAATCATCATTACATAAGAGTATACACATCCGTCGTTATTTATGACTTTGTCTGAGACCCAAGTCGCGATCTTTTTCCCATGATATCGTGCAGAGGAGTGGTACCATTCGAGATATTATTTTATTGTTTGATTTCTCTTATGTATGAACGAAGCCATTACTCGGGCATTGGGAAAAGGAAGCAAGAACACGAATTCTAGCAACACATCCACCATCTTCTTCTGCATTACACCTAAAAACCTGTTCCATCCTGAGCTATATGAACTCATAAGTAACACATAACCCTTCGTCCTAACAAGCAAAAGATCGGTTGGAGGCTATGATGCTAGCCTCCAACCAATCTCATGTGCCTAACTACTCGATCATAAACTACAAGCAGATGCACTCAGGCGAGTTCGAACCCATGACCACAGGGGATTCACGACTAAAAACACAGCTGCTAATCAAAAAGACACGTAGATATATGTATGACCGAATAATGTGGCTGAAAGAACTCGGTGGATCAACATCCATGGCTTTCGCTGTGGTCTGTGGAGGTGGAGACAGATTTCATAAGCCTGAGGACCACTTTTAATTATAGTCATCTCCAATGTCTTATATCTTAGGTCATAATTATGAGCATTATTTTATATATATATTTTTTTAATTTTGTAACCTTAAATTATTTATTAAATAATGCTAATTAATAATAATAAAATGTTCTAAAATGAATATACTGTATTTTTCTTATAAATTTAAAATTTAGGTTTGCCTATAAAAACTGCTAATTTAATTGTATAATAACCGATATGATATTGCATTAGTTAATTTTATAGAAAAATAAATTAGATTTAAGTAAAAAAAATTAGAAATAATATTTATGATTTATAGATTTATATTTTTTTAATTAAATTCTACATCGTTTTGAATTTTACTTGGGGATTATTTTAATATTTTCACTTAAAACACAATAAAATCACAAAATTACAAATGAAGCCGTCAAGGTTTAATTAATTTAAACTAAAATTTTCCGTTTAAATGTTCCATACGTGAACGTATTTTTTATAATAAAAATCTTAAAATAAATGAAAATAAGAAAAAACTAGTTGAATAAATAATTCATTCAAAATTCAATGTCAAATCGAGTTTTCTGCGCGCGTCGAGGCCCCCGCGATCAAATTGTCCCTCTAAATGGGAGAGATTTGTGGGGAGATGTCGCACCGCGCGAAAAAATCACTCCCAAACGGACCCTAAATGTTTAACGTGGCTGTAATTGGCTGGACCGGCTTGTTTGAATTTGACTGATTGAGGGGACCAGTCTAGTGGGAGACTATGCCTTCTGAAGTGCGTGTCAGTTCGTAGAGCCGCTCAGCCAACTGCAGTCCGGTGCTCCTGTATGCGCTTTGAGCGATCGGGGCTGCAATCATGAACCACTTATAGAATCTTTATCATAGTGTGTCAGCAGATCATAATCGTGCGATCAGTCATTGATTTGTCAGATGCTTTGATCGTTCAACCATTATTTGGACCAATTAGTACCTTTTGGATTCGTGCTAGTATTTTGGATATATACCTTTAAATTTTGTGCCTCATATGCTCTGTAAAATTTATTTATCATGTGTGTAAATAGAAGAATTAATAGGTAAACTTCATAAATTTTTTTTATTTATGACACTATAAATTGATAATATTTTTGAATTATAAATTTATAATATATTTTTGAAAATTTATTTAATAAATAAAAATATGCTCCAAATGCAATTTAATATTTATGAGACAACCATTTGGTCATTAGTCATTAATGCAGCAATAATTTTTTTAATGCCAAATTGGCATTATTTTTTCTTTTAGCCGTTTACATGTCTGCCAGTGAGGACGTCGCACATGGGGACCAAGCAAGAGCATCCTTCACACGTGTGTGCCATGGGGCCCACATGCATGCTGTGGGAACCGGGAAGTGGACGTGGGCCCACCCGTGGAGATTGGGACAGAAATCACGTGAGATTGCTCATAATAAATTCTTTTTTTCAAAATATATATATATTTATTTATTTATTTTGTTATGCGACCCGATGCCTATTTATCCGACCCGATGCAACCATTCAGCCAAAGCCGAAGCTGAACGTCTGAGCCAAAGCTATAATCGACTGAGACACGAGGAGGATAAAGGGCGGCCAGTTCATGTCAGCCCAAACCATTCAAATTCAATTGAGACAACACCATAAGAAAACCGACCTAATACAACAACATATCTTTCAAAACATAAAATCTATCGAAATGTTCAGTTTCACAATACCATGGATTCTCTGGGAGCTTCTCATCATAAATAAAAAATTATCAGGTTATGGTGATTTACTCTCAGCTCGATAGTTTAGTATCGCTCTACTGATAAGAGCTCCTCACCCCGATAATTCACCTTCTACTCGATAGTCTAGCGTTGCTCTATCGACAACAGCTCCTCACTAAAGATTTACGATCGAAAGCTAGATTAGATCAATTGATCGACAGCACCAACCAATCCTAACCAGACGAACCAATCATATTAATATGAAGCCAATCAAATTTATATATATATATAAGTTATTAATTAAAAAATTGACCTCACATGTAATTTTTATTTATAAATGGGATTGCCGTGCAAAATAATACTCTAAACTTTATTATATTTAGTTTATTAAAAAAAATATAATAATTAATATTCAATGACTTAATTTATCATCAATAATAGAGGGCGTGCCCCTATTAATAATGGGCAGCATCGGGGTTAGGGTTCCGCACGTGCGGTGCACGAGGGAATCACATGCGTTGCGGTGGCAAGTCTTCTCAATAATCCGTTTTTAGTACGCATATCAATATAAATGCTCATTAAATTAATAAATGATTATGTCTCTGTTCTAAGTATCATTATTTCTGCAATTTAAATATTTTCATTTGGACCTTTTTGCAAAAATAAATAAATAAATAAATAAATAAGAAGTTGTTTCAAATTAGTTTATTGGTCTTAAATTGATTTTGATTTAATTATTAAAATATTGAATATAATTATTACTAGATGTGATTGTAAAAATAATATTAAATTTGATTACTAGTTTTTTTAATTGCGATTATTTAAATTATGAATCCATTCATTTGAATTTTGAATTTAAATAATAGTTAGCTATAATAATCAATGTGGGACTAATAACGAAATAAGAGCACTTACATACACTCAACCTAATTTTATACACGTGCACATTCTGTGACATGTTGGTAGAGTAGCTTCTTTGAAGGTCGTAAGTCCCCTTAGGTCCCTGGTTTGAATCCCCTGCTGGTGCTGCGTCTCCTTAAGAAAGATGATACTCAAATTTATTTGCACACCCTGTCGGCTCACAGACCTGACGAGAGTTAGCGCATTAAGAGTTGGTCGCCATTTACGCTCATCGATCAATCTTATATATATATATATATACACACACACACACACACACACACGCTCACCTTCTTACTCATTGTTCTTCACTTCTGCAATGTGAACGATCGTGCATAATGTCAAAAGCTTTGAATCGACCATTACCTCACATACGCTGTTGTCATATGCATGTCAACCGCTAGCATTATGTTCTATACCCGACTTATAATAAATATTCGATCAATTCTACAGAAATCACCGTCCGACATTTAATATCCGCAACCAAACACTCGAACAAAGCTATGTATCTCAACATTAATTGCATATATTCAAACAGTGTATGTCCCCTTATTGTAATCAAAGCACACAAAGTACTCAATGTACAATATACTGTTCACATAAAGACCTTATATGTTCTTAAATTTGGTTAGGTATTTTGTACTCATTAACTTTAGCTTCAAAGTTAAAAGAGAAGTATGATATTTGACAAAAAGGCCCTTTATATTTGTCATAATAGCGAAATAATTGTAAAACTAGATCTAAAGAGGAGGATAATATTATTATTAACCAAAGAAATAATGAATAAATTTATTGTGGGAGATGGTTTTATTTATGTATTTATTATTATTATTTTTAAATAGTTGAATGTTGGTGAGGAAGATGTGGCTGAAGAACTGACCAATGAAGTTTGATTGGTTCAAAAAGATTTCTTATTTTGATAAATATTAGTTTGATATGACTATAGAAATGGAGAAATGTTAGGTGGTGCTTTGCTTCTATTTGAAGGCAAAGTTGGAAGGGAATGAATGCACCATGTGACTATGGTGTCAATTTATTTATTTATTATTATTTTGAATAAAGAGTGGAAGAAAATATTGTAAGTGGATCGTGGCATGTTTGTGCGTGTGCGTGTGCTTGTGCGCTCGTGTGCGTCTATATATGCATACGTACGTACGTACAAACATGTAAATATGTAACTTTATTATGTTGTTGTTGGATCCTAATTTGTCCTTTGAGGATCACGCCCTGAGAGTTAGAGCGGATGAAGGAGAGTAAGGTTGGAAGTCACTGTTGCAAGAGTTGAGGGAGAGGTCTCTTTGCAATTTTGCTCTCTAGTTATAGAGAAGTGTTTTGCATAATTACAAAAAGGAAGGAAACAATAATGAAAACTATTATTAATGTGATTAATGCACTAATTATTTATATGGATTTCATGTCATATTTGCATTACAGTAGAATTTCAATTATGGCGGTGATGGGCTGGTCGATTTGCTTGATGCTGGTCGACTGAGACGATTGATTGAGTGGTGATTGTGCTGTCCAATGTACGTGCCGTCCAATGTACGTGTCAGTCTCGTTCATCGTGGATCGGTCGGTCTGCTTTGGATGGGTGCTCCTACGTGCGTCATGCTCGGTCGAGACCGCAGACGTGGTTCGCCGCCAGAGAGTCTCGCCACGGGAGAACGATTGAATTTGCCCCACCCCGACGGTGTAGGGTGTTATGATGCTCTATTTACTTGACCTCCATTTGAGCCGTCTAATGGCATCACAAGCAACAAGGGGTTACTCGTTTATCGAGCCAAACTCACCAACAATGCACACATGCAAATGTAAATGCAAACAAGAATATGATAAATTAGCGGTGAGGGTGAGGGTGAGGATGTTGTGGAGGTAGTGACTCATAAAGGTGGGTGTGACGTGGAGATTGTGACCTAAAAGGGTAAACGTGAAGTAAAGACAGTGGCCCGAAAGACTGGGCGTGCCTTGGAGGCTGTGGCCCAAAATATGGGCGTGATGAGGAGGTCGTGACCTAAAAGGATGGGCATGTCGTGGAGATGGTGACCCAAAATGGTGGGCGTATCATGGAGGCAACAACCCAGAGGATGGGAGTGTCATGGAGATAGTGACCAAAAAGAGTAGACGTGCCAAGGAGGCAGCGGCTCTAAGAGATAGGTGTTTTGTATAGGCAGTGACCTGAAATGTTGAGAGTGCCGTGGAGGCAGTCCTAAAGGATGAGTGTGGTGAAGAGACAGTGACCCGAAAAAGTCGACATGTCGATAAGACAGCTAACCAAAGAGATATGTGTATTATGGAGACTGTGACCCAAAATGATGGGTGTGCCAATGAGGCAAAGAACCGAAGGATGGGTATATCGTGGAGACAACAACTCGAAAAGATACACGTGCCCAGGAGGCAGCTGCCCGATGGGTGTGTTATAGAGGCGGTGACCCAAAAGAGTGGGCATGTCGTGGAGGCAGCTCTCCAAACGATAGTTGATACCTTGCAGTTGATATGTGCCAGAAAAGGGGTATGTGGTAGACAAGCTCAGTAGGTCAACCCAACAACTGATACTTGACAGGTGGTACTTAATGGATGAGCTCAACATGTCAGCCTTGCCGATCAATTTGATAACTGATACTCGATACCTAGTCCTCAACAAATGAGGTCGACAAGTCAACCTAAATGGTCAACCTGGCTCCTAATACATGGCAATTGTTACTAGAGCTCAGTAGATCTATCTAATTGGTCAACTCAACAACTATGCTTTAAAAAGCAACGAAAATTATCACCCAACATTGATCTCGTTGTAATATAACAAATATGATCATTTTAAGTGCATTTCCTTAGCCAAAGATTTAATAACCTTTTTATTTAGAAAATTAATTATAAATAAATACAATAAATTTGATAAGTGTATGTTAATAGATTTTAAATTAAATAACGGCTTTGTCCTCTCATGACTCATGAGAAGGGCAAAACTTTGATAATAATGTAATGTAGTCCCCACAATCACTTCAGAAAATTGCCTTGATTTGGACTTAAGAGAAGGATGCCTTCTAATCCAATAGAAAAAAATATTATTTCCTTAATAAATTACAATAACCTCAATTTATTTTATATTTTGCACTGTTTAGGGTATAGCTGCAAAAGAAAAATTTAAACGTTCATTAATAACTGGTGATCAGCTCGCTAAGTAGCTTATATTCGATTCATCCTTAACAAATTAAAAGAATATGAATAAATTTTTCCGAACTTGTTAGGCTCATTTTAATTAAAATTAATTAAACTTTTAAAAATACAATTTTACTATAATAAATCTATTTGAATTTATTTAAAAAATATTAACTTTTTATTATTATTATTATTTAAATCATGCAAACTATTTTTTAAATTTATTTCGAAAAAACGATTGAACGAGCTGAATAAGAATAAGAGTTAGGCTAGCCCAAGCTCAATTCAATTGCACCCGAGAGGTGTACATTAAATTGAAGAAAGATCATTATATATATATTGTTGCATACTGGAACATTTGTGGCGATAGAGAAATAATTTAATATCTTAATGTTGTATGAAATCCATCACACACGTAGATAATGAAAATGGACACGAGACATAAAAAATTTTAATGTGAAAAACTTGAAAATGGAAACAACCACGGGGTCTGATCGAGTTAAAATGATCCACTATAAGATTGCAAGTACAAAATAGACTGTTATCCCGTAATTGGGGAAAGATCACGGTGATACACCAAGTATAATATTTGTTCATGCATAGTGTACAAAAAGATTCATTGTATTCTCAATGCGGTACTCTAGAGCGGTTGCCACAGGGACTTTTTGTCAGGCCTTTAATCCACCATATTAGATGTACGTCGTTGCAGAGTATTTGAGATACTCCGCTACTCAACAGTCCACCAACTACTGTGAGCAGGGGAGATCAGTAGTGATCAACGACGAGCAGCGAGTGGTGGTTGACGGCGGTCTCAACTATGGAGGTAGGGATTTAACTAGCGGCCTTTAGTCTAAAACAACACTGAACATTGACCCAATCTTCTCCTCTTTTTCTTTTTTCCTCCCCCCTCTAAGTGAGGAGGTCTATTTATAAGCCCTAGAGGAAAAGCATTTCATTCATTTGGCGAATAACCACCATAACCACCGATCGAACGACTCATATTGATTCCCCTTGATGATCTGATGACCTTAATGACCTTAGAATTAAGAGAACTTAGGCTCGTTGTAATCTTCTTATTGAGATGCTAGGTTTGATTTAGGCATGTTAAGATTGGAGTTTCAGTTGGCTTTCTAAAGCCTCAAAATGTGTTTCAATGACTTGATTTAGACTTGATTGGATTTAGTTTGGATCAATTTTACTATCACTGCATTCGTCTCATCAAACCGACCAGCATTACTATAAGTTTGTTGAAATTGGCGTCCTGGATGATTTTCCTATATGAATCAGAACAAAATTTGTTCAAAAAATGACTTAAAACCTGTGCCAAAATCCTCGAGGTTCGCACGAGATGGGAAAAATTGTTCATGACACAACACGTTCCTGAGCGCATGCGCGCGCGTGTTCAACCCAAATTTATATGTGAACTGAACCAAAAAAAAAAAAATAACAAGTGTGATAATTAGAGACAAATGTATAGAGAGATGTGAGAACTGAGTTATTTTTTGTGTATGGTTTCGATAACCCTAATGCATTTAATGTCCATCTGTTTATAGAAGATCAAAAATATTACGAAATCATAACTACACCCCAATCAACCGACTTTGTGACATTAGGTTGACTGGGCTTAAGCGGGCCACCTTCTAACTGGCCGACAACTAGGTCGGTTGACCTCTGATTAACTGCTCGACTAATATCAGCTCAATCGATAACTATTATCCGGTCATCTTCTAAAAACAACGAATTGTTCTCGTAGAGACTTGTCTGACGATGTATGTACCGTTCTGAACTGTTAGATTAAATGAGAAATTATAATTATGCTAACATTTTTCTTCAATCATTGGCATGTTGATTTAATTTTCTTTATAATGCGACGAAACCCGCAATATTTATTGACTCTATTGAGGTCAAATAAGAATGATGGTTCCATCAATAGCATCATCATCATCAGTTTCATCAATTTTATCTTATTTATTTGAAACCGATTTTATGAATATTTAAAGTTTATTTTTCCTTGCAAAATAACAATTAAAAACTTGCTTTTTAGGGGCATTTACATACATACCACATAATTCTTATGTATTTACATATCTACCCCCTAAACTTTAATATTTGCAACCATATTACTCAAATCTTAACATCATCATTATTTAAAAAAAAAATAATGCAAAAATTTATAATGTATAAATATCAAATTTTGAGTGTAAGATACGTAAATACATAGAAATTGTGGGTTATGTACATCGAATATTCCAAATTAATAAACTATTATAACATGTTAGTTGAATATTATTATACTATAATTAAAAATATAGAAGTCGTAGATGCTTCCTACCTAACAACCTTGCTGTATTTGTTTAATTGCTAACATGATTATCATTATTACAAGTAATCTAGCACTAAAAATTTATTATCACTAATGACCTTTATAATCTCACACAAACTATACAGTGCTATAATTTTTTTAATATTTCATTAAGGGACATTTACATAAATACCGCACAATTGTTACGTATTCACATAATAACATCACATAAAAAATATCAGTACTACTAACTTTTTCAAAGTGAAATGCACATTTTCATGCATAATTTTATCACACCGTTGTTATAAATATAAATATCAAATTTTAGTTGTTAGATACATAAATACATAAAAAATTGTGGTATGTATGTAAAAAACCTTTTTTTGTAATCTATTTTTGATGATTTACATTCATAGAATTTTCATCTAGGGATGTCAAAAGAGCTCGTAGTTTGCGAGCAGTTCGTGTTCAGTTCGTCAGGGAGCTCGTGTTCGACTCGTTCGATAATTTTTTTTTTCGTTCAGTAAGTTAAACAAACCAAACACGAACAATGATGTGTTCCTTCGTGTTTGAATCGCTATTGTTCTAAATATAAAATAATTTAAAATAATTATATATATATATATATATATATATAATTTATGATATTTTAAAAAATTTAAATTTTATAAATTATAACATATAATAAATTAATAATAATAAAAAATTAATATACTATATTAATAATATACTAATATTAATATTATATATTTATATAATATAAATTATATAATTAATATAATTTATAATTTATATATATTAATATTAAGGCTGTCAAACTGGCTCGTCATTCGCAATCAACTTGTGCTACTGTTCGACTCGTTTATTGAGAAACAAACATGTACGGTAAATTCACGAACAATTTCAAACACGAATCGAACACAAACACGAGCTTTGTTAGTTTGTATTTGATTCATTTACACCCCTTGAAAATATTATCAACCATTGCATCTTCTTCCATTCATTAAGCATATTAAAATCAATTTAGTCTTATTTTTAACTATCTTATATTACCTTCCCTCTCTAATAAAATCGAGCGCTAAAATCAAGCACGGATATTAAAGTATATCATACGGACAATTCGACGTGATCAACACAAACTATATGACAAATCTTTGGATCTCAAGTCAAATTTAACCACAACTCCCTATCTAAGAATTCGGCCGCTAATTCTATGTATTAAAAGGAGGCTTAGAGAGAGTTGTGATTGAGAGAATTTCAAGACCAACTTCAAAAGCTTTGTATTCAATGTCAACTCTTACGACATTATCATCATGCATTACTCTCATTGTCATCAACAAGGCCGGCACTCATTATCACATACAAGTTCGATGCTCTCGATCATTGTCAAGGCTAACCATTGCAATCGCCAAAAAGGCCGGCGCCCGTAGTTACCACCATGAAAGTTGATGTTGGTCATCCCTATAAAAATCAATGTCGGCCTTCTTTATTGTGTGTTCTCGTCTCATAATAGAATGATCGAACAAACCACCGATCATTTATTTATGACAACTCAATTTGTCTTAAAGGGCCTATATGTCAATACCAACACTTCGAGACATTATTATCAAGTATAACTCCCCTTGTCATCAACACGATCAACACGACCGATACTCATTGTCACATATAAGTTTGATACTGTCAATCATTGTCAAGGCTAACCTGTGTAGTCGCCAAAAGGCCGAACCCGCAGGTTATCTCTATAAAAATTAACGCTTGCCTTCTTTAGTTTTTATGTTCTCATCTCATAATAGAATGATCGAACAACCCACTGATCATTTATTTATGAAAATTCAAATGTCATAAGGGGTACCCTACTACCACATAAAAACAACTTCCATAGTTCATATGTCTAATTCCGTTTTGATTAACATTCTCTATGTCAAAAGAGATTGCATCATTTATAATATATGCTTCATACTATTGAAATCATCATTCCAACATTTTCATATAAAATCTTTATATCTCCTATGAACTTGTCATACAAATGCATGTCCTATTTTCATTTTAGCACAATAAATCTCCTATTAACTGCTGAGAATATACATTTCAAGGATAATCATTCATTAATTTATCATTTCATTTTAAATAACCAACAACAATTTTTTTCAGTACCCTAGCACTCAGATCAATACAACAACAATAACAACAACAACAACAAAGCCTTAATCCCACTAAGTGGGGTGGGGTGAATGAATCCTTTTCCTCCCTTGCGTCCTATTTAGTGTCAAATTTTCGTTTAATTCTAATAAATTAAGATCATTTTTTATGCAATAAGCCCAAGTTTTCCTAGTTCTACCTCTGCCTTTCTAAACATACGTTGTATCTAAAACATCCACAACTCAGATCAATACAACATAGCCAATAAAATTCTAATTTTATAATATTTATCTCCTACTATCTATCTTATCATCTCCTTAAACATCTCTCATTCAAACTGCCCAACTTTTATAAATATCATATCAACATCTATATCACCATCCTTTTGCAGTAAATAAATAAATAAAAAAAAGTATCATTTACATGCATACCACACAATTCTTATGTATTTACAAATCTAATACCACCCAAAGTTTGATATTTACATTTATGACATTTTGGTGTTATAAACATATGCATAAAAAGATGATGAAAGTGATAATATTGATGCGATGTCAAAATTTTTAGTATACATGTAAATATAAAGGTGTTAGATATGTAAATACATGAGAATTGTATGGTATGTAAACGCCCCCAAAAAAATAAACCCAAAACACCCACTGAATTCAAGAGAGAACATTTGAGACTGTACCTCCTTTCCCTCAAACACTTAATAGGCTAAATGTTGAAGAAATCAAGCAAATAGCCAGTTCTAAGTAATAATTAAACAGCTGCTAGTGCCAAAATAAAAATTGTTTTGGAAATTATTTTGCAATTAAGTTCAAATAGGCACAATCAGAAAATAAAGCAAGAACACTCTGAAGGCATCTGATATGGCAACAGATATTTTTTATTGCAGTAAATGGAATTGGTAAAATGAGACAGAATAAAATTTACTGCGGTGGGCCATACCCCCAGTAGTCGTTACGGATTTCATCGTCGAACTTTTGCTTGAGTTCTGGATGCTTCTGGAAGTACTCCTCAGCAGTCATGGTGGATATTTTTTGCTGCAAAAAATTACAGTTAAATAATTAATTGTACGTAATAAAATTTACATATTTAATGCCTGATATTTAGTTATATAACACATTAAACACAGAATAACACGTCAAAATAATGTTTCATATTTATATAATTAACACCTAAACTTCCATATTTACATCAGATTTTTACATCAAAATAATTTTTCACCAACACGGTGAAAGCGTACTATACCTTCTCATACATTAAGTTTATAACACCAAGATAAATGTAAATATCAAGTAAAATTTCCCTACAAAAAATTATCAATGTCTGTGTTATATATGTAAATATATAGATATTGTGAGGTATGTATGTAAATCTAAACTAGATTGTGAATCAACAAATGGGAACTTTCTCACCTTCAACTCTCGAACCTCGGCGATTTCCTTCTCCAACCTTTCGCTCTCCTTCAGGGATGTCTGTTCTGCTTCTTTCAGCTCTACCAACTGATGAAATGAGATGGATATCAGCTTTACAAAGCAATGCCAAATATTACTTCCTCTACCATATATATATATGCTGTAATAATTGGAACAGGACATGATGTATCTATTATATGGGATATCATATAAAATTAATAAATGCAAATTAACAATCTTTTAAAACAACTTTGAAAAAATAGTTTCTTTTAATTAAAGAAATTAAAATGTTAAACTTCTGAAAATGGCTCAATTTTAAAATGCTAAACTTCCTCACTCATTATGCCTTAATAATATGTATATAAATTAGATAGATTTGATTTATGTGTTTTGACATTCTCTTTATGATAACTTTAAAAAAAAATACATTTTATTTCTATTAAAGTAATAAAATTTTAAAATTTAGAGAAGGGATCAATGTTCTGTTATTGTTTTGAAGTTTTGAAATTTTGAAAGGAATTTTCTACCTCAATTGAATCTTAAAAGGTGGCTTAATAATATGTATATAGATGTCATATTTTAAGCCGATCCAAACAGTTTTTGAATTTAGATGAAAAGATAAACAGATAAAAACCAAGGGCATTTCCGTACATACGACCCAATTCTTATGTATTTACACATCTAACACCTAAACTTTAATTTTTATATTTATACCATATAAATCATTCATATCACATCAAAAATACTACTAGTGAAATAAATGTTTTCATGCACAAGTAAGGTGGCATGCATGTAAAAATTAAAGTTTAGGAGTTAAATATGTATATACATAGGAATTGAGTCGTCTGTATAAAAATCTTCCCAAAAACAAATGAAGAACAAAGACGGTCATACCAGAGCATCAAACTTGGGTTTGTATTGCGGAGTCACAGTGTCAACAAACTTGGGTATCTCTATGCCTGTAAGATTGAAGTTTAAAGACTCAGAAAGTAGGGTTAGTAGCAGAAAAGTTGGAGCCTAAAAATCAATATAAATTGCATCAATAGCCCGACAAAACATTCCACGTCAACAACCCAACTAAACATTTACCATATAAATTATTATCATTAAAAATAAAACATCATTAGCCTTGTGGCCCTTATCACAATCATTTAGGGATGATTTTATATATCTCTATTTCCATTCATTAACATTCTGCACCACACGACATAAAATTATATTATCTTAATCTATAATGTCATTAATCTTTCATTTTAGGTCAATACATCTATTTTAGTAATGCATAGTCTATCATTTGTTTAGGAGCCATATTCTCAATCCATTCAATTATATATTTTTACAAAGGAGCCATATTAGGTTAATACATCTATTTTAGCTAACTATGCCTACATACATGAAAATATATCGCATATATATATTTTGAATTCATGCATTAACGGCCGTTTGCTAGTTCATACATGTAACCATATCTATGTACGAAGTATTTTTGTATTTCTTTTTCCTATATATGAAGCTCCAATGGTTCAAAGTCTCAAGAAAAATTCTGCATAAGTATTCCGTCTAAATATTGAACGAGCTGTTCCCAAACGAAGAATAAATCATGGCCTCATCTCCTTAATAATACAGAAATTTACATACGTAACACACAATTCTTATGTATTTAGCTCTCTCACACCTAAACTTTTATATTTACATACATAACCCTTAAATAAATGTATGACAAGGTCTATTTCGATTTTAAAGTAGTAATTTTATGTGATATTAAAGATTTGAGGCCTATGTATGTAAATATGAAAGTTTGGGTTAAAGATATGTAAATACAGAAAAAAAATGTGTGCAATGTATGTAAAGACCCCTTGCTAATAATATGCCTTTACATTCAAATATCACAAATAGTAAAACAGCTGAACTTCAGAGGAAAACAATAGAAACAAAATAATCTTAACGGCATCATTAAAACAGAAAACATACTCTCATAAGCTTCCTTGTACATATCGACCACACCAGGTCCAATTCCTTTTCTGTAATAATCCCAATCAATGGGTTCCGGCTCCTACACAATTTGGTGAAAAGCATATGCATATTAATCAGTTGCCAAGCAAAACATTAAAAAACAGGGGCATTTACAAACATGCCACCACACAATTATTTATGTTTTTGCATACCTAACACCTAAATATTAATATTTACATGCATGCCACTCAAATCTTTAACATCACATCTAAAATGCCGCCATCACTAACCTTTTGAAAGTCAAATACTTCTTTTCATGCAGACTTATGACACAAGTGTATATATATAACTTTAGGTGTTAGCTATGTAAATACATAAGAATTGTGTGGTATGTATGTAAATTTTCCTAAAAAATAAATTTAAAAAAAGGGGCATTCGAAATAAAACATGACAAAAATTCTTGAAGAGAAAATCTAATTTTTAAGAACGGATGGAAAATCAGTCCTTGTAATTCAAGGAAGAACAAATATTTAATGTAAACAAAAGATGAGTGCAGAGTTGAAAATGTGAGGTCAAGCAAGAGATTGGTGCAGGAATGACAAAGTACATGAGCAATGAAACATCATATTCAATGAATTAGACAATTATATATTAAGACATATTTGGATCCTAGATGTCTTATGAATTAAAAGTGAAATTTATATATATAGCAGACAATTCTAATGTATTTATAAATCTCACACCTAAACACTCATAGTGATATGTCTCAGCACCAAAATCAGCGAATAAACCACAAGAAACGGCAACAAATAGGTGAAAGGAACACAAAAAAGCTCCTCTTATAATATTCAAAGAAAAACAAGCAAGATAGACGGTTGATCTACTTTCGAGAGGTAAATCGGCTCTCCCACACCCTAGACGTCGCTAGGAACTCCACAAGAAGAAGAAAACTGCGGCCATACAAAAACATGCATAAACAAAGCAAACCCTATGTTCACCCCTTAATAGAATCCCCTCCCAATATTTCATAAATTTTCCGTCTTATTTTCCCTTCAAACTCTCTTAATTTCTCCTCTTGCATAGATGATTATGGCCCCAGTGGACCCCAGTCTTCCCTTTACTTCTTCTGTGGCGCCCCCTGTTCGCCCTGCTCCTTATCGCCAAGGTCGGTCTGTCTGTGGACCGATTACATTGCCTTCAGCCGGTCCAGGGAGAAACAGCTCCCGTATATGCGTAACATTACTCTCCTCACAAAAAGAAACCTAGTCCTCCAGGTGGAAGAATGACAACTACTTGTGGATCACATCGCAAGGCTCCTATGTTGCTTCATAGTCTGGTAGTCCCTTCCCTTCCATTTGACCAATACCTCATTTGCTCCCCCTACTCCTTAGCGCACTCCCTCGATCTCTAATGGCTTCAAAAATCACCTCCAGGTCTTCTGTCAGTGTCGACGGTAGTGTAAGTGAGGGTGTGTGATCTCTAATCGTACTTCTCAGCTATGACACATGAAAGACAAGGTGTAGTGTGGACGATGATGGTAACCTCAAATGATAAGCCACTTCCTAGATGTGTGTCATCACCTCATATGGTCCATAGTATCATGGTGAAAGTTTCTCGCTCTTCCTTCTAGCCAATATCTTGATCTCAACTTCGAGAAGACAATGTCCTTGGTTTAAACTGCACATTTCTCTTGTGTTCGTCAACTTTCCTCTTAATGATTTGTTGAGTTCTCAGTAAATGCCCCTCGAGCTCTGCTAGTACTTGTCCCTCTCCACCAAGTGCTAATTGACACTAGATATTGGTGTGGCGCCATGCCCGTAATGTACCATGTGATGTGGATCCTGCCCATACAATATCTTGAAAGAGGTGTTATGTGATGTGGTGTGGTACGACGTGTTATACAAATATTCGGCCCATGCAATTGGCTTGGCCTATAGCTTCGGCATATCAGATACAAAACAACGCAAGTATGTCTCCACTCTCCTGTTGAACACCTCCGTTTGACAATCGGTCTAAGGATGATATGAAGTGCTCCCCTTGAGAACTGTCCCTTGCAAATTTAATAGCTCTTTCTAGAAGTAACTCAGGAACACCTTGTCTCTATCTGAAATAATCGATTTTTGTACCACGTGCAAACGGATCACTTCCCAGATAAACACAGCCGTGCAAGGATGTCGTAAGGAAATGAAATATGCATACTCAGGCGATCCACGACCACCATGATCACTGTGCTCCTAAATTATAACCCATTCCCCCATTGTTTCATCATTTTTATCAGAAGCAAGCATAAAAAAGGAAAAAAAAACTAAGAAAATTTATCGAAACAAAATCACCTAACCGTTGACCTCACTTTTGTCGAGGTTTAGTTTTCCTCCTAGGATCTAGGGTTCTAGCTTTAGGAGCTTCCCCGACGATCTTAGATTCCTAGCACTGGACCCACCTCGTCTTAGAATGCTTCGAAACCACTTCGACACTCTTTTGGAATCCCGGACGGAATTCCCGACCTCTCGCTCACAACTGGTAGGTTGGAATTAGCGTTAGGACTCCAAATCGAGTTCCTATAGGACCACCGGACCTTGTGATAGCCTCGTGCACATTTTTCGCACTACTGAGCACAAATCCTCGAGCCACAGCCTCGGCGTCTTCAAATTATTCTCGACGGATCAAGGTCAGAAGTCAGAATGCCAGAACGAGCGACATCAAAGTCAAAATTTCAGCGAGATCGAATTTGACGCACTTTCGACTCGACCGGTGACGAGGTTCTCCAAACGACCTCGGATCGCGAAACGGATCGCGCGCATCTGCGTCCGAACGTCGAATTCGTTGGAAAAGACGTATAACTTGTCGTGTTTGGAGCGCGGACTCGCGACGTCAAAATTTGTCGTCCTTTTTTTTATTATTATTAAATAAAATCTAATTTTCTATTTAAATCCCATTTTTAAACCCTAACCCCACTCTCTCATCCGGGCTCGCCTTCTTCTTTTCTCTCTCGACCCCGAGCCCTCCTCCCTCGGTTTCCTGCGCAAAGCTTCGGCCATGGTCCCTGTACTCTCGCCACTTCCCCTGGCATCCTGCCTGTGGCAGGCTCCTTTCGGCCTTCCCTGCCTCTACGGTCGCCTCTTTTCAGCGACTTTGTCGCCACTCTCTCCCTCCCCCCTTTCTTCGTCAAGCCTCCCGGGTAAGTGGTTCGGTTCTCTTCGGCTATTCTCCTCGAGGCCGGCTATAAAAGCCTCTCTTGGGTTAGGGTTTAGGGTCGGCTCTTGTTTTGCTAGTTCCGGTATTGTGTGCCTGCCATCGCCTTGCTTCTCCCCCTCCCTCTTCTTTTTCTCCGCTACTTGCGGTTCTCCCCGAGTTGGTTGCTCGGCTTCGAGTTCGGTCGTGCTCGTTGGGTTCCCGTTGTTGAGTCAGTAGCGGGTTTGCTTAATTTCTCACCGAGGTATGGGCTCCTTTGATTTTAGCTTTTATATTCGAGATTACCTATGTGCTCGCTCTCCTTAGGGTGGACATGGTTTTCATGGTAAAAATGACATACTCTTGCTTCTTTTTCTTCTTTTATTCATGTGAGCTCGATGTGAAAATATGGAATGGTTTATTTAGTTTTATATGCATGTGGAGCTTGCTTCTGCTCCTTCTACTTCTTCTTTATTACAAAGGCATGTCATGGAAGAGTTTAAATTGAGTTAAAGGGGCTTCACACTTACTTGCATTTCGAAATACATCGAAGCTCCATGTCGGGATATGTTGGATATATGGAAATGCTTACTTGGACTTTATGTTTAGCTGAATTTAAATTTTATCCGGGCTCATTGTACTCCTAAGCAAATTTGTTTTAAAGGGGGCTTGGGGTGGTCGTTCCTTTTAGCTTCGTTTTCAGCTTCGGAGTCGTCTTTGTCGGCTTTGTTTTCCTGGTTTTAACTCCATGTTGTTCTCTCAACTCCTGGGTACTTTGAGCCTTGTCTTTCTCTCGGTTCGATAGTCGTTTCAGCCTCGTCTTGCTCGGTTTCTTGTGTTTTCGTTGCTCTTGCAGCCTAGCCCCATCGCACATTCGAGGGCTCGTTTTTTTTCTGTTGTCGTTATTGCGCCTAGCCTCATCGCACATTTGAGGGCTCGTTTTTTTCTCGTTTCGTCGCTCTTGCAACTAGCCCCATCGCACATTCGAGGGCTCGTTTTTCCTGTTCTTCGCTCTTGGCACTCGCTTCCTCTTGGTTGTGGGGCTCGGCTTTGGTCTCTCGTTGCTTCAGCAATTCTTCCCCGCATGTACCTTCGAATGGCTCGCGGTTCGGGTCTTCATCGGGCTCGGCTTGTGCTTCTTTTAGTCGTAGGTGAGCCTGAATCGGCCTGGTCTGCCCTATGGATTCATTCCATGCATTTGTGGTGAACTCGAATTAGCATGGATAGTTCATTGAGGCTCGGCCGTGGGCCTTATTTGTGGTGTGATGAATCGTGGGGAGATTCTACCTTCCTCTCTTTTTGTCGGGCCTCGCACGTGAGCTTTATGGTGGTAGCTTCGAGTTCGTCTGAGGCTTTAGCCGTCTCCGTTGTGACTTAGGCCGTGAGCCTTTGTTCTTTTGTTAGCCCCGACCGAGAGCCTTATCGGGGTGATTGTTGTGATGGAGGCTTTGTTCTCGCTACATTTGCTTACGAAATTGATTTAATGAAATTTGGAAGAGCTTCTAGCTTACTCGTGGGAAATAAATCGAGCACGATATTTGAAATATGTCTTGGAAGATTTATTCGGTGAAATTGATGCTATTTTAGTGGCATATGGCTTGTCCATTCTCTTTCTTATGTATTAAAAGATTATCGATTCTCCTATTACTATGAACCGAGTCCCGAGCCCGTAAGAGAACGTACCGGGGAAGTTTGTGTTCCAGGAATTGAAAATCAATGTGGCCTAGAGTCTAGGACCCGAGCAGTGGCTTTCTTCTTATGTTTTTCATGACTTTACAAGTTATTTGGGAAAAAGGAGTGCGTTCTCAGTGGTCTAGTCTTCACCTTCTCCGAGAGCGTCGAGTAGCTTTTAGTCCTTTTTCGTGATACGTGAGGGCGGTCGGGAAGTGCAGAGTGATTTACTTGCTTTTGATTATTGGAAATCGACTCACTTTTTCGAAGTTGTGTTAAGTGAGTCGCTTTCCGTCCTCCTTTCCTCGACCTCTCGTCCCTAGTTTCACCCTGTTCTTGGCTCAAAGACACACCTACAGGGGACGTGTAGGTGTGCATATATAACCTCCTTGGGTTATATATGGGCCATCAAGCAAGGCCGTAAGTGCGGTGGGGACAGTGATGCGGTTGCAAAACGAGAAAATTTACGAGAGCCATAGAATGGGGCCGCCTGTCTCAGAGACTCTGTAGAGAGTAGAGCAGGAGTCACGGAACCATTCGGCCGTCCTGGGGTTTCTATCGACGCAGTCCTAAAGTTCATAGTCCTAGTCCTATTGTGAGAATCAACACCGTGATCGAAATACTTTAAAACAAAAAATACATACGTTTCGAAAAATACAAAATCGCTTCCACCGCTACACAAATTTACCTACTCTGACTTTTACTTGCATTGAAAACAAAAAAATGAAATGTGTGAAAACTTATAAAAGTTCACTGGTTGATTATTCGAGTCGGATTAGTGATCGTTTTCTGCAGAAATTGGATAAGAATAAGACTCAAGTCCGGATATTAAGACAGCTTCGAGTCCGAAACACCACCGTGCTTACGGGACACTTGCAGAGCTTTACTTAGTAGGTTTCTTTCAGCATTTTCTCGTGGTTTCTACGATTTTACTTTGTTTCCTTTTTCTTCTGCGATTTTTCCTCGCTTTCTGGCGTTTTCCTTCGTTTTTACTCGTTGAGTTTTCGGACTTTACTTTTCAGTACTCACCTATAAGACTCTCGTTTAATGGCTGTTGCTTTCACTTACTACTTACTACCTCGCTCTTTTAAGTATTGATAAGTTTCGTTATGAAATAAAAAAAACGATAATAAACAAAGAATAGTACATGATGATAAAGAAAGATACAAGATTTCATGACAGATCTTTACTTTCCTATCTTATATCTGCTTAAGATGTTTTACTTTTCAAAGATATACTCCGTATGTGCTATAGCCGTTTACTTTCAAGATATATATCATTAAGCATGTTTGACACTTCCGTACTTTCTCCTGCTCGACGATGTCTTACTCGTTATAAGATGTTACTTCCAGTGATACTAAGTATACACTCAGTTATAAGCATATTATTTCCGCATAATCTAAGCATGCTCTCGTTCATCGCTTTCTTTTGCACACTTATGCCATTGCTGACACACTCACTCGTTGCAATAAAAATAAATAAACGATTTCGTATGTTCACTCGAACTTAAATCCTAAACTTAAATCGCGATTCCCGCTACAACGTGAAGCTTCGGAGCACGGCATGGCAAGACGACCATCTTCTTCAAGAAAACCCGTGTCGACATCAAAGAAAACCCATTCCTTAGCTTTAAACAACAAGCCTTAGGTTTCGAGGCAGTCCGCCCCGTGCGACATAAACCCTCACCTTCTCTTTAGCCTCAGACACCCCTTCGTGCAATATACGCTCTAATCCGATTAGGTTCCGAGGTTGTCGCCTTATACGACGTAAACCCTCCCCGTCTTTCGCAGTAGTTAGCATAATGAGCATTATGCAAACGTAATCCCTATAATTAATTTATGGGATTGAAATCAAAATAAAATCTCTTTCCAAAATTTAAAACCCAACCTAGTGATAAGCTCGGACGTCCTCGAGCGTCCTCCTCGAGATCCGCGACATCCCCTACCCTTCTTCCTTCGACTCCGCAACAACCGTTCCACCTCGCGCCCTTCACCTATCGGATTTCCTACTCTCAAATTTCGTCGGAAAACCCTACCTTTCGACTTCGTGAAGATAGAAACTCGAGATCTAAATCGAGAGTCTCTCGGAGTGATTTCGGTCATCTGAGAGGTAATTAACTATAGTGCTCATTTATAGTGAGTTTAAAGCACTCAGTATAATATAAACTCTATTTAATTCTTTTGTATTAAATAGTGGAATTATTTCGATCCACATAAAAGTTCATGACACTGTAACTGATGTCATGAATTTTGAGGTTATTCGACCGAGCGATATTGTCGAGTAGGGTGTCCATTCTTCTGAATGATGCGTTACTCGCGATATTACGCTCGTTCATTCAAATCGTCAAACGTAACGAGCATTCGTCCTTTCTCACTCTCATATTTTAGAACTTAAAATGTTATTTTCAAAAATCAATACATATATATAAATTAAATTAAATCCTCAAGCTCAAAGCAGCGCTCCCAAAAGCGGCCGACACTAACCCGCTCCTTATAAACAATTCCAATCAAATCCACAAAACAGTATCAACAACCAAATCCAAAAAATTAAAAAAAATGTGGTCTCAAACTTTACCCATTCCCTATCAACAATCCCAATCAAATCCCAAAACATGCTCAACCAGACCATGAATGAAAACAAAAACCACACCCTTGGGTTACTAGTAAGTGTTTGAGAACTTCTTGGGAGAGATGCCTTCTAAGACTTAATTTTTCCTAACTTCAACAGGCTCGGCAAATTTATGCTTCCATCCTGTTGAAACCATACTGAGTTCCTTCACTTCCATAGCATCTCAATTCTCATTTTAAGACCTTCACTTCAAGCAAACACTGAGGAGTTGTTCATAACATGTGTGAGGATTCTACTGCTAGGCTCCCTGATATCATCTGGCAGAAATGCCATTACACACATAGCACACAATTTTTATGTATTTACATATCTCGCGCCTAAACCTTCATACTTATACGCATAGCACTCAAATCCTTAATATAACATCAAAAATAGCACAAGTACCCGCTTTTAAAAAGTGAAATACACTTATTTGAACATAGATATAAAGCAAATTGCTATGTATTCAAATATGAAAGTTTAGGTGTGAGATGACATAAAATATTACAAATATCACACAATTCCATGTATATATGTATCTAACACCTTCAATTTTATATTATACGAGTCACCCTATCCATGCATGATGACATAAAAAATGTGTCAATGTTGATCATGGGGAGATTTAACAATTTGGAGAAGAAAAGTACTACAAGGGAGGGACCACCAACAAAAGAATGTGAGGATCACTTATCCGACAGAGCACAACCATCCTAGCCAAATCCGACTGAGCCGCGAAAGGCGATCGGAGGACACTATAACGAGTCACTCAGTCATAAATGAGAAAAAAAAGTATTCGAGAAAATTGTCAAAAGAAAGCTGATCCAAGGGAAGATCCGGTTCCCTAGTATCTCCAACCATCCCAGGGGCGCCCAAAGACCCCATCAGAATTCAAGGATCGACCGTTGGGCCACAATCAACTGACTGACCCATATCGATCAAACGTAGCCAACTGAGCGGATCTCAACTAATCAAACCAGTCCTGCCGACCCGAAGCCAATTAAGCTCGATTGGTTGGGCTAGAGTGCAACGGAGCGATAAGCTTATACATGTAAAATATTAATATTCCTCTATATGACCACATTTAAAGCCGGGATAAAACATGTAACATAATTATACTGCACTATCTCCCCCCGTGAATAAAGATATCATCTTATGAATAAGATATGATATATTACGATTCATTGTTGTTCATTCATCTTTTTGACTTCTCCCTCTCCTTACTCGTGCTATATTCCTTGGGATGTGATTCACATACAAATTAGTATCCAACACATGAAAATGTGTGTTTTACTCTTTCGAAGTCAAGTTAGTGATATTATTATACCATACGAAAGGTTTGAGTAGCATGAAAATGTAAAGTAAATTTTTTGTTAAATATGTAAATAAATGAGAATTGAGTGGTATGTATGTAAATGGTAGATATTTAATCAAATATTTTTGCGTAATTTTTACATTTTAAAATATTAAATATTTAGGATACAAATTTTGGAATTTAATATAGGCCATAAATCAAATATTAGTTATGTGTTTGTTAATTTGTGGGGGTAAATCCAACCATTTTCAAAAGTATCCAATATCATTGTGCACTACCTCATTGATCATCTTTGCTATGTTGAGTTATCTCAACATCCATGGGAGGACCAATCCTACGGTTTTCAACAAAATCCATAATTTCATTACACCATATCATTGCTAATTTTTGGGTGATTTCTCCTCCAGCTTTAGTTGACGAACAATGTAGAAAACCTTACAAATGTCAAATATCTTCATATGTCTTCTCATTTGTCTCCTTCAAATTATGCTAACTTTATCTTCATCTAAGACGACTCTCCCTAATCTTATTTCTCATTGGAGCTACACAAACTTTTTCACAGATACATTTGTTTCGCATTTTGCCTCTAAATGTCAAGCCACTCATCCAACTAAGCATTCTCATTTTAGCAACACCCAACTTTGTTTTATGCTTCTCTTAAAGTCAATATTTTGCGACATAAAGCGTTGTAGGTCTCACCGCCATCTTATAAAATTTCCTTTTAAGTTTAAGCGGTATTTTTCTATCACACAATAGGCCCAACGCATTCCTCCGCTTCACCGTCACCGTGAACAATAGATCTGAAATATCTAAAACGTTCACTTGTTTTAATAACTTGATCACCTATTGTTACAACCCCACCACAAGATCGACTACTAAAATTATATTTCATGTATTCAATTTTAAATCTATTGAAACGAATGTCTTTCGAATCTAAAGTTTACCTCCATAATTCAATTTTTTTCTGAACTCTTTCTCTAGTCATATCCACAAGAAAGACATCATCAGCAAAAAACATACAACAAGGTAAAACCTCCTATAAGTGTCCAGGAAGAACATCCATAACTAAATCAAAAAGATATGGGCTGAAATAGGAAAATATTTGGCCAATCCTCCTCCTATTTGAGCACGAGTAACATCTCTAACATAGATATTTTTAGCGACTTAAATATAGAAAAAAAGAATGTAGAAGAAAAAATGGACCCCATCCTAGCCTACGAGTGAGAGCCTCAGACCCTACCATGGAGAAAAAGCTTTTCTTTTTCTCTTCACACACATAAGAGCAACATAGACACTCCACCCTTCATGCAACTGCTAGCTAGCGTCCATCTTACCAAACCTTGTCCATTAGTCATCCATGCCTCTAGCTTGAGCACCGCTGAAATGTCACAAGCCACCTCTGAAGGCGTGAGCCCATCTTGTCAACCACCACTCTCCAAACCTAACCCCCATTTCACTATTTGAGATCCACTATAATGTAAGTTGTTCAATTTGTCTAGTCTACACATTGTCAAGCATTCAACTTTTGCGATCCACCTCCATTACTTTTCATTCAACTCTGCCATTAGGACCAAACAATCACATATGAATTGTCGCCTCTATTACCACAGACCGCCATTTTTCTTCTTTCTCTTCAGTTAAAACAATATCGCAAGCTTAGGTTGTCATCCTATAAGCTTTCTTGCTCAAATCTATTTGAATTATTTGATTATTTTCAAGAATACTTTGTGTACATCTCACTTCATGTGTGTCCTCCCCTTGGCCTTCAATCGAGGTCATTCGTTCATTCAGCAATCTCACACCTAGGTTCGTCGCTCAATCCAATTGATCATAACCTCGTCTCAGATCTAATCTCTTATGCTTCATATACCTCTTTATTCTCTATATTATATTCACATACCACTTTATGGCGAGTGCATACACTATATCTAGACTACTATTTTCTTTTGCACCCATATATAGGGCTAGACTTTGGGAACTTTATGCCGCCTTATGACTGAGAATGGCCCTTCTTTCAGGTCATGTGAGTTAATAATTCAACCATAAATTAGAAGTCCTCAATTTCACATATAATTTTTGTATTGTTTATTGTCTGATCAATCCACTATACTGCAATTCACAAAACTTTTGGATCTTAGTACTGCCTAAGTAGTAAACTATTTATTAATGCCTTATCATAACACCCACATGCATCAATAGAAGCCTTGGACATTTAGAAGCTTCTAGAAGCACCTTGAACAAGCCAAAAAAATTAAATAAACAATGTGTTAAAAATGACATATAATATAAAGGTTAACACTTAGTTAAAACTCAAACTTTTAAATCTTGGAAAACATTTAGCTTAGTTAATGAAAGTGTCTTTGATCCTAGCTCTCCTTAGCAGATCCCACACGACTAAGCATTTGTTCCTATTAGCCTAGTCTTACATGACCCTAAACAATAGCTTGTAGTTTATCTTGAATAATCTCATACGATATTTAAGTTGTGTGAAAATTTTCATGCATGATTCAAATCATTATGCTAAATTTTAGGCAAAGTATAAAATCCTTCTTTGGATTAGGTATAGTGATCTTAGAGTACCCAATAGGACCCTAACACCCTTTGACTTCACCTTAAGAGGTCCAACAATCCGCTTTATCTTTGGATTTGTAAGTGGGGACAATCTTAAGATAACTAAGAGCCTTCCGACGACCCTCCTATGTAACTCTAGTCTATTAGCAGACCCCGAGTTAGTTGGTAGCTTACCATAGGACCGTGTTGGTTGCCTCAAGACATATTTAGTGAAATTTTTTATCATTTGATTCTAGCCTTGGCCTAGATGGGTAGAGATGGCTATTTATTTACAAGACTAGCTTTAGGAGAACCTTATTGGCCTTGAGAATGGCATGCTCTATGGAACGGAGCTACAATAAGGGCACCGGGGGGCCATCCATAACTGTCCTGACACACTATTAATATTTTCTTTTTTGGGTTTTAATAAAATCTTAATTGATCATCTTTAATCTCATCGCCTCATAGTAGTTCGCAAAGTCAAGTTGTAAGCCACTACCCGCAATTAATGATTGATGAAAGGTAGAGCACATACCAGTTTCTTTTATCCTTCCAAAATTATTTTACCTAATCCAAATAAAGTTATCAAGCATCAATTCCAGATTATCACCTTGTGTTGGCACCCGTGCCACCAAGAACTCCTCGACCACCGCCTACTTTTATGAATAAAAAGACCCCCTGTGATTCAACTTGCAACTTATAATCCCTTTGAATCAATTCAGTCAATGTACCAGCTATAACACAATCCATTCTCCATCGGCATAGCCTCTAATCGACCACTAACACGAAGCAATCGCTCGCTATTGTTCTTGAAGAACTGATTACAAGTTGAGTGATGGCTTTGGTTGTTCAATAAGAAATTTGTGTTTTGAACACTACTAGTCGAAGGAAAAGTGTTCGATGAAATGTCAATGATGAGACTAAATAGTCTTGTCATCGCTTGCCACTTATATGTAAATTACCAGAGAAGTTCGAAAAATATTAAGGGTAATTTTGGAATTATTAATTTGTGCCCCCGCTTAAAATTTTCTAGCTCCTCCTCTCCATGGTCCATCTCAAAAACAGGTCAGACTCATTTCATGGCATCCTAGAACTCATTAGGACATAAATACAGAAAGCTCAATCTATTTTGACGGGAATTAAGCTCATTCTCTACAATACTCTATCCCCAAACTTGTGTCGGAGTCGAGAGTGAATCTCCTTTCACTATTTTAATACCTCTCACATAACCACAATCATAGATCTAAAATTCATGACTTAAAGATGAGTTACCCGATATTCTTATTTTAAAAAACAAAGTTTCTATTTTCTTTAAAACATGTTTTAGGAATCTCGTGACGATATATCCCGCCTCAATATGTGTTATGTTCATCATAAGTCATAAAAGATATAACAAATTAATATAAAAAATTTAATAACTTACATGTGAATCATCCTTTAGTTGGTAAGTTTGAACATCATCAAATCAAACCCATAATTTGAATAGCATGCATTTGATTAAATTAACAACATCAACAACTTAGTACACACAAATGATGTGATAGACGCGTGCTTTATGCACTTAGGGTATAGTGAGTGAATTAATGCATAGTGTGATCTGATGTGATGATTGGATGTGCGGTTTATCTTATTTATTTTGTATGTGAAGTTGAGTGCAATTGCACTTAGATATCTAAGGATAATGATACCAACTTTGCAGGTGGAAGTGCCTACTTAGAACCCTAAGTAGACATGGCTAACGTAAGCTAAATTATAGCTTAGTACCAATCGATGTTAAGCACTGTGTTTGAATATGTATATTAATATTTTCCGATATAAATATCTCTTTTTTATGAGTGGCTTTGAAATTTTTATTTTAATTATATAATTTTTAGTATAGAAAAGTCATATAAGCAAGAAAGTTATTTCGAAGACATAAGGCTAAATGATTATTTACATGGTCTTTTACGACCCTCACATACTATTCATTCTTGTTTTAAGAATTGAACTAAATTTATCATAAAACCAAGCTATTTTCCCTTTTGTTCTGGCGTGCATTGCATAACCCAACAGCACATTCGAGTCATTAATCATTTTTTTCATTATATTTTGTGATCAATTGTTAATAGAATGCACATTAGAATTGCATAATTTGTTAGTTTTATTAATTTCATAGTGAGGAGTGGCCTTGACTATGTGCCATCAATTAGCTCTTTAGATGTTAAATTTTCTATCTTAAAATTTATCCGTGTTCATCTGCATTTTATCAAATTTCTTCATTTTTGGTAATTTACACAGCTTTTTATAATTTTTAGAACATAAAATAGGTGTCATACAAAGCTGTGTACAAGACTTTGTGTGACTATTTTATTTGTTCGTTGTACACAGTTGCATGGAACTTTGAAATTTTAAGTGAGAGCTACATACAATTTTGTATACATATCTTTACCTAACTTCTTCATCTTTTGTGATATATGTGCAACAAATTCCATTTTTTTCGTACGACCATGAAAACATTAAGAAATGTTAACATGAATATAGCAATGCACATATTCTTTTTAATAAATGTTAACACTTCATGTTGTATACAACTAGTTATAAGCTTAAAAAAAATAAAATAAGTGTGTTGAACATTAGAAACATAAGATAAGCGTACACAACTAACAAATCTTGAATTGGTTAAGCATGGTCGTTTACAACCTCTAAAATACAAAACAAGTATTGTACACAATTGAGTACAAGATCATATGTGACTAATTCCACTTTTGTGATGTACTCAATTATTCTAGATTATCGATTAATTCAATTTTACTCAGGATTAGGGAACACAGAAAGATAATGAGAATCATGCAGAGAATGATCAAAGAAATTTCTCAAATGTGAAAGAGTAAATTACAATAAGATTTAGATACATGCACACAATTCTTATGTAATTACATATTGAAAACCTAAACTCGCTTTTACATAAATGCCACCTTATCCATGCACAAACTATACATGAAAAGGTGTATTTCGCTATTAAAAATTTACAAAAATAATAATTCTTATGTGAAGTGAAAGTTTTAGTTGGTATTAATGTAAAAAACAATGTCTAGTTGTTAGATATGTAAAAACATAGGAACTGAGTGGTATATATGTAAATTCTCCTAAATTATAATGAGTCGTTCCCCCATTGTTTCATCATTTTCACAGAAGGCAACCATAAAGAAGGAAAGAAAACCTGAAAAAAAATTTATCATAACAAAATCACCAAACCCATTACCCATAAACAATCTCAATCAATCCGAAAACCCATTCCATATCAACAACCAAATCCAAAAAACTAAAAAGAATGCATTCCCTATCAACAATCCCAGTCCAATCCCAAAACATGCTCAACCAGGTCAGGAATGAAAACCAAAACCCAACCCTAGGTTAATGGTGAGTGTTTGAGAACTTCTTGGGGGAGATGCCTTCTTAGACTTAGCCTACCTAACTTCAACGGGCTCGCAAATTTCTGCTTCCATCCAGTTGGAACCATGCTGAGCTCCTTGACTTCCATAGCATCTCAATTCTCATTTTAAGACCTTCCCTTCAAGCAAACACTGAGGGACCTGCTCTGGAAAAGCAATGCCAATCAATCTCATGGCATGTGTGAGGATTCTGCTAGGCTCCCTGATATTATCTGGCAGATATTCAATTACATACATAACACATAATTCTTATGTATTTAAATCTCACACCAAAACCTTCATATTTACACACATATCACTCAAATCCATAATGTATCATCAAAGAAACCACTATTATCCACTTTTAAAAAGTGAAATACACCTTTCATGCATAGATTTAAAGCACAGATGTGCTATGTACGCAAGTATGAAAGTTTAGGTGTGATATATGCAAGTACATGAGAATTTTTTGCTGCGTATGAAAATTTCCCAAAAATTTATGCAAAGCGCTATTCTATTTACTCCTCGTTTGTCATTAATGGTGCCCTTAACATTACACATGCTCTTGTGACTAGAGGAAATCTTTCTACCATGCCACTTGTTCTTTGCCACAACGATAATGAATCCCCTCAATCACCTTCTTTTCTCAAGCTCATTCTCCAACATAATACTGAAAGGCTATCTGCCCTGTAACTCTATCTTCATTCTCAGCTAGTCTCTCTTACAGATTTTGAAGCATATTGACATTATGAAAATTCTAACAACTTATAAAAAGTTCTAATTACTTGCTAATAAAACGGAAAGCGTCCTAAACTCTGACCATTACCAAGCATCCAATAATTCAATTCCACTCGAACTAACGCCAAACAAAAATTCACCCACTGCAAAAACGAAAGACGAGACCTCCCAGATCCAAAAAACTACAGCATAGTGTAACAATCAGAATGAAAAATCATAGATCGGGGTGAGAAATGGACCTGACTAAACTTGGTTTGCAGCTGCTGGTTGACGTCGTCGAAGGCACGGCGGAGATTGGCGAACTCCTTCCGCGCCTCGTCGGAGACGAGCAACTTCGCCATGCCGTCCCAGTCTATCGCCTTGGTTGCCTTCACTGCCGTCTCCACCACCTTCTTCGCCCCGCTCCCGCTCATCCTCGCGCGTTATCTAAGGTCTGCTCCGATATCTCTTCCTCTCTCGGCGAGTGGGTTTTCCGATATACAGAGTTGAACTAGGGCTCCCATGTTAGCCCAGACGAGCATTAAGCCATTAAGGTCGTGGCCCGTTGGGCTGTGCCTGATACTCTTCCGAGATGGTCTCTATAAGACTATAACTTTTAAAAATAAAAAAAAATTATATATATATATATATATATATATATATATATATATATATATATATATATATATATATGCACATAAAATTACACGAAAAGCCCTCGAAGGACACGGAAACGACTCACATGATTGGAAACGAGATAAAAGAATATTCGAGTCAACAGTCACAAGAAATGTGATCTAAGGGAATATATGCTACTGTAATATTTTTGCTCATTTCAGGGATGCTTAAAGACCCCATTAGAAGTCAATAATTGACGTTTGGGCCGTAATCAACCAGTTAACTCATATCGACCAAGCGCAGCTACCGAACAAATCTCAACTAAACAAATCAAGTTCGATCGGGCGATCCATAGTGTAGTCGAGCAATGAGTTTATACATATAAAATATTAAGATGCCCTAGTATGACCCCTTAAAGCATGGGCAAAATTTAGCATCATTGTATTATTTTATGAATAAGACACAATATATTACACTTCATTGTTGTTCATTCGTCTCTCTAACTTATCCTCTGTCTCTATTTACTCATGCTCTATTTCTTAGTGTGTGATTCACATACAAATTAGTATCCAACTCGTGAAAATGTGTATTTTACTTTTTAAAGTCAAGTTTTGGAATTTAATATATGACACTTATTAAATATCTTAAGTTATGTTTTTGTTAATTTATGAGCGTATGTCCAACATTTTTCGGTAGCGTTGATGCAAGCTAGAATATTCGGGACAACAGAGTATTAGTATTGTACAAAGATTCAACACACTCAGATGAAAGAATAACAACAAGTAGAGATACCATAAGTTTTTATGTGGAAAAGTCGAAATAGGGAAAAAACCACGGGGATAGCCTAATTGAAAAAAATCTATTATCAAATGGTGGATAAACATAAAATACCATAAAAAAAGTTGTGCAATATTTTGATTTACAATGTCTATGTACGACAATCTTGTCGCAAAGAATGGGCGGCGGTCGGCAAGTGGTGATCCACGGTATTTGGTGGCAATTGATGGTTGAAAGTGTGATGTTGAGCTTCAGCTATTTCTTCAAGCTCCAAACTCTTTCTTCAAATTTCAAGCTCTCTCCCTAGATTTCAAGCTCCCTCCTTATACTTCAAGCAAGTCCTCCCCTCATGAGAGGGCAAGGCAATATTAATAGAATATTATTTGCAATTAATGAATAAATGTGATTAAATTTGATTGAACTGCTCAAAGGACTTCCCTCGACCATATGACGTTTGATGGATAATTGAGTGCCTTGATGATGTTAAATTTGAGTAATTTTTTGCTAGTTTGATTTGTCTTACCGAGAGACTCGATTTGACCATAAGCTCGCCAGATTTGACATCTATTTTACTTTCCAACTATACCCCAAAAATCTTTCAAAAAGCAATTTAATGACTTGACCGAGTTTGATCTCATTTGGATTTAACCAATTTTGGTATGATAGGATCCTTCATTGAATAAGTCGGCATGATTGTAAGTTTGTTTAAATTGAAGCTTTATATGACTCTTAATCGAATTTTAAACATTTATTACTGCAGACTTCGAGCCCTCGCTTGAGAGCTCCATCGTCAGACTTCAAACTCTCTTATCTCATGAGAAAGGAGGGTATCTATTTATAGAGTCTCGGTTGTAATTAATGAAATAATACGAACCACTTTGATCAGCCGACTCAGAGGATTTCCCTCGATCAGAATGTGTTTGATTGATATTTAAGTGCTTTAACGATGTCAAAATTGAACAACATTGGGATAGTTAGATTTGTCATGTCGAGACGCTCGATTTGACCGTAAGCTCACCAAATTCGACATTCTTTTCACCTTCAAAATATGTTTGAAAAACTTTCAAAAGCTATTTATTGGCTTATTCTAAGTTTAACTTGACTTAGATTTGACCAATTTATGTATCATTAGGTCCTTCTGATCTAGCCGATCAATTTGATTGTAAGTTACTAAAATCATAGCTCCAAATGACTTTTAGTCGAAATTCTAACATTTCTTGCTCAAAAAATTGTCTCGAGATTCATGTCATATCACACAATTTGCGCTGGATGATAAATTTATTGATGACGTATCAAGCATCCATAATCATTATGCACCGCCTCATTGGTCATCTTCGATAGGTTGGGTTATCTCCCGCATGCATGAGAGGAGCAATCCTACCATTTTCAACAAACTCCATAATTTCATTACACCATCTCATTGCTACTTCTTTGGTGTTGTCTTATCCACCTTTTGTTTATTTTTCTCCTTAAAATCATGCCATCTTCGCCTTCTTGCTATAAAGCTGACTATTGATTGGTCACGATCTCTGCTACACACACACATAATGTATCTATTATTCTATAATATATTATGCAATCAAATTTAAATGTATACTTAGTTGATAGTTCATCATGATTGCAGATAGGGCTATAAAAATAGTTTGTTGTTCGCGAACAACTTATGTTTGGTTGGTTAAGTAGCTTGTGTTCGGTTGGTTCGTTAAGTAAATGAGTCGAATCCGAACAACTCATTGTTTGCTCATATTCGATTATTTTTAACTTGAAAAGAAAAATCATACAATCATTTATATAATAATATAATATAAATATATTTATATATAAGTTTAAGGGTATGTTTGGGGCAGCTGCAGCTTATTGAATAATCTGTTGATAAACTGATTAAAAATAATTTGCTGGTAAGTTGGTACGGTGGCTATTACAAAATTATTATTATTATTATTTTTTTTTTTGGAAAAAACAGACCGCAGCCAGAAAGCTGTCACCACAACTATATAGATTTAGTATGAAAATATTGTTTTCAACGTTTTTAAAACGCATAAGCTATCAAAACAGACCAAACGCATTTTCAAAACACCACCGCACCAAATAAACTGCCCCCCGAACAGGCCTAAATCATAACAACTCGTATAGTAATTCGTTTTGCATATTCTTTTACATACACACACACAAACAAAGATTCAAATGCGAATTAGTTGTCACCATGTCACAAAACCAAGCTCTTAGCCATGTACACCAAATATGTCTTCTTCCCATTCAAACCAACAGAAAATAGTTTCCCACCTCATCCCCTCCCCTCCTTCCCCCCTTCCCTCCCCAAAATAGATCTCCCCCAACCTAAAACCAGAACAACTTCCACCACCCCGCCGCACTGCCCACCATGCCTCGCCTGTTCATCATCCTCCACATCTTCGCCGCCATCTCCCTCTCCTCCGCTGCCGAAATTGGCGTCAACTGGGGCACCCAAACCTCCCACCCTCTCAACCCAACCATAGTCGTCAAGCTCCTACAGGACAACAAAATCTCCAAAGTAAAGCTCTTCGACGCCGATCCATGGACTCTCTCCACCCTCTCTGGCACCGGCATCGACGTCATGATCGGCATCCCAAACGAGCAGCTTTTCCCCATCAGCAAACATTACAACAACGCCCGAGACTGGGTGAAACAGAACATCACCAATTACCTTCACTCCGGCGGTCTGAAAATCAGCTACGTAGCCGTCGGAAATGAGCCATTTTTAGCCAGCTACAATGGCGCATACCTCAAATTCACCTTGCCCGCTCTCAAAAACATCCAAAAAGCCCTCAATGAAGCCGGCATCGGCCACCGGATCAAGGCCGTCGTCCCTCACAACGCCGACGTATACGAATCCGTCAGCGGTTTACCCTCGGGCGGAGTTTTCCGCTCCGACATCCACGGCCTCATGGCCCAAATCGCTCTCTTTCTTCATTCCAACGGTTCGCCGTTCGTCGTCAACATCTACCCTTTCCTCAGCCTCTATCAAAACAGCCACTTTCCGATCAACTTCGCTTTCTTTGACGGCCGGGGCCGCACCATTAACGACGGGGAGAGGATGTACAGCAACGTGTTCGACGCGAGCTTCGACACCCTCGTTTTCGCGCTTAAGAAAATCGGAATCAACGGCATGAAGATCATCGTCGGGGAGGTCGGGTGGCCGACGGACGGCGCGGAGAGCGCCGATAAGACGAACGCGAAGCGCTTCTACGACGGATTTATGAAGAAAATGGCGGCGAACAGGGGAACGCCGATGAAGCAGGGACCATTGGAGGTCTACCTGTTCAGCCTCATTGATGAGGACATGAAGAGCATAACTCCGGGGAACTTCGAGCGGCATTGGGGTCTGTTTACCTATGACGGGAAACCGAAGTTCGACATGGATTTGAAGGGGAAGGAGAAGAAGATGATAGGAGCGAAAGGGGTGGAGTATCAGGAGGCGAAATGGTGCGTCGTGAAGGAAGATGCGAACAACTTGAGGCTGGTGGCGGGGAATATGGACTACGCATGTAGTTCAGCGGATTGTTCGCCATTGGCGTATGGGGGGAGCTGTAATGGGTTGGGGGATTGGAGGGGGAATGCGTCCTATGCGTTTAATATGTATTTTCAGACGCAGGATCAGGATGTGAGGGCTTGTGATTTTGATGGGCTGGCGGAGATTACGACGAAGAATGCGTCGAGGAATGGGTGCTTGTTTCCGGTGCAGATTATGAGTGAGGGGAAGAGGGCGGCGGCGGCGGCGGCGGCGGCGGCGATGATGGTGGTGGTGGCGGTGGCGTTGAGCCTGTTGGGGTTGTGAAGGAGAAGATGGCGTGAAAAGGTGAGGATTTGTGAGGGGATTGTGGCGGGACAATTGTTGAAGGAGGTGATTCGATCTTCAAGATTAAATTTTGGAGTATCATCTCTCAAAAAAAAAAATAATTTGGTTTTTGGTGGAAGAAGAATTTCAAAAGAAAATTAATTTTAATTTTTTTGAATGTGATCACTTTAGTATTTATAGAATATAAAAGTATTGAATCAATTTTCATTTTTTTTAAATTAGGGCCCAAATATTTTGTTCGCTTCACACGAAAAAAATATAAAGAAAATAATAAAATATTATGTATGATAAATCAGATGTATTGATGATAGCGTGGATCGCACCATACTGTATATTTGACAGCATGGTGTGATCCACACCGTCATCCGCATGTCTATCATACGAACATAATATTTTCCCCGATGAAAATGAATTTTTTTTTTTTGGCTATTTATTGTGAGTAATTTTTAGTTTTGTTTAGGATTTATAGGATTTTTTAGTATAATGAAAAAAAAATATTTTAATGAAAAGTCTAGAGTTAGAATATTGAATTACACTAAATATTGAAAAAAATAATGATGAGCACAATATTGTGCTCGTTGTGTAAATCATACAACTTACATTTTGTGTAATGTTTGGATGTAATTCTACATAAGAATTTTGCATTAAGTTTGAAGGGAGATATTAGGGGTCATTATTTTATTTTTTCGATACATTTACATACATTCCAAACATTCTTTCATGTATTTATATATCTAGTGTGTGTGTGTGTGCATATAGTGGTTGCCTTCGATTCCAGTGAAGCGAAGCTTCGCTTCGCCCCTCGCCTCTTTAGTTTGCAAAACCGCTCCCGCCTCAACTACTGCCGCACTATGTTTTGTGAAGAGTCGCACCCCTCCCGCCACTGTTAAATGCATCACAAGGTTCTCCAAGGTATTATTCTCTTTGGTTTGTGGTTCTCCCATTCAGAAAGAGAGAGATAGTTAGGGACAGATGAAGAGAAGTGCAAACAGTAGTTTTTTGCGGCAGAAGGAAGAAGAAAGAAGAAGAAAAATGTTGATATCTCTTGTCTTCTTCTTTTTGGCTTGCGGCAGAAGAGAAATAGGATTTCTTTTGTACATGAATTAAGCAGGTTGTTCCCCCGTTTTTCATCTTCTTCGATGTGTATCTTTGAGTAGATAAATAGAAGAAAAGAGAGTGAGGAAGTGAGAGATCCCTCTTGTAAGTCGAAATGATCAACTGGTAGATATTCCTCAAGTAGTAAAATCTTTTGCAACTCCGTTGACGTATGCATTTTGCCGAACCACGTAAATCTGTGTGTTCATTTCTGGTGTGATTTTCTCGTTTTATTTTTCACTTCGCCGTCGATCGTTTTCTATATATATGACAAAAACTTGACCATCATTATCATCATTAATTTTTTTTCACTTCATTATATATTTCAATTGCATGTTTGTATTATTTTGATTATAATATGTGTTAACATGTAAATGATTTGAAGTGAAATATATGACTTATTGTCGGTTGAAAAATTAGGACGAAGAAGCGAATTTTTTTTTAATAGAAAGAGCAACTAATGGCTTCATACGCATTTCAACAAAAAATCGAGAATACAAAAGAGAAAGGGAAAGAGTTCCCACTACACACCACATACAACTCACACAAAAAAATAAGAATTTAAGGGAACTCCAACCCAAAGGAAAAAAGAGTCCAAACTAAACACTACATATAACTCACAAAAAAAAGGAATATAAGAGAACTCAAAACTAAAAAAAAAAAAAACAACAAAAAAAAGAAAAATAACAGAATATAAAACAATAACAAATACAGAGATTTAATGAGGTTCAACAAATTGCATGCGTCATCGGGAGCAAGAGTGGTAACTTTTTAAGTTCACAAAAAAAACATTACATCCCCTTTAGGGTTACGATATAACATTGTTATGGGAAAAATCGACTTGGCTAGAAAATTAAAACGCAAACAAAAACACAAAGAACACAAGCAATTTACGTGGTTCGATCCAAAAGGATCTACATCCACAGGAGGGAAACCATCATCAATGTTACTAAGACAAATACAAGAGAGTACATAGCTTTATGATGAGCCCTCATCTTTGTGGCCTCACTCTTGCTCCCAATACCCTTCAAGATGCTCTCCTCACCTTCCTCCCAAGCTAATCTTCCTCTCTTCAATTCTTGGACAAAATTCCTTACTTGCCTCTCACATTCACCCTTAGCCAAAGCCTCACCCACCCTCATCTATTTAAAATAGAAGGAGCCTAAACAAAAGGCTTAAAGAATGGGCAAAAGTACAAGAATACACCTTTGCCTTTAGTCAATTGTGAGTCACTATTAACAATTCTCCACCTTGACTCTCAATTTCGAAGCTCTAAAAAGATGATTCCCTCCACCTGGCCCCTGAGGGGCCCTCAGCCCATGGTAAAGTTCACTAAGTCCAAACAATGTTTGAACTTAGCTATAGGTAGCGCCTTGGTGAGCATGTCAGCAGGATTCTCCTCAGTAGGTATCTTCTCTACTACTATTGAGCCTTTGGCGACGACATCCCTCACAAAATGAAGCTTCACATCAATGTGCTTGGACCTTTCATGGAAGACCTGATTCCTGGTGAGATGAATAGTGCTTTGATTGTCGCAGAACACAGTTACCACCTTTTGAGGTATCCTAAGCTCTTCAGCCATGCCTTTTAGCCACATGGCTTCCTTGATTGCTTCAGTTACGGCGATGTACTCAACCTCTATAGTTGAGAGAGCTACGACGGATTGAAGATTAGACTTCCAACTAACAGCAGTACCGAAGACAGTGAAAATGAATTCGGTCAGTGATTTCCTGGTGTCGATGCTTCCAGCATAATCAGAATCCACGTAACCAACTATCTTTTCTTCATTGTCTTCCTGTCTTTTAAAAAATAGCTTCCAAATCGAGTAGTGCTTCTTAAGTATCTCGGGATCCATTTTAGTGCTTCCCGGTGAGTCCGCCCGGATTAGCCATGAACCTCGCTAACAACACCGACGGCGTAGGCTAGATGCATCCGGTCCGTCGCAAACCATACCATACATGATGCTACCAACCCCACCGGCGTAGGGGACACCCTCCATGTATTCTTTCTCCGCTTCGAGCCTCGGTGTGCTCGAGAATTCGATAATTTGAAGTGCTGACCAATCGGTGTTGCAACCTGCTTAGCATTGTGCATATTGAACCTTGCCAGAACTTTCTGAATATAAGACTTCTGAGATAAGAATAAGCTGCCCCTTTTTTTGTCTCTCTTAATCTCCATCCCTAGGATCTTTGTAGCAGGTTCTAGGTCTTTCATATCAAATTCAGAATTGAGCATACCTTTGATCTTCTGGACTTCATCCTTGCTTTTGCTTGCTACTAACATATCATCTACATGTAAGAGCAAGTACGTACTTATTTCACTGTCTTGCCATTTCATATACACACAACTGTCGTAGCTGCTTCTGACAAAGCCGATCTTCATCATGAATTCATCAAATCGTTTGTACCATTGTCTAGGGCTTTGTTTCAATCCATACAAAACTTTCTTCAACAGGCAAACTTTGTCCTTAGTCTCCGGTGTGCTGTACCCATCAGGCTGATCCATGTAGATGGTTTCTTCAAGCTCTCCATGTAGGAACACAATTTTAACATCTAGCTGCTCTAATTCCAAATTGAGTTGAACCGTTAGTGCTAGAACTATCCTAATGGAGCAATGCTTTACCACTGGCGAGAAAATTTCGTTGAAGTCGATTCCTTCTACCTGAGTGAATCCCTTCACAACAAGTCTAGCTTTGTATCTGATCTTTTCAATACCTGGTGTGCCTTCCTTCTTTTTAAAGGTCCACTTGCAACCAACTACAAATTTGTTTGTTGTTCGATCCACAAGTTCCCAGGTCTTGTTCTTCATCAGAGAAGTCATTTCCTCATTCATGGCGTCAACCCATCTATTTCTTTTCTTGCTATTTAAAGCTTCCTTATAGTTGTTCGGTTCAGCTTCTTCTATTGCTTCAACAACACTCAAGGCGTAGAAGATCATATCTGCGCGACCGTATCTTTCTGGCGGTCTGATAGTTCTTCTTTGTCTGTCTCTTGTTAGTCTGTAATCATCTGATCTGTTTTCTGGTTTTGTCTCTTGCTGGTCTTCTGTCACTTCATCTTGATTGTTCACGACAGTCCTTTGATCAGTCAAAGTTTGTAGTTGTTGCAGCTCCACCTCAATAGAAGAACCCTCCTTAGTGGCACTATTTTTAGTAACGTAGCTTTGCAGATTTGCCATTTTGGATTCATCGAATGTCACGTCTCTGCTGATGATGCATTTTTGTTGATCTAGACACCAAAGTTTGTAACCCTTGGTTCCAGGTGGATATCCAATGAAAATGCAATTCAAAGCTCTTGCTTCCAGCTTATCCTGTCTAGCATGAGCGTAAGCAATACATCCAAAAACTTTCAAGTTATCGTAGTTACCTGATTTCCCGTACCACATCTCCAAAGGAGTCTTCATATCGATAGCTGTCGATGGACATCTGTTGATAAGGTAGTAGGCGGTTGACACAGCTTCACCCCAGAAACTTTTGGGCAGACCTGCATTCAGCAACATACACCTCACTCTCTCTAGGAGAGTCATGTTCATCCTTTTAGCTAGGCCATTCTGTTGAGGAGTGTTCCGGACTGTCTTGTGTCTTGTGATGCCATTCTTTCTGCACAGCTCCTCAAACTGTTCTGAACAGTACTCTAAACCATTATCAGTTCTCAAGTGCTTCAGTTTTGCTCCCGTCTTGTTTTCAGTGAGAGTTAACCAGTCCCTGAACCGCTGAAAAGCTTCATCCTTAGTTTTAAGGATGAAGACCCATACCTTCCTGGTGTAGTCGTCAATGATAGACATGAAGTATCTCCCTCCTCCATGAGTCTGAGTTCTGGCTGGCCCCCATAAATCACTGTGTACGTAATCAAGTGGCTTCTTCGATGTATGATTTCAGGTAGAGAACTTCACCATGGTCGCCTTCCCCAGTACACACTATTCACAGAATTCTAATTTGCTGACTCGATCTCCGCATAACAGATTCTGCTTGGACAGCTCTTGTAAGCCTCTTTCACTTACATGCCCCAGTCTCATATGCCATAATCTGGTCCTGTTCGGTCTCCGATTAAACCGCATTCGAGAAGTTCCCGATGACAGCTTCTTCCAACTAGAGAGTATAGCCCATTCTTTCCGACCTCTTTCATGACAATGAGTGAACCTTCGACTACTCCGATGCGACCATTATCCGCCTCGAACGTGTATCCACTCGACTCCGCAGTACCTAAAGATATCGATTTCTTTTAAGCTCGAGAACGTACCTGACGTGTTGAAGTATCCGCTCAGCTCCATCGAACATCTTTATTCTTATTGTTCCGCTGCCAAGTACCCTGCAAGCTTTATTATCTCCAAGTAGAACAGACCCGCCGTTTGCCAGTTGCAGTGTCTCGAACCAGTCTTTGTGAGGGCACATGTGGAAGGAGCACCCAGAATCGAGGATCCACTCCTTGTTGGATTCTGATTCTGATATCACCAGAGCTTCTGCTAAATCATAGCCATCTGAGGCTACACTTGCATCTCCTGAAAACTTTTCTTTCTATCCGGACAGTTCCTCCTGAAGTGACCTTCTTTGTGGCAGTGGTAACACCTGTTAGATCTCTTAGAAGACTGACTTCTGCTCTTCTTTCTGGATTTTGATCCGTTCGATCACTTTTGGAACCTTTCTTGCTCGGTCTTCCTCTAACCGTCGATCGTCTCCACCGGCTTCTTCTTTCGTGTCGTGCTTCTTCTGAAGTTCCTTGGCTCTGATCAGCGATTGAACCTCTTCCAAAGTAATAGTATGTACCCTTCCATAGAGCATTGCATCCCTGAAATGCTCATAGCTCTTAGGAATAGAGTTTAACAGCAGCAGTGCCTTATCCTCATCGTCCATCTTGACGTCGATGTTTTCAAGATCATCTATGATCTTGTTGAACTCGTCAATCTGTTCCGAAACTGATTTGTCTTCGTGCATTTTGAATGAGTATAAGCGCTGCTTCAGAAAAAGTCTGTTAGCCAGAGATTTAGTCATATAAAGTACCTCAAGTTTAGCCCAGAGTGATTGTGCAGTTGTCTCCCTCGACACCTCCCTCAGTACTTTGTCGCCCAAACTCAGAATTATTAGACTGTGAGCCCTGTCCAGAATGACGTTCTTCTCTTTCTCGGTCAGGTCGGATGGCAATGCTGCCGAACCTTGCAAGACTTCTGCAACACCCTGCTGAACCAATAGAGCTCTCATCTTTACTCTCCACAAGCCGAAGTCGTTCTTTTCAGTAAATTTCTCGATGTCAAATTTGGCGGAACCCATTGTCCCCGCCGAAGAGCTCTTCACACCAAGATCTTCCAATCAACTGATTATCAACCCGAAAGACTTTGACTGCTGTAGAACTCCTTGTACAGCCGAAGAAATAGAGAGCTGAACTCCTCGCTGCAGCTTAGATACACAGCTGGTCAAAGAATCCTTACAGGTTCTCGCAATCGGGGCAATGCAGGCCGAATAAGCTGCTGCAGACGAATACCCCTGTACAGCTGAAGAAATGGAGTGTCGAAGAACTTGCTACTGAGCTTTTCCTGTCTGGAATTTAGGACTGCCGAATTTGGTAATAGTAAATTCGTCGAACTCCACCCTCTCCTTGCGAACTTCTTAGGTGATCGAGTTCCTTGTTGCAGCAATTTCCAGGTGAGAAAACCGCCTCCTGCGATGAACCGCAAATGCTCCTCCGGACTCCTGTTCGTCGCTGCGAACTCTTCTCCGCGCGAAGTGAACTGCTCTTCGCAGCTTGCCGTGGAACCCCGCGAGCTGCTTCGCGCCGAAACCCCTTCGCTTCCGCTTCCAGTCCCGGTCGCGCCTCGCTTCCTTCGAAGCGGGACTCACCCCCCCGTCGCGATCTCTTGTACACTTCGAGGAGATTCGAACTCCTCTTCTAGGATCTTATTATGCACTCCTACTAAGTGGAGTTCCTTGCCCACCGAGAATATAGCGTAGCCCTTCGTATCGACTTTGAACGAGAAGAAGTACCTAAAGAGTTTGATCGACCACGCAAGGTTATCTCACTAACAGAAAAGGATGAAATTCATGATTGCAGCTATGGTTTTGGCACCACTTGCACCGAAATAACCCCATACGTGTCGAAGATGCTCCAGATATCCTCGCACAAGGGCAACTGGAGGCCACACTTGAACCGGTCTCGTTAGAAGACAAGTTATTTTCCCCGAGGATCCGTCGCTCGTGCCAATCCTGGCGGCATTTGAAAACCTATGCTCTCGACAAGAACATACATTCGCTGCAACTCTCTCACTTTGTTTTCTATCACAAATGATGGTTCAATGCCTTTCGCAAAGCCGAACAAGACAGACGAGTGTTTTGGGGTCATCTTAAGAGACAAGAGCAGAATCAATAGAAGGATGAGAGGAGAAAAAGAAAACTGAAGAAAAATGAAAAAAAATAAAAAGGCTAAAAGTAAAAAGAAGTAGCCCCTTCCCCTATTTATAAAGCGGGCGCGCCTGATGGAGCATCATATAATGATAAGTATCACATCAAATGTCTTATGAAGGATTTATTAATATATCTTTTGATTATCATTTTATTGTGAATAACATTATTACAGGTCTCAGATGAAGTGTTTTATAAAGAGGTCCTCCAAGAGCCTGGAGGGGACACGACGCCGCAACTTTCGGAGAACCATCTCTCTACCTAACCTAATATGATCTACCAAATCAGCTTCCTGGTTGAACTTTGTCAAATCAGACATCCACGAAGTGCCTTCAATTAGTGCAAAACATTGTTTAGCCCACCTCAGATAGCAACGGGCTCCGTCCGTAGAACTACTACTTCAACATCCATGCAAGCAAACTGCTCATGCACATGATCTGCAACCGAATCCTAAACGAGTCTCTTAAAAGTGCCCACCGACCCCGCTAACAATCCAATCTCGCTGCCCGCTGATCTATGATATCGGGGGATTGCGCCCACCTTGATGATCCCCAAGACGACGATCTATCACAGATGATGGGTTGGGTGGCTGACGAATTAACAGACCCAACTGTGGTGGGAGCCATGCATCTCCAACCTCTATAACGACATTGTGGTACGGGCAGACTCTGTGAC
This sequence comes from Papilionanthe hookeriana x Papilionanthe teres, assembly GCA_022702705.1. Taxonomy (NCBI): domain Eukaryota; kingdom Viridiplantae; phylum Streptophyta; class Magnoliopsida; order Asparagales; family Orchidaceae; genus Papilionanthe; species Papilionanthe hookeriana x Papilionanthe teres. The sequence continues at coordinate 3,102,437 of CM040430.1, read as the reverse complement.
ATTATTTAACAAACTATTCTCCTGGTGTTCCTCCGACCTAGCCAATTCATCCATATATCTCTTTATGGAGGAGATAGTCTTAAAGGCCTTCTCTCCTTTCGGCGTCGAGACATGACCACTTTCTTGTAACAACGAATGCAGGAGGGTCATGACAGCCATTCCCCCAGCTCCTACTGCTTGCCTTTGTCGGAAAGGCCTGCTGGCCCTCAACACACACTCGAACCAGACTCTGACGCCCCTCGACGAGGCCTCTTTAGCATTGACCATGTCACATTAGGGCCTCACCATTTTCCCCTCATCACCACTTTCTTCTTATTTACTTAAGAGGGAATCTGAAATCCTGCCCTCGCGAGCCTCTCAGGATCCCTGATTATTTGGCTTGATTTGTCAGTCATAACATACCTTAGTCGTAAATAGAGAAATTGACGACAAATGATACAAGACTCACTTCATATATATTTATAGAACACACGGGGCACGTAATACTAAGGGAAGTCATGTGCTGAATCAATTAATACTACTAATGATTGTTTAATAATTTTTCTATCTTTATTGTAGTTATCACTATCAATGAGAAGGAAAACATGGGGACTAATATGTATATATCAAAAATATCTACACGAATCTCAAAGAGAATAAACAATTAAGATGAAAAAATCACCTTTTAAGGTAAGCAATTAACCGATAATTCAAGACCGAGCATGAAACAGTGTCTTCAACCCTGGATAGGTTCAAGCTCCGAAGACAATTCCCGCTCGGTACCAGCAAATCCTGCCGAATGTGAGAAATGATCGTCCCGACAACAAGTATCGGCGAATATCCTGTGCGGACCGCGACAAGATCATCTTAAGACGTTGCAAGAATAGGAGATTCGACCGAGGCGATGAACCCACCGCGTAAGAGAGACACAAGCTATGTAAGAATCAAGACAAATGAAAAATGAGCCGTGACTCGTTACGAAAAAAGCCGGCTAATCACGTCCAACTGACCAACCTGGGGTTTGGATCAAACGACCATCTCACAACCGAGCGCTTTGGTCGACCGTACCAAAATACACCGAGCAAAATCGCCATGCGAACGAACATCTCGACCGACCAACGTGTACTCCAGAAGACAAAGATTTCACTCAGCCAGTCGCCTCAGTCGGTTAACTTCAAGTCAATCGACCAACCAGTTACTGCCAATGCTAACATTCAAACTTTATTGCTTATATGACATAAAATCTATACAATCAATTAGAGCCTTAATGACATCAAGAACAATTTTCATAATCTTTCCCTCATTTCTATACTCATACAAAACACATCTTTATTAGTACGAGACAAAAATACAAATACATAGACATTTTCCCTCAATTCTCCCTATAAAGATCCCAAACTTATTCTACTCTCTCTCTCTCTTTTCACTTCTCCACCCGGTTATTTTACTTAAGAATTAATAATAATATTTTTGATGTGATATGAAATATCTAAATGTTATAAATGTATGCGCAAATTCTTAAAAAGCTATGTAGTTTGTATGTAAATGCTAAAATTCCCATTCTTATTTATTCAAAAGAGAGGACAATTTTCCAATGCGAAAGCAAGCAAAAAGAGCGGCTCACACCATCTTACGAACAAAGGGCTCTTTTGCCGCCACCAATTGTCGGCTCTCGTCGCTCAAACTATAGAGCATTTGTGGAAAGCCCAATCCTGCGAATCAAATTAACTTATTATTATTTTTTATTTTTTAAAATCCAAATATTATGATGAATAAGTGAAAAATTATATGCTTATGTCAGCTCTATATTTTTTAAATCACATAAAAAATCTGATTAATTATTTCTTAATGTTTCATATTTTTTTCATCTCTTTTAATGTTTACAAAATTATAAAATAATTATTAAAAATGTTAGGTATGTCTCATATATCTAATAAGGAATAAATATTGGAGCGGAGTGAGCGAATCGGGGAGTTTATTATGTGGGTTGGGGTGCGGGGACAACGCCTCGCTGTTCAATATATGAGTAATTTTGGTAATTACATATTGTAGTCAAACGTTTCCTTTTTTATTATTTATGAGATTATAAATAAGGCTTGTTGTAATCCTAGTAAAGTATCTTGTATTATATATCATTTTCTGAATAGTGAAAGGAAAGTCGCCGCTCTGCTCCCGAGGATGTAGGCATCTTTGCTGAACATCGTTAAATCTCTGTGTGTTCTTTTGGATTTGTATCGATTCTTGTTTTCTTCGCCCTAAAATTCTCAACAAAAAATTTAAAGTTTGAAAATAAAAATGATGTCTATCTTAATCGTGCAGGGATCTAGTGGTAATGAAAAGAATAATACGAAGGAGAAAGATCCCTTACAAACAGATCGTCATGCCCACCGAGCCGGATAGTCAAGCTGGACGAGTTGGGCCATATAAGGTCAAAGTCGACCCAGCCTAAAAGCTTATAAGAAAAATACTAAGTGATATGAATAAATGCCATTCTTTCTGAAAATGAGTTAGGAGGGTGTTAAGAATATTTACTACAGAAAAGACGACTCGATATAATAATATTTATCGTAGAAAAGTCGACCCTTCAACCATCCAACAGAGGCAAAGAAAGCTTTTGTCGGGGATTAAAGATAGACAACCAAGTCAGGTCAGTCAACCAAATCATGTCGATTAAACTTAGCCAATTAAGTTAACTCAGTCGAGCAAAGCTAACAAAGTTTTAAGCAGACAAAACCAAAATCGACCAAACGATGACTCAACAAAAATATACAAATATAGACCTTCTCCGAACGAAGATAAAAGTATAATGCAATTATTGTAACTAAATCATATATAAATAGAGGTAGCATTTGTTTGATTTGAGTGAAAATTTAAATTCAACAAATTTAAAATAGGATTATAATATTTAAATCATATTAATGCAATTGCATATTTATACATAAAATTATGTTTTAATATATATATATATATATATATATATATATATATATATATATATATATATATTAAGTACCGACAAGATGACAAAAATTGAAATTTAGGTGTTAGATATGTAAATACTTAAAGATTGGGTGGTATGTATGTAAATCTTTCTAATATTTAAATATTTTTTGGGTGAAATTAAATCAGCTTAAGAAAAAAACCTCGCCCCGGCGCCAACACGCTTTTCCCTCTCCTTTAAATACCCTTCTCGCCTTCAACATTTTGCGCCGCTTGTTGATCGGTAGGAGAGAAGATCGCCGGAAAATTTTGGTGCCGGGCTCCTATTTTCGCCGCCACCTCTCAATCCAGCGCTCCACCAATCCGTCTCGCACGCCCTTCAATCCATCACCTCTTTCACCTTCAACCCCTCATCTCCATCTCGAAAGTCAGACAGACCATTAGGGTTTCCAGGTTCTCGGTGATGGTGGCGGTGGACATCGTCGGCGCGAATGAAGGGAAAGAGCGGATCCCGAAGGAGGCAAGGCGGATTCTACACTCGCTGGCATCGGAATGGAGCGATGTGGCGGATTCGCGGGCTTTGGAAGTGGTGCAGCTCAAGGGGGCAATGACGAACGAGGTGTTTCAGATTAATTGGAGGGTGGATGGGATGAGGGATAGGAAGGTTTTAGTTAGGATCTATGGGGAAGGGGTGGATTTGTTATTTGATAGGGCTGATGAGATCCGGGCGTTTGAGCTTGTGTCGAGCCACGGGCAGGGGCCGCGATTGCTTGGGAGGTTCACGAATGGACGCGTGGAGGAGTTCATTCATGCTAGGGTATGGTGTTTTTTTGGCTATTGATGAACTTTTTTAAGCTTTTATTGTTTTTTATTGTCTTTGTTGTTGTAGGAGATTAGCTGATTCCTCTTGTATTTTGTTTAGACTGGATTTATTTCCCTAAATTGAACGAGTTCTTATCTTTATTATAGTTCCCCTCCGAGCTTTCTAGGAAGCCGCTGGGGGTGGTGGGGGGTTGGAAACTGTAGTCTTAGGCCTTGCTTTATGTTAGATTTTTTCCGAATTTGCCGGAGACGTGATTTGTACTGTAGCAACATAATATATATATATATATATATATATATATATATATATATATATATATATATATATATATATATATATATATATATATATATATATATAATTATATAATTTGGGACGGCACAAGGTGGATAAGTTCAAAGTTTTGTTTTTTATCATTTCAGGACGTGGTGATTTAAAATGGAAAAAAGCGACCTTTTTTGGATTAATATATTCTATAACTTGTTTAAAGCTGTATTTTACACATGCTGGTTTACTAATTTTGGCTTTTTAATTTTAAAATTTTATCTTCTTCAAATCACTGTCAGACTTATCTCTGGCTCCAACTCCTACAAATGCTTTTTTTCTATTCTTGAATAAGTTTAATTGTAAACTTCTTAACCCAAAACTTTGTCTAAACTGGCTCGCGTCACAACAAAATTTATGACCAGGATGAGCTTTTTCTTTAGCTAATTTCCTATGCTTTAGTAACAGCAAGAAAGCGTACTTCGTTTGAAGCACTTTAATTCTCTGCCAACAATTCCACGATTAATTCCACAGAAAACTATTACCTTTTAAAAGCGCATGCCGGGTCGCATATAAGTTTTATGATTATATTATAATGTATGGTTTGTTGAATACTTTGCAATTCTGCAGTCTCTTGGGCTTCTTCTCTGTTCTTCAAATACTTGAGACGACTTTTCTTTTTTCCGAAATTGAAGAAGTTGTCTTATTGTATTTATTTATTTTTATTATTCATGCAAAACAATTTGGTGCCCTTTGCTAGTATAATCCCAGTTTTTTTATCCCCCTGTTGTCAAGGGATGGTTTATGTTGAAGTTTTTTGCTAATTATTTTCAGCTGCGTGCATTATCTCCCTTTTGATGTGTTGTGGGATTTAAAATGGCCATGCGTGTCCAGAATTTTTAACGGAAGAGGATAATGGGGAAAATGTTCATGTATGGACATGAGACAATTTTTATAAGGTTGAATTTCATTCTTTTCTATTAACTTTGAGATGATTGAACTAAATGAGTAATCAACAAAACTTAAATCCACTCATTTCAAAGCAAAATCGAAGTTATAAAATTCATTATGCCTGAATTTTTATCGAGCTTTCTAGATCCAATGTTTTTCCTGATAATTTGTACATATTATTGAGAGTACCATGCTTTTTGTCATTTTCTTATGCCAGCTTAGCATATGTTGGTCGCTTGTCTGATTTATGATTGTTTTAAGGAAGATGTACATACATACTGCTCAATTCCTATGTATTAACATATCTAACTCCTCAACTTCAATTTTTACATTCATGCCACCTTACGTATGTTTGAAAAGGTATTTTTCAAGTTTTAAAAAAGTTAAAATAGTAATATGAGAGATTTAAGCTGTATAAATGTAAAAAATAAATTTTAGGTGTTTGATATGTAAATATATAAGAATTGGTTAGTATGTATGAAAATGTTTGTTTTAAAACTTTGTGGCAGAATTCTCTCTTCTATGAAGTGAGATAATTTTTTTTTCCTATGTTAATAAATATTTTAAAATTCTTTGTTTTCTAAAATAAATATTAAGGGTGGATTTTTAAAGATCTGATTATAATTGGGAAGAAGACTATCGAAGGCTTGGTCAATTGATACTTAGTTTCTCATACTTGATGTCTTTCCATATTCTGTATGTGGATGTCTTGATTTGTATTATTTACTGGCAAAGTTATGATGCAAAATACACATTAATCACACAAGTATACATATCAATCAAGTAATTAATAAATTTTCAATCCGAGAATCAATCACATGAGGACTATTGTTAATTTTCAAATAATTTTAAATGTTAGTTTACTATTTCTATGTTTATTTCAAAATATTTATGACTTTTAGGTTTGAAAAATTTTAATACGTAAAAAAGAAAAATTAAAGCATGTGAATGTGTTTTTCTACTGGCCAAAAAATTCTTGAATTAGTTAAGTAAAACTTAGGTTTCTTCAAGCGATTCTTCTAACGCAGTTGACAATTGGGGACTAGTACTTAGTATTCTCTTCTGAGATATAAAAAGGGTTAAAATTTCATATAATAATTAAGTTCACTTAACTTTGCAATAATTCTTAGACATCCAAATTCCCTAAAAGGATTGTAAGAGTCTATGACAATATTCTTATTCCACTAATTTTTTTTTAAACCTTGATGTGCTTTTAGCTTTCTTCTTATAGTCCTAGATTACATCTAGTTGTAATAATCTAAATGATAAATTAGAAGGTTAAAACATAAACTTAAGATTTCAAAAGTTTAAGAATCTAACATGATTTCTCTTTGATTTAAAAAAAAACTAATTTCAAGAAGTGATTGAATTTTAGTACTAAACTTTGTTGGAAATACAACATAATTTGCATTAAATCCATTTATACCAAATTTAATCATAGTACAATTTTGAAAGAAAGGACCAGGATGAAGAAATCTTTCTCCCCAAAAATAGATTGCCTCCTTGATCTCCTCTTCACACACTACAGTGAGAGAAACACTAACTCACTTCACTAAACACAAAGCACTCACGCTCTTTAATCCACTCCACTTTTCCTCTTCATCTATATCTAAAGTGTTGTGAGAGTCTCCACTAAAACCCCAATAGCAATTTTCGACGAAGAAATTCCCTCCTTATATGCTCAACGTCAAAGCTGTAGGAAAAATCACCAAAGTCGCCCTAAGACAGTGGGGGGCGATGGCGCTAACAAAGTGGTGTCGAGCCGCTGGTGTGGGCGAGGCTGTGCTGGTCAAGGTGGCGTGACAATACTGACTTTGGGCCTCGAAACGCTTGCCTCATGGCGCTGCAATGTCCTACGATTTGGCTTTTGTTCAAAATTTGGTGCCTTTTAGTCGCTGAGGTGCTGAGTTGTCAAGGCTAGGCACTGGAGCACTTGGATATTGATGCTTGGATGTTATCTTCTCTGAACTTTGCAAATAAAGGAGTAGCATCCGGTGGCGCTCTTCGTAGAAGTCATGGCGCTTACCTTCTGACTTAGCTTATTTTATGACAAGTGCTCAATTTTTTTCTTTTTACTATAAAGATACACCACATATACTCACAAGATGCATAAAATGACACAAGTAATATAGTAAACACACCGTACAAAATTAAATATTTTATACTCATTAGATGTACCTTATTGTACTTCTTTGCTTCTATAGAAATAATTAAATATGAAATCTATCTTTCAACCAAATACAACAAATCAAGCTTCTAGAGTAGATAATACTTTAGTTGATAGATTTTAATTGGTTTAATTGCATTTGAACATGCTTAAAATGTTTTTGTGCTCTTTTTATGGCTAACACGTTGTAATATTGTTTACCTGTGCTAGAATTCTGTATTTGGGCTTTTGTATCTAATATCTTTTAAAATAAAAAATTTTGAAGTATGGAGGGTTGCGTTTGATAGTGGACAACCAGCGTAAAATTTGTCAAAAAAAAAAAAAAAGTCATGAATCATTTTAATCATTGTGCAAACACTAGGGTGCTCGTTGGAAGTGAGGCGTTATATGATCTGAATATAGTGAAAAGTATGCAAGGGCCGCTTCATGGTGCCGGGTGTAGTGTCAAATAAGATATTCAACATAGGAGGGTGAGTTATTTTGATAAACTTTTTAATGAAGTTTCTGAAAATACGATCAACCATAGTGATCTTAATATCGTTAATAATAATAAAATTTTTCATTTTTACCGTTGCATTAGTAAAAAAGAAGTTGAGGAGGCTTTAAAGAAAACCAAGGGTTGTAGGACCTCATGATATCCCAATTGAAGTGTGGAAATATTTAAGAGATTTGGGAGTATCTTGGCTTATCTTGGCTTACTAAACTTTTTAATACTATTTAAAAAATTGAAAATATGTCTGAGGAGTGGATGAAGAGTATTTTGATCCCCATTTTTAATGATAAAGGGGATGCACAAGAGTGCAAAGTATAGAGAAATTAAATTGATGTGTCATACTTTAAAATTATGGAAGAGGGTAATTAAACATAGGTTGAGATGTATTACCTAGATTTTTCATAATCAATTTGGATTTATGCTGGGCAGGTCTACTATGGGTGTTATTCATTGAGAGGTTTGATGGAGAAGTAGAGAGATGATAAGGAGGATCTACATTTGAGTTGTATTGATTTAGAGAAAGCTCACGATAAGATTTCAAGAGATATCCTTGGGAGAGTCTTCGAGAGAAAGGTGTTGATATGACTTATATTCAAGTCATTAAATATATGTATACTAGAGTTGTTACTTGCGTTCAAACTGAAGGGGGATTGACCAAATATTTTTCTATTTTTGTTGGATTACATCAGCGATCGACTTTAAGCCCATATCCTTTTGCTTTAGTTATGGATGGTCTTACTGGACATTTACAAGAGGAAGGCCTTCGTTTGAGTAGAACTAAAACTGAATACATGAAATGTAATTTTAGTAATAATAGCTCTAGCGACAGAAGTGTAACTTTGGGTGTTCAAATTATTAAAATGTGTGAACGAATTAAATATCTTGGGTCTATTGTTCAAGGCAACGGTGATATAAATTGGGATCTTAATAGTAGAATACAAGTTGGTAGGTTGAAGTGGAGGAATGCTTCGGGCCTATTGTGTAATAGAAAAGTACCGCTTATACTGAAAGGAAAATTTTTTAAGTTGGTAGTGAGACCTGCAATGCTCTATGGTGCTGAATGTTGGCCTTTAAAAGAGAAGCATAATACTAAGTGTTGCCTAGATTTGAGACAGAATGCAAAATGAATATGTCCGTGATAGGGTTGGTATAGCTCTATTGACGGACAAAATTAGAGAGTGTTGCCTTAGATGGTTTGGTCACATTAAACGTCGGCCATCTGATGATCTGATTAGGAGAGTAGATGTTTTAGATTCGACTTATGTTAAGAAAGGCAGAGGTATACCTAGGAAGACTTGAGCTTATTGTATAAAAAATGATCTTAATTTATTAGCATTAAGTGAAAATGTGACACTAAATAGGACACAATGGAGAAAAAGGATTCATGTAGCCGACCCCACTTAGTGGGATTAAGGCTTTTTTGTTGTTGTTATTGTTGTTGGAAGTATGCTTACTGTATTGGGAATTGCAAGAAAGCTGGGGATAATCATGTCAACAGCATGGCAATCTGTGTTTTTTTTTTTTTTGAATTAGGGATATTTACTTGCATACCACAATTCTTATGTATTTACACATCTAACACCCAATGTTTGATATGTACACTTCTAACAACTTGGTGTCTTAAACCTGTACATGAAAATGTGTATTTCACTTTTAAAAATGTAGTGATGGTGATATTTTTTTATGTGATGTTTAAGATATGAGCGGTATGCATGTAAATATGAATGTTTAGGTGTTAGATATGTAAATACATAAGAATTGTGTGGTATATATGTAAATGTTCATTTAAGTTTTTCGAAAATTGTTTTGAACTTAACTTCTGTGTTTGTAATAAGCAGACCTTATCAGCAGCTGACCTGCGAGACCCAGAGATATCTGCTCTTGTAGCATCAAAACTTAGGGAGTTTCATGACCTTGATATGCCTGGTCCAACCAAAGTTATGTTATGGGATAAACTAAGGTATAATCTAACTCTACTCAATCATGCTTTCATTTATACTGCTATTAGGCTAAACAATTTTATAACACAGTTAGATTAACCAAGTCAAAGTATATGTTTTCTTTAGAAACTGGCTCAAAACAGCCAAGAGCTTGTGCTCTTCTCAAGAAGCTGAAGAGTTTCATTTTGATGCCTTGGACGAGGAGATTAATACTCTGGAGAAATTATTGTCAAGGGATGGAGAAAGGATAGGATTTTGCCATAATGATCTTCAATATGGCAACATCATGATAGACGAGGAGACAAGACAAATAACTATAATTGTGAGTCTTTGCTCTATATTCTCTTACCTCAATGTATGGTTGTAAATGTAAATTCCCTTTAGATGATTAATGTTTTTAGTGAGCTTCTAGTTCTCATTGCTGTTGAAAACAAAGAATCATTTGATTGGAGTAACAAACTGAGAGGAAAAAAAAAGAATATCTTATTTTAACTTTAAAGCGGTATAAGCTATTGATTATAGGATTTTCAACCATATTATGCATGTATATCTCCTCAATTAAATTAGATTTAGAAATGTTAAGAATGGCCAGTTGAATCTTGTTATGTTGTTCTTTTACTTGCGTCTACCACTGATCGACAGATAGGAATAACAGTAATTTGGTTAATCAACAGATAGGAATATTCAGTAATTAGGTTAATCTCTCCAATAAGTCCCATTCAATCCCATATCCAATTAAAACCTGGATGTTAGAGAAAAGCACCCACCCCCGATTGTAATGACAATCATGAGATTGTAAACAATAATCAAGGAGAATACCTAGAAAGAATCATGGAGAGTTTGTGTTTTGATGAGATTCACCTATCCTAGATATGGAGATAAATGTCCAACAATTCAAAGATAGAAGTAATATATAAATATTTACCCTCAAAGTTTTTCACTATCATCTCACCAATATATTATTTCCTCCCTATTTCTTATTCATTCTCCAATGTAAAGAGCGATTCCTCTATTTGCAATGTTCACCAGAGATAGAGAAAAGTATGTCCACTTTTAGGTGACTCAGTCTGCTCACCTGCCGCTATCTCAATAGTCAATTTCTTGTCATGGAAGCCTCAGCTTTCAACTGTTAACTTCAACTTTTAACGATCGTTATCGACCTCTAATAAAGTAAATCTTTATATGACGTTGAGAAAATAACCAACCTTCAATCAGTCCATTGACCTTTTCTACAAATTCGTAATTGACACTTGGCTCAATGAAGGATAAAAAAGAGTGATCTTGGGACATTTATTTTTTCTTCTTTTATACATTAATGCAAGATAATGTTGATTTAAAGTAAAAAAAAAAATTATATAAAGACACCAAATGGTGTTAAACTGATAAGATAGGCATCAAAGGAAGAATGCACGAAAAAAATGATTAAGAAAGCTCTCAACTATAGTATAATTCCCACTTCAATGGGTCACATTTGTCATAATGTTTTGAAGAGGTTCTGATAGGGCTCGGAGTTTTGACATATTATCCATTTTTACCTCTCCCGTCATTTTTTCAGTAGAAAAAGAAGAAGAAATCCGAGTTATAGAGAGGCTTAGTATTTGTAGACCTTGTAAGATTGTGAGTAGTATTTGAAACAGACTTGGGACTAACTTCAGGAAATAGGAGTAATTCTAAGTTATTTGGGGAGGCAATTCTGCAATAGTTCTGAATGATTAATACCAAGCGAATCCTTTCTTGGGCATTGTGATAAATTATAAGATCCAAATTATGATTAGCACTAATTACTGGCAAAGAGATTGGAAAAATATTGATTAGATCCTTCTGAGCATTAAAATAAACCTAAAAAATGCAGGCATGAAGGATTGGGTATGGATAACAATTTCAAAATCAGAATCAAATTTGGTTCAAAATTTTTTCAAGATGGTGGTGAGACCTTCAATGCTCTATGGTGCTGGCCTTTAAAAGAGAAGCATAATGTTAAGTGTTGCCGAGATGAGAATGATTAGGTGGATGAGTGGCTTTGCACTTAAAGACAAAATGCGTAACAAATATATCCGTAATAGGGTTGGTGTTGCACCGGTGACGGATAAAATAAGAGAGAGTCGCCTTAGATGGGTTGGTTACATTAAACGTCGACCACCTGATGATCCGATTAGTAGAGTAGATGTTTTAAATACAACTTATGTTAAAAAAGGCAGAGGTAGACCTAGGAAAACTGGGGCTTATTGCATAAAAAATGATGTTAATTTATTAGAATTAAACGAAAATTTGACACTAAATAGGATGCAATGGAGAAAAAGGATTCATGTAGCCGACCCTACTTAGTGGGATTAAGGCTTTGTTGTTGTTGTTGTTGTTGCATGAATTTAAAATATCTTCAAAATCAAACTTACATGATAAAATATGAGGAATTGAGTTCTGAGATGCTGACAATTCCTCAATTAAAGATTAATTTTGATATTTATCTTAAGCAAGATATTCATCTGTGTATGATAACCCCTCTCATTAATTTATTAGTGGTAAAATTATCAATCTTTATCACAACACTTTCTTTACTATTATACTGCTCGTTAATCTTGGTAAACCATTTTCCATACAAGGCCCATCTGCCCTTTGCAAGCTCCGACATGACAGTAACTTACCACTTGCACCTCCATAGTAACATCAATAGTTTTGCCATTGTTTTCATGTTTGACATCATATACATGGTATTTGGTAGTCGAGCGCCCATGACTTCTGCTGTCTCATGCTCTACCTAGTCGATTGGTCTCACTGAACCCACACTGAGCCCACAGAATATTCTGAAGACCTATTTTAGGTGCTAGGCTAAAAGGATAGTTTATTCATTTGTTAATTACTATTGTTATAATAAGGCTTAATAGGATTAGGGTGAGGGCATGTGATTGTTGTCTTGAATCATAAAATTAGAGTTTGGGAGAGATTTGCCTACCCCTTGCATAATCTATTCTCCATGTTTTGGTCCAACTCCCTTCCTCAAAAATCTTTAATTCACTCCTCATTAGAGCCATATGAGGGGGTTCTTGATGGAGGATGTTTTCCTCAATGTTCCTCTTTTTTCGATCTCTTTTTCTTTCGATTTATCCAAAGATTCTATGATCAACCCTTAGTTAGGGTTTGCAAATTAAACCACCGGCGGGATCTTATATTGCATCTCGATAAGTCCATAATTTTTTCCAAGCTCTCGAATCAATTTTAACCTTTACTCTATCCCGGACTTAATTTGGCTTCTCTCTTTCTCCAATTTCATCTCCATCTCTTCTATTGCTTTGGCTGACATTCCTCTAAAAAATGGGTTTTGATCTGGAAGGAGGAGGACCTATTGTATGCTGAAATCCCAACGTCTGAATCACATCTAAACCGCAAGGCCGTATGCCCCTAGTCTGTGTCAGCTTCTCAGCTGTCGGCTTCCGAACTAGCACTTATTGCAGTTGTATCGCAAGGCTTTTGTCCAGTGTCCCTATACGCCACAAGGCCATATGCCATGATCCCCTCGATTGTGTCCAACTACCTCTCTCTGCAACTGTCATGACTAAGGCACGTCAATCATTGCTTTCAATTATGAAGGTGATTCATACATGCCGCAATCCCGTCGATCTTCTCCACAAGTCCCAATCACTTAATGTAACGTGAGGTTCGATCACTTCCGTAGGTGCTGATCCAGTCGTTAGCTCCCGACTAGGTTAAATTGCGACTGAATCTCGCTATAAGATGCAAACAGTGAAAGGAATAGATAGTGGGCTGCTTGATGGTTGGCTATGATACCAATTTGATAGTATTCTTGGCATAAATTAGAGCAAATAATATTTTATTACAAGAACATCAAATACTCAAGACAAATACAAAATAAACGCCTATTGTGAATCTTTTTTAACTTTGTCTATTTTTTTTTAAAGCTTATTTTAGAGCATCCGATATCTCATACATCATATAATCCAAAAATGTTAATGCCATTTATTTATAGGTGCATTTGCATGCATACCACATAACTCTTTTGTAAATACATATCTAACATCTAAAAATTCATATTTACATGCATGCTGCTCAAATCTATAATCCGTCAAATGTTTTAAGATATGACCATCACTATCTCTTTAAAGGTGAAACACACATTTTCATGCATATGTTTATCACACTTATGTGTATATATTATAAATATCAAAATTTGGGTGTCAGCTATGTAAACACATAAAAAATTGTGGGGTATTTATATAAATTTCCATTTTTTATAATGAGCTATTTGATTGTGGTTATTCTTTTGAGTACTGCACATTATTATGCAGGTAAGGCAATGTGTAAATATTATTCATATTCGCTTATATTTTCCTCTATAATGCTTTTTGTAGGATTACGAGTACGCTGGTTTCAACCCTATCTCATATGATATTGCTAATCACTTCTGTGAAATGGCTGCTGACTACCATACAGACGCCCCTCATATCCTGGACTACAATAAGTACCCCGGTGCGTAATTGCTGCTAAATATTTACTTAAAAATCTGCAAATTTTTAATTAATTTTGCATCTTTTCTTTGCCAGATCTTGAGGAGCGCAGGAAATTTGTTGAGATGTATCTGAAATCTTCAGGTAAGCTTTTGTGACTTCTTGGCAAGTCATTGAATTTGTTCTGAGACATGTGTAGGAAGATTTACATACATACCACTCAATTTCTATGTATTTGCATATCTAACACCTAAAACTTCAATTTTTACATCTATGCCAACATACCTAGGCATGAAAATAGTAATGTTTTCCAGGCAAAAATTACATAAATAGCGCCCATTTCTTATCGATTTACCTATTGCAGACCTAAACTTCTCATTTTTACGCACATAGCACTTTGACTATAGATGAAAAGAAGGATTTGACTATTTAATTTTTCTTATGATTTTTATAATTATGAAAGTTTAGGTGTGAGATAGGTAGACATGAAAGTTTTATGTGCTATGTAAAAGCCCTTATTTTTTTGTGATATGAAGCATTTGTGTGGTATAAATGTAAACAATAAAGTTTAGATGCTAGATCTGTAAATACTAGAAGATTTAGGTGGCATGTATGTAAGTGCCACAAATTTTAATTGATTTTTTATATATTGCGTTTACCTCAAAGCAATTTTAATGGCTTTGAGATTCGTCTTATCCAATTCTTATTTTCTGGTGCATTTACATACATACCCCCAAATTACTATGAATTTGTATACTAACACCTAAAATTTTTTGCATTTATGCCACCCGAATATTTCATATCACATAAAAAATACCACAATTTTAACTTTTAAAAAGTGAAACACATATTTTCATGTACAGGCAACGCGGCATGCATGTAAAAATTGAATTTTAGGTGTTGGATATGCAAATACATAAGAATTGAGTGGTATATATGTAAATCTTCCTTATATATGCCAACGTGGATGTTTAAAATACCTTTTCCTTTAATTGCAAAAGGTGAAGAACAAACCAAAGAGGAGTTTGAGACATTACTCAACTCAATAGAGCGCTATACACTCGCAAGCCATTTACTCTGGGGCCTATGGGGCATAATTTCAGTAAGTTCTCAAGATTTTATATTTTTTGCATTATAGTCCTCACATAAAAATATAATTTTGTTCAGTATTTCCATATCAAAATTTTATTTTGCTTTGTTATGCTCTGCACTCTTTTTATAATAAAATGTAATAATTTTATAATTACCAAATTTGCATGGATATATATGTAATTTCTTTTTTTTGTTTTCTTAAATGCAGGAACATGTGAATGAGATTGATTTTGACTACATGGAGTATGCCAGGCAAAGGTTTGAACAGTTCTGGTTGAAGAAAAGTACCGTTTTGCAATCTCAGCCCTTTGAATCTGCCTAATTTGGAAGTGTCGTGGTGGATAAATATGTAAATAAATAATTATTTGTATGTGTGCTTGCCTTGTAACATAACGATCTTATATATTCAGTGTGATTGGTGCCTTTCAATATCTATCTATCTAATTATTATTTGCTTTTAGGAAAATTTACATATGTGGCATTTATAATAGAACTAAACATCTAAATAATAGGAGCTTGGAAAAAAATAAATAAATAAATAAATAAAATCAAGTTTAAATGAGCTTAAATCAAACATCTAAATTATACTTACAATTTTTGGGATATTAATTTTTATCCAATATGTGCTCTTTATTTAGAATATTGTTCAAAATATTAGAATAATATTGTCTTAAATTAAAATAATTTGATGTTTGTCTAAGAAAACAACAAATGAGGATTTGTCTATGAATCACACTATGATGGCAAGAATGTCATAATTGAGAAGAGAGATGAATAATAAAACGACTAGTCTATTAATTATTTCTCTTAAAATAATCTTCTTTTTTATAGGGTAGATGATACAATATGAGATGTTACATTTCAGTCTATGGTTTAACGGCCAGCTAGGCTGAGTTGGTGCAACCGGATGGCCGACCTTGATTAGCTTTGAGTCAGCAGAATTGACTTGTTCAACTAAACAATGTTGGCTTGTTGATTTAGTATGACTATCGACCCTTTATCTCTATACGACATGTCCTATCAACATAATAGATACGTCATTACCTGATAAGATAAATCTTCTGGATGATTATGAAACTCTTTTGCATTAGCAATTATTGGTCTCTGATGAGGAACCTCATGGGCATCCATGAGGCAATTGGTTATGTGAGGAGATGAATTTTTTCTTTGGGTCAGATCTGCCGAGATCTAGATATATGTATTCGCTTGGCTATTCAACTTTGATGCTTACCTATTTTGCTCTAATTCGAGCGGCTCAGACTCAGATTGTTTTTCTTATCTTTCTTCATGCTTGATTAGCCTTCCACCATTGATGTTTTTCTTATCTTTCTTCATGCTTGATTAGCCTTCCACCATTGATGTGAGGTAAATATATATTTTTACCTTTAAAAACAAATAAAAATGATATATAATATATAATATATTTGATGTTATTTATCTAAATATGAAAAGTTAGGGGTTAGATATGCAAATAATTAGGAATCGTGTCATCCATGCAAAACGCCCCCAAAATTTCCTCTTCATCTCCAGTAAAGATGCCATCAGACTGACGAGCAAGGCGAAAGCAAGCAATCCCGCTCGCCGGAATCATGTTTCTTCAAAGGGTAAGACATTACTCAGTCGGCCTTCTCCTTCTTATAAATTTTCAATCTCTGGGGTTTCTATAAGCTCTGCCACCTTCTCACCCAAGAAATTCGAATCTTGCAGGTATGGAGGCAAGTTTATTTTGGGGTATACGGATTCACCCAATTCACCAAATCCGGTTTTCAGTAATTTCTGCTCTTTTTCCCTTACTCAAATTGTCGCATTTTCTAAGAATTTAGGAGAAAATTTGTTCTTCGGACTGATTAAATATTATCAGAATACTGTGCTGATTCTGCAATATTTTGATTCAGAGAACATTCGAAGAAGTTCAAGGCGGAAGATATGGGGGTTCAAATGGAAGGGAAGAATTGTTTGGTGACGGGAGGAAATTCCGGCATTGGTTTTGCTACAGCTGAGGGTCTTGCTTCACGGTAATGATTTTTTTTTTTAATTTAATTTATTATTTACGGCAGATGAGATGACATTTCAAATTCTATTTTCTTGAGTATTTGATTGATTTTTTGTTTGCTGGTGAACTTTCTGAAATGAATTTAATGATGTAGACCATATAATATAACCTGCTGTTATAATGCCACTTTAATCCTTGTTTTCATATTAATTTACAACTGTCAATTGTTTTTATTGACTTTTTAACCTTTGATGAGCTAACTAATCCTTGATTTATTATGAATTAGGCTAGACCTAATTCAAATAATGGAGAGAAAACAAACCAAAATAAAGAAAAAAATACAAACAAAATAAAAAAAATTAGGAAGAATTACATGCATACCTCTCAATTTTTGATGGATTTACACATTTAACTTCTGCACTTTTAATTTTTACATTTGTGTCATCTTTTCTACTCATGAAAATATGTATTTCACCTTTTAGAAGTTAAAATAGCGGTGTTTTTAATGTCATATGAAAGATTTGGGTGGTGTAATAAAAAGCTAACGTTTAGGAGTCCAAGGGAGGACTATAAAAAATACCATAATTTTTTAAAATTTAGAAAAATTGATTTCTCATAATCAATTCGGATTTGTGCCAGACAGGTCTACTATGAAATCTATACATTATTTGCTTGGTTTGACGGAGAAGTACAGAGAGAATAAGGAGGTTCTACATATGATTTTTATTGATTTAGAAAAAATTTAAGATAAGGCTCCAAGAGTAGTACTTTGGAGAGTTTTAGAGAAGAAAAACATTGATATGACATATATTCAAGTCATCAAAAATATGTATACTGGAGCTCTTACTTGTGTTTGAACAGAAGGAGGACTGACCAAGTATTTTCATATTTCAGTTGGATTATATCAGGTATTGACTTTAAGCCCATGTCATTTTGCTTTAGTATTGGCTGCTCTTACTAGACATTTACAAGAAAATGTACCTTCAAAGGAAGAACTAACCTATTTTTTGAGCGCCCACCCCCCCCCCCTCCGCGCCCCGACCCAACATGGAAGGGGCTAAGGCAACAAAGGTCAAAGTAATATTTTAGGAGGGACAAAACTAATATTTAAGGATGGAAAAATGATCAAATTGCCCATCCATCTAAGTTAAAAATCTAAATTTGAGGGGAGGAGGGCGGGGGGGGGGGGGGAATTGGCCCCTAACTTGGTCCGCCTATATGTACCTCGGTGTATGTTTTTCGCTGATGATGTCCTTCTTCTAAATAAAATTAGAGAAAGAGTTCAGGAAAAACTTGAATTATGGAGGGTTGCCTTCAAGTCTGAAGGCCTTCGTTTGAGCATATTTAAAATTGAATACATGGAATGTAATTTTATTAGTAATAGCTCTAGTGAGAGAGTTGTAACTATGGGTAATCAAATCATTAAAATATGTGAGCACTTTAGATATCTCGAATCTATTGTTCAAAGTGATGGTCATATATATGGGGACGTTATTAGTAGAATCCAAGTTGGTTGGTTGAAGTGGAGGAATGCATCGGGTCTATTGTGTGATAGAAAAGTACCGCTTAGATTATGGGTAATCAAATCATTAAAATATGTGAGCGCTTTAGATATCTCGAATCTATTGTTCAAAGTGATGGTCATATATATGGGGACGTTATTAGTAGAATCCAAGTTGGTTGGTTGAAATGGAGGAATGCATCGGTTCCGTTATGTGATAGAAAAGTACTGCTTAGACTGAAAGAAAAATTTTATAAGATGGTGGTGAGACCTGCAACAAACTTAGGTGTTGCTGAGATGAGAATGCTTAGGTGGCTGAGTGGCTTGACTCTTAGAGACAAAATGCGAAATGAATGTATCCTACATAGGGTTGGTGTAGCTTCAGTGACAAACAATATTAGAGAGAGAGTCGTCTTAAATGACTTGGTCACATTAACTGTCGCCCATCTGATGATCCGATTAGGAGAGTAGATGTTATAGAATCAACTTTTGTTAAGAAAGTCAAGGGGTAGACCTAAAAAGATTTGAGCATGTTGTATAAAAGATGATTAATTTATTAGAATTAAATGGAAATATGATATTCAATAGGATGCAATGGAGATAAAGAATTCATGTAGCCGACCCTACTTAGTGGGATAAAAGCTTGTCATTGTTGTTAAAATTTTTAAAATAACTTTATGAACAAATCACGAGTATACCCATAAGTCATTTTTCTATAAGACCTTAATCACAAGCCATTACTTAACGAGGTACATGCTTTAGTGGGATGATCAAATGACTAATTTCCACCTAGTAGTCTCTAGCATGTATTTTAATTTAGCTCACTACATTGGAGTGGTTTTTGGGAGAGTTATTCTAGTAATTAAGGCAAATTTGAATGTTTTTGAAAAGGGGCATTTATATACATAACACACATTTCTTATGAATTTACATATATGACACCTAAATTTCATAGTCACACACATAACACTTAAATCATTAATATCACATAAAAATAGTATTAGTACCACTTTTTAAAAGTGAAATATACATTTTCATGCATAGGTTTACTTGAAATAATTGTTGAAAACCTACTTTGTAAATTGATAACGTGGGCTTGAATATCGTGTTACGACTTCTTCAATATTCCCTTTTTACCAATAGGACCTTAAATAAGGTTCAATTCTCAACATTCCCCCTCATGATGGGCAAAAGATACCCACCAAGTCTATCTTGTCACATAACCTAGACAAATCTATTGAACTAAGTTCATTAGTGAGGCAGTCAACCACTTGCTCTCTAGTGGCTACTTGACTTAGGTCCAACCGCTCATTATTATGCTTTTGCTTCATGAATAATCTATTAATCTCCACATGTTTCATTTTATCGTGTTGCATCGGGTTGCTGTCAATGCTGATTGCTGACTTGTTATCGCGCCACAACTTCATTTGAGTTCCTTGGTCCACCTTGGCTCGATAAATAAGGCTCTCAACCACATCATCTCGACAACTCCTAAACTCATGGCCATGTACTCTGCCTCTACTGTCGGCCTCACTACTACAAATCATTTCTTGCTCTTCCAAGTGACCAAGTTGCCCCCACAAACACAATATTTTGAGGTGGATCTTCGGTCATCTACAAAACTCGCCTAGTCAACATCTCAAAAGCCCTCAATGTCCGCATGTCCATTTTTTCTGAAGATCAACCCCTACCTTGGTGCACTTTTTAGGTAACTCAGAATCTGTACACTACATCCGTCTGTCCCTTCCTTGGATCATGTATATAACGGCTCACCACACTCACTGCAAAATAGATGTCCTGTCAAGTCTGACACAGATAGATCATACAA
This sequence comes from Papilionanthe hookeriana x Papilionanthe teres, assembly GCA_022702705.1. Taxonomy (NCBI): domain Eukaryota; kingdom Viridiplantae; phylum Streptophyta; class Magnoliopsida; order Asparagales; family Orchidaceae; genus Papilionanthe; species Papilionanthe hookeriana x Papilionanthe teres. The sequence goes on along the minus strand of CM040430.1, from coordinate 3,082,006 downwards.
CCCACCAATATCTAATACCTCTCACAATCAACTGGTTCTCTTGCCTCTGCGCTCAGCTTAACCTTCTAGTCAATTAGAGAGTGCAGGTTTGCACCACAACATATCTGTTTCTGTGAGGAGATCTAATATATACTTTCTATGAGACAAGACCATCCCCTCAGGTCCACGAGTCACTTCAATCCCAAGGAAGTATCTGAGTTGTCCAATACTCTTCACCTCAAATTTATTGCCCAATCTTACATCTAGTTGAACAATCTCTGCCTCATCATCACCGCCTCATGATCACCGGTGACAATGATGTCATTAACATATACAACAAGTATAGTGGTGTGACCTTCATGCTGTCAAAAGAACACCGTATGGTCTGCATTGATCTGTTGTTATCTCATGCCCACTATGACTTTTATAAACTTGTCAAACCAAGCTCGAGAAATCTGCTTCAAGCCATACAATGACTTTTTGAGCCTACACACTTTTCCTGTTATTTGAATTATACCAAATGCTGGTGGTATATCCACATATATGTCCTCTAGTAACTCACCATGAAGAAATGCATTATTCACATCAAGTTGGTGTAATTTTTACGCATTATTCACTGCTAGAGAAACCAGTGTCCTCACTGTGCTCATCTTTGCTACTGGTGCAAATGTTTTATTATAGTCAATGTCATATGTCTGACTGTACCCATTCTCCACCAGTCGTGCTTTTTACTGCTCTACATTCCATTATGGAGTTTGCTTCGCTGTGAAGATCCACTTTCACCTAACTACATGTTTTTCCACTGATAGTGGTACTTTCTCTCATGTTCGATTTTTATCGAGTGCCCTAAGTTCTTCATGCATACCCGTTTTCTATTTGGGATTCTTCTTAGCAACCCGCCAACACTTGGGTATAGAGACAGTGTCTAAAGAAGCAATGAATGCTTCCAAAATATGAAACAAAGTTGTTTTCCAACCTAAAACGATCGAGAGGTCTTCCCACATTGCTGCGAGAGATTATCCTTAAGGTTGGGGGTTAAGAGAAGGAGGAGGAATAATATCACCTGAGAGTTCTGAGTCGGAGATGGTTGGTGTAGGTATTTCAAAAGTAGTGGAAGATTGGGACAATGGACTAGCTGACACAAGTGGCATTGTAGACTCCATTCCCTTATTTTGCTTTCTTCTCCGTGTATATACCCTTAAGTCATCTTCAGCCTGTTCCACTACTTATGGGTTCACTCATCTTATTTTTCGGTTCCTCAACTGACTCATCCCACATCAAATGACAAGACATCACTCCCACGTGTACCACTCTCTCACTATCGCTACTCACCCCTCTTGCCTCATATCTCCAGTATATGGCGAGTAACCGAAGGATCATGTCATCTCTTGCGTGTAGTATGGTTCAAATTTTTTAAATGACACATCTATGCTCATAAGTAGTCTCTTATCTATTGGGCTCCGCCAGACATACCCTTTCTTGGTAGCAGAGTTATCTACGAACACACATTTCACAGCTTTGAGATCCAACTTCACTACTGATGGTCTGTTATCCTTCACAAAACATACATATCCAAAAACCTTTAATGGGAGGATCTCGCTGTTATCTCGTTTCAACATCTGACATTGAAACTTTCAATTCAACACCTCATGGGTATCTCGTTGATCAAATTGAATAGCTGTCAAAACTGCTTGCTCCTATAAGTGCTTTGAGACATTCATTGTAATCATCGTGCTTCGGGCTACCTCTATAAAGTGTCTATTCTTCCTCTTCACTACTATATTTTCTGTCAGTGCCTATGCACATGTGGTTTGATGTTGTATCTTTGCGCTGAAAAGTATTTCCCTAAAGGCTCTGTTAGTATACTTTGTCTCATTATTAAACCTTAATACCCTCACTGCTGTACCATATTGAGTCTGAATTGTCTCATGGAAGTATTTAAATCAAACAAACACATCATTCTTTTTTTTTATGAAATATAATTAAGTAAAATAAGAAAAACAATCAATAAATATCACAAAATATCGATAATCATTTATGGAGATTGTAGAACAAGGTCCCCAAATATCAATATGTATCAAGTCAAAAATACCATAACTCTTATTCCCAGAACTGATATATGAGCTTTTAGTAAGCTTGCAAAACTCACAAGTATCACAAATCGACTTTTGTTTATATGCATTTTATTGCAGAGAATGATATAACCGACTCAACAAACTAAAAATAAGAGTGTCCCATGAGTCTGTGATATAGCAGTAATACATCCTCCACACTCCTTCAAGATTCTACTACTTTAACACTTTCTACGATAGATGTCAAAACTTAGTTCATCCTCTCCTGATCCAAGTTCCAAAGTTCACTATGCCACGTTCTAGTCCTAAGTGTTTCATCCATCCCTCTGTCTTGGAAGGACATCTTAGGAATATTAAAAGAACAACACATTTTAGTTAGAGAATAATAATACCAATAGATAAAAGGTTCACTGGAAAAGGAACATATAAAACATTGGACAAAATCATATAACTAGTAACATTCATTGTACCTTTACCAACTATAGACCGTGCTATACCTCAACAGTCTAGATTTTATTTGGTATTGTTAGGAGAGTTTAGGAAGAAAACTCTCTAGTGATGCCTGTCACATGTCGAGATGCACCAAAATTTACAATCCATTATGGTGATCCTGTGGTGGAAATAGAGGCAAAAATATGTGCATTGCAAATACTTTTGTCAGATTGAGCATGTGTGACAATGTTATCCTTTGATGACGACTGTTTGGAAGCACCTTAAGCCTCATCTCCTGCTGCTTCCTGCTTTTTCTTCAACAACTTCAGGCACTCATGATCCTCATTCGTAAAAACCACACCCGTCTCTTCCTTCTCTGCTGCTACAGATTAGCCCGATAACCCACTTTTCCCCCTTTTCGACCACCACGCCACGACCACAGCCTCCACTATGTCCACACCCTTCACCTTGTCTCGCTTCTTAGGTAACCCAGGATAGGTCTTGCTCAGATTTCCAACTTCAACACAGTTGTAGCACTTGCGAGTCTCTCTGTGGACATCTATCATATTGAGCGCTAAGCAGTCAAAGCTGATCGCTCACTAATAAGTTCACTCGGCTTAGATTGTAGCTTGATGTGACTCTCCTCCTGTATCATCACAACAATGAACTCATTTAGTTAAGGGATAGTCGCTCGAGCTAGGAGGACAAATCTCCTCTAATCAAAGGTCGGGTTCAGATGGGCCATAAATTGCATAGTCATCATCTTTGCAAAGATCTCCCCTTTCTTGCAATCCGGATCACCACAACTTGACATTGTTGAGAAGTGATCAAGATCTGCCCACAACCGCTCCAGATCTATGGTGCATTCTTGAATCGATCTATCACCATATATCACTGCTTCTATCTTGCGCTGAATCTGAAACACTCTCATGTGGTTCTCTGTCCCAGTTTAAATCCTCTTCAGCTTTGCCCAGATGTTCATCACATTTTGAATGTCATAAAGATGCAATTGTCGGAACTATCGAGTTGAGTAGCCAAGTGTAGATTAAGACGTAGGTGGTTCTGCACTTATCCCCCTTAACACTGTCACTCTTTGGTTCGTTCCTGATCATATATCCCTCTAGTCTCTTCCATACTAGAGTAGTCTCGATCCGACGCGACCAAGTCAAATACTTGGCCAGTCTAACAAGCTTCAAATCCACAGATGGGAGGTATAGCTTCACCTATGACAGAGCACGTGTTGAGGTAGTGGCTCATGTCGATACGTTAGCTTTCTCTATGAGCTAGAACAACACTTTCAGAAGTTCAGGATCTATCTTTTCCAGAAGGTTCAATCCTTTTCCTTCCGCACAGTCTCCTTCTCCTGATATCCTCAATCATGCGACTTCCTTTCCTCTTCGCCAAACCGTTTTCTTGCTTTCAAAGACCAACTAAGAGTTAATAGAAATGCAGAGTCCCTTTGTTATCCACAGATCCCGTTCAGTTATGCTCGCCAATGATGGTAGCCAACGGTGGGATGAGTGTTGAGTTGGTTAAATAGCCTTACGGTTGTCCGTCAGGCTTGAAGAGCATGCTGAAATTGGCTTTTTTCGTAACCGCGTCGGCAGGGCCATCATCGATAATGCATCATTACGTACTTGAAATCCTCGACGGCCTCGACATCGTTGCCTGCCTCGCGTGATTCTCAAAGCAGAGAAACAACTCAGGATGTACATTCTCGCTGCGACCGGCGTCATGATCAATGTCATGATACGACAGCCCGCACTACCACAAGAGTCGGCAAATGCAGCCGCGAATTTGTCCCACGGGCAATTCGAGGTCCTGTTGATTTCGGCGACATTCTTGGGTTGGGATTTTGCTTCGATACCAAATTGAAATAGTTGTTAAAGACCCACTTTTTACATTCAAATATATGCTTAAATAGGGTATTACAATATTTTACAAATAAACTCCCTTACTTCTTCAATATTCCCTTTTACCAAGAGGACCCTAAATAAGGTCCAATTCTCAACATATTTAAAGCATCAAAGTGTTGTGTATGTAAATCTGAAATTTTAGGTGAAATAAGTAAATACATAAGAATTGTGTGCTAGCTATGTAAATTTCCCTAACATCAAATATTACAGTGGTACGCCAAATTACCATTACATTCATATATTTGAAGTTTTAAACTAGTAATAATAACACAATATTTCCTTAAATATTTTGAATTTCCTCATTGCTTCATTGCTAATCTGATTTACAGTGGTGCTACCGTGTACATTGTCTGCCGGAACAAGGAGAAGGGAGAAGCTGCCCTCTCAAAGATTCAAGCAACCACTGGAAACAAAAACATACATCTAGAGGTGCTGTCATGAATTTGTTTTCTTGTTCCTGCATGTTAGTCCTTTTTTTTCCTGCTAAAATAACAAACTTAAAAAAAGAGGGAAGATTTACATACATGCCACTCTTTTAAATTTGCTTTAAGATGAGTGTAAGATATATTTTGATCAATCGCTCATGACCTTAACCAAATATTTTCTAAAATCTTTCTTTAGTCATCTTAAAAACCGATTTTTTATTGCAGATCTGTGATCTTTCTTCTATCAGAGAAATAAAATCGTTTGCATCCAGATTTTCTTCTGAAAACAAACCAATTCATGTTTTAGTAAGTTTTACTGATTAATTATATTTTCACCCAGAAATTCCTTAGGAATGCTTTCTTGTTTTACTATATTTGTCCTGATTTGTAAATATATAGATTAATTAATTATGAAAATTTTGGTTTTAGGTTAATAATGCTGGATTACTTGAGAACAACAGAGTTACCACAGAAGAAGGGTGAGTTGCATATCAAAATGTGTCGCATGCTTTGTTGTATTGTAAGATCAGCATAGGGAAAGTGTCAAAATGGTCCGACTTTTTGTAGGCATTCATTTAGTCCCAAAGTCTATAAATGTGCGTAGACTATTTTAGTGTTGGCTAAAACAGTTCTTCGTGGAGACTGTTTCAATTTATATTAAAAGATTTTAAGGACTAAGGATCCATTTGGGGCAGTTCGTGCTTTTCAGGATAAGCAGCTTATCTTGAAATGTGGCCGGTGGGTCAACCACAGGGTTCGACCTGCGGCCTACTTTTAGTGTAAAAACTCAACCGCGTTTTTAGATAAGCTGTCAAGACGCGTGAACCAGACAGTACCACGGCATTTTCAAAAATGACCTCGCACTTATAAGTTGCTACAAACGGACCATAATTTGATACTTTTATAAATTTTGGGGCTGAAGTGATCCCATGTAAATAGTCAGGAGACTACTTTGACACTTTACCGGCCAACATAAGAAAGTTCTTAGATTACTCAAATGGTCTATATTGGGAAATTTACAAACATGCCACTTAATTTTTATGTATGTACATATCTAACACATGAACTTTACTTTGTACATTTATACTACTCAAATCTTTCATATCACATTAAAAATGGCACCATTTTAACTTTTAAGAAGTGGAATAAATCTTTTCATTCATATATAAGGTGGTGGCATATGGCAAAGTTGAATTTAGGTGTTAGATATGTAAATCCATAGGAATTCAGTGGTATGTATGTAAATCTTCCTATATTTTAGGGAAACTTACATACATACCAAACAGTTCTTATGCATTTACATATCTAAAACCCAATATTTGATATTTACATTTATATCGCCTTTGTGTCATAAAAATGTGCATCGCAATGTGTATTTCACTTTTAAAAAGATAGTAATGGTGATATTTTTTTGTGATGTTAAAATCTGAGATGTAAATACATAAGAATTGTGTGCTTTGTATGTAAATGCCCCTATTTTTATTATGTTTCAACAGATTGGAGCTAAATTTTGCGGTTAATGTAGCGGGAACTTTCGCTATGACTGAATTAATGATGCCGTTGCTGGAGAAAGCTGCGCCTGATGCTCGAGTTATTACAGTTTCTTCTGGTGGAATGTACATAGCTCCTCTGTCTAAGGATCTACAGGTGCTTTTCAGATGTAGTGATCATTTTTTTTGGGACAAATACACTGATTAAAAAAATAATTTTGACGAGTATTTATGTTTCAGATATAAAAAAACTCTTATAAATAAATGCAAAAAAAGTAGCATGCTGCCATCTTTTTCAAGGAAGATTCCCATACATACCACCTGATGCCTATGTATTTGCATATCTAACACCTAAATTTCCTTTTTTACATATGTGTCACCTCACCAATGCATAAAAATATGTATTTCACTTTATAAAAGTTAAAATAGTGTTGTTTTTGTTGTGATATAAAAGATTTTAGGTTTTAGATAATACATAGAAATTGGATGGTATGTATGTAAATGCCCGTATTATGCCTGCCCCTGAACCAGTCGAAAGCCAAAGCATCGGCCCGCTTGGGTGATCCTGTTCGCGTTTAGAAGCAAAGAGGTGGCACTGTGCAGCTGCAGAAAAGGGCAGGGAGCAGGTGGGGTCCACGAGAGATGAAATTAAATGATTATATAAAGTTAAAGTCAATATATGAATGAGAATTGATGATAATTGTCTTGGCCATTTAGAAGTGACAACCTTACTTGATGGGACGATATTTTTTTGTCGGGATAGATTAGAGGAGTTTAAAGTATCTTCTGGAGCAACGGATGGTGACCGAGGAGCATTAGAGATGACTATCCAAGCTACTGGGGTATAATTTCAAGATTCAGTTTCTGTCAAGATTGGAGAACAAGGCAGCAGACGCATTGTCGAGAAAGGGGGATGAACCTCAATTGACGGCCCTATCAGTACCCTCGGTCCTAGATTGAGAAGCCTTGAGACAGGAGAGTGAAATGGATGAGAAGCTGAGAAAGATAAGAGCCGAGTTACTACAAGATCCGAACAATCATCCAGGATATGCATTAAGGGGACATCAACTCCTCCACTAGGGGCGATTTGTGCAACTCAAATCGTCGGAGTATATTTCAAGATTATTATAAGAGTTTCATGACAGTGCAATCAGTGAACACTCAGGGGTGCAGCAGACCTACAGTCATCTGATGATAGAGCTTTATTTGGTGGGGGTTCACAAAGATGTGGAGGACATGGCGGCAAAATGTGATGTGTGCCAGCGATATAAGTACTTGACCACGACATCGGGGGTTATTACAGCCATTAACATTGTCGGGGAAGGTTTGGGAAGAAGCGACAATGGATTTTACAGAGGGTTTGCCATGATCGGAAGGTTTCATGTTGATTATGGTATTCGTGGATCGCCTAAGCAAATATGCACATTTCATTCCCTTACAACATCCCTACATTGCGGTCTCAGTCATGGCAGTGTTTATCTGGGAAGTGGCCGTTTGCACGGGGTGCCATAATCGATTGTATTAGATAGGGATAAGGTATTTCTCAGCCACTTTTGAAAGGAGCTTTCAGGTTGCATGAGACAGTCATTAAAAGAAACACCACATTACCCATAACCAATTGGTGGACGGAGGTGGTCAACAGAAGTGTGGATACATACCTACATTATTTTTTATCCGATACACCGAAGCTACGGGCTGAGTGGATTACATGGGCCGAATATTAATATAAAATTTCGTACCATACCGCAACACATTCAATCCCTTTCAAGATATTGTATGGGCGGGAGTCACCTCGCTTGATATATAATGGGCATTGTACCACACCAATATCCAGTGTTGATCAGTAACTAGAGGAGAAGGACAGGATACTGGCAGAGTTTAAGCGGCATTTACTGAGAGCCCAACAAATCATGAAGAGAAAGACGGACGGACACAAGAGAGATGTAAAATTTGAACCAAGATACATGGTCCACTTGAAACTGTGACCCTACCAATAGAAGACATTGGCAAGAAGGAGAAGTGAGAAACTATTACCGCAATATTTTGGGCCTTATGAGGTGATGACACGCATCGAAGCAGTGGCATGCCATTTGAAGTTGCCATCATCGTTCGCACTACACCCGGTCTTCCATGCATCATAGCTGAGACGCGCGATTGGAAATCATACACCCTCGTAGACTACCGCCTACACTGGAAGTGATCATGGAGTCGTTAGAGATCGAAGGAATGTGCCTTGGATCAGGGGGGGCAAATAAGGTATTGGTTAAATAAAAAGGAAGAAGCAAAGGGGCGGCACTGTGCTGCAGCAGAAATGGGCAGGTAGCAAGTGGGGACCACGAGAGAGTTAATTACACACTCAAGGAGAAATTAAAGGAGTTTTTGAAGGGAAAGTGGGAAAGAAAGGTTTCAATTGCTTAGAGAGAATTCTATGTATGTTTTTTTTTTAGCTGTTGTTTTTTTTCTTCTTGTGGTGTTTCCAGCGACGTCCAGGGTGTGGGAGAGAATCTACCTCTCGAAAGTAGATCATCCTTGTATCTTGCTTGTTTTCCTTTTATTTTTGTAAGAGCAACATTTGCATTTCTTCCATCTATCTATTGCCGTTTCTTCGTGATTTGTTCACTGATCTTGGTTCTGAGACGCCTTTTTTTTTAATTACAAGCACATTGAAGCACCATAATTTCTTGAAGGAATTCATTGTCGTCTACACTAATATTTTGGATTGAGAAGTGTTTTTGATATTGGACGTGTTTCTTTTGAGTGAAAGTTCATGTAGGGCAATGTTAGTTGTTTGATTTAGTTTGAAACTAAATTAAATTTACTTCATGATTCATTTTCCTTGCAAATCTAAACCAAATGCATCAAAATTTGTTTTATTACTTTTCTAACATTTACCTGACAATATATTTCAAAACACTTAAAGTAAATATCTCTTACATTAATAACATATAACGATAAATAACATCTGCATAAATTTAATTTATTAAATAAATCCTTTGATACCCTTTCTTCCTTTGTCAATATTCGATCTTCCAATAGAAGTTATGGTGCACTTTAATGATTCGAGTGGTCAAATATTATTGGTATGGATTGTGATCGATTATTATATAGAGTGATAATAGCCGATTTAGAGCCAATCTATTACTATTGCCAACTCTAAATCTTATCAAAGTTATGTAGCTCGACTCAAAGTTAGCTCATAGCTCAAAGTTAAAGCTTGCTTGACTTGAATTTGCTCAATTTTGAGCTCGCTTGAACTTGAATCTAGCCGTTTGAAATAAACTTATTTTAATAATGAATTTTGAAGACCAAAAAAGGTTCGTAATTATATACATAAATTTGTATATACATATGTATAAAACGCTAAAAGTATCCATATTATTTATTTCAAATCGATCTTGACTTGGCTTAATTTGATCCATGCTTAGATTGAGGCAAAAATTTGGCTCGTGGCTCAATTTGATTGAAGTTGAATATATGAAAAAAGATCAATTATGTTTTAGAGCTAAAATCTGAGTTCTATTTTCTCTCATCTAAATAACTAGGGGCATTTACATTCGCCCAACTATTCAGTATTCATATGTCTAACACTTCAAATTTTCTTTTGACATTTTTAGCACCCAAAGCTTTGATATCATATATAATTCTACTATTTACATTTATTCTCAAGCCCCAGATGTAAAAAGTGGAGGGTTGCGTTAGCTAGTCAACAACCAGCATAAAATTTATCGAAAAATCATGACATGAATTCTTTTAATCATTGTGTAAATGCTAGGGCGTCTCCTGAAAGCGATGTGTTGTATGACCTAAATATAATGATAAGTGTGCAAGGGCCGTGCTCGGGTGTAGTGTCAAATAAGCAAGAATTCCAACATTTTGGTCGGATGCAGGTAAAGAAGTTAGTCCGTAAAACTAATATTAGGATGAGATCTTGGAATATAGGTACTCTCACGGGTAAATTAATGGAATTAGTTGATATTACGATTCATAGAAAGATAAATATCTTATGTATTCAAGAAACTAAATGGGTTGAGAAAATATTAAGAAGATTGTAGCTTAGATTTTAAACTTTGGTATTCAGGTAAATGTTGCACTATAAATGATGTAGGTGTAATTATAGATAAGAGTTTAAAAGATAATTTTGTAAAAATTAATAAAATTAGAGATAAAATTATTAAGATTGTTGTTTATACTAATTGTTTTAATATTAGAATTGCTTATGCTCTTCAAGTAGGTTTAAATATAGGTTTTAAAGAAAAATTTAGGAATGATATAGAAAAGTTAATACAAATGATACCTCTTGAAGAAAAAAAAAATATTTAAATAAACATGTCGGTAAAGTGGTAGAAGATTTTAGAAATATTCATGATGGCTATGATTTTGGAGTTATTAATAAAGAAGGTAAAGTAATATTAGATTGTGTTTTAGTGTATGATTTTGTTATTGCTAATACTTTATTCAGGAAAATAGACGAGTATATTATTACTTATAAGAATGGATTTAATAAAATACAAATTGATTATTTTCTTATGAGAAGAAGTGATCGTCGAATGTAAAAATTGTAAGTCATTCATAGTGAGAATTTAAATACCCAACATTGATTATTAGTTCTGGATTTTAAGATGAAAAGTTGTAAAATAATGAATATTAGAAACAATTGTCAAAAAATTAGATGGGGACACCTGAAAGACACAAATACAATTATTTTTATGAGTAAAGTTTAAAATTTCGAGATTTGGGTTGTTAATGAAAAAACAAATTCTACGTGGAATAAACTAACGAACATTATCAAACAAGAGATAAAAGATTTACATGAAAAATAAAAAATAAAAAATAAAAGTTTTATAAATAAAAATAGTTGGCGGTGGAATAAAAATGTGTAAGAAAAGATAAAATATAAGAAGTTATATTATAAAAATTTATTTAAATGCAAAATTTAGAGAACCGGAAAAAATATAAAATGACTTTTTTGGACTCTAAGAGAATAATCTGACTGTAAAAATTCTGCTTTTAGTGTTTTTTATGATATATTAGATACTAAATATGTGAAAAATATATGTTTAAACTAGTCAAATAAAGAGAAAAGAAAAGTAAGAATTTACCTCAAATAAATTGTATTAAAGAAGAAAATCAAAATGTATTATTCTTAGAAAAAGATATTCAAAATATGTGAATGAGTTATTTTGATAAACTTTTTAATGAAGTTTCTGAAAATACGACCAACTTTAAATAGGTAGGTGGTTTATTTTGATAAAGTTTTCAATGAAGTTTCTGAAAATACGATCGATTTTAGTGATTTTAATATCATTAATATTAATAAAATATTCCATTTCTATCTTCATATTTGTAAAAAAAAAATGTTAAGGAGGCTTTAAAGAAAACTAAGGGCAGATGTTTGTAAGATCTGATGATATTCCAATTGAAGTGTGGAAATATTTAGGAGATTCGAGAGTTTCTTGGCTTATTAAACTTTCTAATATTATTTTTAAAACTAAAAAGATGTCTGAGGGGTGGAAGAAGAATATTTAGATCCCCATTTTTTAGAATAAATGTGATGCACAAGAATGTGCAAATTATATAGGAATTAAGTTGATGTGTCATACTTTAAAATTTTGGGAGAGTGTAATTGAACATAAGTTAAGACGTATTACAAAGATTTCTCATAATTAGTTTGGATTTATGCCGAGCAGGTTTATTATGGAAGCTATACATTTATTAAGAGGTTTGATGGAGAATTACAGAGATAATAAGGACGATAGACATGTTTTTTTTTATATTTAGAATATGCTTAAGATAAGGTTCTAAGAGATATCTTTTAGAGAGCCCTAGAGAAGAAAGGTGTTGATATGACTTATATCTAAGTCATTAAATTTATGTATATTATAGTTGTTACTTGTGTTCAAACAGTAGAAGGATTGACCAATTATTTTCCTATTTCAGTCTGATTACATCAGGGATCGATTTTAAGCCATGTCCTTTTGTTTTAGTTACGAATGCTCTTACTGGACATTTACAGGAGGTTGTACCCTGGTAGATGCTTTTATTTGATGATATTCTTCTTGTGGATAAGACTAGAGAAAGAGCTAAGGAAAAACTTGAATTATGGAGGTCTACATTGGAGTTTAAAGGCCTTCGCTTGAGTAGAACTAAAATTGAATACATGGTATATTTTAGTAGCAGTAGCTCTAGTGACAGAGTTGCAATTATGAGTGATCGTATTGTTAAAAGGTGTGAACGCTCTAGATATCTTGAGTCTGTTGTTCAAAGTGATTATGTAGATGGGGATGTTATTAGTAGAGTTCAAGTTGGTTGATTGAAATAGAGGAATGCTTCGGGCCTATTGTGTGATACAAAAGTACCTCTTAGACTGAAAGAAAAATTTTATTAGATGGTGGTGAGACTTGCAATGCTCTATGACGCAAAATGTTGGTCTTTAAAAGAGAAGCATAAAATTAAGTTAAGTGTTGCCGAGATGAGAATGTTTAGGTGGATGAGTGGCTTTACACTTAAAGAAAAAATGCAAAATGTATATATCCGTGATAGGTTGGTGTTGCTTCTGTGGCGGATAAAATTAGAGAGAGTCTTCTTAGATGATTTGGTCACATTAAACGTCGACCATCAAATGATCTTGTTAGGAAAACAGATGTAGATTCAACATATGTTAAGAAAAACAGAGATAGACTTAGAAAGACTTGAGCATATTGTATAAAAAATGATCTTAAGTTATTAAAATTAAATGAAAATATGACATTCAATAGGAAGTAGTGGAGAAAAAGGATTCATGTAGCCGACCCAACTTAGTGGGATAAAGGCTTGTTGTTGTTATTGTTGTTGTATTTTAACATTTAAAATGTGAAGTACATCTTTTCCTACATAAGTAAGGTGGCATATATGTAAAGATTAAAGTTTAGCTGTTAGATATGTAAATATATAGGAATTGAGTGAGTGGTATGTATGTAAATATTCCGAATAACTACGGGAGCATGGTTAGAATGTCACCCTCCTCTTGGGTGCTTTCTTTTTCCTTCCTCAGTGTTAGGGCGGGTTTCTTAGCACAATCTTAAGCGACTTAGTTTTCATGTCATTTAAATGATAAATTTTCATTTTTTTTTCTTTTTCTCTTTTTCATTTCAGTCATACTTAAAAAAAATCTCTCTATTTCTTCTTTCACTGTATACATTTCTATGATAATTAACATGCACATTATTTCAAGGAAGATTTAGATTTTAAGTTTTTTATCTGAAATACTTTACATTGTTCGTTTGTTGCAGTATAGTGAGCCAAATTTTGATGGAGCAATGCAGTATGCTCGGAACAAGAGAATTCAGGTTTGAATAAAACTTAAATGTCTATTTGAGATGCATTAGTTTGCTTAATGTAATAAAGAAAATCTTCCTATTTTTGGGGGGTGCATTTACATACATACCACCCAATTCCTATGTATTTGCATATCTAACACCTAAACATACTATTTATGTTTATACCACCCAAATCTTTTATATCACTTAAAAAAAACTACTATTCTAACTTTTAAAAGGTGAAATACACATTTTCATGCATAGGAAAGGTGGTATATATATGTAAAATTATAGTTTAGGTGTTAGATGTGTAAACGCTTACGAATTGAGTGGTATGCATGCAAATGTTCATTCTTCTTCTTGTTTTGTTTTGTTTTTTTTTTTTTTCTTTTCCTGAGCATGCTTAGTGGCATACACCGTAACTAGGGATGTCCAAAAAACTTTTAGGTCGCAAATAGCTCGTGTTCAGCTTGCTGTGGAACTCATGTTTGGTTTATTTGATAAGCGAACGTTCGCTGAACATGAATAATTTTTTTTAGTTCAGTTTATAAATGAGCCGAACACAAACAAACTTGTGTTCGAAAGTGTTCGGCTCGTAATTATTCGAAACAATTAAATTGTTTTAAATAATATTAAAGAAAAAATAAAAACATTTATTTTCAGACGAGCTGCCAAAAATGAAGAGAGCCTCAACTTGCTCATATTCAGCTCATTTACACCCTTAATTGTAACAGCTTTGAAAACAGGAGCCCAATTTCTGATGAGCAACTTTGATAGGGCTTGTTTGATGATGATAATAATAATCGCATCGACATACATACCCCCAGTGCCTACGTATTTACATATCCAAAACCTAAACTTTACTTATTTTTACATTTATATCATCCAAATCTTTTATATCACATAAATAATTCTACCATTTTAACTTTTAAAATGTAAAATACACCTTGGCGTGTATCTAAAAATTGAAGTTTAGGCGTTGGATATGTCAATACATTAGTTTAGGCGTTGGATATGTCAATACATAGGAAATGCGTGGTATGAATGTAAATCTTCTAATAAGATAACACATTTGCACTCTCAATTGAAGAAGGTCTTAAAGTTTCACACAGTAGAAGAATACCAGTAAAAATCCTGTCCCTATCTGCAATAAATAACTACCTTTTAGAATCCAAAATTTAGAAAAACAAGTCATTCCTATTGTCAGTTTACAGAATCATATATGAGATTTTTATCTGGTATATCCTATCATTGGATTCTTCTGAAGTAATTGGATCATTTTCTTCGTTCCGCCCCTTTCACTGACTATAGAAAAACTTAGGAGGTGAGAACTTATGATGTAGATAAACAATCTGTCTCAAAACCTGAACGAAAGTGAGAACTATTATCGTAGTTCATTCTCGAATCTAGTCTAACGATATGCAATGGATTTATTATATTCAATCCTAGTTAGAACTGAAATAAATTTAACTCCACTGGACTTATGATCCTGCTTGAGAAGGTTAGTGAGTTAATCCCACCTAATCATGTAAACAAAATACAAGTCCATCCTTAGTCCTTATGCAGTTACATATCTCACACCTATATTTTCATATTTACATTTGTGATACTCGGGTGCTTTAAACCTATGTATGAAAAATGTGTTTTCATTTTTAAAAAATAATAATAATATTATTTTTGACGTGATATTAAAGATTTGAATGCTATGTGTGTAAATATTAAAGTTTAGTTGTGAGATATGTAAATACATATGAATTAAGAATTGTGTGCTATGTATGTAAATGGCGCTTTCTTGGTCTGGTTTGAAGGAATTGAAAGAGAGCCGCTGAGATTGAGATGGGATCGTTAGTTGAGGAGAAATTGAACGGAAAATATTTCATGATAATTATGTACACACCTCCCAAAATATTGATATTTATAAATTAAGCATCCCAGCAATTTTTTTGAACTACCGAACCGATGTATTTACGTGTGCCATGATCAAACTATTGAGAATTTGATTAAAATGAAAAATATGGTTTGGGTTTTTACCATGAACTTTGATATTTGAGTGAGAATTTGAAATATGGATGAGAGAGGGCGGTTGATTTGTAAATAGCAAGTTTCTATGTAACCGCCCCAAATATTTCTATCATCTGCTATTTTATTCTCTCAGCCTCTTGAAATATCATTCTTTGATGGGCAGAACTTGAGCAATTTTATGATGACTTCAAGTATTATGTTATTTTTATAGATCATTATACCAAATTAAGATGATGTTTTCACTTTATGATATATATATATATATTTTTTCTTGGAGTTTATGATGTCTTCATTAGCTTCAAAATTGTAGTGAAAACAAATACTGTGATTGCAAGATCACCACCTTAGTGAAAAAATATTTCTTTCATCCATTAGTTTATGAAGACTTCTCCATCAATGTCTTCTCTTTTCTTCACTTAGTTTATAAGGGGACATCTATAGGAGTAAATACATTCACTTAGAGCTTGTTTGGTATCACTTTATTTTTATTTCCCTATCATGTCAAAAATATCGCTAGTTTAACTTTTACAGAAGTAAAATATACATTTTCATGCATAGATAAATTGAAACTTAGATGTTAGATATGTAAAGACATAGGAATTGAGTGGCATGTATTGTAATTCTTCCTACTATATATTCTTTTTTAATTAATTGATATGCATTTAGTTCACTTTGTTTGATTTATGTAAGAATCATTATAATATAACATATGATGATCAAATCATGCATCTTATTTTATATTTTTGTTGATTCAATGATCAATTTTAAACAATCATTCAAACTTATTCCTTATGGGGAGCTAATTTCTACTGCTCAGATAGGGAATCATTTCACAATATAGACAACTTAAACCTACTCTCACAAGTTCACCTCCTCTTCTTCTTCCCAGGTAGCATTAACTGAGAAATGGTCTGAAATTTACGGAGAAAAAGGGATTGGTTTCTATTCGATGCACCCAGGTTGGGCTCAAACACCAGGTGTGGCTAGGAGTCTGCCCACCCTCTCAGAAAAGTATACTTCTCTTTTTCTATAAACAAACTCCAAGAAAAATGTGTCAAAATAGTCCGCTCATTTTTTGCCGGGGTTCATTTTAGTCCCAAACTTTTCTAATATAAACCGAAATAGGCTTCGTTTGAAGCCGCATTCCTGTTCAGCAAATTCTCTTTAGAAGTCACATCCGTCAAATGGGGGAGGCCAGCTGCTATCTGAAACGACAAAACTTGCCACTTTTGCGATGCAACTTTCGGAAACGTTAGAAGACGCTCCTTTACCAAATGAAAATTTGGGACTAATTTGACACTCTTATAAAAATCTGGGACTAAAATGAAGATACTCTCTCTCTCGGTCTCCTTCAACTGAAGAAACTCTTCTGCAGGTTAGCTGGGAATCTTAGAACAAGTGAGGAGGGAGCAGACACAGTTGTCTGGTTGGCATTGCAGCCCAAAGAGAAATTGGTTTCAGGAGCTTTCTATTTCGACCGAGCCGAAGCACCGAAGCATCTCGCACTCTCAGGGACGGCTAGTTCCCATTCGTTCATCGACGCCATTGCCGACGAGCTTCGAGTTATCTGCAGCCTGCCTTCATCAGCTGAAGTTCCTGTCAAATGATAAAAAATTGCAAAGTTTCTTTCTATTGTACTTATTGCATGAATGTTTTTTGCAGTTATGGAGATTTTCATGCATGTTGTAGTGTGGAAGTTGGATTTGTTATGTGCTAACATGTTGGAGAAATAAATTATAATCTTTAATTAATATGATTATAACTAAAATTTGGATTAAAAAATAATTAAATTATAATCTTTCAAATTTTTGATCGAAAAATATGTTAAGAATTTACGTGCGTGTACCATGGCATGTTGGTAGAACAGTCTCTTTGAAGATCGTATGTCTCTTCAGGTCGCGGGTTTAAATCCACTCATATGTAGGGTGTGTTGCTCAAATAATTAGCATGCGTAGGGATAGTCGGTGCCCGTCTAATAGTTTTGGTCATTCCTTTTAAAATAACAAAAAAATGTTAAAAATGTAGAATAATGAATTATTTTAAATTAAATATTAAATGTTAAACCGCTGCAAAAAAAATTGCCTCATGAATAATTTTAATTGAGATAAGCCCCTTTTTTATTATTTGCGCAAAATAATTTTAAATAATAAATAAAGCATTTATATCATAAATTAGAAAAAAAAAAGGCCTAATAAATAATGCACCAGCCGGGAATCGAACCCGGGTCTGTACCGTGGCAGGGTACTATTCTACCACTAGACCACTGGTGCTCTGTTAAGAGGAGTTTCTTTTTGATAATAGAAACGTATATTTAAAAAAAATGTGTTTAATTTAGTATATTTTAATAAATGCTGTAAATTTGAATTTAGCTAATCCTAAATATTTAAATCATAAAATTAATTTGGATGATAAATGTTAAATGTAATTAAATTATGTGAAATTATTTGATAATAGATTTAACATTTTTAAATATTATATTATGCATCAATGATATAATTATTAAGTCTAATTTAATTCTAATATTTAACATTTTTAACTGATTTTTTATTAAGCATTATTTAGCATCACTAATAAGTCAATAAATTATTCTACTATTAAATAAATTAATAGTTAATTATTATTTTATAAAACTTATTCAATATTAATATTAATTTTACTTTTTGTCATGAATTATTTAGCATCACCGAGGAAGAAATATTCTGTCTGGACTCCGGACATAGCTCTACGTGCAAACTTCGGTAATATGTTGTCACGTGTGTTATATCGCAGATGTTATTTGGGGGTTATTGAAGTGAAACTGCAGATGTTATTAGAGGGTTAATGGGGTTTATCAGAGGTTATTGTGATGTTAATGCAGATAGTTATTAAAGTAGAACCGCTGAGGTTATTGGGAGTTATTCAGGGTTATTACGGCGTTGTTATTGAAGTAGAACCGCAGAGATGATTGAGGGTTATTGTATGGGGGACTATTACAGTGAAATCGCGAATGTTATTGGGAGGTTGGGAGATTATTGAAGAGTTATTGCTGCATTATTATTAAAGTGAAACCACATAAGTTATTAAAGAATTTATTTTGAAAATTATTATAAAGATTATTGAAATAGACTGCTGAAATTATTGAGAGATTATTAGAGCCGTTGAGAGATTATTAGAATTTTATTAGATAACGCCAGTAATCCTTAAAAAATAAAGGCCCTTTCGACTACGTCCATGGTATAGAGGAAATTTTTCCTTCCCCGAGCGCTATCGTCTACCTTCCCGCTCTCATTCTCAAAACACTAACCCTAACGCAACGGTTGGACTGTAGTTAGCTGTTAACGACGGGATCGCGGCGTACGAAGCCCTTCGAATCTCCCCAAACCATTCACGAAGGTAACCCTCTTCTCTCTCCCCCTTTGCGCGCTTCAACTCCTATTAATCCCGTAAATCCGCATTCGTAGGGGATTTACTGAATCCGGGATAGCGGAGGAGAAACGGGGTTGAAGATGTTGTATGATTCAAGTGCCGTTGAAAGTTCTGCGATCATAGAGCTTTAAATGAACAGTGTGTTTGATGAGTTACTAATAGCTCAGCTCAATTAGAGCTCGTTAACAAGGGTTTAAAGCTCGGTAACATAAAATGATTGAGGTTCGGGCCAAGCTTGAACTAAATTTGAATGTATTTAAATGAATTGAACTTCGACAGTATCACAAAGATTGAATTGAGCCCTACTCGTGCTTTCTTCGTTTGCAGCCCTATGATACGTATAAATTATTTTAGATTACATAAAATTGATTCCTAGTACCTATTTGAAGAAAAAATAAGAGGGGTAACATATTATTCTTACATCCGTGAATGAAAATTCATATTTAGTTCAATATACTGTATCTTCCCAATTTGTTCTTATAAAATCCGCATACTCTAACAGCATAACATGCGGTGGTTCTTCTGTAGGTGGTAATGATGGGGACAAACCCTAGACCTCGAGCTGTGTTCATGGCTTTCGGCACTAAAGGCGACGTTTATCCTCTTGCGGTAATGCATATCATTTGTTCCGCGTTTCAACTAAGCATGGAGATAAACCATACAAATCCTTTTTTTTTTTTCCATTTTCTTCTGATTGAGAAAAACTACTTTATGGTTGTCACCATGCATTTTTCAAACAATAAAGAAAACAAAAAACAAAAACAAAACCGTATAGTTTCATCCTATTTAGCGTTGAATGAATCATTTTATGAACTTGTGGCTATGAAATTATATGTATAATTACACATATATAGTTTGGCGGCATCTATATATTTCCCCAAGCTGTGTTTCTAATAATATGTCTAATTAATATTAGTATTTTGGTCCTCATTTTTAAGAATAAAGGAGATGCACAAGAGTGTGCAAATTATAGAGGAATTAAATTGATGTGTCATACTTTAAAATTATGGGAGAGTGTAATTGAACATAGGTTAAGACGTATTACCAAGGTTTCTCATAATTAATTTGGATTTATGCCGGGCAGGTCTACTATGGAAGCTATACATTTATTGAGAGGTTTGATAGAGAAGTACAGAGATAATAAGGATGATCTACATTTGATTTTTATTGATTTAGAAAAAGTTTACGATAAGATTCCTAGAGATGTTCTTTGGAGAGTCCTTGAGAAGAAATGTGTTGATATGACTTATATTCAAGTCATTAAAGATATGTATACTAGAGTTGTTACATGTGTTCGAACTGAAAGAGGATTGACCAAATATTTTACTATTTTTGTTGGTTTACATCAGGGATCGACTTTAAGCCCATATCTTTTTGCTTTATTTATGGATGGCCTTACTGGGCATTTACAAGAGGATGCACCTTGGTGTATGTTTTTTGCTGATGATATCCTCCTCCTTGATAAGACGAGAGAAAAAGACCTGGAAAAACTTGAATTATGGAGGTCTACATTGGAGTCTAAAGGTCTTCGTTTGAGTAGAACTAAAACTGAATACATGGAATGTAATTTTAGTAATAGTAGCTCTAGTGACAGAAGTGTAACTTTAGGTGATCAAATTATTAAAAAGTGTGAACGATTTAGATATCTCGGGTCCATTGTTCAAAGCGATGGTGATATAGATGAGGATGTTAATAGTAGAATTCAAGTTGGTTGGTTGAAGTGGAAGAATGCGTCCGGCCTATTGTGTGATAGAAAAGTACCGTTTAGACTGAAAGGAAAATTTTATAAGATGGTGGTGAGACCTGCAATGCTCTATGATGCTGAATGTTGGCCTTTAAAAGATAAGCATAATGCTAAGTTAAGCGTTGCCGAGATGAGAATGATTAGGTCGATGAGTGGCTTTACACTTAGAGACAAAATGCGAAATGAATATATTCGTAATAGGGTTGGTGTTGCACCAGTGATGGATAAAATTAGAGAGAGTCACCTTAGATGGTTTGGTCACATGTAAAAATTGAAGTTTGGATGTTAGAAATGTAAATATGTAAGGATTGAATGTTATGTATACAAATTCCTTTTAAAGAACTAATTTCATGGTTTTGTTAGGCTATTGCTTCTGCTCTTGCAAGTGAACAGGAACACTACCATGTGGTGTTCATCACCCATGCAGAGCATCAGGTGGACTACAATGATCTTGCATTTTAATTACCCTAATTCTGAATATGGCGCCCATAATTATGTTTTTTTTTCTTTTTTTTTCTTTTTTTTTTCTGTAATTTTACAGGATATAATATATCATCTGGAAGCAAAAAATGTTTCCCTTCTATCAGTTACAACTCCTTCAGTACTTTCTGCCCGCCAATTTGAGAAGTTAGGTGATTCAGAGCTGCTGTCCTTTGCGATGTACAAGAAGAAGATTAAGACAGAGCATAGAAATGAATGTTTAATAAATGTTGCAAAAGTCTTTGGAGATGATCCTTGCTTAAATGGTGATTTCATTGTGATCAATTTTTTCGCCTTGGTACTGATGTAAAAAAAAAAAAAAGTTCTGCAAATAGTGATGCTATTTTTAAAGCCTTCATATGCTGATTTTTTAAATTTGTTTACTGAACAGTTTTTCTTAATTCATTTTATTCCAGGAAGGCTGGAGTATTGCTGAATTATATCAAATTGATTGTGTGGTTGCTGCTCCTTATGTTGTTCCCTATAGGTACTGAAATCACTCTTAGTTTTAGTATGCTTTGATTTATGAATAAGTGAATAACGGTATTATGAATTAAAAGTTCCTTTGGCTTAAATCACAATGTTATTATTGTTATGATTATATCATGTTATATTGGTTATTCTCTTGATTAGTTTCTTTCAAATTATTCTTTGACATCCTGCTTATGTGTCTCTGTGTGATTTAAAGAAATGGAAATTTACATACATACCACAGAATTCTTATGCCTTCACATATCTAATACCCAAAGTTTGATATTTATACTTTATAACATTTTGGTATGAAAAGTTGTATTTGACTTTTAAAAAGACAGTGATAGTGATACTTCTGATGTGATGTTAAAGATTTGAGTGGTGTGCATGTAAATATGAATGTTTAGGTTTTATATATGTAAATACATAAGAATTTGTTTGGTATGTATGTAAATCCCCCTTTAAAATAACATTTATTTTGTATTTTTTCAGCGCTCCTTCTTCTTTTCAACGCTGTTTCAAAAAGGAGCTCCCTTTTTTATACAAATATTTGCTTGAAGGTTCTGCTAATGAGGTAGCTTTGTCATACCGTTTCCACTCAATTAATTTAAAATAGCCTCCTACATCTTTGATTTGGGTCATTTACATGCATCCCACCCAATACCTATGTATTTACATATCTAACACTTAACTTTTTACATTTATACCACCCAAATCTTTCTTACCACATCAGAAATACCATCATTTAACATTTAAAAAATTAAATACACCTTTTCAAGCATATTTAAGGTGATATTCATGTAATAATTGAAGTGTAGATGCGAGATATGTAAATATATAGGATTTTAGTGTTACATATATAAATCTTCCTTTTTATTTTTGAGATCTGGTGAACAGGTCTGCTGGAATGATGTTGAACACTGGATGTGGCCACTCTTCACGGAAGAATGGGGGACTTGGAGAAGTGATTGTTTACATTTAAGCCCTCTTCCTTTTACGGTGCGATTAAGCATAATGGAATCATTTTTTGCTAAAGTTTTCTAGTTTTGTTAATGATGTTTAGAAATTTGTATTCATTTCTGTGCTGATATGCATCATAATAACATCAGGATCCTGTAACCAATATACCAATTTGGCACAATCGAGGAAAATCACCCTTGCTACTGTAAGATTTTAAAATTTCATTACTAGTGACGCATAAATTGGGCTATGTTTATAGTTTCAGAATTTATTTATTTATTTATTTATTTTTTTGTTAAGAAAGGCTTACGTTGGAATCAGAGGAAGAACCACACAATTTTATTATATCATTATTACACTATGGTCTTGGAGTCTCTTAGGCAGATTGCAAAATTAACCTTGAGGGATAAACTTGTACAAATTAATCAAGGAGAAATTTAATTGTAAAATTGCAATTTGAAATTCTAGTAAGAGGGTGGCCAAGGAGAGCAAAAATGTAACTTCTAGTGGAGCGAATCTAGGAAAATTTACTCCACCAATTTCATTGCATTTTCTAGTTTGAACTGTTTTATTTTTAACTGGACAAAATATTACTAAACATTTGTTAGCTTTTCTTTTAATGATCAGGTATGGGTTCAGTAAAGAGATTGTTGAATGCCCAGGTATATTACATGAACTTTAGTGTAAGGAATATTTTATCCTATGTTCTAAAAAATTTTTGCTCCATTTGATTTTGCTTGTGCTTCAATGAATTTATGTTTTATAATAAATTTTTGGCGAAAGATGGAGTTAAAATAAATGCTTGATCATGAATGTAAACATCATTTTTCTAAATGCCATCGGAATTATGCACTCAAGTTATCAAAGTTAAGGTTTTTTTGGGGCAGCTGTAACTATTTGTAATAATAGTTATAGAGTTTTTGTTGAAGAAAAATGATTTTTTAAAAGTTGCTATTGATTTTATATTAAAAAAAAAATCTTTTTAAAAGATTGGATTGCAATTTTCTTATAGCTGCCATATTTTAACAGATCTAATTGTAAAAGACTGACTTTTCACCAAAATGTTTTGAATAGTAGCTACAAAATTTAGCCAATAGAGCTATGGAAACTTTCTGAAAAACAAAGTTGTGAAAAGCTATCTTATAAAGGTATTCCCTAAGCAGTCATTGTTGACTATGTTAGAACTCGTTAGTCGTATTGTTATGCAAGGATTTATATTGCACCTATTTCTCTGGCCTATAGATTATTGAGGTCCTTTTGTTTTGTTTTTAAGATATGAAAGAATATCCTTGATTTCTCTTCTTTCTTCTATTTTTCCATTAAACCATCAATTTTATGATCTTTCACTACAAGATATATTTTATATTTTCTTTTTATCTTTTTTTTTAAAATATAATTTTGACTGAAATGATTTAAATAACAGGGTACTGGCCATCAAATGCTCATGCTTGCGGATTTTGGTTTCTCCCTCTGGAATGGCATTTTTCCTGCAATAAATGCAAGGAAATATTGACCTCCACTTTTCCTAAATTCTCAGTCAAGAAAAATTCGCTATGCGCAAATCATACTGGTTTGCAAAGTTTTCTTATGGAAGAATCTAGTTCATGCTTACCCATTTTTATTGGACTAAGTTCTATTGGAAGGAAAGCTCTCAACTCTTTATCATGCAAAAATACTTAATTCTTCTGACATTTTGGCTAGTTCTTTTCATTGAATCACATTTCTTAATTTCTTTACTAATGTATCCTACCATTTTTCATCTTGTTGGTTATAGTTGTTAAGAATGGTTCTTCTTGCTGAATCTCAATGTATTTGTGGGTGTATAACCTAGGCTGAAACACCTGAGAGTTGAGAGAAGTGAGTGAAAATAGTTTCCCTTTCTAACAGAGGAAAAGGAAGGAAGGAATCCTCCTCTAGGCATTTTATCTTTTGTATTTATAGCTTCAGGGTTGTATTTTTCAATATTACAAGATTTGATTAGAATTGCTTAAACCTGTACATAAATGTACAAGAAGGTGTACATAACATTGTCTCTAGCTGAACAATAAAATTGTCGGGTTTGCTTTCGCAAATTTCTGACCTGATGCATTTGAGAATAATAGGAACAAGTAGGGCGAATCTGTAGAAATTTTAAACCAATGGCCTCAGATGCCAGTTATCTCTATCAAACATTCTTTGAAGCTTTTTTTTTATAAAATTTTCATCCTTCGATTTATATTCTTAGAAGGAAGACTTACATTGATGTGATATGAAAGATTTGGGTGGTAAAAATATGACAAGTTTTGGTGTTAGATATGTAAATATATAGGATTTGGGTGGTGTGTATGTAAGTGTCCCTTAGAAACTTTGAAACAAACTTACGTAAAAGACACAATTTTTTGTAATACACTAGCAGAATGATTGGCGATATCATGCAATAAAGTGGGCATTTCTAGACTGGTAATGAACACACCAGAAGCACCAACTGCATTGATTTGATTTTGTGGGATTTACATACATGCCACAAAATTCTTATGTTTTTATATATCTAACATCTAGACATTCATATTTACATGCGTACAACTTAAATCACATAAAAATATCAGTCATTTTCTTTTTAAAGTTGAAATACACCTTTTCATGCATAGATTATGACACTAAGGTGTGATAAACGCAAAGTTGGACTTTTGGGTGTTAGATATGTAATTGCATAAGAATTGTGCTATGCATGTAAATTTCTCCTTTATTTATTAATATGCGATAAATACAGCCCACGTTCTCCACCCAACACATCATTTCTCACATTCATAAATTCTGCAGCATGGGTTTCATTAGCAATCCTGAGGCATTTCTTTCAGTTCTTGAAGTCGTTATAAAGATCACGTCTTACCGATTCGTCCTTTTCTCTGCCGGATATGAGCCTTTAGATGCTGCCATAAATTTGTTTATTAGCACCTCATCAAGTTCGGATAATCCATCTAATTTAAATTATGGGCAAGATTGTAAATTTCTCTTTGGTGGTAGGCTGCTTTGTTTTTCTGGGTAAGCACATTTTTTTCTTATACAGTGCATTATAAAGTTCTTTTATTCTACCTCTCTGGGGCTAACCTGATATTTTTTTTAATTAAATTTTTGTTTGATTAAAATTAATCAGCACCGTTCCATACATTTGGCTGTTCCCAAGGTGTGCAGCTGTAATTCATCATGGGGGCAGGTGCTGTCTTATTTCAGAGCAATTTTATATAGGGCCATTTACATACATAGCACACGTTTCTTATGTTTTCTCAAATCCCACAACTAAACTTTCATATTTATACACATAACACTCAAATCCTTAATATCAAATAAAAAATAGCACCATTGCTACTTTTAAGAAGTAAAATACACTTATCCATGCATAGATGGAAGCGCCAAAGTGCTATATATACAAATATGAAAGTATAGGTGTGAGATGTAAATACATAAGTGTGCTATGTATGTAACTTTCTCTTTGATATATTTTTGTCACTTTCATCAGTGTAACAAGTTGATTTATTGGTCTTCTTAAATCGGCACAGTGGAACCACTGCTGCAGCACTTCACGCTGGTGTTTCCCAGGTTATCTTCTACAAACTACAAATTACACTTTCTTCTTTTTCACATTTTTTGTAAATGAAATACCCATAATCTTTGTGAATGTAAATAGAGAAAACAAATTATTCTCGGAGAAGCCGTCTTAGTGGGACACAACGATGCAAAGTAAAATATGAAAATTTACATGCATACCCCACAATTCTTATGTATTTACATATCTAACAAACAAAGTTTGATATTTACACTTATAATAACTTGATGTCATAAACTGTTAGGAGAGTGCCTAGCTTGAGGACAATTTTTTCTTTTGTACACTGAAAGGCAATGTAGCCTTTTCTTATTATTATTTTTTCTCGGTATAGATATGCTTGTTATGTATAGAGTTGGGTTTATGCAAGAGATTGAATTGTGAGTCTGAGGTTTAGGTTTTAGGAGAGATATTTCCTATTTCTCAAATTGTAGGAATTGGGAGGGATCACTTATCTCTGGAATCATAGATGCTTATCTTTGTATTCTCATTGATTTGTTTGAATTATTGAAATAAAAAATCAGTTTTGCCTTAATTTTTGGGCCGATTTTGACTCTGGATTGCATCAAATTGGTATCAGAGCAACGATTTATGGGAGATCAACACGGAATCATTGCCGAAGGGGTTAATAATTGTTGGCTTCATGAGAACTAGCTGAGAAGCATCGATGAGATCGCACAACCCAAGAAAGAGACGACGACATCAAAAAATCAAAGCTTGCTGGGAAATAGACGCGCGAAGGATTGTGATGAACAGAGACTCGAAGCTCCCATTGTTCACCTTCTCCCATGTCGTGTTCGCATACAAGCACATGTTAGGCGACGAAGAGATCGCGACTTCTTCGTCGTGGCTCAGTGTGCCAATAGCAACGTCGCGATCACAGCTATCTGAGAAGTGACGATCGCTGCTTGCCAAGACCCGCTACTCGTGTCTTTCTCTTTCTCACATTTGTAGGCTACGAGACGCGATAAAGTAGCGATCAAATCTAGTTGGGAAAGCGGAAGCTGAGCACAGGGACCCGAAACTTCCATTCTTCCTTCCTCTCGCACCATCTATGTGAGCCAGTCGCGATCAGAGCTATCTGGGAAGGCAGATGGCAGGCGCGAGTGATCACTGCTCGCAGGGACTCGAAACTGTTATATTCGAGGATTGTGTCGATTTGTGCGCGTACAATTGCGGTGCGTGCTATTTGGGAAAGGACGGGATTGATGTGATCCAGAAATATTGATTTGAGGTACAGTTGTGATACGAGCTACCTGAGGAGAGATGAGGGGAATTCAGTGTATAAAGTCTATCATTGAGATCCAAAATATTTCTGAAAGATATGGCATCAAAAAAGTAGATAATTTGGAGGAAAACTTGGAGGAAGAGATGAGTAAAATCAGATCGGGAATCGAAGAGAGGTTCGTCATCATGGAGGACAAGTTTTCTTCCATTGAAAGTCGAATGGATGTTGGATTTGAGAGCATAGGAGAAATGCGGGAGATGATGAAAAAGCTCATGGAGATGCAATCCAAGGCAGTGTCGATCGCTTCAGCTGCAAACTCTAACCAAAGGTTGATTAGGGAATCCTTGGTCAAGACAAAAGAGAATGAGATCAAGCGAAAAAACAATGAGGAAGACATCATCTACAAATAAGAGCGCCCTTCTTGGACTCCGAGAGGAGGGTGGAGGAGGATGGGCTACAAATTGGAGGTATGGTGTGAGGGGCACGAAAGAGCACGATGGAGGAAGGAGGGAATTGGGAGTTGGGTATGCCTATGACCGAAGAATTGAGTTCCACCCTAAATAAATGGAGGGAAATGTAGGAGGAAGAGGAGGTTGGGGCGGACATTTTAGAGTTAGAAAGTTGAAGATGTCGACTTTCGAGGGGGAAGATACACATGGGTGGGTGTATCGAGCTGAGCGATACTTTGCGGTGAATGAGTTAAAAGAGAGGAGAAACTTATGACGGCAAGATTGTGTTTGGAGAGGAAATTTTTAGCCTAGTTTTAGTGGAGGTAGGCTGGATACC
Source organism: Papilionanthe hookeriana x Papilionanthe teres (assembly GCA_022702705.1). Taxonomy (NCBI): domain Eukaryota; kingdom Viridiplantae; phylum Streptophyta; class Magnoliopsida; order Asparagales; family Orchidaceae; genus Papilionanthe; species Papilionanthe hookeriana x Papilionanthe teres. The sequence continues at coordinate 3,053,721 of CM040430.1, read as the reverse complement.
CGATTCGTTCGTGAGATGAATTTAAAGATTGTTTGTTGGAACGTTTTCGAGCCATTCGAGAAGGAGACCTACATGAGCAACTCTATGCTTTGACTCAGGAGGAGATGGTCATGGAATATAGGGAGAGACTTGAGCTATTGTTGAGATGATTGTAGAGAATTTCTGAAGCAAAGCTGGAGGGAAATTTCATGAAGGTCTTAAAGACCAACACACGAGCAGCACTCCGACTACAAAGACCGCGAGGATTGAGGGAGATGATGGAGCTAGTGGAAGACGAGGTTGATGAATAAAGTCAATAGGAGCAACACAGATGAAGCATCATACAGAACTGATGCAACCACAATGATGCCAAAAGTTCAGTCAGCGGAAGTCCAGAGGGAGACTGCACAAGAAACGAATAATGGACCATGACCGGGAGAAACACTCAAACGTCTTTAAAAAACTGATTCGACAAAAGCGAGCCAATAGGTTATGTTTTTGGTGTGATGAGAAGTTTACCGCAGGACACCGTTGCAAAGAGCGAAGTTTACAAGTTCTCATCGTGCAGGACGAGGAAGCAGAGAATGAAGAAATAAAGATAACTGTGGAGGAACACTGTCATTTTTTCCCACCCTGAGGCAAGGTGTCTTTTGAGGGTTAAATATTGTTACGAGAGTGCCTAGCTTAAGGGCAAATTTGTCTTTTGTAAGCTTAAGGGTGATTTAGTCTTTTCTTATTTTTATAATTGTTGGGTATAAACATGTTTGTTATGTCTAGGGTTAGGTTTATGTAGGAGATTTGATTGTGAGTCTAAGGTTTAGGTTTTGGGAGAGATTTCCTTCCCTATCAAATTGCAAGAATTTGGAGAGATTGCCTACCTCTCAAATCTTAGGTGGTTTTCTTTGTATTCTCATTAAGTTGTTTGAATTATTGAAATAAGAAATCTGTTTGGCCTAATTTTTCTTGAAAAATGTGTATTTTGAGATCGGATCGTATCATAAACCTATGCATGAAAAGATGTATGTTACTTTTAAAAGTACAGTAATTGTGGTATTTTCGACGTGATGTTAAAGATTTTAGTGGTATATATGTAAATATAAATTATATTTAGGTGTTAGGTATGTAAATTCATAAGAATTTTGTGTATGTATTTATATGCCCCAATAAAATAATAAGCTCAATCAAAAACATTGTAGCATCTGAGATTTTCACGGGTTGATTAAGAATGACCCACATTCATGGGGTATAGAATCACGAAAACCTACTCTCAAATGTTATGGTGTAAAATCAGCCCAAGCAACCCAAATTTACGGTTCAATCACAAAATGAATGTGACAATTACTATTGGAATTTGATCTACATGTAAGTGATACTTATTGCTCCTAAAAATTAGACTCAATTTTTAAAATTTAGAAACCTTAATAGAGATCTCATTTTTATGTAATTTGAATATTATATCTTTATTTCAGGCCTTAAATTTAGTATTAGGGGTTTGCATTCAAGGATAAGAACCATTTGTATGCATTTTTATTCATTATAGCCAAGTTTTGATTTAAATTAGCTATACCTCTAATGCTTATGTAAATAGGAAATTAAGTGGGTATTTTATTATCAATTAATTAGGGCTTGAATCAAATTTTCACTTTTAACTTTTTCTAGCATATTATCCTTCCCTCCCCTCTATCAGCCTGGCTCCTACTGCAGTAACAGCACCTGCAGCATCAGTAGTTTCACTACTACGAAACAAAAACTTTATGGGCATTTACATACATTAATACATACTATCCAATTCCTACATATTTAGATATCCAACACCTAAATATTACTTTTTTGCATATGCCGTCTTAATCTTTTATATCACATAAAAAATATCACTATTTTACCTTTTAGAAAGGTGGAATTCATGTAAAAATTGAAGTTTAGATGTTAGGTATGTAAACGCATCGGAATTAAGTGGTATGTATGTCAACCCTCCCAAAACATTGAAAAGGCATTTACGTACATAGTACACAATTCTTATGTATTTACTTATCTCACACCTAAACATTCATATTACACATATAACAGTTAAATCTTTATTATCACATTAAAAATAGCACTAGTATCACATTTTAAAAGACAAATACACATTTTCATGCATAGATTTAAAGCACTGAAGTGCTATTTGTGTAAATATGAAAGTTTAGGTATGAGATATGTAAATATGGAAGAATCGTGTGCTACAATGTAAATATACCAACTTTAAAATCCAAAGGGTTCCTGAACTCACACTATTGCCAAAATCTTAAAGATATTACCGAAATTTCATATCTTTTGAAGTTATAGCTACAATTTTCTTATATTTACTCAATTCTCTGCTTCTGTCAGATCGTCTGCCCTTTCATTCTTGATCAGTTTTATTGGGCTGAGAGACTCTACTGGTTGGGAGTTTCACCAGCCCCATTAGAGAGGCTTCATCTTCTTCCGGATAATAGTGATGCAGAGAGCATCAAAAAAGCTGCAGATATGTTAACCAAAGCTATAAACCTGGCCTTATCTCCTACAATGAAGGAGCAAGCACTGAAGATTTCAGAAATTTTATCAGCCGAGGTTTTTTTCGAGGACGATTTACATGCATGCTACTCAATTCCTATGTATTTACATATTTGACAAGTAAACTTCAATTTTACATACATACTACCTTTTCTATGCTTGAAAAAATGTATTTCACTTTTTAAAGTAAAAAAATGTGGTATTTTTTCATGATATGAAAATTTGGGGTGGTGTAAATTTAAAAAATAAAATTTAAATGTTAGATATGTAAATACATAGGAATTGAGTGTTATGTGTGAATGCCCCCTTTTTTAATGGAAAATTTTCATTCATAACACACAATTTGTATGTATTTACATATCTAACACTTAAACTTTAATATTTATACTTCGTTGTCATAAACTTATACATGAAAATATGTACTCATTTAAAAATTACGTAAAAATGGTGTCCTGTAAATATGAAATTTTAGCTGTTAGATATGTAAATATGAGAGTTTAGCCGTTAGATATGTAAATCTGCAAGATTTGTGTGTTATATATGTAAATTTCCCTTTATATATATATATATATATATATATATTTATGCAGTGTTATTAGCAAGCAATCTTAATTAAAGCTGAAGTTTTTACTTAACGAATCATGTATTTTTCCTTTGTCTTTTTTTTTGTTAGGATGGTGTTGCAGAGGCTCTCAAGGTCCTCAAGGAACAGGTGATAAATCATGCTGTAGATGGGACTAATTAATCTGCCTCAATCAACAGGTATGAGAATGTAAAATACCTTCTGAGAATATGAGTACTTGGTAAAACTCTGCTATTCATATGAATTCCAGCTTTGTTTAGTAAAATATTTATAAATATATTAGTGTGGTTGAAATGAGGATGTCAAGGTGAACACGTGGCATCTTAAGAAATGATGATATTACCAACATATCGATATCAATATATATCTGTATATATTTCTGTGAGGACATTAAGGTGAATACGTTGCCAGTTAAGAAATGATGATATTAACAATATGTCAATATCAATATGCACATATATTGAAAAACGACTGAAGCTTAGATATTTAAATTTGATCTGTTGCTAATTTTATGAGTGTTGACCTCGCTTTCGATCGCGCTCGCGTCAAAATTTTGCGACGATATCAAATTTCGACGCAATTTTGACGCGCTCGTCGACGAGGTTGCCCAGACGACCTCGGACGACGAAACGGACTGCGCCGATGCGTCGGAACGTCGATTTCACTTAAAATCGACGTTAAGCTTGCGACGATAGCTCGTCGAGGCAAAACTCGTAATTTAAGTTTTTTTTTTAAATAAAAAAATATATATATTTTAAAACTTCTTTTAAAAGAATATAAAAAAAAACACTAATTAAACTAAATGCGCCCTAACTCTCCTCACGCTCGACCGGTTGGCTTCGTCTCTCCCGCGCGAGCTCCATGGAGGCTTCGTCCCTCCCGCGCTCGAGCGTGCTCCCTTGGCAGCCGTTTGCTCCTCGGGCCGCTCGCGATCCTATCCTTATCCCTCGAGCAACTTGCGGCACCTCATGCGTGCGTCCCTTACCGAGCTCTGCTCCCTCCTCGCGGCAATCCGCCGCCGGTCCCACTTGCGCCCGATCCCGTAGGTTGAGCTCTCGACCTCTGCTTCCCTCCTCTGCCTATTTAAACCCCATTTGGGGTGGGATTGTGGTTGGCCCGAAACTTTTGTAAAGAGAGGGAGTTGTTGTTGGATCGTTTCTTGTATCTTGCGGTTTGCTTCCTCGTGTGTTCTACGCAATCCGTAACTCTCCTCTACCCCTTTCTTATTCTCGGTTTTGGCCCCGGGGAGGCTTCACTTGTGCCTTTGGCTCGGTTTGCCTCTGTTCATGGTTTCGGTTAAGCACTTGTATGCTATGGAAAATCTTATCTAGATTGCTTGGAAATACTTGGTTCCTATGGGTTTCTTCTAATAACATGCTTCATGATACTTGTGCAAGTGCTTGGAAATGTTTTCTTTATAATTTGGAGCATAGGCTAAGAGATAGATTGAGCATGTTTTTAAGGTAGGGGCTTGATTCTCTATGTGATAGCGGAAGCAAAGCACGGTTTACTTTAACCTACTTCTCTTATGTTCAAAGCAAGTTTAAATGTTAAAGAGGGGACTTTGGAGTTGGGCTAGTCCTCTCGACAAGCATGTTAGATAGGATTTGGAAGTTTCTTACATATGGTGGCTTGATGTGGAGAATGGGAAGTGTCATTTGGCTTGGTATATGCATGCGAAGCTTATTCTTTACTTTTCTTATCTCTTCTTTATTGCGGCTTTACACATTAAAATGTTGAGTATATGGAGAAGTTGGTTTTAGCTCTATGCTTAGTATATTTGTAGCCTTGTTATGGCTCATCTTGACCTCATTTAGAGGCTTGCTTGGTTTGTTTCAGCTCATACCCGTGAGCCTAATCTGGATAAACAGCTGCTGTCCTTATTCTACTGCTTTCAGAAATTCGTTCTTTTAGCTTTATATTTAGCCTGGTTTTGGGCTATATGTTGGCTGGATTTCGTTTTTTTTTTTATGAGGGGCTTTTGTTCTAGCTTTGTGCTGGGTTTATTTTGACCCCTATTTGGCTCGGTTTCGGCCTTTCCTATGGTTTGAACTGCTGGGTCTATGTTGGAATTGAGGTTGGGCTTGTTTTGCATTTGCTCTGGCTCGGTTTTAGCCTTTGTCTCTGGTTCGGTTTTGATCCTATTGGCACTTCTGGTTTCGGTTTTATACATGGATGGCTGTGGCTGTTACCTATGCTCGTTTTCCACCCTATAGTGGCTCGGGTTTGGTTTGCATGCGCTGAACCTTGTTTCCTTTTATGTTGAATTTGTTTTGGATTGAATGCTGGGCTGCTTTTCTTAGCCAAGGTGGCTCGGGTCTGGCTTTGCATGGGTTGGACCTTGTTTTGGTGTTGGGGCTGTTTTGGATTGAATTGTGGGTTGTTTCTCCTAGTCATGGTGGCTCGGGTTTGGCTTTTCGCGAGCTGGTAGCTACTCCTATGGGGGTGTTTAGTTGGGTCTTGGAGTTGGATTATGGTGGCTCGTGTAAGGCTTTGTTGTTGGATTTTAGTGAGATGTGTTGAGCTCGAGCTTTGAGTTTGATTTGTAGCCTCATTCGGGCTCGGGTTCGGGCTCGTGATGACTTGGCCGAACCCCATTAAAGCCTTCTTTTTTATTTGATGGATGGATTGATTTGTGCTTGGAATTAACTTTAAGCACATGATAATTGTGGTATTACTTGCATCGTTGGGTTTAGGCTTGTTTCACTTGGCGGCTTAGCTTGGTGGTGTTTGGTGAAGCCCTTATTTGAGCCTAAATGTTTGGTGCGTTTTTGCTTGCTTTGCTTGGTGAGTTTGGAGTTAATCTGAGATGGCATGGGAGCTTGTACACTCACTCTTATGTAATAAATGTTTGGTGATTCTCCCGTTGTTATGAGCTTGACCTAGAATCTGAGAGTGGTCCTATGTGGGAAGAATTGTATTTCAAATGACAAGGAATTAATTAAGGATCAGAAGGCTGAATTTTAATACGAGTCTGGGGCTTTAGTCGGTTTTCTCCGAGTCACTTTTCCTTCTCATTCGATTTGCGAAGTTTTTAAACGATTCTCGAAGGTCACTGCTTTTGGTTTAGTTTTATCTGAATGCGAAGGATACCCATTTCGGGGCTGATCCAATCGTGCCCAAGTAAGAAGATGACGTCCTCGGGACCGATTCAAGGACCTCGGGCCATGCTTTCAGCGTTCTGTTGTTACATGTTTTAGGGGTGAGTAGATTAATCTTCCTCCCGTTGTGGTCTTTCCCGGACTGGAGGCGGGTTAATCTCCTCTTCGTCCCTTCTTATTGATTTACACGTGTTTCCGCTTCACTCGGAGTCGGTTTTGTTTTGTTTTGTTTTGGGGCGATGACGGCGATGATGCAAAAGACACGCCGGTGATAGAAGTAGAATGATATCCCATCCTACGACATCGGGACTCGCTCCAGGGCCCGCGTGAACCGTAGGATGACGGTATCATTCACCGCTACGAGCGCAAGCGGGCACCCGTACCTTCTTAGGATTGTTAGCGATCATTTACCCTACGCAATGATCGACTCGTGGACAATTATATTTTTCAAAATCTGATAAAAATACGATACTACATCTCACAACAAAAAAAATTTATATTTTCACCACAATTAAAAATCGATAAAACTTTCTTTTGCATGTCTGAAATCCATGTGCATGCTAAAATATAAATTTCAAAACTATATTGTCCACTCGTTGATTATCGGCCTTGGGTAGGGAACACTCTCCGAGTCGGGTTTAGTTGGACACCCTTCATTGAGAGTGGCGGGCTTTATACACTCGTGTGACCGAAGCAGCCTTCGACGACCCTTCGAGCAAGATCTACACGAGTTCCGAGCCTAGCTCCGGTCCGAGTGCTTGCGGTTTCTTCGGATTTTCATTCGATTTTTGATAGAGCACTCGTGGTCCTTTTAGGATTTTCTCGAGTTTTGGTGACTTTTACTACTTTTCTCGAGCTTTCCGTTGTGGGTCGATCTACTTTGTTTCTCGAGTTTTTCGACGACCTTTCGTTTCATTGCTTGGCTTTCATGTGAGCACACTTCTGTCGGCTAGACGAAAGAAAATAACGAGCCTCCTAGAGTATACGGGTTTGTTTACATTTGCAGCCGTGTTATCTCCTCTGTCATATTGCTATGCGTACGTTATACTTGTTTAGTCGTCACTTTTCATACACTGCATATTACTATGCATCTTTACTGTTTATATTGTATCACTTTTATAATGCATATCTTCATTGCATCGTATGTTATCCTCGTTTAAGCACGTTACATTATATATCGTTGCATGCTTCTATCGTTACTTCTCGTGCTATATACATATCACGTTATAAACTGTACAACACTTAAACATGTTGGCATAGGGTGTTTAGAAGAACTTCGACCATAGGCCACTTGATTGAACATTTTGACCGCCACCTTAGAAACTCAGCTTCTTCACAAGAAGGAGCTCGGAGCTGTAGTAAAGTGGGCAAGCACGGTCGTCTTCAACAAGTGGAGCTCGTCGTCGTCAAGTAAAACCATAGGATGGCTCGGGAAGTTATTGAGGCTCGCTTCGAACCTCCGACATCCCCTAGTTCCTCTCCTTTGGATTCTATATTCCAAATTTGAGCCAACTCTTTTTGCACACCTCCGCATCTTATTTCGTTGAAAAGTCCTATCCTTTCGACCTCCTCGAAGATAATATTTCCGATTTTTATCAAGAGTATTCTTAGATGATTTCGGTCATTTAAGATGTAATTAACTATAGAGTGCTTGCCTTTATAGGAAGCATTTTCCGAACCCAACTTAAAATAAACCCTATTTAATTCTTTATATTAAATAGGGAATTTATCTTAGCAAATAAATTGGTTTCGCGATCAAACGGACGTCATATATTTCTTAGTTTAATTTGATCGAAACTTCACCTTAAGTTTTGTGTTTGTCTTTCGGGATAAGTGCATGACATGAGAGTGCAGCTTCTTTCATTCAAACTATGAAAAATATGAGGTCGATTGACTTCCTTTCTTTTCGTTGAAGGATCCTTCCGAAGCGGGCGACGGGATTCCGATTCCGGCGACCGACGATCTTCTTACGGCACTTCACGCACAAAACAACGTCGACAGACTTCAGCGATTCCATGGGGACATGCTTCTCTCTTCATTCAAATCAGGAAATCTTATCTTCATATATCGGTGATGTGTCCATATCACTTTTGGACCAGGTTACCCTTCTGTTGACGTACTTTACCCATTTCTCCCTTGGGATAGCACAGTCAACTTTTCTTGGACTTCAGAACCACTTGTTCGACCACCTTTGAACGGGAGAGTTCGGAAGACCACTTAGGACTTTCTTCGATTTCCGTTTGGGGTCGGACCCCAATAGGTGTGTTGGTGACTGGTTTCACCTAGTGTGTCATGTGCTGTAGAGTTTGTCCCGCACTGGGTCCTGGACTTTACTTTCCTATCTGTGTCTTTTTGATTTTGGTTTGCTATGTTGCGAATCAAATCAAGTGGTGTCGCGCTACGCTTGCTCTTTAACACATAATTAAATCTTCACAATTTTCACTAAAAAAAAAAACTTTTAAATCTTTAATCAATTAAATAAAGACTTACCCGGTCTACAGGCTTTGATCAAATAATTAATACCAGAATTTTCTTTTTTTGAAGTTTCTGCGATGACATTCCCGACGCTTACTTTTTCCTGCGACCTGCCGACGAGCCGCAATGACCGCAATGTTGCTCCTGTTATCAAGTTTGGAACAGGATTCGATGAATTTGAGATTTTACTTGGGAAAGCTCCGTACGTTGTAGTGAAAGTCGCTGCTCCTGAAGTTCAAGAACTGTCTACCGAATTCAACCTGAATTGCCTACAGGATTTTCCCTCTTACCAGAAGGAAAATACTACCGCTACCATAGCATCTACTGAACCTGTTTCTGCCAAAGGGAAGGAAGTTGTGATTGCTGAAAATTTGACTGAAGGATTGGTTGCCCCACCGTCAGTATTTGAGATTGGATCAAGTTCGAAAGTTGTGCCATTAACCCGGTCACAAAGGAGGAATCACAGTCGAAGGATTCGCAGGGCTACTAAAGCTCAGATTTCTGAAGAAGTGAATGTTAATGAAACTCTTTGTCCTGAAGAATTAAGGTCGGTGGATATCTCTCCGCTTCTGCAAGGGAGTAGGTTCCATCCCTTAACGGACACCGATGGATATGAAAGTATCCGAAAGATTGCCGTCGCTTGCCAACACCTCATGGATGTGGTAGGGAGGAGAAGAAGTCTGCTCCTGTCCCCCGAGTCAGTACAGTGTTCCAGAGACTAGCCGCCAAAGAAGGTTGTCCAGTCAGTGAATTGCTCAAGCGAATGGGATGTGCAGTATCCCCTCGCATGAAGAAAGAAATATTGAAGGATGTTGAAACTCCACCTGCTCGCATTCCCGTCAGGTTCCGTTTGGGAGATAAAGTTGACATTGCTACCGCTACTATTGATCTTCCTGCTACCAGATCGATGGGTCGTCGACCAGTTAGGTCACGACTGGGTCCTAGAGTTCTGCCAGTTACCAACCATACAAATGATTCTAAAGCTTCAAAGAAAAGGATGAAAGGACTGCTTAGTGCCGTATCCGGTCTTCACCACGGGAGCATACCTCTCTTCGACATTTCGATGCTTCTGTTGAGACACCTCGTCTCAAAGCATCACCGTCAAAGAAAGGGGTGTGGATACCTAAGGTCGTCGTACCAATACAACCTAGCAAGCCTGGAAGACACAGCTATGGGATAAAGCAAAGAGCTGAAATGTCCGATAAGGCCACAGCATTCGTAAGTGAAGAAAATGTTCCGCAACAATCTCCAGATCTTAAAGTGATACAAAGTTCAATAATTGAAGATAAGATTGAAAGGCTCAAAAGCGAGATTTCAGAGTTAGCTCAGGGACGGGAATTCCCATCGATAATGAGAATGAAAACTTCGGAGATTACCTCGAAGAGGATGGCATGGATATCAATGTTATTGAAACCAGAGCCGCTTCATCTGCGCGCGAAGCCCAACCTTCTACGGAAGGGAACACCGTAGACGAACTGCGCAATACCATCTCGATAAGGGACGAGCAAATAAGTCAAATGGAGAAAAGAATGGAAGAAATGACTACTGCCATGGCCGCCTTGGTTGCAGCTCAAGGATTGTCTCAGTCTCAACAAGTAGCTTCTCCAGAAGTCAATCAACCAGAAATTATACAGATCATAGATGAAAGAAGAGAAGTCACCTCAGCTAACAGAGATGATCAACCAAAGAATGATTTTGCTCAAAGCATCATACCAGAAAAGGAGTTTAAACAAATGGTCGAACAAGTTCGGGAGGCCATAGCCCAGTCTAAGAGTGGTGCATTGATTTTAAAAGGTAGACCTTACCCGGAGGAATTCGATGCCGTACCTTACCCTAAGGGTTATGTGTCACCGAACTTCGAGATATTCAACGGAACCTGAAACCCCGGACGACGACATAGACATTTCCGAGCCGGTTGTGGCAACACCGGAGGTAACGAAGCATTGCTTTGCCGTCGGCTTGTCGACAGCTTGTCGGGAATAGCGTTTGACCGGTATGCCGAATCGCTCAACGGATCGGTGAAGACATTCTCCGGGTTAGAGCAAGTTGTTCGTGAAAAGATTTGCTCGGAGCGCGAAGACCATATTTCTATTGGAGACCTCGTGATAGAGAGACAAAGGTCTAACGAGACTCTAGTAGATTATATTTTGAGGTGGAGAAACCTTAGCATGAAATGTGAAACACAGCTACAGGAACATCATGCGATTGAGATCTTACTCAAAAGCTTCCATGAACCGATAAGCTTTCATGCTCGAGGACTCACTATCAAGTCTTTTGAGAAACTACTCAAGTAAAGCCGACGAATTTGCAAGAAGAAATCAAGCATATGGATTCTCACGAGAAAACCGAGAAACCCGTGACGACCGGAGTGTTCGAGAAGAAGTCCGGGATAAGTAGCGATAGTCGATAAAGGAAAACAGCCGATGAAGATTTATGCAGAGGATTCTCGTCAGAATTTCCAACCACCGTCGCAGCATAGCCAGCAGCAGCAGCAGATACAGCAATATGCTCAGCCTAAGCAACAACTACCTCAACCAGGATCATACCAACCCAGAAATAGGCAGATGTCTATTGAGGAACGGAAAAGGAGGGTGTACTCTTTTAAAGATGAAGCAGTACCCAAGATGTTCAGGAGTCTGATGAAGAAATCTGAGTTCAAATTACCAGATCCGAGAAACCGTAAGAGGTCGATAAGAAGGATCGACTTAATTATCGCCTATATCACAGGATGCTCTGGACACACCCTGAAGATTGTTTCATCTTCAAGGATTGGCTCGAGAGGAATCTTAAAGAAGGAAATATAACGATCCCTAAAGAGTACTTGAAAGAGCCCGAAAGAGGATCTATAAATATGATTTCACTCGAACCGATTACTCCGATTGATTCGTGCTCAAAAGAAGATGAATGGACTACAATTTGGAACAAGTCATCCAGAAAGATGTTGAATCAGATTCAGACTGCTTCAGTTCAGGAGGACGTTCAGGGTCCACAATCCGTTCAACCAGAAATAGAAGTTTCTTCAAGGAAAGGAAAGAGCGACGTCGCGAAGACTGATAGCGCGGGGGGTAGGATAGGGGCTGCCTCTGTTAGACTTGTTTTCTCGGATTCGGGGGAGAAAATCCTCGAACCTCTGAGCTTGTACGATTATCTTTTTGCTCCCCTGGAGTATTTTAAATGTAATGATAATTATTTTGGCTATGTTTTCACTGTTTCTGCGGATAGTGTGACTGATCCTGGTCACTCTAGTTTCGATTTCGATTCCCAAACCTATCCCCAAATTGTGCTTAAGTCCGATGAACCTGTCAATCAGAACGAAGAAACCATCGACGCTACCGCCTACGATGATTCAGAAAGTGATGAACCGGTCCTTGAATGTAAAGGAACACCGATCGCCATCAACTTGGATATGTCTGATTCAGATTCAGCACCAGAACAATCAACTACAGTATCAGAAGAGATAACGGAGGTCTACTTAAGAAGAGGAAAAGTGATACCTCGGGGATGACTCCGACTGATAAAGGAAAGCAAACAGTTACACAAGAAGAACCACCCCGAGCAATGGAAGAAACGCGTGCCCAGGAGGAAATCAGAAATTCGAACAAAGTGGATTATAACGTGCTTAGCTCATCTTAGGAAGTCTGTCGGCTAAACCGAGCATCTACGACGCTCTAATCTTGTCAAAAGAAATAAGGGAATCTCTGGTTTCAGCTCTACTTGATCCAGATATTTGCTTAGTCCAGTTAGCCAGCACATCCTCGGATGTAGTTTGCTCGTTGAAGGAACAGTCTGAAGTTACTTTTACAAGTGAAGACTTGCTGCTCGGTACCGCAGACCACAACCGTCCGCTTTATATCTCCGTCGATATTGGCGTGATTTGTGCTTGTCCGCAGTTTTGGTTGATCCCGGGGCATCCCTCAACCCGATGAGTCTACTGGACATCGGCATATTTGGATATTGAAGCTCATAAACTCTGTGCTCGATAAAATGATGTTAAGAGGATTCAACCAAAAGGAGAGAGAGCCTTGGATCAATTACTTTGTTGATGAAGGTTGGAGGACTGGTAACAACCGCTAAATTCCATATTATCGACGCCGAGACCTCTTTCAATGCTCTACTTGGTCGACCGTGGATTCATGAACATGACATGGTTCCGTCTTCTCTACACCAATGCATCAAATACTACAAAGAAGGACAAGAATATTGCATCAAAGGAGATCTACAACCATTTTCGGTTCATGAAGTTGGTATTCATGAAGACGCTAGCCTTACTACTCGCCTCCGAAGAAGACCATTTTCTCTCGTGAAGTGATTGTGACTCGCAGATGAAAGATTCGAAAGATTACAAAAAGGGGGTCATTCAACTCCGCTTCGACAAACTACTGTCATTTCCTCACAACGAAATGATAAAGGTTCTTTTAGTTCATGCACCCGAGATCGAGGCCGGGGACGTGGACGAAGAAGAGCCAATGTGGTTGTTGGACGGACTAGGCCGACGATCAACATCGACGAAGAAGAAAGTTCTGAAGAAGAAATAGTAATGATAAAGCAGAAGAAACCTCAGTACGAGATACCGTTGGAAGATACAGAGAAAAGCGAATACGAGACAATGTATGATCGTATAAACCACTATGTGAACGCTATGACCCTTACTCCTGTCCTCCCCCAAAAGGTCGAGAGCTTAAAGGTCAGGGACGTCCCGTGTGCTGGTTATAAGCCGATTAAGTTTTACTGTGCTTCTACTTCTACCAGTCTTGAAAATCATGTAAATTTGGATGAGGATGCTAATGAATTAATGGAATTGCCTTTTGATTATTTCTCGCCTTATGTGCAAAAATTAATTCAACAGGGACATTTGCCAAAATATATGCCAAAAGATAAATCGCAACTCTTCGAAGAATTATGGAATGTTAGGAATCGACATCCTAACTCTAAAGAGGGTCTCGGATTTGGTACGATCGGACCAGTGGATGATTCGGAATTTTGCATGGTTGTTACCGAGTGAGTCGAAAGAAGATTGCCTCGGTGTGGAGGATGACTTTATCGATCGACTATTAGAAGACGCTCCGCCGGAATTCGAAGAAGAAATTAAGTCGACGATCGATGAATCGAAGGAAATCAACCTCGGGACTGAGGAACAGCCTCGCCCAACCTTCATAAGTTCTCTACTCGATGAAGAAGAATCTACAAAGCTAATACAGTTATTGTCAGAGTTTAAAGATTGTTTCGCATGGAGTTACGACGAAATGTCAGGACTGTCAGCAGAGGTTGCAGTCCATAAACTTGGAATCGACAGAGATATGCCGCCGGTAAAGCAAGCTCCAAGAAGAATGCGCCTCGAAATAGAGCAGCAGGTGATTGCCGAGGTAAAGAACCGATAAACGCTAACTTTGTAAGAGAAGAGCAAGCACTCTACATGGTTAGCTAACGTTGTGCCGATTAGAAGAAGAATGGACGGATCCGTGTATGTGTCGACTTTAGGGATTTAAACAAAGCATGTCCAAAGGACGAGTTTCCGTTACTAATACTGAAATGATGGTGGATATTGCCTCAACACACGAAGTTTTCTCTTTCATGGATGGATCGTCGGGATACAACCGGATCGAATGGCTCCGAAGATGCGGCCTTACGATGCCTTCGTAACACCTATCGAATTTTCTGCTATACAGTGATGCCTTTTGGATTGAAGAATGCCGGAGCAACTTATCAACGAGCAATGACGAAGATTTTCGATAATCTCATCCACAATCAAGTGGAATGCTACGTGGACGACTTGGTTATCAAAAGTAAACGGAAAATAGACCATTTGCACGATTTGAGGATAGTGTTCGAACGATTACGACGATATAATCTCGAGATGAATCCCTTAAAGTGCGCTGGCGTTACTCTCCGGAAATTTCTAGGATTCGTTGTCCGTCATCGGGAATCGAAATCGATCCGGAGAAGATTAAAGTTTATCTTAGAAATGCCACCTCCCAAAACATCGAAACAACTACGTTCCTTCCAAGGAAGTTAGCATATCCGAGACGCTTTATTTCTAATCTCTCAGTAGGTGTCGACCTTCTCGGCATTAATTAAAAAGGACGCCAAATTTATTTGGGAAGAGAAATGCTGACGGCCTTCGAGGACGTTAAGAAATACTCGATGACACCTCCTGTTTTCGGCACTCTATCCCGGAAGACCTTCGATACTTTATACCGCGGCTTTAGACGACTTTCTCGGAGCACTACTAGCTCGAGTCAATGACGAGGGTAAAGAAAATGCACTATACTACCCGAGTAGGCGTCTAATCCCGACGGAGGTAAAGTATCCGCCTATCGAGAAGCATTCTCTAGCTTTAATTTTCGCCGCCCAAAGCTCGGACATTACATGCTTTCTCGTAAGGTAACCCCGATTTCGAAATTTAATCCGTTGTAATATTTGATGACCCGACCAACACTTTCCGGACGCTTAGCAAGGTGGTCGATGATTTTATTGCAATTTGATATAACTTTTGTTCCCTCCGTGCTATCGAGGACGCATTTTGCGGATTTTCTCGCCGCGCACCCGCTTCCAAACTGAGTTCATCTCTTAGTGACGAGTTACTGGATGAGCGAGATATTAAAGATGGAATCCTCCGGTGCACAACACCGGGAGATGTACTTCGACGGAGCTTCTTCGACCGTAAAAGACAAAGGATCGAGAATGCGTTATCCCGAGCAAGCGAGGAATCGGTTTGATTTTCATCACGCCGTATAAGCGGTATGCTCGGATTCTCCTACCACCCGACGAGCCGTGTACAAACAATGAAGCAGAATACGGAGCCTTAATCACCGGACTGGAATTAGCAATTTCAATGGATATAACAGACATCGTCGTCTACGGTGACTCTCAACTTATAATTCAGCAAGTTGCCGGACAGTATAAGATTTTGAAACCAAGATTAGCAGAATATCACAGATACGCGATAAAGTTGCTAGAGCAGATTCCTAGTGTAACGCTCTATAGAATTCCTCGGTTAGATAACGCCCATGCTGATGCTTTGGCAAAACTTGCAAAAGAATTGGCGTGTTCCCCGCATGATTCTATTGACGTTACGGTACAAGGAAGGTAGGTTTTGTCCCGAATCAACCTCGAAGATCTACAGAAATTCGAAGAAGCGACAGTTGTTGTGGCTGATATCAACGAAGATTGGCGTAAGCCATTGATAGAATATTTGCAAACTGGAAAATTACTGGGAGGACAAGTCAAGCATCGTATCATATTACGAAGAGGGCTATGTCCTACGCTTTAGTAGGTGATGTCCTCTACGGGAGATCGTTCGATCGGATGTGGTTGCGATGCCTAGCGGAACCGAAGCGCGAATATTGTCGGAGAAGTACACGCCGGATTGTGTGGAGCTCACCGATCGGGACCGAAGATGAAAATGAAGATTAAGAGACTCGGATATTATCGGCCGACAATGATATTCGATTGCATGGATACAGCCGGAAAATGTCACTGAGTGTCGAGTGCATGGGGTGGTCTTACACCAACCTCCGAATGTGCTACACCCAATCGTTGCTTCGTGGTCATTCGAGTGTTGGGGGACGGACATAATAGGTCCGATAGACCCCCATCCTCTAAGGGACACGAGTTCATTCTCGCAGCCTACGGATTACTTCTCCAAATGGGCGAGGCAGTGTCGTTACGAAATGTTACAACACACCACGTTCTTCTCTTTTTCAAGAGTCGGATAGTCTACCGTTTTGGAATTCGCGCGAGAATAATCTCCGACAATGGAACAGCCTTTAAAAGCACCAAGATCAATAACTTCGTCAGACGACACGAGATAGATTGGAGGTACTCGACGATCTACTACCCCAAGGCAAATGGTTTAGCAGAGGCTTTCAACAAAACACTGGTACAGATTTTGAAGAAAACTCTCGATGAGAATAAAAGAGATTGGCATAACAAATTGTTAGAAGCTTTGTGGGCATACCGGACAACATTCAGAACTCCCACCCGATGTACACCGTACGCACTCGTCTACGGATCAGAGGCCGTGCTACCGTTGAAGTTCGGACGCCGTCTTTCGAGTTGTCGTCGCCAATCGCCTTACAGCGAAGAAAGTGCAAAACTCGTACTCGAAGAATTGGAAAGTCTTGAAGGAAAACGACCGGAAGCGCAACAACATTCGGAGCTTTACCGAGCGAAGATGGTACGAGCCCATGACAAATCGGTCCGCCCGGGGACGTTCAAAATCGGTGACCTTGTTCTTGTTCTCAAGAGACCTATTCTTGCACGTCGCAAGATAAGCGGAAAATTCGAGCCAACTTGGGAGGGACCATTTGTCATAGATAAAGTCTACTCCGGAGGAGCCTACTCAGCTCATGGATTCCTAGGCGGGAAACCTTTATCGTCGATCAACGGACGATACTTGAAGACATATTACGCAACTCGACGCTGTCGAGTTGAAATTTCAAAATCTCGATTATTCTGTGATTATGTATTTGGTCAAATACCTGTGACCAGGTTTAAAATTTTGTAATAAAATTAACATCAATAAAATGAAAATTTTTGAGAGTGCGTGTTTTGGCTTTCTTTTCTTTTCCACTTTCAAATTTAATACACATACACATAATTAACAACATAAACTAAAGCCTCTCGTAGGCGTTTTGTTTTGTTCTTTGTTCCTGTCAGATTTCAGACCACTGATGTTTCTCCTGTTGTCTGCAGAGAAAATGTCGTGACGAGAGGTTGATTTCGGCTTTTAAGGATGGCTTGAATCTCGCACCTAGCGGAGAATGGGCACCGCAAGGTGGCATTATAAACTTTGATATGGACTTCGCTCGATCAATGTAGATTACGAGAGTCCCACGATGGACGCGAGTTAGCCACGGAAATCGAAGAACTACCGTCGTTAATAAAGATCGACAACGGAAAAGATACCTCGCGGAAGGGAAGAAAGTGTTACAGGATCCGATGGAAGGGACTAGTCGCCCGCCATCCATGATAACCGCACTACCGGAGGCCTAGTCGCTGCCGACAATGCCAGACTACCAGATGCATTACAAAGCACAATACGCAGGAATGCCAATCGACGAAAGCGCAGAGCATTCCGACGCGAAGACAAGAGATATCTTCAAAAGATAGAGGAATTGCTCAACTCTATCCCAGAGGGGAGGATCTACGATCCAGAGATGAGAGAGACTTCTTCCGACTCGCTCGCTACGGAGGATGAGTCCGAGTTTGTTCCGGAGGTTCCGGGGATTCCGGAGATTCCGGATGAACTTTGTCCGAGTCGCCCAACGTGCAACGCGAGATTCCAAGCACGTTCTTCACTCGCAATGGCATTTGTGGAATGCCCGGACCGCAACGTCCTACACTTGAGGCATTACGAGTACTCGGAGGAGTACATGTCTACGGATGACGGTTCTCGGACCGCCGAGTACCCGACGGGGAATCATATACCCCACCGGATACGGATACATCGACTTGGGTTCCCACCGATACCGAGATGAGGGAGTACCTCGACGGCTGCCGATGATCACTTTAGCAGAGCTTGACGAGATGGTTAAAGTGAAGAAGCAGAATTTGAATTTTATGAAGAAGTTCGAGGAAGATGCATTAACATACTCGAAGGACCGGAACCGCATACCGCAGTCTTCTCGAAAGCGACGAGAGAAACATCCTTGATCGCATAAAGGATTTGCAACTCGTAGGTCGAGCAGTGTCTTTTGAGAAGGAGGACTTATTCGAACCGTAAAGATGGATGCGTGGAAAGCGCAGAATCACTATTCAGTGCGGCTGCTGCTACAACTTCACTACAAACAGACGAGGAAATCCCCCAGGGATTCTGAGACATGATCAGGTGGATCCAATACCTCCTACGATCAAGTGGATGATAAAGAGAATGGTTCGATGGAGCATATTTCCATCGATCGCATTCCCAACAATCGTATTATCAACATCTACGAGAAGGGCGACCGTATCCCCCTCACATGCATCACCACGATTTCGTCGACCTTTTTCTACGGTCTCTTTTCCGAGCGAGGAGCAATATATCGTTCGGAAAAGAAATTGATATTGTTGGCCCGGCGAGTTCGGAGGATCCGTGGAGATTCCGCTACCAGGTGGGCTCGAGTACTTGTTCTCGAGCGGCAACGGAGCGGATATTGCTAAGCACCGCATTCCGAGAGTGCGACACCGCGAGTTTCGTGACCTTCGGAAGAATGGATACCACCAAGATGCCATATGGATTCCGTCCGGACCCGCAGTTGGAGGAACTGCTACCCCACGGCCGTGATGTGGTCGGACCTTCGAGTTCATGCAAAGGGACTCTTGTCCCGGAGCATGGCTCGGCAGGTCGCTCGACCAAAAGCTCGCCTTGCCGTAGACAGATTTTCGGAGGATACTCCTTGCACTCGCGTTCGACACGACGGATATGGATGATTCTCATACCGCAGATGCTCGGCTTGTGATGTGTCTTCGACTTATAATGTTTTCCGATTATACTTTTGATGCGTCCAAAGACACTCGTACTTTTGATGTTTTCGACATATAGCCGCTTTGTAACCTCTGTTCGAAGCTCGATTAATGAAATCTTTTTTCGAATCTTGTCCGTTCGTCTTGTCGCCTCTCGTGTGCGATAGATAAAGCCACCGAACCATACGTTGGTTTTGAGCTACGACGAACGAAGAACAAAACAAAAAATATACGTAATAAAAAAAAATGAAATTCAAGTAAAATACTCTTTTGAAAATCAACCAACTAAAATCAAATTTTGAAAAATGTGTTTTGATATAAATATGATATAACAAAATGAAATGAATTTGTTGAGTGTGTTTATCTCAATCTCGAGATTTCTCGCTCTCTGCTTGCATAGCGCGACTATTCCAGTCCGCACCGATGTTCTACACGTTCTCTCGGAACTTTTACATTCCGCACGAGATCCCACACATCTTTCTCACAGATATCGTACTTGTCTTATGACATGTCCTTTCGAGAGTGCCACTGTACACTCCCTGCACGTTCTGACGTGATGACCTTTTCTGCACTTTCCCTGTTACCCTCCCGAGATCAGTACCTAAATTCTGATTCTCGCTCTTTTCGAGATCGGTACCCAAATTCCGATTCTCATCCTTGAGATCAGTACCTAAATTCTGATTCTCACTCCTTTTCGAGATCGGTACCGAAATTCGATTCTCATCCCGAGATCGCACTCTAAATTCTGATTCTCACTCTTTCGAGATCGGTACCCAAATTCCGATTCTCATCCTTGAGATCAGTACCTAAATTCTGATTCTCACTCTTTTTCGAGATCGGTACCCAAATTCCGATTCTCATCCTTGAGATCAGTACCTAAATTCTGATTCTCACTCCTTTCGAGATCGATACCCAAATTCCGATTCTCATCCTTGAGATCAGTACCTAAATTCTGATTCTCACTTCCTTTTGAGATCAGTACCTAAATTCTGATTCTCATCCTTGAGATCAATATCTAAATTCTGATTCTCACTCCTTTCGAGATCGGTACCTCATTCCGTCGAGGCCGAGATCGACCTAAAGTCCGATTCTCACTCCTTTCGAGATCGGCACCTAAATTCCGATTCTCATCCTCGAGATCGACACCTAAATTCCGATTCTCAACCCTTTTCGAGATCGGTACTAAATCCGATTCTCATTTTCCGACCCTCACCTTTCGGGGCTAGTATCGATATTCTAGTCCTAATTTCACGAGGTCGCACTCACATACCGATTTTGTTCTCCCTCGCATATTTTGAAATTTCGCGATTCAAAGTCCACTCTCCAATCCTCGCCGAGAGTTCCCGGTCTTTGATTCCGCTTCCGATACCCGCTTCCTCGTTTCCCAGCGAGAGTTCCGAATCTTCGGTCTGGAGATTTGCTCGTCACTCCCAACGGAAACCTTCGCACTCTTTCCTCGTTCCGTTCGAGTATGTTGACACGGGATGTCCGTGTTGGTTTGGTTGATCTTGTCGGTCAACGCCATACGCGCGGTGTGCTCGACTAGCACACCACACCTATCGGGTCCTTTGTTGACCTCGCTTTCGATCGCGCTAGCGTCAAAATTTTGCGACGATACCAAATTTCGACGCAATTTTGACGCGCTCGTCGACGAGGTTGCTCAGACAACCTCGGACGACGAAACGGATCGCGCCGATGCGTCCGAATGTCGATTTCACTTAAAATCAACGTTAAGCTTGCGACGATAGCCTGTCGGGGGCAAAACTCGTAATTTAAGTTTTTTTTTTAAATAAAAAAAATATATATTTTTTAAAACTTCTTTTAAAAGAATATAAAAAAAAACCTAATTAAACTAAATCTGCCCTAACTCTCCTCACGCTCGACCGGTTGGCTTCGTCTCTCCCGCGCGAGCTCCATGGAGGCTTCGTCCCTCCCGCGCTCGAGCGTGCTCCTCGGCGGCCGTTCGCTCCTCGGGCCGCTCGCGATCCTATCCTTATCCCTCGAGCAACTTGCGGCACCTCATGCGTGCGTCCCTTACCGAGCTCGCTCCCTCCTCGCGGCAATCCGCCGCCGGTCCCACTTGCGCCCGATCCCGTAGGTCGAGCTCTCGACCTCCGCTTCCCCTCCTCTCGCCTATTTAAACCCCATTCGGGGTGGGATTGTGGTTGGCCCGAAACTTTTGTAAAGAGAGGGAGTTGTCGTCGGATCGTTTCTCGTACTCGCGGTTCGCTTCCCGTGTGTTCTACGCAATCCGGTAACTCTCCTCTACCCCTTTCTTATTCTCGGTTTTGGCCCCGGGAGGCTTCACTTGTGCCTTTGGCTCGGTTTGCCTCGTTCATGGTTTCGGTTAAGCACTTGTATGCTATGGAAAATCTTATCTAGTTGCTCGAAATATCGGTTCCTATGGGTTTCTTCTTCTAATAACATGCTTCATGATACTTGTGCAAGTCTTGGAAATGTTTTCTTTATAATTTGGAGCATGGCTAAGAGATAGATTGAGCATGTTTTTAAGGTAGGGGCTTGATTCTCTATGTGATAGCGGAAGCAAAGCACGGTTTACTTTAACCTACTTCTCTTATGTTCAAAGCAAGTTTAAATGTTAAAGAGGGGACTTTGGAGTTGGGCTAGTCCTCTCGGCAAGCATGTTAGATAGGATTTGGAAGTTTATTACATATGGTAGCTTGATGTGGAGAATGGGAAGTGTCATTTGGCTTGGTATATGCATGCGAAGCTTATTCTTTACTTTTCTTATCTCTTCTTTATTGCGGCTTTACACATTAAAATGTTGAGTATATGGAGAAGTTGGTTTTAGCTCTATGCTTAGTATATTTGTAGCCTTGTTATGGCTCATCTTGACCTCATTTAGAGGCTTGCTTGGTTTGTTTCAGCTTCATACCCGTGAGCCTAATCTGGATAAGCATTGCTTCGTCCTTATTCTATCGCTTTCAGAAATTCGTTCTTTTAGCTTTATATTTAGCCTGGTTTTGGGCTATATGTTGGCTGGATTTCGTTTTTTTTTATGAGGGGCTTTTGTTCTAGCTTTGTGCTGGGTTTATTTTGACCCTTATTTGGCTCGGTTTCGGCCTTTCCTATGGTTTGAACTGCTGGGTCTATGTTGGAATTGAGGTTGGGCTTGTTTTGCATTTGCTCTGGCTCGGTTTTAGCCTTTGTCTCTGGTTCGGTTTGATCCTATTGGCACTTCGGTTTCGGTTTTATACATGGATGGTTGTGGCTGTTACCTATGCTCGTTTTCCACCCTATAGTGGCTCGGGTTTGGTTTGCATGCGCTGAACCTTGTTTCCTTTTATGTTGAATTTGTTTTGGATTGAATGCTGGGCTGCTTTTCTTAGCCAAGGTGGCTCGGGTCTGGCTTTGCATGGGTTGGACCTTGTTTTGGTGTTGTGGGTCATTTTGGATTGAATTATGGGCTGTTTCTCCTAGTCATGGTGGCTCGGGTTTGGCTTTTCGTGAGCTGGTAGCTACTCCTATGGGGGTGTTTAGTCGGGTCTTGGAGTTGGATTATGGTGGCTCGTGTAAGGCTTTGTTGTTGGATTTTAGTGAGATGTGTTGAAGCTCGAGCTTTGAGTTTGATTTGTAGCCTCATTCGGGCTCGGGTTCTGGGCTCCGTGATGACTTGGCCGAACCCCATTAAAGCCTTCTTTTTTATTTGATGGATGGATTGATTTGTGCTTGGAATTAACTTTAAGCACATGATAATTGTGGTATTACTTGCACGCTGGGTTTAGGCTTGTTTCACTTGGCGGCTTAGCTTGGTGGTGTTTGGTGAAGCCCTTATTTGAGCCTAAATGTTTGGTGCGTTTTTGCTTGCTTTGCTTGGTGAGTTTGGAGTTAATCTGAGATGGCATGGGAGCTTGTACACTCACTCTTATGTAATAAATGTTTGGTGATTCTCCCGTTGTTATGAGCTCGACCTAGAATCCGAGAGTGGTCCTATGTGGGAAGAATTGTATTTCAAATGACAAGGAATTAATTAAGGATCAGAAGGCTGAATTTTAATACGAGTCTGGGGCTTTAGTCGGTTTTCTCCGAGTCACTTTTCCTTCTCGTTCGATTTGCGAAGTTTTTAAACGATTCTCGAAGGTCATTGCTTTTGGTTTAGTTTTATCCGAATGTGAAGGATACCCATTTCGAGTCGATCCGATCGTGCCCAAGTAAGAAGATGACGTCCTCGGGACCGATTCGAGGACCTCGGACATGCTTCAGGCGTTCGTTGTTACATGTTTTAGGGGTGAGTAGATTAATCTTCCTCCGTTGTGGTCTTTCCTGGACTGGAGGCGGGTTAATCTCCTCTTCGTCCCCTCCTTATTGATTTACACGTGTTTCCGCTTCACTCGGAGTCGGTTTTGTTTTGTTTTGTTTTGGGGCAATGACGGCGATGATGCAAAAGCGCACGCCGGTGATAGAGTAGAATGATATCCCATCCTACGACATCGGGACTCGCTCCAGGGCCCTGGTGAACCGTAGAATGACGGTATCATTCATCACCTATGAGCGAAGCAGCGCACCCGTACCTTCTTAGGATTGTTAGCGATCCTTTACCCTACGTAATGATCGACTCGTGGACAATTATATTTTTCAAAATCTGATAAAAATACGATACATCTCACAACAAAAAAAATTTATATTTTCACCACAATTAAAAATCGATAAAACTTTCTTTTGCATGTCTGAAATCCATGTGCATGCTAAAATATAAATTTCAAAACTATATTGTCCACTCGTTGATTATCAGTCTTGGGTAGGGAACACTCTCCCGAGTCGGGTTTAGTTGGACACCTTCTGTCGAGTGGCGGGCTTTATACACTCGTGTGGCCGAAGTAGCTCTCGACGACCCTTCGAGCTAGATCTACGCGGTTCCGAGCCTAGCTCGGCCGAGTGCTTGCGGTTTTCTTCGGATTTTCATTTGATTTTTGATAGAGCACTCGTGGTCCTTTTAGGATTTTCTCGGAGTTTTGGTGACTTACTACTTTTCTCGAGCTTTCCAGTTGTGGGTCGATCACTTTGTTTTCTGAGTTTTTCGACGACGCTTTCGTTTTGCTTCTTGGCTTTCATGTAGCACACTTCTCTCTGGTAGACGAAAGAAAATAACGGCCTCCATGGTATACGGCGTTTGTTTACATTTGCAGCGTGTTACCTCTTTTCATACTGCTTACTCGCATGTTATACTTGTTTATTGTCACTTTTCATACTCTTCTATCGTATGTTATATCGTTTAATCGTCACTTTTCATACACTGCTATCGTACATCTATATCTTGTTAATTGTCACTTTTATCATACTTCTATCGTACGTTATCCCTGTTGAAGCACGTTACATTATATATCGTTACGTATGCTTCTATTCGTTCTCTCTATATATACATATCGTGTTATAAATCGTACAACACTTAAACATGTTGGCATAGGGTGTTTAGAAGAACTTCGACCATAGTGGCACTTGATTGAACATTTTGACCTCGCCACCTTGAAAACTCACCTCTTCACAAGAAGGAGCTCGGAGCTAGTATAGTGGGCAAGCACGGTCGTCTTCAACAGATGGAGCTCGTCGTCGTCGAGCAAAACCATAGGATGGCTCGGGAAGTTATTGAGGCTCGCTTTCGAGCCTCCGACATCCCCTGGTCCTCTCCTTTCGGATTCTACATTCCAAATTCGAGTCAACTCTTTTAGACACATCCGCATCTTATTTCGTTGAAAAGTTCATCCTTTTAACCTCCTCGAAGATAATATTTTCCGATTTTTATCAGAAAGTATTCTTAGATGATTTCGATCATTTAAGATGTAATTAACTATAAGTGCCGCTTTATAGGAAGCATTTTCCGAACCCAAATTTAAAATAAACCCTATTTAATTATTTATATTAAATAGTGAATTTGTTCACAGAATAAATTGGTTCACAGACCAAACGGACGTCATATATTTCTTAGTTTAATTTGATCGAGCCTCACCGCTTAAGTTTTGTGTTTGTCTTTTCGGGATAAGTGCGTACGACTATGAGGTCAGCGCATTCTTTCGTTCAAATATGAAAATATGAGTCAGTTGAACTTCCTTCTTTTCGTTGAAGGATCGTTACGAAGCGGGCGACGGGATTCCGATTCCGGCGACCGACAGCTTCTTACGGGCACTTCACGCACAAAACAACGCTGACAATGAGGTTATTTACATACATTTCAAGCTATTCCTATGCATTTACTAGGATGTTAAATCGGGTTTAGATTTTACCCGAAATCGACTCGACTTAGAACTACTTGACATGAACCTGACCTTAATGTTGAATGGGTTAGAAAAACAACCCAGACCCAACCGTTTTAAACCCATTGACCTGAACCGACCCATATAACCCATTTAACACATAAGGCACGACAGCTATTCCAATTTCATGTCAATTTTGGGTTGGCAGGTTAATTCTAACCCAACCCGAAAAAATTAAACTTGTTAGGATTCCTATCCCGAACCCAACCCAAAAATTAATCTGGTTAACATGGACCCAGATTTTCGAGTCGGGTTCAGATCGAGTTGTCTTGTCAGGTCAATTGTTGACACCTCTAACACTATTTTCATATGTTAACACTTTACTTTATACATTAAGACCACCCAATCATTTATATCACATCAAACTTTTAAAAATTGAAATACATATTTTCGTGCACATGTAAGGTGTCATCTATGCACAAATTGAAGTTTAGGTGTTAGATATGTAGATACATAAAAATTGAGTGGTGTATATGTAAATCTTTCATGTTATAAATGTCTATCCTATGTAGTTAGTCAATGGTTTATTGCATAATGTATTTTGGACGTCCATTCACAGGCACCATCAAACCATGTCATCTAAGTACTCTATTTGTACCATTTTTCTTTACTTTTCAATGCGAAAATGATTTTATTGTTCAACTGCAAAAGTAAATAATTTGGATTAAACAAAAAAAACAAATATTTATTTGTTGGGGCGATTACATGGAAGGCATCCAAAACATTGCTTTTTACAAATCAAACCCTCTCTTTCATCCAGTTTTCAAATTCTCGCTCAAATATCAAAGATCGTGATAAAACTTCAACCCATATTTTTTTTCGTGTCACGCGTAAATGCTTGATTTGTAAATAGAAATGTTTCTTGTGCTGTGCATGTAATTATCCCTTATTTGTTTTCTTATTAATCAAATAGAAATGCCACATAAAATAAATAAATAAATACTCGATAGTCATATTATATTATTATCTTTTAATTTGGTGAATCGATAAAAAATTTATAAATAAAAATATGTGAATAATCTCTTTATTTTGTCAACGATCTAATTATTATTATTTTTTTTTTTTTTTGACGGATTAAATATTTTCAGTTTTTTTTGTTTCAGTATTTACTGGAGTTCTATAATTGGTATTTTTGATGTTTAGAGGGGGGTGGCTGAGATTAATTGAAGTCTGACAACGCAAATGACGAACTCAATGCGACTGATGGAGATGTATTATGTAAGAGACGTCGATTCCTACCAAGAAAATATATATTGTATGTTATATATATATATATATATATATATATATATATATATATATATATATATATAGATTCCTAAGTTTTTTTTTCCGTGAAAATATTTATGCAGGAGTAAAGTGCCAAAATGGTGTAATGCTATTTACATAGGCTGTTTTCGCCCCAGAGTTTATTGAAGTATCAAAATAATCCCCAACTATTTTAAAATTGAGCGCTAATACTCTTCCACGTGGGCGATTTCAGTCTTATTATAATGAGGATTATTTTAGCATTTTTATGAATTCTGGGACTAAAATGACCTGATGCAAATAATCGGGGATTATTTTGTCACTTTTTTATTTAGTTATTTGGAGAACAATATGAAATGTTGTCATATATATTTTTTTTTGTCAATTATACATTTAAATGTGAGTTTGATAGTTAATAATAATTAGAGGGATAATGTTTGGAATAAGAAAATTTTTCATATTATGTTTGTACATAGTGATGATATATGACTTTGGTTTGATGTTGATTTTGTATTCTGGGATGATATATGTGGGAGTCCTTATTAAGATGAATATGAGCTGATTAAGATTAGGATCGAGTTTCAATAAATTAATTTGGGCTGATTTCTTTTTTATTAGTAGACAATTAGCCTTTTTTGGGGGTAATTTTTATATATAGCACACAATATATATGTATTTGTATATTTCACACCTAAACTTTCTTATATACACAAACAACACTCAAAGCTTTACTATCACATTCAAAATATAGCACTATTAACCTTTTTAAAAAGTGAAATACATCTCTTGCATAGATTTAAAGTACTAAAGTGCTATCTATGTAAATATAAAAATTTAGGTGTGAGATGTGTAAATACATAAAGATTGTGTGCTGTGTTTATATTTCCCTTTTTTTATGTATTTGGAATAGGTTTGAATTTCCGGAATAAATTATTGCAGTAAAAATTAACACAATTGTAATTTGTTGGGAGTAGTGATGTATACAAGTCGAGCTTAGTGTCACGCTCCCAAAAAAGCTCTTAAGAGAGGTGGGTAGCCCAGGGCTTAAATATTTTTTTTTCGGTCATACTCCTAGCTGATGTGAGATTTTTTTGTCCGTGATAAGCTTTTTTGGGAGCGTGACAAGTGGTATCAGAGCTGGATACTGCCTGCAAGGTGTGTAGACTCTACGGTCCAGTGAGACCCTCGATGGAGCCAATCCGTGATGAGGGTGTCATGTGATTGAGGGGAGGAAAGTGTCATAGACAAAAAATCCCACATCAGCGAGGTGTAGGGCCAAAGAGCAGTATTTAAGTTCTGAGCTGCTCACCTCTTAAGAGTTCTTTTGGGATGCGACATCAAGCTTGGCTCGCGTCAACTTATTCGAAATCGGTTCTTGTTCGAAATAAGCTCATGAACAGCGTGATCGTGTTCAGCTCGATTTAAATGTACTTGTTTGTGTTTGACTCATTAAAATTAATTAGAAAAAAATAGATATAGCGTGTTGGATTCAATCTTCCCAATATATGTAAAATAAAGCTTAGAATCACATTGCCACATGACTTCTCATGTAAGATATATATATATATCTTACATAAATAATGATATGATTTTTTATTTTGAGCTAAAACAAGTCGAGCACGAGCGACCAAAAAGTTGTTCGTGTTCAACTAGTTTATAATTTGAGTTAAAAAAATTTATTAGTGCTATTGAGTTCACAAACAATAATTTTTTTTGGACAGCCTTAGTTGGGAGAGTTGAGGTTTGAACTTCAGATTTGTGTGTGAGATTAATCCGTTTGGGATATGTGTGTGTGTGTCTATATATATATATATATATATATATATATATATATATATATATATATATATATATATATATATATATATATATATATATATATATATATATATTTATATTTATATATATATATTTATATTGGTAAGCCATGCAGTATTTTCTTTTTATAATCATCATATTTTAATAGATATGATTGTAAAAACCAATTATTCATAAGTATTTAATTTATCTTCATGAGTTCTAATTTATAATAAAACACTTATGATTCTTAATGTTGTATAGATGAAAAGGTGTACGTTCCGTTAAAAAAGTTTCAATTGTGGTGTTTTGATATTATATGAAAGATTTGGGTATCAATGTAAAAAGATAAAAGTTTTGGAGTTAAATATGTAAATATGCAAGTGTTGGGTTTATGAGCGTCTGTAACCAGCCCGGCCAGTTGCTATATATTTGGATTTTTCTGCTTCAGAGAAGGTCGCGTTCATTCTCCGCTGCTACCTTGTCTGTCATCTTCTTCCTCGCTCCAATTTCTTCAACGTATTGCTTTTTCTGATCTTCAGTCTCTGCTTTCCATAGAGCTCTGCAGGAGAAAGCGATGGTCTCCACCTTGTCTTAGAGCAGAATCGCCGGCCACCGGCGAAACCCTAGGGAGATCATACTTCATCACTAAATTCGGCTTGCAGGTGAAGGGGCTTTTTCTCTCTGTTTATTTCCGATGATTCTTGTTGCTTTATTGTTCTTGTTTTGCTTTCTTTACTCGGGATTCGGCTCCCGATTCATCCGGAATGTCCAAACCCTCGCTGTGGGTTTGCCGCGATCATTAATTTTCTTTTAATTTTAACGTCTGAGTAAGTTTGGGTGGTTTTTTTTTTTTTTTTTTTTTTTTTGCTCTAGTTTTTGCCTTTGTCAGCGTTGTTAGTTTGGAGTTATTTAGGATTTGAACATCGATGTGGAGTTAGGTTTTTCTGTATCTTGAATCCATCCTGTAAGATGATTTGAGCCATTTTAAAGTGATTTTTTCGGATTGGGGCCTTACTGTAGTGATAATTGTGTGAAAACTTAGTTTAATTGAACTCCTAGTTTGTAGAATTGGGATTTAAGGTTGATTCGTGATTGGTATACTCATGCAAGCATTCTTATCAAGTTACCCTTTCTGACTATTGTGTAAATTACATATATAGCTTGAAATATTGTTTTATTCAGTGGCATGTGGCGTGGTTACGTAGGAGTGTACTCGTGAGCTGTCTGAGAATTGGCTGGCTCGTGAGTTGAGCTTTATAAGCGAACAAGCCAAGCTCAAGCCAGCACTTACTCGACTCTTTAGCTCTTGAGCTGACTCGTTTAAGAAAATACTAATATAAAAGGTAATCAAAATATATTAAAATTCAAGATTTTCTCTTTAAATTATTTAAGTTAATTTAAAAATATTATTTTTCATTCTATATCAAGTGATTTCGTATTATTTGTCATAAATGTTTCATAATTGCTCAATCTATTGGTCATTTTATTGTAATACTAGCTTAAATTAATATTATCTTCTTTCTTTCATGATAAAGAAGTTGGCTGGAACTTGTAGACTTGAACTCGAGCTTGAGCTTGAACTCAATTGATTAATCAAGCTTATGCTCAAGCTCAAGCAGAGGGTGGCTTGAGCCTGAGTCAGCTTGTTTACACCCCTAGCATAGTTGCAACTTACCACTTTTTTGTTTATAAATTTTTCTTTATTGGATTTTTGTTTTTATGATGATTATTTAGGTTGTGAGAATGTCGACTCCTTCGAGGAAGAGGTTGATGAGGGACTTCAAAAGATTGCAGCAAGATCCACCTGCTGGCATCAGCGGTGCTCCTCACGATAATAACATTATGCTCTGGAATGCGGTTATTTTTGGGTATCTATGCTACTAATTTGTTCGGTTTTTTTTTTTAATGTGTTTTTGTGAGTATAAAATATGTCTTTTGATTATTTATTTTTTTTCTCGTGTTGTTGCAGCCCAGATGACACTCCTTGGGATGGAGGTGAGGCAGTTTGTGTGGTTAATATATGATTCTATGAATGAAGTATTTGAAAAAGTCTCAGTTTTTTCATTTTCTGATTTTAGACAACATATTTTGCTTTGATTTATTTTTGTTTCTAGTGATTTATAGCATCCTTTTCTTTTCTTGTTTTTTCTAAAGTTTTAATTGTTGTTTTCTGCATGATTTGCTGCTGCTTTTTTTTTTTTTTTTCTTCAAACCTGTTATTGCTTATGCCTGCCTATGTACTTCACTTCTTAGTCAATTTTTTCTCCATTTTTTAGCGAAGCAAATGGTGTGCTCTGTTGTTTACACTTGCACAGTATAAAATCTTATTTTTAATGAAACATGTAATGTGTGGTAATACAGAAGCTTTGATATTACACTATTATAGTTGCCGAGATCATGGACTTATTATTAGTGCAATGGATATATCTTGATTTTTACTTTTTAGAAATTTTTGTGGTAGAGGACAACTCTCAACAATCAATCCTGTTGGAGCTTGTACCTATGAAAAAGCTCTATAGCTTTTGCAACAACTTTGAAAAAAATTTATTTTTCTCACAACTGTTCTAGAACTATTTTTACAATAGTTGCAACTGCCTTAGATGAATATGTAATGCTAATGATTTGAAAATTTCGATGAAGTTAGATACATTAAAAGTGAAAATAATAGGATTGTAGTTAACGGTGAAGATATTAAGGAAATGTAAAATTGTTAATTTGAAAATTTTCAACATTAGAACTTTTAAGTAAAACATTTTTTTTGAATATGCATAAAGATTTTTTATTGAGATATATTATAGATTGACCTAAAAAAATGATGTTGGCTTTGAAAAGGAAGCATATAGGTAACACTTAGGTATGTATGAGATATTTGTTGAGATTTGAAGTGTTATGGTTGGTTAATTAACAGACCTTTTTAATATAATTTTGAAGGTTAGGAGAATATCAAATGATTGGACAAGAAGCATTTTGGTATGAATATTTGATAATGAATGTGATGTCCTAGATTTTGTCAGCCATAGAAAGTTAATAAAGTTATATTCTTAAGCTTGATTTATTTATTTTGAATTTGATTTTTCTCTTGACTGCATGATATAAGTATCTTGCATGTGGAATTTGATTTTATTTCCCCATAAATCTTATTTATGACCGTACACAACCTATAAAGCTGTTGCTGATTATCAGGTACGTTCAAGCTGACACTTCAATTTACTGAGGATTATCCAAATAAGCCACCAACTGTGCGGTTTGTTTCACGGATGTTCCACCCAAATAGTAAGTTGTCGTTTGCATTATTTTCTAAATTTGCAGTTTTCTTTGTTATTAACATACCCAAAAGCTCTGTCTCTATAGTGGCTTTGTTTTTACTTAACACTCCAACATCAAAACATTGCTATTTACAAATCTAGCACTCTCCGCTATCCTTTTTTTTTTTTTTTCGAATTCTCTCATCAATATCAAAATTCCAACATAAAAACATTACAAACTTCGCATAAGATAGAAAATAATGCAAATAATAAAGTTTGAACATGATGGGTCTGTAATGTTACTATTTAAATTTCAAAAACAGAAAGATGAACATCTTTTTGAATTATTTATTGAACATTAATCAACTGCATTATTTTTTTGATAATTCGCCATTCTTTTATGTGGAATAATCTAACTGATAGTCTGTCAGGGTCATGTGAACTTATTAGGGCATATTATAATGTAGGGATATTTACTCGCATACCTCCACTGATTATTTGTATTGGTTGATTTTCATAGTTTATGCAGATGGCAGTATTTGTTTGGATATTCTGCAGAATCAATGGAGCCCAATATATGATGTTGCGGCAATTCTTACTTCAATCCAGGTACTTCTAAATGATTCAGATTACTTCTAGCTCAAAATTATTTGTTCTGTCATGTTGCATTGCAGCTTTTAAATTGTTTGGTATGTATCTAATTCTTCTTCTTCTTTTTTTAAGGGAGGCGTCATTTACATGCACACCACCTAATTCTCTATGTATTTACATGTCTTAACATCTAAACTATACTATTTACATTTATAATCATTCATAAAAAATACTGTACTAGTTTAATTTTTAAAAAGTGAAATGCACATTTTCATGCACAGGTAAGGTGTTAGATATGTAAATACGTAGGGGAATTAAGTGGTATGTATACCATTCACTAAATTAAAATTTATTTGAAAGCTAAAGATGTGGAGTGAAAAATTGCAGTCATTGCTATGCGATCCAAATCCCAACTCCCCTGCAAACTCAGAAGCAGCTCGGATGTTCAGTGAGAACAAGAGGGAGTATAACAGGAGAGTGAGGGAAATTGTCGAACAAAGTTGGACGGCAGATTAAAATAATTAAAAAACCAGAAGCAAGAAGAAGAAGAATAAGAAAGGAGGAGGAGAAGAAGGTTTGGTGCGCAATCATTTCAATGTGAAAAACTTGGGTTTGGTTTTATTATTTCCTGAAATATTTTGTGATCCAAAAGACTGCTACTCTCTGCTTTTATTTGGAACTCTAGCTGCCTTTGTATTTAAATGGGGTTTTTCATGCGTTGTTAGTGTGCCATTTCCTGCTCTTAATATCTAATGCATTACTCTGCTTCGAATGTGTTGTCTCTGAATTTATTTCGAATCATTAAATAATCTTAAGCATTTCTTGATGTATTTGCACATCCATCATCTAAAGTTTTGAGAAATGTATATGAGCAAGCTAAAAAATTTATACTCTGATGCAGTTTTACTTCATGATTTCAACCTGCCACATGTACATCTATTTGTCTATATATATATATATATATATATATATATATATATAATTTCATTCTAATGTCTATGAAAAGCTCACTTTTAACTACTTCATTTGCTCATTAAAACGACTTACATGCAGACCACTTAAGTGTAGCGTATTCATAACACCTAAATTTCTAAGTTTTAAATTTATGCCGCTTTATACATTTATTAAAAATTATATTTCACTTTTAAAAGTTGAAAAATTTAGATGGTAATAAATATAAAAGATAAGTATGTATATGTAAATGAAGAATAAGGGGGCAATATGTATTTAAATGTCCCTAAAAATAAAATATTAGAAGGCCTTTTATTATTATTATTATTAACTGTAGAATGTCACCAGATTTCGCCTCTTAAAAATTACAACGCCCTTACTCTATAATAAATTAAATAATAGAAAATTTTAATAAAAAAAATATTGAACTAAAAACTTGCAATTAAAATAAATACAAAACCAAAAAAACTAATTGCAACAAATGAATAATAAGCAGGACAAAACAAAAAGAAAAAAGAAAATACAATAATTAAATTTCATTAGCAGCTAATGTTTTTTGGCCAAATGATGATAATTCCATCTATATATATATATATATATATATATAGACTAAAATAGAAATTCACTTATTTAAGCATGCAACAACAACAAAAAGAGGCATTTAGATACATACCACCCAATTCCTATGTATTTACATTATGTAGCATCTAAATTTTACTTTTTACAATTATACCACCAAAATCTTTCTCATCACATAAAAACTATCACCACTTTTATTTTTTGAAGAGTCTTTTGCCTTTTTCATGCATACTAATGTGTAAAAATTGAATCTTAGGTGTTGGATATCTAAATACATAGGAATTAAGTGGTATGTATGTAAATATTCCAAAAAAAATAATAATAGGAACTTAGGGCATACTCAGCCAATCAGAAACTGACATGTGTCATAATTAACCATCCCCTAAATAATTCCTCTTCGATTTCATATTGATTCAACTATTCCAGCTTTGGAATCATCTGATTCAGAAGGTTTGATTTCTGAAAATCTCTGAAAACGATAGCCATGTGGTAAATAATTTCTTTGAGAATCAAGTGTTAGCTGATCAACCCTATGAATAGATTGTCGATAAATCAAACCATAAAAAATAATTTACATAAAAGGGATATTTACATGCGTACCACATAATTCATATATATTTACACATAACGGCTACAGAGCCATATTTATATGCATACTACTCAAATCTTTAATATCACATTAACAATATCACAATCGTTATTTTTTTTTAATCTACGACAACAAGATTATAAGTGTAAATGACAAAATTTAGGTGTTGGATATATAAATGCATAATCTTATTGTGTGGTATGTAGGGCTGTCAAAAAACTCGTTTTTCACGAATAGCTCGTGTTCGATTCGCTAAGTAGCTCGTGTTTGAATCATTCGTTAAGTGAACGAGCTAAACACGAATAAATCTTTTAAGCTCGAATTATGAAAGATGTGAACATGAACAACACGCTTGTAATAAAGAAATTATATATATTATATATTTTATTTATATAATAATATATTATATATATTTATATTTAACTTTAAATCATAACAATTTGTGCATTAATATGTTTTTGCACATTCTAGTGCATAAAATTGGTGCAGAGTCGAATCCAACAGTCTAACATCAATTCTTTTCTAATTAATTTAAACGGGGCCGCATACGAACAAGAAGTATGTAAATTGAGCCGAACACGAACACATTGTTAGCGAGCAATTTCAAACACGAGCTAATTTTGAAAAAATCAAACACGAGCCAAGCCTGAGCTCGCTCAAGCTCAGCTCGTTTACAGCCCTAGAATGTAAATTTCCCAAAAAGAATTGGTAGTGAGAATTACCTGCTATGAAATTGATTATCAATTACTGGAGGAACAGGGCATGGGGCCGGTGCAGATTGTTCATCGGCAAAGTATCTTCTCCTAATCAACTGTTTAAAGATGATTTATGATATGATAATCAGAAATTAAATAGTTTGAAGCTGTAGTTAGGTCATAATTACTTCACATTTTCAGATTAATGTAAAGAGCATAAAAATACAGACCTGTTTAAAAAATTTCATTACAGCTTCTTTGTCATATCTAGCTTCTTTAGCAGACTGCAATTTTATCCAAAGTTGGAATTAAAATTCCAATTCATGTACATTGCAATAATCTAAAACTCAGAATAAAATGAAGGGAAATTTACATACATACCACAACATTCTTATGTATTTACATATCCAGCACCTAAAATTTGATATTTACACTTATAACATCACTTTTGAAAAGATAGTGATGGGGATGTTTTTAATGTGATGTTAAAGATTTGAGTGGTATGCATTTAGATATGAATACTTAGGTGTTAGATATGTAAATACATAAGAATTGCATGGTATGTAAGTAAATATTTAGGTTTTAGCCTTAGGTCAAGAAATTTGGGTTTTTTTTTTCCTCTATAATCAGGTTATAGTGAAATCTAAGCACTGACAAGACTGGTGTCAGAAGAACTGCCCAATAATCGAGGAGAAGCAATCATTACCATAAATAAAAAATTTGTATTTTATTTATTCATTTATTTATAAAAAGAGGGAGCATCACGCCACACCCTCACATATAACTAAGAGAGGAAAACCTAACTATGCAATCGTTTGTGGCTTCTTCCGGGACAAACCCCCGTTGGCTTAACCACTCGCACATAAACTCGTCATCCAGCTTAAAGGAGTCATTTTCACCGTCCCTCAATTGGGCAGCAAAACTCACTAATGTCATCTCCCCACGACCAGCCAACATCTCCCCTCAAAAAACAACTAGTTCTTCACGAAATGCTATGACTTCTTTCTCCACCCGATCGACTCACTCCAAGACCTCAACAACTCGATCATTGCTATCCACCCGAGGTTTTACTATGAGACGAACAAAGCACTCGATTTCACCAAGAAGTCGGCATACACCTGACGCCACCAAGGTGTCGCCTCCTCTGCTGCGCAAGGAGGAATTTGACCGCCTATGCTCCTACCTCCCCCCGAGGGAGGATTCACCCTTATCCTTTGGGCCGCAGCATCTGGCTCCACGATGCCTTGTATCATGGTCCCCTGTTCTCAAGCAACCTACTCCTCGGCATTTGCTCCGCTCTCCATGGCCTGATCCACAGAGGCCACATCGCCCTCAAGGTCGACGTCAATGTTTGAGGAAGTAGAAGCGATCGTTAGAGCTCCTGTAACTGCAAAAGGAATACTAAAAGCATGATTCAAACTACATACACAAAACTCGACACCATTCAGAAGTGGTGTAAGAGACAAAATCCTCACCGATCTCCTCCAATCCTCCGCCCACGGAGGAAAAGCCACCCTTTTGCGACTGAGGCTGAGTCCCAGCTTCAGCCGGCAACTTCCCAACCACCTTAGGGAATCATAGTCCTCGCAACAGTCTGAACGGTCATTCCTCCCCTTTGGGCAGGAGTGGCCCCCTCCAATGGGTGTCCCAAAAGACGATCATCGGTATGCTTCCAACCTCTTCTGCAGCTTCCTCATGTGATAGACCTATAGAAAAACCCGAAGACTCGGTTCGATCTTTGTTTCCCCTCGCTCCAGACCCCAGCACAATTCGCTTCTTGCTCAAATCCCTCGCAGAAGCCTTGCTGATTTTCTCTTTATGTCAGGGTTTGTGAGCATTTGCCCGCATGTCACTCATTGCTTTGAGGAGGGCGATCTTGTTGGCTGATAGCAATCCCTCATCATACATCTAGTCTGGGCACGAAAATCCATGGAAGTCCTTTTTTGCACAATAATATAATTTAATTATTTCATGTTTGTCAAAAAGATTCTTCTGTCCACGTGTATTGTGTAGCTTATGAGGAGCAAGATAATCAGGAACTAAATATGTACATATAAAAATATGTCAGCACGAATCTCACGGCAGATAAAAGACTCAGGAGTATGACATTGACGATCGGGCACTGCTGTTGACGACCATATTGAACTGGATGTTGGCAAGGGAGGCAGACGTCTTTTCCAAGTGATCGGCAAAACATGTTAGGAGATGTTCCACAAGGCGTGGATCAATCCTCAAGACAATCGACGGGAGGCTCTCTTTCGGACTAGATATTGATCGAATCAAGGCTCACCAAACGATCGACAACTCTCATCGATTGAATCAGTCTCCGGTCTTATTATATGTGAATAACTCTGTGTTTACTAAAAAGCCCCCTTAAAAAGTTAATAATGATGGGGTTGAATATATATTTTTATAATTCTAGGACTTATGTCTATAAATAGGGGTCCGTGTCATGAATAAATGACACATTCTTTTACTATCCACTACTGTGCTCTCTCTCTCTCTCATCACTACCTAGCATAATGTTATATTCATTGGGTGAGTTTTTCGGACACTTTTGGATTCAACAGGTATATTTGCAAGTAAAATAATTGATGCTAAAAGAAATATGTACAAAGAGTACTTAAATGAAAATAAATGACAACTTAAAAAATAACAGGAAAAAAAAAACACTCGTTAGGTTCCATAATAATGCAAAAAAAAAAAGAGGTAGTCCAATGCAAAATCTATATTTTTAAGGATTTACAACACGTTAGGTAATTGAAAAATACAAGGGTGAGAAAGGACGTACATAGCGCACGGGGCTTCAACCAATAGGGGTTCTAGAGGGGGAAAAAAGGAAATTTACATACAAATCACATATTGTATACCTAAAGTTAGATATTTACAAACATTGTGGAGTCATAAACCTACGCAAAAAAAAAGTGAATTCACTTCTAAAAATTTGGTAATAAAAATATTTCATATGCACGCGGCTTCAACCAATAAGGGTTCTAGAGGGGGGGGAAGAGGAAATTTATATACAAATCACATATTATACACCTAAAGTTAGATATTTACAAACATTGTGGAGTCATAAACCTATGCATAAAAAAGGGAATTCACTTCCAAAATATTGGTAATAAAAATATTTCATATGTGATAGTAAAGATTTGAGTATTATGAAATTTTAGGAGTTTGATATATAAATATATAAAAATTGTGAGTAATGTATGTAAATGTGATATTTACACCTATAAGATAGTGGAGTATTGTGTGATATAAAGATTTGAGAATTATGTATGTAAATATGAAATTTTAGGTGTTATATATATAAATAAATAAGAATTGTGATTAATGTATGTAAATGCCCAAAAAGAAAAATATAAAACAACTCGGATTTTTTAAAAATGAGATCCTGAAAAGATTTAAAACTTTAGGAAAAGTTTTCAGAATTATTAAATTAGAGTTTTAGGAATAATATTTCCATATGATGGGGAAAATGAAAGGTGTACAGTGCCAAGAAATTTAAATAGAGAAAGAAAAATTTAGATACTAGAGGAAGTAAATTTATTGAAAACATCACAAGAAAAAAGGGAAAATTTACATGTACACCACACAATCCTTATGTATTTACATATCTAACACCCAATAGTTTGATATTTACACTTATAACACATTTGTATCATAATCACACGCATTAAAATGTGTATTTCACTTTTAAAAAGATAATGATGATAGTATTTTTTACGCGATGTTAAAGATTTGAGTGGTACTCATGTAAATATGAATGTTTAAATGGTACATATGTGAGTAAATAATAATTATGTGGTATGGAAGTAAATGCCACAATAATCTCACCGCAAGAAGGCTTGAGCTGCCCGGAAAGCTATCTGTCAATGGAAGCTCCTCTCTAGGTGCAACAAGGCCTTGCTTCTCCACCCACATTCGAGCAACATCGACTAGATTGCCACTGCTTCGATGGTGCCGATTTGAAAATATGTCAGCTTTGTTGGCAATAATGAGATAAGGAACAGGAAGGCCCCTTGGACCTCCAGATTCAAGAGGAGCTGAAAATGTGCCTGTCGATGCAATCTCCGCAGCCCAATTCTGCAAGCTAGTTTTTGTCCTCCTTTGACAGAGATCGTAGACGAAGATAACACCTAGTGCAACAAGATCTCTTTAGGTAATTTTAATGAAAAATGAAGCAAGGAAGGTATAGATTAAAATGTGCTTCCAAATAAGGAGTAAAGTGTCAAAATAGTCTCAAGATTATTTACATTGGGGTGATTTTAGTCCCAAATTATATAAAAGTGTCAGATTAGTGCTCAAAATCTTTTGATTTGAGATAAAAATAGTCCTTTAAAAGAATTATTTCAGACCATATTTCAAAATGACAATCTACAAAGAATGAGGAGGCCACATTGAGACTAGGGCTGTCAAAATTGCTCGTTGTTCGTGAACAGTTTCGTGTTTGGATCGTTAAGAAGCTCATATTCAATTCATTCACTAAGCAAATAAGTCGAACACAAACAATTTTTTTGCGATCGATATATAAACGAGTCGACACGAACAAAGATTTGTTTGTTCATATTCGACTCGTTTTGGCTCGAAATATATATATATATATATATATATATATATATTGACGAAAAAAAAGAAAAAAAAAGAAAAAAGAAAAAAAAAGAAAAAAAGAAAAAAAGAATAAAAAAAGAAAAAAAAAGAAAGAGAAAATATATATATATATATATATATATATATTGACGATTAGTATTTTTAAATAATTTAAAAGTCTAGAAGGCAGCAAAGATTTGTAATCAATTAAATTATTAATTAAAAAATAGAATAAAAATATATTAAATTATATTTAAATTATATTTTAATATAAATAAAAAGATTTAAATCTCGCCCTTAACATTAACATCTTACGACTGGATGATTGTGGTTGTTAAAATTTCTCTTTGTTCTTGAACAGCTCGTGTTTGGCTCGCTGAACAAACGAGTCAAACATGAACACATTTTCTTTGCTCGAAATATAAACGAGCCAAACACAAACATTGATATTTTTTAACAAGCCGAACATGAGTTTTGCCCGGGTTCGCTCATGTTTGGCTTTTTCACACTCCTATTTGTGACTGCTCTCTCTAAATAAGTAATCATTACAATCAGTGATCAGATTACAAAAAATACTGCTTAAATCTTTGACATCGCATCAAAAATATCAACATTTTAATTTTTAAAAGTGAAATATAAATCTTTTCATGCATAATAGGTAAGATGGTATGTATGTAAAAACTGAAGTTTAGATGCTAGATATTTAAATACATTGGAATGAAGTGGTATGCATGTAATCATTCAACTAATTATATTTCTTAGTAATAACTTCCCAAAAGCAGGACTTGCTGACAGCAATAACAACAGACCTATGCAACTTAAAGTACTGAATTGTAAGTCCAAAAACATCAAAATTCTCTCCGAAGTTTTGATTTCATTTTCACACCCAAAATGAGTGGAAACAAAATCATTGTTTTTAGAAGCATAATTTCTAATTCAAGCAACATCAAGAGCCATAATAAAAACTAGGGGCCTCAACATACATTCCACCCAATTCCTATGTATTTACATATCTAACACTTAAACTCTACTTTTTACATTTATACCACTCAAGATGTTCATATCACATCAAAATATCATTATTTAAACTTTTAAAAAGTGAAATGCATCTTTTCATGTATAGATAAAGTGGCATATATGTAAAATTTGAAATATTGGCTGTTCGATTTGCAAATACTTAAGAATTATGTGGTATGTATGTAAATCTTCCTAAAAGCCACTATAAGCATCATTGCTTTTCATGTTGAAGACATGAAAATATGGTCAGATAGATACCTAGAAAGGCCAAGAAATTTTCAAACATGTTGGTCTCTCCAAGTTTTTTGGAACTTTTATATCCTCAGTCAACCCTATTCTAATCCAGAAACTGTGAACTCTTAAATGAAAAATAAATGACAGGGTTCTTATTGCATCATCTTGCTTTTAGCATGTGAAATAAACACCCAACTTGGTCATCACAAGGAGAAATTAACATTTAATTAAAACAGCAAGCTCGTGCTTACAATAAAAAATAGGGAAATGTACATGCATACCACACAATTCCTATGTATTACATATATAACACTTGAAGTTCGATAATTACATTTATAACACTTTGATTTTAAAAATCTATGCATGAAAAAAGTGTAACTTTTACAAAGTTAGTGGTAATTTTTATTTGATGTCAAATATTTGAATACTATGCATGTAAATAGGGAAGTTTAGGTGTTAAATATGTATATATATAAGGATTGTGTGCCATGTATGTGAATGCCCTAAAATATCTCTGAGTTGCACAACCCGTACATTGCTTATTTCTATTGGATGTAAAAGACTAATGCTAACAATAATCATTCTCGAAGTAAAAGCTTTGCCATTCTCTAAAGGGCTCCAATGGAGCTCACATCTTTTATGTGTCAGTGCTCCAAGGGTCAATATTTTGAGCAAATAGGCTGAATGCATTTTCCTTTGCTTTCATTCCAATAAATAATAGTTTGTACAATCTATTTTAGGTACATAATATTCTGAATAATCTATTGTAGGTAATTTAATTAATACATATTCCTAATCTAAATATTCAACTTAAAGGAAAGAATCTATGCAAATATAATATTTCCTTCTTTGCTGCATTGTGAAGAAGGAAACTCTTTATTCTGCCCGATTTCGTTTACTCTTAATTGATATCATTGATATCTCCCCTCAAATTGATGTTAGCTGATCAAGAAACATCAATTTGCCGACAGGAAACGGATGACGCTGTCGAGAAAGAGTTTTAGTAAATATATCAGCTGTTTGAAGATCAAATGTGGTATGAGGAGAAGATATAACACCATTCTCATAGGCTTCTCGAATGGAATGATAATCCACTTCTATGTGTTTCATGCACTCATGAAAGACAGGATTAGCAGCAATCTGGATAGTGCTAGTATTGTCTGCATGAAGAAAACCAGACTAAGCTGAGGAAAACCAAGCTCAGCTAGCACACCCCGAAGTCAAATGATCTCGGAACAAGCAGAGGACATAGCTTGATATTCTCATTCAGTAGATGACTTAGACACTCAATCTTGTTTCTTGTTCTTCCAAGAGATTAAATAGTTGTCGAGAAACATGCACCATTCAGTAATGGATCGTCGTGTATCAAAACAACCAGCCTAATCGGCATCACTATAAGTTGTTAAAGGGATAAGAGACTCCACAGAAAAGAACAAACCACGATGAGAAGTACCCTTCAAATAACGAACAATACGTCGAATTGCAGCTAAATGAAAATGTGTAGGTGCTGTTGACCTCACTTTTGTTGAGGTTTAGTTTTCCTCCTAGGATTTAGGGTTCTAGCTTTAGGAGCTTCCCCGACGATCTTAGATTCCTAGCACTGGACCCACCTCGCTTTAGAATGCTTGAAACCACTTCGACACTCTTTTGGAGTCTCGGACGGAATTCCTGACCTCTAGCTCACAGCAGGTAGGTTGGAATTAGCGTTAGGACTCCAAATTGAGTTCTATGCGGACCACTGGACCTTAGGATAGCCTCGTGCACATTTTCTGCACTACCGAGCACAAATTCCTCGAGCCACGGCCTCGACGTCTTCAAATTCTCCGCAACGGATCAAGATCAGGGTCAGAATACCAGAACGAGCGACACCGAAGTCGACTTCGACGAGATCAAATTTGACGCACTTTCGACTCGACCGGTGACGAGGTTCTCCGAACGACCTCGGATCGCTAAACGGACTGCGCCGTTGCGTCTGGGACGTCGAATTTGCTTGGGAAAGACATATAGTTTGCTACGTTTCGAGCACGAGTTCGCGACGCGAAAATTCGACGAATATAAATGATGCAGAATATGGAATGGTTTATGTAGTTATATGCATGTGGAGCTTGCTCTTCTTGCTCCTTTCACTGCTTCTTTGTTAAAAAAAAAAGGGAAAAGCATGCTAGGATGGCTTTAGATTGATTTAGAGAGCTCTAAATTTACTTTCATTTGAAATATGTTGAAGGCTTATGCTTGGATATGCTGGAGGTATGGGAATGCTTGTTTAAGCTTTATGTTTAGCTGAGTTTTTAGCCCTGTCTTGGCTCATTGTGATCTTGTTTAAAAGTAAATTCTATTTCATTTTAAAGAGAGCTTTGGGGGGGGGGGGCTGTCTTGGTGGCTTTGTGTTCTCGGTCCTGCCCACCCCCTGCTGCTCTCGGTTTTGGGCTTATGTGAGTCCTGCTTGCTCTCGGTTTTGGGCTTCCGTGAGTCCCGCTCGTTGTTCGGTTTCGCCTCGGAGCTTTCTTGAGTCGGCCTTGTGTTGGAGGTTGCTTTGAATGAAGTTGGGTTGTTTATTTTTCCAGTCTTGTGGTGGTTTGGGTTTATTTCTTCTATTCTCCCTAGCCTTGGCTTCATATTGGGAGCTGTTGTGATTTAAAATTGGATTTATTTTTGTTTTACTGTAGTTGGCTTTGGCTCTTTAATATTCCTGGTTTTTAGCCCTGTGTTGGGACTATTTTGATTCAAATTGTTGGGCTGTCTTTGAGCCCTGCCGTTTTCTTGATTTTGGGTTGAGTCGAACCCTGCTGCTGCTCGGTTGTTAGTCTTAGGGATTCCCTTGGGTTAATCTGATGTTGGGGGGCTGTGTTGGCTTACGGCTGGT
This sequence comes from Papilionanthe hookeriana x Papilionanthe teres, assembly GCA_022702705.1. Classification (NCBI taxonomy): domain Eukaryota; kingdom Viridiplantae; phylum Streptophyta; class Magnoliopsida; order Asparagales; family Orchidaceae; genus Papilionanthe; species Papilionanthe hookeriana x Papilionanthe teres. The sequence goes on along the minus strand of CM040430.1, from coordinate 3,009,934 downwards.
TTGATCCTCACAGCCAAGTAGTGGCTCGGGTATGGCTTTGTATGGGCTAGATTTGACTCTTATGGTAGGTATTCATCTAGGCCTTGGAGTTGGGCTATGTTTTTGGCCATATTGACTCGGGTTTGAGACTTGCTTTGGGTGTGGTCGAGGCTTGCTCGAAGCTTTGTCTTGGACTTTTGGTGGCTCGGATTTAAGCCCTGTGTAGGCTCGGTTTTACTACGTTGTGACTTCTCCCTTCAGCCTTGTGTTGGGCCGTAGGATTGGCTATGTGGAGAGGCTTGGTTGTGTATGGTTCGAGCCTCATTCATGGGTTGTTATGAAGTAGGGTTGGCTCCCTTTTCTGGTCTTACCTGTGAGCTTTCCTCCTCTTTTTTAGCCTTACCCGAGAGTCCCTGTGAGGAGCTAGGCTCGACTTCATGTTGGGCCGCGGTTTCAGCTGCGTGGTGAATGTTGTTATGCCTTGTTGAGGCCTGATTCTAGCCTTTGTTAAGTGCTGAAATAGGAGGACTCTTGAGGCTATTGTCTGAGGTTCCCCTTTGGCTTGTCTATGGAAGAGTATGATTGAGTAATATGCATCTTTGTTATACCCTGCTTGGTGGATTGAAAATTAATTTGAGATGAGCTTCTCCTTGCTTTTGTAGCTTAGGCCCTGAGCCTTTGTTCCTGTTTTTAGCCCTGGCCGAGAGCCTTATTGGGGTGATTGGTATGTTGTTGGCTTTGTTCCTTGCTACATTCGCTTATGAAATTGATTTAATGAATTTGGAAGAGCTTTCTAGCTTATTTGTGGGGAGTAAATCGGGCATGATACTTGAGACACCTTTTTGGAGGATTTATTTGGTGAAATTGATGCTAGTTTGGTGGCTCATGGGCATTGTCCATTCTCTTTCTTGTGTATTAAAAGATTATTGATTCTCCTATTGCCATAGCTTGAGTCCCGAGCCCGTGGGAGAACGTACCGGGGGAGTGTGTTTCAGGAATTGAAAATCAATGTGGGTACTTGGAGGAATCTCGAGCAGTGGTCCAGAGTCCAGGACTTGGTCAGTATCTTTTGGTCATGATTTTACAAGTTATTTGGGAAAAGGGAGTGTGTTCTTAGGGGTGTAGTCTTCACCTTCTCCGAGAGCGTCAAGGTGCCTTTAGTCCTTTTCTCAGGACATGTGAGGTCGGTCGGGAGTCCGCAGTGACTTACGTGTTTTACGATTATTGGAAATCGACTCACTTCTTTCGAAATTGTGTTAAGTGAGCCGCTTTCCATCCTCCTTTCCTCGACCTCTCGTCCCTAGTTTCGCCTTGTTTCGGCTCAAAGCACGCACCTACGGGGGACGTGTAGGTGTGCATATATAACCTCTTGGGTTATATATGGGGCCATCAACGAGGTTGTAAGTGCGATGGGGACATTGATGAGGCCGCAAAACGAGAAAAATTACGAGAATCGTAGAATGGGGCCGCTGACTCGGAGACTCGTGAGGGTAGAGCGGGAATCACGGAACCGTTCGGCCGTCCTCGGGGTTTTTGCTACCGACGATCCAATGTTCGTAGGCCTAGTCCCATTAGGAGTAATCAACTCATGTGATCGAAATGTTTTAAAACAAAAAAATACATATGTTTGAAAAATACAAAATTACCTCCACTACTACACGACCTCTACTTACCTACGGCTTTTTACTTGCATACAAACCAAAAATGAAATGTGTGAAAATTTATAAAGGTCCACGGTTGGTTATTCGAGTCGGATTAGGGCTCGCCTACGCAGAAAGTCGGTCTCAGTAGTCGGCACTCAAGTCCGGACATTAGCACAGCTACGAGTCCGAAACACCACCGTGCTTACGGGTCTTTCTTTCCAGGAGGCCCATGGCTTTCTTATGGTTCGCCATGAGTTTAGCGGGTCGTCCGTGGGTTTCTCGCGGTGCTTTTTGCGGTTTTCTACGGTTTTGTTTTGTTTTCGTTTGTGGCTTTTCTCGGAGTTTTCCACTGGACGTTTCTTTTCTTTCTTTCCGACTTTCTTGGTTTTTCTTCGCGATTTTCCTCGCTTTCTCGGCGTTTTCCTTCGTTTTTCTTGTTGAGTTTTCGGACTTTACTTTCTTTGTACACGCATAGTACACGTGTTTAGCTAGGTTGTTTTCACTTACTACTTCTACTCTTGCTCTTTTAGCATCGACAAATTCTTCGCGGAAATAAAAAAATAAAATAACGATAAACGTGAATAATAAGTACTGAGGATAATGAAAGCATACTGATGCTCACGTAGCGGTCTTTACTTTCCTTCTCGTTATCATCGCTTGGCATATTTTACTTTTCAAGACATACTCCTGCTGAGTCTGAGGTCATTTACTTTCAAGTACATATATCATTACTAGCATGTTTTACACTTCTTGTACTTTCTCCTGCTTAGCATGTTTTACATTTTTTGTACTCTCTCCTGCTCGGCATGTTTCACCTGTTATAACATGTTATTTCCTGCATAGCTTAGTATGCTCTTGTTTACTGCTTTCCTTTTGCTACTCATGTCACGGTTGCACACACTCACTTGCAATAAAAATAATAAACAACTTGCATGCTCACTTTAATTTAAGACTCTAAACCTAAATTGCGATTCCTGCTACGACGTGAAGCTTGGAGCACGGTCGGCAGCACGACAATCTTTTTCAGCAAAACCTATGTCGACATCAGCAAAACCATTCTTTAGTTTAAATAACAAGCCCTAGGACTTCGAGGTAGTTCGCCTAGCGTGGCATAAATCCTCACCTGTTCTTTTAGGCTTTTGCACTGCCTTGTTGTGCGATATAAGCCCCAACTCGCTTAGGTTTCCGAGGTTGTCGTCTGATATAACGTAAGCCCTCCTATCTTTCAGGTAGTTTGCATAATCAGAACATTATGCAAACGTAATCCCTATAATTAATTTGCAGGATTGAAATTAAAATAAATTCATTTCCAAAATTCAAAGCTCAACCATAGGATAGTCTGGGACGTTCTCGAGGTTCTCCTCGAGATCTGTGACATTCCCTACTCTTCTTTTCTTTGACTCCAGAAATAACTGTTCCTCCTTGCGTCTTTCACCTATTGGATTTCCTACTACCAAATTTCGTTGAAAACCCTACCTTCTGACTTCGTGAAGATAGAAACCCGAGATCTAAATCGAGAGTTCTCTCAGGCGACTTCGGTCGTTTGAGGGGTAATTAACTATAGGGGCTTGCCTCTATAGGGAGTTTTAAAGACCCCAGATAATATAAACTCTATTTAATTCTTTTGTATTAAATAGGAGAATTTGTCGGTCCACATAAAGGTTCGCAGACCAGAACGGATGTCATGAATTTTGTGGTTCATTTGATCGAGCGATATTGTCGAGTAGGGTGTCTATTCTTTGGAACAGATGCGTTATTCGCGATATTACGCTCGTTCATCCAAACAGCTAAACGAATGAGATCCGTCCTTTCTCATTCTAATATTTTAAAATTTAAAAATCTTATTTTCAAAACTAATATACATATATCCATTAAATTAAATCTTAAAAAAAAGAGACGCAAGCTCTTAAGCGGCCGACAGGTGCTTGCATAAATTGACTAACTTATGACGTTCATGTGCAGGTAGATGAACGAAACAAACACATCCAAAGGTATGTAGCATATAATAATTAGGATGTTTACCAAACAATCGATAGTAGGGAGAATCATATTTCAATTGTTGAGATGGTAAATGATTAATGAGATAAACTGCAGTAGATAAAGTTTCAGTCCAAATTTTAGCTGAAACAGAATATTTTATCAATAATGTTCGCACAGTATCCAATAGATGTCGAGTTTTTTGTTCCACAACTTCATTTTGCTGTGGTGTATAGAGACATGAACGTTATGAAACAATACATTTGTTATGGAGGAATGTTTGAAACTCATGAGACATGTATTCACCGTCATTGTCAGACCGTAAGGTTTTTATGTAGCGGAGAACTGAGTGTCAACATATGCTAAAATATTTGAAATACACTAAATACTTCTGTTTTGAAACATAAAAAATAGATCCAAGTAATCGACTGTAATCATTAATAAATGTCACAAAGTATTTATATTGAGCATGTGAAATAACTAGTGTAATTTCTCAAACATCGCTATGAATAATGTTAAAACATTTATTGGAACGACTGTCTGAAATAGGAAAAGTTAATGTCTTGCTTTTTCCAAGTTTACAAACAGAACAATCAAATACTAAATTTGTATCTGTAGAATGAAAAACAACACTTTTAAATAAATGTTTCGACACCATATCATTTGGATGACCTAGTCTTTTATGTCAGATGTTCGCCTTATTCTCAACAATTGAAAAAGCTAATAACGTATTCTGAGGAATAATAAATTGTAATGGAAACAGTTTGCCCACTTCAAGCCCCTTCGTTATCACCTTCCCCGACATCTGATTCTGCACAATACAACCATCACGAGAAAAATGTACGTCACAGTTATTATCCACAATTTGTCTAACATAAAGTAAGTTAGTAGATAATTTAGGAGAAACCAAAACATGTTTGAATGAGGAGTTAATATCACCAACAGTCGTAATTGGAATATTATTTTCATCAGCAACCTGAATATGTTGAGTATCAGTGTACGGCCGTTAGTTATGTAATAAATCAGCTGTGCCAGTCATACGATTTGTGGCGCATTAATCAACAAACCAAGGAGAAGGAAGGGAAGTAATAGTTTTACCTTTCCCTTGAAGGCCGAGAGCAGAAAGGCAGAGAGAATCATCTGTTGAACCATCTCTGGTGTAACTACTGATTGATTATTGCCAACAACTGTAGATGTCGAGCCAGGATTGGGAGTGTCGGATACCGTGGCATGGAGTGCTTGTGTTTTGCAGTTTTCGGGTCGTGTAGGGCACTCCGTAATAATGTCCCTTTTGCTTGCAATAATTACAGGACTTATTTTTAGAATTACGTGCTAGATGGCCAAATTCCTTGCAGTTGTAGCACTGCATTGGTCCCTTCCCTTTGGTTTGAGCAGCATACGTCGTATTAATTATTTCTGGTGATCCACCTGTCGGACTAATAGCAGCTTGGGTCGTCAATCTTTATTCTTCGCGCAATAATTCGCCAAAACAGATATCCAAACAAGGAACTGGATCTCTGTTCAGCAACCCAGCCCGAGCTGTTTCAAATTCAGATCTAAGTTTCATTAAAAACTGATCACGACGACTTTCTTCATGAATAGCCTGAAGATTAGCTAAGTTTTCTTTTGACACCTTAGCATAGATAATGTCAGTATATTCGCTCCATAAATTTAGAAAGTCAGAATAATATTGTTCAATTGAAAGATTACCCTGACTATAATTACTCATGTCAAGTTCCAATTGAAAGCGTTTCGCGTAATTATCTTGATTGTAAACGCGTTTCAAGTATTCCCACATTTTTTTAGTTGTGTCAAAGGATCGTAAATTGTCCACCATACAAGTCTCAATAGATCCCAAAAGCCAGGAAACAATCCGAGCATCATTTGCTTTGCCTCAGTAGGAGCTGGAGAAAACCCATCAATATGGCCCCAAAGCTCATTCTCTGTTAAGAACATTCTGAGTTGAAACACCCATGCGGCATAATTCTTTCTTGTAAATCTAATAGCTAAGGTTTCAGAAGACATTTTAAATAGAATTGTCGTTAGTCTAAATCAACCAGAAACCAAGGAAAAGCCAATATATCCATAAAATCTAAATTGTTAATCTAAATCAACCAAAAAAATTATCCACTATCTTAAATTAGGAGACGAGTCTGAAGCCAAGGAAAAAATAACCAAGATATCAAAAAAAATTAAAGAAAATGCAGAGGAGCGGCCGCTGTCGCGATTGACGGCGGGAAAATCGTGGTTGTCGTGGTTGTTGTGAATGTTGCAGCTGTCGCGGTTATCGCGATCGAACAAGGAGGGACAATCGCGGAAAGATTGCGGCTGGCGGAAAGATCGCGGAAGGCGGGAAGATCGCGGAAGGCGGGAAGATCGCGAAAGGCGGGAAAGAGCACAGCTGCAGGAAGATCGCAGCGGCTGTCGCAGGGCAGATGAGAATATCTTCGCTGTCGTGATCAAACCAGAGAGGATCTTAGCAGAGCGGATCTGACTAGGCAGAGGAACGGCGGGTTTCCTTAGACTCCGACGAAGGCGGACGGAGATGTCGCAGAACTCAAACAACGATAAGAAAGAGTGCTCCCAGGGAGGACCTTGGAAGCAGTCGAAGGAGCCGGCCAACGATAACAACGGCTAAAGAATACCAAGTACAAGGATTCACACCGATTCAAGCTCTGATACCATGTCAATATTTTGAGCAAATAGGTTGAATGTATTTTCCTTTGCTTTCATTCCAATAAATAATAGTTTGTACAATCTATTTTAGATACATAATATTCTGAATAATCTATTGTAGGTAATTTAATTAATACATATTTCTAATCTAAATATTCAGCTTAAAGGAAATAATCTATGCAAATATAATATTTCATTCTTTGTTGAATTACCAAGAAGGCAACTCTTTATTCTGCCCGTCGTTTACCCTTGATTGATATCATTGATATCATTGATATCAAGCACAGAAAGAAAAGAAAGAATTACATACATTCCACTAAATTCCAATGTATTTACATATCTAGCACCTAAACTTCAACTTTTACATATACATGTGGTGTATTTTACATTTTAAAAGTAAAAAACGTGATACTTCTGATCTGATGTAAAAAATTTGGATGGTGTAAATGTAGAAAGCAAGGTTTAGAAAACTAACAGGTTAGGAAGAAAACTAGTTTAAGAAAATTTATATATATACCGCACAATGCTTATGTATTTACATATCCAACACTAAGACTTTCACATTTACATAAATAACATTTTGGTGTGATAAACTACGCATGAATATGTGAATTTCATATTTTTTGTGTGATATTAAGGCTTTGAGTGTTATACATGTAAATGGAAGTTTGGGTGACATGTAATTACACGAGAATTGTAATACCCCAAAAAGTTAATGACATTGTTCAGTCCTCACCATGGATTTGGGTATAAAAAATATATCGACAGTCCTTGTACCGATCATGTCCAGAGATATCCCAAAGCTCAACAAAGAAGTCACCCTCCCCATCACCTTGTATGTTGTTAGATGAGATGCTTACACCTCCATAGCTAATATGCTGGAAACAGGTCAATTTTTTACTCTGGGTGCTATTTATTCGAGTCATTAACAGTTTTGATATAAGCAAATTATCAGAATGGTCCCTGACTCTTTATAGGGTCCACTTTAGTCCTACAGTCTATAAAAGTGTCAATTTAGTCCCCGGACTCTTTTAATGGGGCCTAAAGTAGTCATTTTTAGAGTCTATTGTAGCTCATATTAAAGAATATAAGGGACTGATTGCACACTTTTATAGACTAAGACTAAATGACAATGTAAATGGTCAAAGGACAATTCTGACGCTCAACTCTTTTCTATAAAGAAAAGAATTTTATTTACCTTTACATCGACTGCACACCCAACTGTTGGACTTGGATGAGCAATTGAAGAACCTTTAAGAATTAGATGCACAAGAGAAGTTTTTCCCACGCCTATAAATAATTCAAGATAAGAAACAGTAAGTTCGAAATTGGGGAAGCTTATGCAAGTAAGACTGTTTGATAAACTATGTATGGGAAGTTAAGCATTTTGCAAAAAAGAAAAGAAAATAATCCATCTTCATTATGCTAAGTAGGGCTGTCAAAAAACATTGTGGCTCACAGACTACTTATGTTCAACTTGTTATATAGCAAGTGTTTGATTTATTCGTTAAACAAGAAAGCCGAACAAATAAAAAAAAAAACTCAATTTATGAATGAGCTTAACAAGAACAAGCTTTTATTCGATCGTATTCAGCTCACTTTGCTTCGAAATTAATTAGATAAATAATATTATTGTTGACCTCACTTTTTGTCGAGGTTTAGTATTCCTCCTAGATTTAGGATTCTAGCCTCAGGAGCTTCCCCGACGATCCTAGATTCCTAGCGATGGGACCCACCTCGTTTTAGAGTGTCTGGAAGCCACTTCGTTACTCTTTGAAATCCTGTACGACATTTCGTACCGCTGGCCTATAGCCGGTCGAAATTGATGTTAGGAGTTCAAATCGAGTCCCTATAGAACCCTGGACATTAGGACAGCCTCGTGCACGTCTTACACACACGCACCATTCTGATTGATCGAGCTCGAGTCAAAATTTTGCGACGATACTAAATTTCGACGCAATTTTGACGCGACCGTCGACGAGGTTACCCAGACGACCTCGGATGACGAAACGGACTGCGCCGATGCGTCCGGAATGTCGATTTCGCTTAAAATCGACGTTAAATTTGTGACGATAGCCCGTTGAGTGCGAAAGTTAGGGTTCGGGGCGTATTTTTAAAATAAATTAATATTAAATCCTTTAAATTATAAAATTAAGCCCTAAATCCTACCCTTCCCCCATTCGACTTGTTCGGCTAGCCCGTCTCCCGTGCCTCGGTCCCGCGAGAGTCCTCTCGCGCCTCTTCTCCCGCGCTCGACTCTTCCCCCCGCCATGGCCGTTGGCTCCTCGAGCCGCGCGTGGTTTCCTCCACTCCTTATCTTATCTCGCTATAGATTCGGGCTCGCTCTCCGTGCGCACTCGAGCACCCTCCCGATGCTTATCCGCCGCCAGCCTATCTTCCTGCTCTCCTTCCTTGCGTGAGATGCAAGTGGATGATCCCATCCATGCTTCCTTCTTATCCATGGCAGCCAAGTGAGTTTGGATATATTATTTTTGTGATTTTGTGGCTGCCTTGAATCCTCCTCCTCCCTCGCCTATAAAAACCCTGTTTGGAGGTGAATCTAGGGCTGGCCGAATTTGATCTTGGAGAAGGGGAAGTGCTGTAGGATTGCTACCTGAATTTGCTGCTCCTTTTGTGTGCTTCATATTGTCTGGTAACCTCCTTCCTTCCCTCTATTCTTCTCGGTTTGGCCCAGGGAGTCCGTAACCTTGCTGTTGGGTCGGTCCTTCCTGCTTAATATTTCGGCTGGGTGTTTACATGATATGGAATGGTTTGGTTGAATGCTTAAAATGATGGTTTCTTGTTCTCTCTCCCTAGTGGCATGTTATTGTGTTATTGCATGAGGATTTGAAGGAATTTCTTTCTATTACTTGTAGCAAAATTGGGGGTATGACCTGTATGCTAGCCTAAACAATAGTCCCTCCTCTTCTTTTCTTCCTAGTGGCATGTTGGCCTTTTATTATAATTTCATTTGGGAAGGGGGAGGTTTATTATTCAAGCATGATAAAGAGCCAAATATGAGCATGTTTTAGAAGTAGGCTTGATCATTTGCTTATGGTGGAAACATTGCATGGTACTAGCTCTTTTCTCTTCTCTACTTGCTAAAAAAAAGGGGGTGGAAGTATAGTATGGCATTGTCTCTCTTTCTTTACTTGCTTAAGATGATAAAATGTGGTATATTTCTATTTCATATGCTTAAAGAAGTTGGGGCACGGCCTTGGAATAATGTTGGCTCTTCTCTTTTCTTTTGTTCAAAGCAAGTTAGGATATTTATTGTAAGGCTTTCTATCAGCTTTGGCTTGGCATCAGTCATGGAAGAATTCATTTAGCTTTTTCAATATGTATGTGGGGCTTATCTCTTGCTCCTTCTAGCTTTTCCTTACCAAAATGTCATGCTAGGAAGAAGCTTAGTTTAATTTGGGAAGTTTCACACTTGTTCTTATATGAAGCATATGGTGGCTTTATGTTTTGAATGTATGGAAGTTTAATTCTTAGGCTCCTTGCATCTTTGCCCTCTTTGCCCTCCATAAAAGCATGTTAAATGGATATGGAAAGTTTTCTAAGTTTATTCTTGCCTCGCAAGCATGTCATAGTTTCATGAATTGATGCATGAAAGCATGGAAGTGTTATCGTAATCCAAGTTTAGCCTCCCTTTTAATCTCAAGCTAAGGCTATGTTTAAATATATATATATACATGCTTTATTTGATAAGTTCTCAGAGAGGTTTGTTTTAGCCTTATGTTGGGCTTGGATTTAATCGTGGTTGGACTTGGTTTTAGCCTCATGTGGCTCGGTTTTGTTGAGTCTCATCGTATTCTTTGTTCTAAGCTTAAATTCGGGATTTGGTTTTAGCCTTATATGGCTCAGTTTTGTTAAAGTCCTGTTGTATTCTTTGTTGTAAGCTCAATTCGGGATTTGGTTTTAGCCTTATGTGGCTCGGCTTTCTGTTAAACTTGTTTTCCCTGTTTTAATTCAAAGCTGGACTTGCTCCCAGCTTAGCTATGGTTTGGGTTGGCTTCTTTGGCTTTTTCGGGATTAAGCTTCATGTTGGGGCTGTTGTGATTTGGAGCTGAGCTTGTTTCAGCCTTGTTGTGGCTGGGTTTTGGCTCTTTTGACACTTCTGGTTTTAGCCTTATGTGGGGATTGCTTTAATTCAAATCTGGGTTCGTTTTCAACCTTGCTGTGGCTCGGTTTTGACTCTTTCGATATTTCTGATTTGGTTTTACGTTGGAATTGTTGTAACCTGTAGCTGAATTTATTTCCAGCCTTACTGTGGCTCGGTTTACGGTTTTATATGGACTGGGGTTGGCTCCTTTAGCACCCTTTTGCTTTGGCTTGGTGTTGGGGCTGTTTTAGCTTGGAGTCGGGCTGATTTTCAGCCATAGGGTGGTTCGGGTTTATGCCTTGTTTTGGCTCAGTTGTGGCTTTATGTGAACTCAATCCTATGGTTATTTGATGAATACCTTCATGCACTTTGTTGCGAGCTTGGAGTTAAATTGATTTTGAAAGGCTTGTCCTCTCATTGGGGATTGGCCGTGAGCCTCATTATGATGATTTGGAATTTAGGGAGGGCTTTACCTTTGGCTGCCCCTTTGTTCTAGCTTGGTCGAGAGCCTTATGCGGGGGATTACTATGGTGGTGGCCTTTTGTTGTTGAGTTGTGAATTTTGGAGTTGGAGGCTTTACTACCCCTTTGTTTTGGCCACGGCCGAGAGCCTTATGCTAGTAATTAATGTGTTGGCGGCCTTTTTATCGCTATGGCTGAATTGGGAATTGATAAAGGTGAACCTATAGTTGCTCCTTGCTCGTTTGAAAGGGAGATATTGAGCATTGTGCTTGGGCCACTTCTTAGGTGCCTCATTTGATGAATTGGAGTTAAATTGGTGTTCTTGAGAAGCGTGTCCATTCACTTTCTTATGGGTTTGGAAATGTTCGCAATCAGTGCTTGTCCCGAGCCATTTTTCTCTTTTGCTTGATTTTAAAAGTTTTTGATCGATTTTTCCATGATTTCGCTTTTAAATTTCCTTTTGATATAATCATACCCAAGCGAGAAAGTGACACCCTCGGGGTCGATTCAAGGAGCTTGGACTTTGTTTCTAATGTTTTATTATTGCATGTTTTGGGGGAATTTTAAATTAACCCACCTGTCGTCTTACCCCTTCAAAATTCGAGGGTGGGTTAATCTTCTCTTCCCCTCCTTGTTGCTTTACATGTTTTCCCCGCTTCACTCGGAGTTGGTTTTGTTTTTGGTTTTGGGGCGATGACGGCGATGATGTAAAAGCGCACGCCGGTGATAGAGTAGAATGATATCCCATCCTACGACATCGGGACTCGCTCCAGGGCCCGTGAACCGTAGGATGACGGTATCATTCACCGCTGCGAAGCGACGGGGCACCCGTACCTTCTTAGGATTGTTAGCGATCCTTTACTCTACGTAATGATCGACTCGTGGACAATTATATTTTTCAAAAAACTGATAAAAATATGATACTACATTCCATAATAAAAATATATATATATTTCCACCACAATCAAAAAAAATTGATAAACTCTCTTTTGCATGTCTGAAATCCATGTGCATGCTAAAATATAAATTTCAAAACTATATTGTCCACTCTTTGATTATCAGTCTTGGGTAGAACACTCTCTGAGTCGATTTAGTCGGACACCCTTCTTGGCTGAGTGGCGGGCTTTATACACTCGTGTGACCGGGTAGCCTTCGACGACTCTTCGGCAGACGATCTACGCGGTCTCGAGCCTAGCCTCGACCTGAGTGTTTGGCGGTTTTGCTTGGGTTTTCATTTGATTTTTGATAGAAAGCACTCGTGGTCCTTTTTAGGATTTTCTCGGAGTTTTGGTGACTTTTACTACTTTTCTCGAGCTTTCCCGTCGTGGGTCAGTCACTTTGTTTTCTTGAGTTTTTCGACGACTTTTCATTTTGCTTGCTTGGCTTTCATGTGGCACACTTCTGCCGGCTAGACGAAAGAAAATAACGGCCTCCCAGTCATACTGAGTTTGTTTTACATTTGCGGCGTGTTACCTTCTTTATACTCGTCTTACTTCTGCATGCTTATATCTGTTTAGTTGTCATTTTTTATGTACTCATACTATGTCATTCTTGCATGTTGCTCTCTGTTTAAGACGTTACATTATATACTTCGTTGCATGTCTTTCTATCATTACTCTGTCTATATACATATCCTGTTATAAACTGTACAACACTTAAACATATTTGCATAGGATGTTTAGGTGAACTCGACCATAGGGCCACCTGATTGAACATTTTGACTTGTCATTCTAGAAAACTCAACCTCTTCACGGCAAGGAGCTTGGAGCTAGCGGTGGGCAACACGGCCATCTTCAACAGCAAAACACGTCTACAACAACTAAACCACTCTTTAGTGATTAAACAACAAACCATAGGATTTCGAGGTTGTTCGCCTAGTGCGACATAAATCCTCAACCTCTTGTTGGGCCTTTGTATAGCTCTGCTTGTCATAATATAAGTCCCAACTCGTTTTAGGATTCCGAGGTTGTCGTTCGTTACGACCTAAATCATCACATCTTCTGTGCTATTCGTGTGATCGTTTCACACGAATGTAAGCACAATTAAATAAAATTAGCGGGATGAAACTTTTAAATAATATCTCCTAAATCAAAGCCAAATCATGGGATAGCTTAGGAAGTCACGGAGGTTCGTCTCTAGATCTTCGACATCCTAGCTCTTCATACATTTGGATTCTACGATAAAATGTTCGATTTTGAGCCAACTCCCTTTGCACACCTCTTTGTCTGATTACGTTGAAGAGTCGTATCCTTTTGACCTCCTTGAAGATAATATTTCTGATTTTTATCGAGAGTTTTCTTAGATGATTTCGGTCATTTAAGATGTAATTAACTATGAGGGCTTGCCCTTATAGGAAGCATTTCGAACCCGATTTAAAATAAACCCTATTTAATTCATTCATATTAAATAGGGAATTTATTCGGCAAATAAAATGATTTCGTGGACCAAACGGACGTCATATATTTCTTAGTTTATTTGATTGAGCCTCACCTCAAGTCTTGTGTTTGTCTTTCGAGATAAATGCATGACTTGAGGTGTACGCTCTTTCATTTAAACTATGAAAAATATGGAGTCGGTTGACTTCCTTTCTTTTGGTCGAAGGATCCTTCCGAAGCGGACGACGTGATTCCGATTCCGGCGACCGACGAACCTTCTACGGGCACTTCACGCACAAAACAACACCGACAGCTTCTGGCGACTCCGCTGGGGATGTGCTTCTCTCTCCATTCAAATCAGGAAATCTTATCTTCATACATCGGTAATGTGTCTATATCCCTTATGGACCAGATTACCTTTCTTCCGTTGGCATGCTTCACTCATTTCTTTCTTGGAGTGAGCACGGTCAACTCTTTCGGACTTCAGGACCGTTCGTTCATTCACCTTTTGAACGGAAAGGTTCGGAGAGGCCATTGATGACTTTTTATCTTTGTGTGGGGTCGGACCCCCGATAGGTGTGTCGGTGGACTAGTTCCACCGGGCATTGTGTGTTGTGAAGTTGGTCCCGTACTGGGTCCTAAACTTCGCACTTTCTTCTTCTTCGGGTTTGTTTTGCTTCTTGTGAATCAAGCCATCTTGCGTCCTTTCACGCTTGTTAACTTGCTAATTGCAACTCTTTGATGCTTTAATCACGAATAAATAACAAATTTGAAAAATTAAAATAATAGAGGATTTGCCCAGTTAGTAAGAGAAGTGCGTCAACTTGAGTACTTTTGTCGAAACTACAAGACACGGGACATCGCTGACTTTCGAAAATTCTTCAAATGACAGGGACAATGTCTTCGCCAAAGTTGATCTTTTCTTTTGCCTCTGGAATGGAGTTCGCTGTCAACAGGGATGAACTGCCTGACCTGGCAATTATTAAATTTGGACAAGGGTTCGATGACATTGGAGTTAAGTTCGGGAAGATTTCCGTCACGTAATGAAGTTCGAAACGAGATAAGTCCGTAGACTCTATCATGTAGTTTGATTTGAAGTACGCCAAGAATTCTCTCATACTACCGGATTCACTGTCACCGCACCAACTGTTTTGCTGAATAAAGGAAAAGAGATTCTACATGAGGAAAAGTCAGTTGACGTTTATACCCCACCATTTTCTGGATTCGAGATTGGGTCTGATTCAAAGATTGCGCAACTGATGAAGACACAGGAAAGGAGGCGATCGAGAAATTCTGAAAACCAAACAAGCATCGTCGACCTCGCCAACAACAGAACACGACGATACTGGCCGATCTTGCTAACAACTACATCACGCAGATCACATCGACCCGAGAATAAACGGATGTCCATCGCGAACGACGTAAAGTGGTGTATTCCTTCGAGGAGAAACCGTGTCGAAGATGTTCCACGACTTCGTTGTAGACACGAATTCGAACTTCCAAAGCCGAAAAAGCCGGAAAAGCCGACATGAAAGATCATCCTCAATATCGCCTATACCACCGATTGCTTGGCCACACGATAGAAAATTGCTTTGTTTTCAAGGATTGGACGTCAAGAGAATTTCGAAGTGGAAATGTGATACTCCTAAAAGAATATCTAAAAGAACCCGAAGAAGATTTCGTAAATACGGTTTCGAGGATTCGATCGACTCCTACACTACACCTAGTGTTTCGGGAAATAATTGATGTTTCTCGAAAAATTTCGAGTTGATCTTAAAATCCTCGGAGGAAATTCGATTGAGTACGCCTTGAAAAGCTTCGAGCCGACATTGCACAACCGTCTAAAAGATCGGAAAAGAGATATCGAAGACGAAGATTACAACATAGCAGGATCACATGGAAAGTGAATTCGCAGAAATCAATGTCGTCGAGGCCCGAGCCATGTTAGCCGCGAGCGACGCTCCTCTCCGTGAGGAGAACGCCGCTGAGATGAGTGGCGGAGGGCCATCCGACAGAAGGACGAACGGATCGACTTGTCTCGAAAAGAAAATCGAAGAATTGACGACACCATGATTGCGATGCGAAAGACAATTACAATCACGCGAACAACACCGCTAGAAACAAACCAACCGTAAACCATTAAGTGATGCGAGATGAAAGAAGAGAGTTCGCTTCGATGAACAATCGAAAGATTCACTCAAAGCGTCGTACCGGAAGGGAATTTAAACAAATGGTCGAACAAGTTCGGAGGCCATAGCTACGTCAAAAGTGGTGCATTGATTTTAAAGGGTAGACCCTACCGGAGAAATTTGATGCCGTACTCTACCTGCTAGAGGTTTTGTGTCACCGAACTTTAAGATATTCGACGGGGTTGAAATCCCAGACGACACATAAGACATTTCCGAGCCGATTGTGGTAACACCGGAGGATACCGAAGCATTGCCTTGTCGTCGAGTTCGTCAATGAGCTTATCGAGGATAAGCATTTGATTGGTATGCCGAATTGCCTAACGGATCGATGAAGACATTCGATGAGTTAGAACGAGTTGTTCGTAAAAGATTTGTCGAATGCGGCATCATGTTTCTATCGGAGATCTCGTGATTGGAAAGACAAAGCTCTAACGAGACTTTAGTGGATTATATCTTGAGGTGGAGAAACCTTAGCATGTAAATGTGAACCTCAGCTACGTGAACATCATGCGATCGAGATCTTCGCTCAAAAGCATCCAGTAGCCAGATAACTTTTATGCTCAAGGACTCACCATCAAGTCTTTCGAGAGTTACTCAAAGAAAGCCGATAATCTGCAGAAGAAATCAAACATATGGATTCGTATGAGAATGCGAGAAGTCCAGGACAACCGAGACAGATGAAAAGAGATCCGGAACAGATTGCGGTGGTTAGCGAGGGAAAGCGACAGTTCTGAAATACGAGCCGAACAACCTCGACGGATCTTCCAACATCCTCGTCGAATATTCGGCAATCATCTCAGCGAGAGACCTCACCGGACATACAAAAGACAAATTTCAACTATACCCACGAGAATGTACTCTTTTAAAAATGAAGCAACGAAAAAGATGTTCGCAGATCGATCAAGAATCCGAGTTCAGATTGCTAAGCTAAAGAAGCTCGACGAGGCCAACGAGAAAGGACATCCGAGATATCGTCCATACCACAAGGTTCATCTGGACACACCATAGAAAGATCATTGCGGTTTCAAAGACTTGCTCGAAGAAAATTTCAAGAATGGGAACGTAACAATCCCGGAAGAATATTTGAAAGGAACTCGAAAAGGTCATATTAATATGATTTCGATCGATTTGTTTGTCTAGCCTATTCCTACGCAGTATGCAAATGAATGAAATGCCTCTTGGCTAATATTGTACTACTTTTGTTGCTTAGTATGATCAGTATTGGTTTGTATCATCTCTTCTACTGCAATAAAAAAAGAAGTTTGTTTTTGTCCATAATTGTTCAATATTTGGAAAGCTCAAATTTGGATATTTCGCTAAGACTTCGACTTCGGGAAAGAATGAAATTAATGTCCTAATAACTGAGTTGTTTACTTTAAGGAATTCGGACTCGGGTCACAAGTGGATCTCGAAATGAAGCGGTTATGCTTGAAATACGAGTAATTGATTATGGATATCAGGCGCTTTTAATTTTCGCATGTAGGTACGGTCCGGACTTTCGATAAGTTATCTACAACAATAACAATAAAGCCTAATCCACTAAGTGGGTCGATTACATGAATCCACTTTCGATAAGTTATAATATCTCGGGATCGTATTAGGAACATTTCGGAGTATTAATTCGGAGGTTTCGACATTCAAAATCTTTAACGTAAATATGTCTGCAGGATACGATGAATTCTCGGAAAACAAAAGGAAGACAATAAAAAAGTGTTCCGAGGAGAAGCTTGAGGTGAGCACAAAATCAAAAATTGGTGTCCGATTCGAACATTCAAAATCTTTAACATGTATTCCACCGGATATAGTAATCCTCAAAAAAAAAAGAGAGCGAAAAGCTCGATAAAAAAAAAGGAAAAAAGAAAAAGAAAGAATCGCTCACGAGAAGAAGCTTGAGGCAAGCATATAATCAAAAATTGGTGCGTAATCTTCCACTGATTAATGAAACTTGAAAGCGAACCTTGAAGTTTCCTCCGATATTATGCTTTGGAGAGAGTCGAGTGATTCATGCGCTTTGCAGGTCATTAATTGGCTCGAAATATCTTCGGACGATGAAAAATATTTTGATCGCGTGAGCGGAAATTGAAATCTGCTGTAGGCAGAAGAAGGAATTAAAGGAATGATGACGATATTAGCAAGTTAATGTAAATTCGACTACAAGTCATACTTTTCGATGTCCAATGAATACAACTCACAACTTAACTCGAAGAATGTCGAAAGATTTTCAAATACAACTCCAACTTGACTCGAAGAATGTCGAAAGATTTCTCGAATACAATTTCAACTTCAACTCGAAGAACGTCGAAATACTTCCAAAGACAACTTCAACAACATTTACTGGAATCATGAACGAATCGAATGATGACTACTACTGAAGACAGGTTGTGAACTTGCAATGTCTTCAATCGTGGCATACTTAAAGATAACACACCTTTATAGGTCTTGAAAGAATATAATTCAGATAGTACCTTAAAGAGTGAGTTATTTTCAAAGACTAGTTCTTAGTCGATGGACGATACTTCGTGAAGCATCGCTGCCTTCGTTTCAAAGATGAAGACTCGTTCTTAGAGACTATATGCCGCACTTGTCTAAAACTGGAGTCCAAATCCTAAAACAAAATTCAACATTAAAAAAAATCTGCTTGAAAATTTTTAAAAATCTCTGCATATACTTTTCGAACAAACTTCTGCACTCGTATAAGTTTCACGAATTCTCTCAATTTCAAATATCGAATTTCAAATCTGAATTCTCCAAGTCCGAGACCGTGATTGATATCCCTTGATTCTCACGCTCGTTTGAGAAAGGATCGGTTGATTTTATTGACACATGAAGCCGCGAGTTTTGATTGGTTCTGTTGGCGTGGAATCACATCCTTTCCCAAACAAGATCCTTTTCGGTCAACTCTTTGAGTGGGATATGAAACATTCTCATATTCTCACTCAAGCTGTTTCCTTTGACGAAAATCTTTCAAATCATATTTTAGGGGATGAGGATTTTACCTCCCATTCCGCGTTGCTTTAGGAACTCCTCCTATCGCAATCATTTCCTTCGATATTTTAGAGGTAGAGGATCGCTTGTATTCGATACCGCATTGCTTCCGCAACGATCTCCTTCGATATTTTAGAGTGAGGATCTCGGCATTCGACACCGCATCGCACCGCATGATGATATCCTTCATGTTTTAGAGGTAGGAGGATCCATGTATCCGATACCACATCGCTTTCGCAATGATTCTCACGATATTTTATGAGGTAGAGGATCTCGACGTCACTATCTTACCGCATTGCTTCCATGATGATTCTCCCGATATATTTTAGAGGTAAAGGATCTCGGCATTCGATACCGCATCGTTTCGCAACGATCTCCTTCGATGTTTTAGAGGTAGAGGATCCCAGTATCCGACACCGCATTGCACTGCAATGATATCCTTCTATGTTTTAGAGGTAGAGGATCCATGTATCCGATACCGCATTGCTTTGCAATGATTCTCGCGATATTTTAGAGGTAGAGGATTCATGTATCCGATACCGCATTGCTTTGCAATGATTCTCCTGATATGTTTTAGAGATAGAGGATCCATGTATCCGATACCGCATCGTTTCGCAATGATTCTCCCGATATGTTTTAGAGTAGAGGGATCCATGTATTCGATACCGCATTGCTCTGCAATGATTCTCCTGATATGTTTTAGAGGTAGAGGATCCATGTATCCGATACCGCATTGCTCTGCAATGATTCTCACGATATTTTAGAGGTAGAGGATCCCAGTATCCGAAACCGCATTGCACTGCAATGATATCCTTCGATATTTTAGAGGTAGAGGACCCATGTATCCGATACCGCATTGCTTTGCAATGATTCTCACGATATTTTAGAGATTGAGGATCTCAGTATCTGATACCGCATTGCCTTGCAATGTTCTCCTGTTTGCTTTAGAGGTTGAGGATCTCAGCATCCGATACCGCATTGTTTCGCAATGATTTTCCGATATCTTTTAGAGGTAGAGGATCCCAGACGTCCGATACCGCATCGCTTTCGTAATGATTTCCGATATCTTTTAGAGGCAGAGGATCTCGACATTCAGATACCGCGTTGCTTCGTAACGATTTCGATATGTTTTGAGGTAGAGGATCCCGTGATCCGACACCGCATTGCACTGCAATGATATCCTTCTATGTTTTAGAGGTAGAGGATCCATGTATCCGATACCGCATTGCTTTGCAATGATTCTCACGATATTTTAGAGGTAGAGGATCCATGTATCCGATACCGCATTGCTTTACAATGATCTTGTTCGATATTTTAGAGGTAGAGGATCTCAGCATCCGATACTGCATTGCTCTGCAATGATTCTCCTGCTATGTTTTAGAGGTAGAGGATCTATGTATCCGATACCACATTCCTCTGCAATGTTCTCCTTCGATATTTTAGAGATTGAGGATCCCAGTATCCGACACCGCATTGCACTGCAATGATATACTTCTATGTTTTAGAGGTAGAGGATCCATGTATCCGATACCTCATTGTTTTGCAATGATTCTCCTGATATGTTTTAGAGGTAGAGGATCCATGTATCCGATACACTCATTCGTTTCGCGAATGATTCTCACGATATCCTAGAGAATGAGGATTTTATATCCGATTCGTGTTGCTTTGGGAGCCCCTCCTATTGCAATCTTTCAACGATATTTCCGAGGTTGAGGGAATAAGCCCTTCGATTAATCCAAGGCATCCTATCCCAATCTTTCGAGATCGGTATAAGACCCCCTTAAATGGAATATGGCATCCTTTCTCTTCCTTCCACCATAAATTTTACCTATATTTCGATCCACACCTCGGGATCAATACCTGATATTGTTTCCCATTCTCGATACACATACTGAAATTCGAATAACTCAATATCCACTTGTTCTTTCCCACGCGAGAGTTCGGAATCTTCGACTTCGAAGAGTTACTCGACATTCACTAGACGAAACGCTTTGTCACTCTTTCTTTGTTTTGTTCCGAGTGTGTTGGCTTGGAACGTTTGTGTTGGTTTTGTTGATCTTCTCGATCAACGCCGATACGCGCGCGTGCTTCGCCCAGCCATCGCCTATCAGGTCCTTTTATTGACCTCTACTTTTTGTCGAGGTTTAGTATTCTCCTAGATTTAGGATTCTAGCCTCGAGAGCTTCCCCGACGATCCTAGATTCCTAGCGATGGGACCCACCTCGTTTTAGAGTGTCCGGAAGCCACTTCGTTACTCTTTCGAAATCTCGTACGACATTTCGTACCGCTGGCCTATGAGCGGTCGAAATTGATGTTAGGAGTTCAAATCGAGTCCCTATAGAACCCCGGACGTCAGATGGCCTCGTGCACGTCTTACACACATGCACCATTTTGATCGATCGAGCTCGAGTCAAAATTTTGCGACGATACTAAATTTCGACGCAATTTTGACGCGACCGTCGACGAGGTTACCCAGACGACCTCGGATGACGAAACGGACTGCGCCGATGCGTCCGGAATGTCGATTTCGCTTAAAATCGACGTTAAATTTGCGACGATAGCCCGTCGAGTGCGAAAGTTAGGGTTCGGGGCGTATTTTTAAAATAAATTAATATTAAATCCTTTAAATTATAAAATTAAGCCCTAAATCCTACCCTTCCCCCATTCGACTCGTTCGGCTAGCCGTCTCCCGTGCCTTGGTCCCGCGAGAGTCCTCTCGCGCCTCTTCTCCCGCGCTCGACTCTTCCCCCCGCCATGGTCGTTGGCTCCTCGAGCCGCGCGTGGTTTCCTCCACTCCTTATCTTATCTCGCGATGGATTCGGGCTCGCTCTCCGTGCGCACTCGAGCACCCTCCCGATGCTTATCCGCCGCGCCTATCTTCCCCGCTCTCCTTCCTTGCGCGAGATGCAAGTGGATGATCCCATCCATGCTTCCTTCTTATCCATGGCAGCCCAGTGAGTTCGGATATATTATTTTTGTGATTTTGTGGTCGCCTTGAATCCTCCTCCTCCCTCGCCTATAAAAACCCCGTTTGGAGGTGAATCTGAGGTCGGCCGAATTTGATCTCGGAGAAGGGGAAGTGTCGTAGGATTGCTACCCGACTTCGTCGCTCCTTTTGTGTGCTTCATATTGTCCGGTAACCTCCTTCCTCCCCTCTATTCTTCTCGGTTTGGCTCGGAGTCCGTAACCTTCGTCGTTGGTCGATCCTTCTCGCTTAATATTTCACTTGGTGTTTACATGATATGGAATGGTTTGGTTGAATGCTTAAAATGATGGTTTCTTGTTCTCTCTCCCTAGTGGCATGTTATCGTGTTATTGCATGAGGATTTGATGAATTTCTTTCATTACTTGTAGAAAAATCGGGGGTATGACTCCGTATGCTATGCCTAAACAATAGTCCTCCTCTTCTTTTCTTCCTAGTGGCATGTTGGCCTTTTATTATAATTTCATTTGGGGAGGGGGAGGTTTATTATTCAAGCATGATAAAGAGCCAAATATGAGCATGTTTTAGAAGTAGGCTTGATCATTTGCTTATGGTGGAAACATTGCATGGTACTAGCTCTTTTCTCTTCTCTACTTGCTAAAAAAAAGGGTTGGAAGTATAGTATGGCATTGTCTCTCTTTTCTTTACTTGCTTAAGATGATAAAATGTGGTATATTTCTATTTCATATGCTTAAAGAAGTTGGGGCACGGCCTTGGAATAATGTTGGCTCTTCTCTTTTCTTTTGTTCAAAGCAAGTTAGGATATTTATTGTAAGGCTTTCTATCGGCTTTGGCTTGGCATCGAGTCATGGAAGAATTCATTTAGCTTTTTCAATATGTATGTGGGGCTTATCTCTTGCTCCTTCTAGCTTTTCCTTACCAAAATGTCATGCTAGGAAGAAGCTTAGTTTAATTTGAGAAGTTTCACACTTGTTCTTATATGAAGCATATGGTGGCTTTATGTTTTGAATGTATGGAAGTTTAATTCTTAGGCTCCTTGCATCTTTGCCCTCTTTGCCCTCCATAAAAGCATGTTAAATGGATATGGAAAGTTTTCTAAGTTTATTCTTGCCTGCAAGCATGTCATAGTTTCATGAATTGATGCATGAAAGCATGGAAGTGTTATCGTAATCCAAGTTTAGCCTCCCTTTTAATCTCAAGCTAAGGCTATGTTTAAATATATATATATACATGCTTTATTTGATAAGTTCTCGAAGAGGTTTGTTTTAGCCTTATGTTGGGCTTGGATTTAATCGTGGTTGGACTTGGTTTTAGCCTCATGTGGCTCGGTTTTGTTGAGTCTCATCGTATTCTTTGTTCTAAGCTTAAATTCGGGATTTGGTTTTAGCCTTATATGGCTCAGTTTTGTTAAAGTCCTGTTGTATTCTTTGTTGTAAGCTCAATTCGGATTTGGTTTTAGCCTTATGTGGCTCGGCTTTCGTTAAACTTGTTTTCCTCGTTTTAATTCAAAGGCTGGACTTGCTCCCGGCTTAGCTATGGTTTGGGTTGGCTTCTTTGGCTTTTCGGGATTAAGCTTCATGTTGAGGCTGTTGTGATTTGGAGCTGAGCTTGTTTCGACCTTGTTGTGGTCGGGTTTTGGCTCTTTTGACACTTCGGTTTTTAGCCTTATGTGGGGATTGCTTTAATTCAAATGCGGGTTCGTTTTCAACCTTCGTTGTGGCTCGGTTTTGACTCTTTCGATATTTCCGATTTGGTTTTACGTTGGAATTGTTGTAACCTGTAGCTGAATTTATTTCCGGCCTTACTGTGGCTCAGTTTCTGGTTTCATATGGACTGGGGTTGGCTCCTTTAGCACCCTTTTGCTTTGGCTTGGTGTTGGGGCTGTTTTAGCTTGGAGTCGGGCTGATTTTCAGCCATAGGGTGGTTCGGGTTTATGCCTTGTTTTGGCTCAGTTGTGGCTTTATGTGAACTCGATCCTATGGTTATTTGATGAATACCTTCATGCACTTTGTTGCGAGCTTGGAGTTAAATTGATTTTGAAAGGCTTGTCCGCTCATTGGGGATTGGCCGTGAGCCTCATTATGATGATTTGGAATTTAGGGAGGGCTTTACCTTTGGTCGCCCTTTGTTCTAGCTTAGCCGAGAGCCTTATGCGAGGGATTACTATGGTGGTGGCCTTTTGTTCGTCGAGTTGTGAATTTTGGAGTTGGAGGCTTTACTACCCTTTTGTTTTGGCCCTGGCCGAGAGCCTTATGCTAGTAATTAATGTGTTGGCGGCCTTGTTTATCGCTATGGCTGAATTGGGAATTGATAAAGGTGAACCTATAGTTGCTCCTTGCTCGTTTGAAAGGGAGATATTGAGCATTGTGCTTGGGCCACTTCTTAGGTGCCTCATTTGATGAATTGGAGTTAAATTGGTGTTCTTGGGAAGCGTGTCCATTCACTTTCTTATGGGTTTGGAAATGTTCGCAATCAGTGCTTGTCCCGAGCCATTTTTCTCTTTTGCTTGATTTTAAAAGTTTTTGATTGATTTTTCCATGATTTCGCTTTTAAATTTCCTTTTGATATAATCATACCCAAGCGTGAAAGTGACACCCTCGGGGTCGATTCAAGGAGCTTGGACTTTGTTTTAATGTTTTATTATTACATGTTTTGGGGAATTTTAAATTAACTCACTGTCGTCTTACCCCTTGAAAATTCGAGGTGGGTTAATCTTCTCTTCCCCTCCTTGTTGCTTTACATGTTTTCCCCGCTTCACTCGGAGTTGGTTTTGTTTTTGGTTTTGGGGGCGATGACGGCGATGATGCAAAAGGCACGCCAGTGATAGAGCAGAATGATATCCCATTCTACGACATTAGGACTCGCTCCGAGGCCCCGTGAACCAGTAGGATGACGGTATCGTTCACCACTTGCAGTGCAAGCGGGGCACCCGTACCTTCTTAGGATTGTTAGCGATCATTTACCCTACGTAATGATCGACTCGTGGACAATTATATTTTTCAAAAGCTGATAAAAATATGATACTACATTCCATAATAAAAAAATATATATATTTCCACCACAATCAAAAAAATCGATAAACTTTCTTTTGCGTATCGAAATCCAGTATGCATGCTTAAAATATAAATTTCAAAACTATATTGTCCACTCGTTGATTATCGGTCTTGGGTAGAGGAACACTCTCTGAGTCGGGTTTAGTCGGACACCTTTCTTGCGAGTGACGGGCTTATACACTCGTGTGACCGAAGTAGCTTTCGACGACCCTTCGAGCGATGCTTACACGCTTCGAGCCTAGCCCGACCGAGTGCTTGCGGTTTTCTTCGGGTTTTCATTTGATTTTTGATAGAGCACTCGTGGTCCTTTTTAGGATTTTCTCGGAGTTTTGGTGACTTTTACTACTTTTCTCGAGCTTTCACAGTTGTGGGTCGATCTACTTTGTTTTCGAGTTTTTCGACGACTTTTCATTTTGCTTGTTTGGCTTTCATGTAGGCACACTTCACTGGCTAGACGAAAGAAAATAACGAGCCTCCTGAGTATACGAGTTTGTTTACATTTGCGGCGTGTTACCTTCTTTATACTATCTGCTTATCGTATGTTATCATTGTTTAGTTGTCATTTTTTGTATACATACATGCTATCTTATGCATGTTGTTCTGTTGAACGACGTTACATTATATACTTCTAGTTGCGTGTATTTCATCATACTTCTCTGTGTTATATACATATCCTCGTTATAAACTCGTACAACACTTAAACATATTTGCATAGGATGTTTAGGTGAAGCTCGACCATAGTGACCACTGATTGAACATTTTGACTTATCGTTCTGAAAACTCAACCTCTTCACTGAGAGCGAACTTGCATTAGCTGTGGGCAAGCACGGCCATCTTCAACAGCAAAACACGTCTACAACAACTAAACCACTCCTTAGTGATTAAACAACAAACCATAGGATTTCGAGGTTGTTCGCTTAGTGCGACATAAATCCTCAACCTCTTGTTGGGCATTTGTATAGCTCTGCTATACAATATAAACCCCAACTCATTTTAGGATTCAGGGTTGTCGTTCGTTACGACCTAAATCCTCACATCTTCAAGTATTCGTGTGATCGTTTCACACGAATGTAAGCTCTAATTAAATAAAATTTGCGGGATGAAACATTTAAATAATATCTCCTAAATCGAAGCCGAATCATAGGATAGCTGGGAAGTCACCGGGGTTCGCCTCGGATCTTCGACATCCCCTGGTTCTTCCTCATTTGGATTCTGATAAAATGTTCGATTTTGAGCCAATCCTTTCACACCTCTTTGTCCGATTACGTTGAAAAGTCCTATCCTTTTGACCTCCTCGAATATAATATTTCCCGATTTTTATCGAGAGTTTCTTAAGTGATTTCGGTCATTTAAGATGTAATTAACTATAGAGACTTGCCTTTATAGAATCATTTCCGAACCGAACTTAAAATAAACACTATTTAATTCCTCATATTAAATAGGAAATTTATCAGTAAATAAAATGGTTTCGACGACCAAACGGACGTCATATATTTCTTAGTTTATTTGATTGAGCATCACCCTTAAGTCTTGTGTTTGTCTTTTCGAGATAAATCGATGACTGAGATGTAGCAGTTCTTTCATTTAAACTATGAAAAATATTTAGTCGGTTGACTTCCTTTCTTTTAGTTGAAGGATCCTCCGAAGCGGCGACGGGATTCGATCTCGAGCGACCAGACGAACTTTTACGGCACTTCACGCACAAAACAACGCCGACAATTATTTTCATAACATCTTTATGTTGATGTTTTATGTTGTATTTAACAAAAGTTAAATTTTATTATTTTTTAAAAAGCTAAATTCGATTGAATTCAAGCTAAAATGAATAAACAAAGTTTAATTGAGCCGGGCACAAATATGCTTGAGAGCCATTTCTAATACAAGGCTATTTTGAATTAAAATTTAAAAAAAAAATAAAAAAAAAAATGAATGAACCAAACACAAACAAGCACTAGGTTCGCTCAAGCCCACCTCTTTTACACCCCTGATGCTAAGAATGCTAACAAGCTTTTATAGGCTCACGCAATGCAATTTGAAAAGCTAATTTACCCAATAGAGCATTTCAGACATTTTGCTAGGTTTCACTGCAGTGCAATAGCTAAAATATATGGTAGATATCTAACCAATAACTACACGGAAAAATACAAAGAAAAAGCAAATATAGAATATGGTACATGACAGATCCGAAATTATATATGAATTATACTCCATCAAAATTCCAGATCTATCGTTGCCCCTGATCACCCGCAGTAACTTCAAAGCGAAAACAGCATCATATTCACCATTGTGTTCCGTAACAACTGAAATTTCTCAAATCTCAAAGTATTACCTTCGTTATGCTTACAAAATACAAATCCAAACCCTAATCTCTTTCCACATTCCATCTTCCACACTTAGCTCAGTCCATATCAAAATAAAATGAAACAAACAGCTTACTAATCTAACATTCATCCATTCCACCAAAATACCAAGCACTGATGTGCTCAATCATGCAAACAAATTATCACTCTCTCAGAAACAACTAATGCCGTAGAATCAAACACGTGCCAAGCATGAAAACCAAAACACAATGCAGCCCAGATTTCATAATTGAATGACCTAACATAACACAGTGAGCAAAAGCAACCCTACCTGAGTCTCCGACTACGAGGATGCGAATCTGGCCAGAGGGTGGACCTCCGCTCTGAATATGCTCAATCGCATCAATTTCTCTTCCCCACCACGCCATTTTCCCCTCCGACTTCTTTGGCTCAGAATCTGTTTTTCATACTTCTTTCAAATTACGAATTGCAGAGATTTTAGGAGTTGAAATTAGAGATCCGGAGAGGGGAGAAAGTGGTCGGTGCAATGAGAGGGGACGATCCATGATTTATATCTGATTATTTTATAGCTAGTCAAAGATCCGGAGGAGAAAATATTTCTTTTATATATTATTTCAAACATATTTCATTGTAATTTTTAATATATATATATATATATATATATATATAATTTATGAAGAATGGTTGACCGGCAGAACCTTAAACCAATTCTTTAGCATCATTAGATACCGTGAGCTTGAACTCGGTTTTGAATGTCATACTAGAGAGGACTTACTGCTGTCGAAGCGGATCTCTACTAACTCGGCAATATTTACGCTACTCGATTATATATACGTAATGAAATAAATGAGCGAGAATGAGCCAAAATATTAGAATGAATTTTTTTTGAGCTAATTTCGAGTCATATATGGATTAGTTCGTACATGCTCAAGAACAAATTAAAACTATTTTTTATTTATAAAAGTTATATGATGCTAAAGAAGATCAAATATAAAGAACTACGAGTTGCTTTCAAGTCGAAATGGATCCACAAAATTCAATACGGATCATTTTACTTTCGAGTTAATTATGAGTTGGAACGAATCCGAATAACTCAAAATTGAGCTAGTTCGTTTTTATTCTGAGCTCGATTCAATTTCAAGCCGAATTAGCTCAAAATCAAGCGTAACGAGGCCCGAGTTGAATTCAATCTGAACCCAATCCATTTATGCTGATTTTGGGCCAGTCTCAACAGGTCAAAAATGGTTTGCTAATAGACATATTAGTTGTTATTTAATTATCTAATGCGTTATTTATATTTATAACATTTTAGTATTAAAAAATTAATGCATTTTATTTTAAAAATTTAACGATAATTGATAGGCCACCAAATATTTTTTATCATCCGACACGTATCTCTGTGCAATCTTTTGAATAAGAAACATTCAAATATTGATAAAAATACGTCAGAGACTACGATTTCAATGAAACTTGTAATCAATGACCAACTCAATGAGACAAACCTAATGACATAAAAACTAGTCCAATCCGAATCAAATCAAGATCAGATCAAGTCAATAAACTATACTTAGAAGATTTTCAGACATATTTGAAAGATTAAACAAATGCCAACACTACAAAGCCTATCTTGGATCGAACGTCTCAACAAGACGAATCCAACGAGCCCAAGGTCACTCAATTATGAAATCATTAAGGCCATCAAATACGCACAAACTCGTTTGATTAAGAGGCACTCCAGACCGTCCAGATCAAAATACGCTGCATTAATTGCACCCAAAATACTATAAATATACTCCAACTCTCACATGAGAGGGGTAGTATAGAGAAAGCTTGAGGCTTTAAGGAGAAACTACAACTTAGCACCACCGCCAACCGTCGTCGACCAACCGCCGACCTCCGTCGACTACCGCCGACTTTCGTAGACCTCCATCACCGTCGACCTCCACCAATCATTGTCAATCACCATCAACCAGACTCCGTCAGTCGATATTGTAGTCTAAAACATATAATTACTTTCTCTCGTCTGTGGGACAGGGGATTTTTGTAAACATCAATCAATAGTGGATTATCGCAACTAGGCTAGACTCCGTGATTTTTCCCTTTACGGTTTTCCACGTAAAAAATTATGGAGCCGTCATCGCTTATTTTTCATATGTGTCTCGCAATTAAGCTAAGATCTACTGATTTTTCAAACTACGGTTTTACGTAAAAAATTCTGAGCAGTCATCGCTTATTTTTAAATGCATTAATACATCTTTAGAATTTTTGTATAACGGTAAGACGAAAATCCGCTACTCTACAGCCGCGAATTTTCTAGCACGCATCAATAATTATATTTTTTAAGTCAAATATTTAAGTCTTATTCATGTAAATAGCCTAAAATAGGATATGCATAAATTTTGATATTACCCGAGAGAGAGAGAGAGAGAGAGAGAGAGAGAGAGAGAGAGATTGGGTACCGCCAATCGTGACCCTTTGGTTGGTAGTATTTTTAAGACTCTTAGGGTCACAAGTTTGATGTCGTTTATATGTAAAATAAATTCTTAGGCATATATGGTAGGTCGGGATCGAGTGGTGAGGCTTGATACGACAACAACAAATTTTAATTATCCAGCATGAATTTTGAGGGATGACACAAATCTCGGTGCAATCTTTTGATCAAGAAACGTTTAAATCTTGATAAAGAGTCATCCAGAGCTTCGATTTCAGCAAACTTATTGTCAAACTGACCGACTCGATGAGACGAACCTAATGATATAAAAATTGGTACAATCCGAGTCAAATCAAGTCGATATCAAGTCATTAAACTATTTTTAGAAGATTTCCGGTCACTTTTGGAATATCAAAGAAATGCCGACACTAGCAAGCTTATACTCAAATCGAGCGTCTTGATAAGACGAATCCAACGAGCTCAAAATCACTCAATTATGACATTGTTAAAGGGCATAAAATGGCTCTTAAACGCCATATGTTCAAGGCAAACTCATTGGCTGTCTGATCAAAATAACAGTATTAATTGCACCCAAAACATTATAAATAGACCACAACCCTCGCATGAAAGGGGGCTGGAGCCTAGAGAGAGAGCCTAAGGTCTTAAAAAGAATCTGCAGCTTAGCACCACTGTCATCGCCGACCTCCGTCGATCACCGCCGACCGCCGTCGACCATCACCTACCGTCGTCAACCCCGGTCGATCTCCGTCATCGACCATCACAAACCTCTGTTGACCTCTCTCAACTATGACCACCGCTAACCACATTCGTAAATCACCAACAACTAGATGTTGTCAATTGACACGGTAATCTGAATAATATAATTACCCTTTCTATCTATGGAACGAGGATTTACGTAATCATCAATCGATGATGGACTTTTATGCTCGGCAAGCAGCCATGGTTTTTCACTTTACGGGTTTTCAACTTAAAAACTTACGGGTACGTCATTCTTTATTCTTTTTCATTTGTGTGTGTGTGCTGAATTCTCGTACAACGCTAAGACTTATGGGTTATAATCAGTCACTCTTCCGCCGCAAGTTTTCCAACATGCATCAAGGCTTATGATTTGGTTGAATGCTCTTATGATAGCCTTCGGCTAATCTTTCTAATCTTTATATATATATATATAACTGAGTGATTATATTTGATTAGTGCTAGAAAATTCGCGACGGTAAAGTAACAAATTTATCGTCTTAGTGTTGCACGATAATTCAACACACACTAGGTAAAAAAAAAGAAGTAAACATGATGGCATATCTCGATTTTTTACGTGGAAAACCTTTGAAATGAGGAAGGACCACGGGGCCTAACTCAGTTAAAATAATTCACTATGAATGATAAGTACACAGGATTATTCTTCTCCTAAATCAAGGAAAATGGAGTTCAAAGTTGTACAGCCATAATATGATTGTAGTTCTTAGTGACGTCGGGTTGCAAGAGTCATTGTTGATTATTATGGAAATAGTGGTCTGTTGTGAGTGTTGTAGATGGTTGCTTCAGAAGCTTTGATTATTTAGAGAAGTCATAGAAAGTAGTTGCGGGAGCAGTGGATCACATAGACTATTGCTGAAGAGTATTAATGACGTTAGTAGGCCGCGGGGGTTGGAGTCGAGAGCTGCACGAGCTGAAGACCACGCAGGTCGTTGTTGGCACGTGAATTGTAGTGATGAGCTGATGAGTCGTTGACCACGCAGGTTAGCGGTGGTCGACGGTGGTCGACGGCAGTGCTAAGTTGCAGCTTCTTCCCAAGACCTCAGGCTCTCTCTAGGCTTCAGCCTCCTTCTCATGTGAGGGTTGGGGGCCTATTTATAGTATTTTTTGTGAAATTAATGCAGTTATTTTGATTGAACGGTCCATAGGGCTTCCTTTGATCATACAACGTTTAAGGGGCGTCTGACGACATTAAAGATGTTGGAATCGAGTGATCTTGGGCTCGTTGGATTCGTATTGTCGAGACGCTCGGTTGGAATATAGGCTTGCTAGTGTCGTCATCTGTTTGACCTTCCAAATTTATCCATAAATCTTTCAAGAGTGGTTTAATGACTTTGATATGAGCTTTATTTGACTTAGATCAGACTAGTTTTTATATCACTAGGTTCATCTCATCGAACCAGTCAATTTGATTATAAGATTGCTGAAATCGGAGCTATAGATCTCTTTTTATAAATATTTGAATGTTTCTTACTCAAAAGAATGCATCGAAATTTGTGACGGATGATGAAAATTTATTGGTGGCGTATTGATATTCTAGGTCGTTTTCATTGCAAGAGTTTGAAGATATCACTCGGGAATTGTAAAAATAAATTAAATCTTAAAAATATTAAAACTTGGATACATTTTGTTATTATAAATAATTATATGTATAAAATATAAAAGCCAAATTAGCATACATACCACACAATCTTATATATTTATATATCTAACACCTTATAACAGCGTAACATCTTTTTATTGGAGTATTTGCATTGTTTCAGCACGTTAGTACACTTTTGATAATTTTTGCAAAATTGTACTTTACTTATTCTTAAAATTTTACTGTATTTTGTAATTTGATCGGGTTGAAGGTCCGTTTAGAGCAGTGATTGTCATAGCCATGTGCATGATTTTATATGTTTAGATAAGCTGCATTTTAGCATCTTTCAGAAAGCTACTGTTAAAATCAGTATTTTCTCGTCGGATATAGCTAGGTGCAGCGATAAATTTCTACCTGTGATATGATTTTTCAAATAAAAAATTATAATAACTGCTGCAATATTTTGCAAGTTCAAATTATTCTTTAAATAGTTTCGCAGCTGCGTTTAAATAAGATGCAGAGTTTCAGCGGAAACTGTGCAATTTTGTAACAACAGTTTTTTACGTTGGAATTTCTAAATTACATTGCCCCGCTTCCGGATCCCACGCGCCACACGTGCGAGGATGCCCCCACCTTCACCCCACGCTACGGCATGTGCGAATAAGTTCCCCCAGGTCCGCAGACCTCTGCCGACGGCCTGTGCGCCCCACTATTTCCCTGTGGGCCCAATTCAAAAAGTGATGGGCCTCACAATACGCCAAATTGGTGGGCCAGCAATAAAAGAGTCCAAGAAGGTGGATGGTGGCGGAAGCGTAGCGGCCCCACATATTAGGTTCCGTGGTGACAGCGTGACTGCTTGCGTGGCGGAACTGGAAAAGATAGAATCATGCCACGTGGAGTCCGTCAAGCCACATGAGATGACACGTCGATAATTTGTTTTTTTCTCGCGTGGAGAGGATAGTTTGGTAATTTTATTAGGTTTGAGAGAAATATATATTTGTATTTTATTTTTAAAATTTACATTAAAAGTCTATATTCATGTAATTTAATAATTGAAGGTAAGAAAACATTAATAAATTATTATATTTAATATATATATATATATATATATCTAATCACCTAGGCATCGCCGTAAGTGTTAAAAATTACGTGTAACGACATGATTATTGTGTATCTACAAATCTAATATTAGTTGAAGGGTGGAACCACCAACCAACTCCTTTGTGATTAGCAACGTTGTTAGATAACACGAAGCTGGACCCTCCGTGTCTGTAGCCAATTCGAGCATCATGTCCTAGAAGTCGACAATGGCCAGCAGGAAGAATCGCATCTCGTGATCTTAGGGGACTTACATTCAGAAATGCTGCTCTACCAACAAATCACGGAAGATGCTCATCTAATAATTAGATTCTTATAGTTATATACATGTCATTTAAATTTTTAACGTCATACACAAATTTATATTATCGAAATGTTATAAATGTGAGTATTAAAATTTTAGGCTGTTTATGTAAATACATAAAAATTACGAGAGATGGATGCAAATTTCTTTATAAAAAATAATGATTTAATAATATAATTGTGATAAAAATGAGAAAGTAATGATGTAATAATTATATGAATCAGGTCATTAATAAAACCTATAAATCTACTGATTAATTAACTATTTTATGATGTGACAAATGAACTTTTATTTTTGTTTGATTTCAATGTTGGCTTGACAAATAAGCAAATAAAGCATAAGATATAGGTAAATTGTTAATTAGAAGCTATTTTATCCGTAATGTAAATTTATTTTCATAATGTATTTTATAATTAACTCCATTTTTTTAATCCAAAAACTGCAAATCAACCTTCCAACAATTTTTTTTTTAAGGCGACGTCTCTTCTTATTAAAAAATAGCTGCGGTGAAGTTACGGCAAAATAATCTGATGTTTAAAAACAAACTGCAACTAGAAAGTTGCTACTGCACCTGCCCATGAACTATAGAGAAACGCAGATTTCAACAGCAATCTTTTAAAAAAGTTGTCAAAATGTTGTTTATCAAAACAGACAAAACTACAGTATGGTGTAGAACCGTCAGCACAATACCGCCCCAAATGGACCCTTACACACATACATTACAGTTATTTTATAGTTGGATGAATAATAATTAAATATTTAAATCTACTCAATATTTTATCTCATAATTACATCAATATATATACATTAAAAGTGTATTTCACTTAGAAAGTGGGGTTATATAAAAAAATATTAAAAATCAGACTTTAAATATATAAATAAAGAAAATAAGTTTTGAAGAAAAAATGTATTATTGGTGTGGGGGCAATATATATAAAAATAATAATTTGAATTTAAATTTAAATTTCATGTTTAAATTAAATTCGGCATATTTTTATTAACTCATATAATTTATCTTATTTAAATCGAATAATTGTCTATGTTGAGTAAAGAGGAAAACGCTAATACGGCACGACTTTCATGTTTTCAAGTTGTATCAAAATTGTGTTTGAAATTTTTTCTCTATTTATTATGTTTATTAAAATTTAATTAAAAATATTAAATTTTTGTTACTTTTAGGTGAGACCCAAAACCAATCAATTATTGCAATAGTGTAAATCTAAGGGTCTGATTGGTGTGGTGCGACAGTGCAGATTCTTCATTTGGATAAACTGCGTTTTAATAACTTTTTTCAAAAAGCTGCCGCTATCAGCATTTTCACACCAGTTCTATTTAGCTGCGGTGGCAGCTTTCTAGCTGAGGTCTGACTTTAAAAATATAAAATTTATAATAGTCACCGCAATATTTTGCACTATCAGATTATTCTTCAGCAGTTTCACAACTACTTAATAATTTGTAAGTGCCCCAAACAGACCCTAAATTTTGGGTTAAAAATTCTAACCCGTTTTGTTTTTGGGTTGTATTCGAGTCGACCTACCAACTTGAAAATCACACGCCAAGCTTAAATTTGATTGAAATCGATATGCCAAACTGGAATTAATTAGAAATTGACTCAAAATTGACCTGAGGTTGATCAAAATTTTGACCCAATTTGTAGTTATTCCTTATTTTAAATGGGTTACACTCGTCTGGTTCGAGTTCTAATTTTCAACCCATATAATATTCGGGTCAGCTCAGGTCAGCCAATTGGTTTGGAGTTAACCCAGCCTACTGACCCAAATTGACACACCTACGCTCAATAAAGTTAAAAATGAGGGAAGCGAAAAAAAAAATCCCTCGACTATTTATATGCTATCATATTTTTATCACAAAGTTTATAAAAATGTCAAATTAATCTACAAACATTTTTCAAGAGGGCTAAAACACTTCTTTTATATAGCACATTTGTTTTCTATTTTTTATATTATATATATTTTTTGGAGTTAAAATAATTATCTATCTTTATATTAAATAAATGAGATTGTCAATTAATTAATTAAATATATAGGAATTGAGTATAAATCTTTCTTTTTTAATATCCATGAAAAATAAATGTCATTAATAAAATTAATCAAAAAAGACAAAAACAATTTTGTTGAATTTCTATAGCTTATAATAATTATTAAATTTTTTTTATAATAGTAATTAAAAAAAATTAAATAAAATTAAAATCTTTTAATTTCTTGCCCAAATTCACAAAAACTTTTGAAACAAGTTTGCTCAATGAGACAAAAAGCTTCACATTCATCTTCAAAATATTTCTTTTGCACCCTTTAAAGACAACAAATTACAACAAATTACAACAAATTACAGAATCAACCTCAAAACATACACTAATTATGCGTTTGGGGCAGCTTGGGCTTATCCAAATAAACCGTTTATCTGGAAACACGGACCGCGGAGTTTAACCACGTTCCGCGTTTAGTATAAATAATCAACTGCGTTTTCGTATAAATTGCT
The DNA here is from genome assembly GCA_022702705.1 of Papilionanthe hookeriana x Papilionanthe teres. NCBI lineage: Eukaryota > Viridiplantae > Streptophyta > Magnoliopsida > Asparagales > Orchidaceae > Papilionanthe > Papilionanthe hookeriana x Papilionanthe teres. The sequence goes on along the minus strand of CM040430.1, from coordinate 2,974,538 downwards.
TAAAAACACCGCTGCAACAGATAGACTGCCCCAAACGAAGAAATTTCACAACTTAATTTGCAGAAGCCACTTAATGGCTTTTATTCACACTAAATATTCCTCACATAATACACAAACATATAATAAAACAATATTTATATAATCACATAATAATCCTCCTCAATATGGCCAGAACAAGAAAGCCTGATCATCTACTGGGGATCCATAGTCATTTGAACCATCTTCAAGCTTCAGACAATTGTAATGCTCAACCTCGCCGTCGCCGGCGTGCGAGACGTCTGACTGGCCAGGCTCGAAAACGTTGGAGGAAACTGCCGGTTCAAAGTGCTGGGAGCGGCCGACCTCCTCGGCGCAATGGGGGCTTTCTGAGTCGATGACGACGCTGTTCGTTGAGCTCAAATCCTCTTGTTTGAATCGTAGCGGCGATACGCCGGCGTTCGTAATCGCCGCCTTGGACGATGAATCAAACTCTGGTTTTGGTGACGGCGGAGCGGATTCTTCGAGTTTGAGGGACTCTTTGGTGTTCTCTATGAGGAGAAGCTTGTCTGTAAGACGAGTTGCCTGTGAGAGTGAAGTTGAAGAGGCTCATTATTACATTCATAACCTTCATTTTGCATGTAATGGTAGATTGGAAACAAACTGAATTGATAATAAATAGGAAGATTAATACCAATGTATCGATATATTTACATTTTTAACCTCGAAACTTTGATATTTATATTAATACCACTTTAGCACCATATAAAAATTAAAGCTTGTTTTGACCTCCTAAAATCTTAAATATAACATTTTTTACCACCAAATTTCATGAGTTAGCTTCGGAGGTTGGTTGTGAAAAAAACAGAAAAAGTAAAGGTTAAAAATGATATATTTAAAGTTGAGAGATTGTAAGTGTTATATTAAATATTTTGGGGGGTTGATATGTAAAAAACCCAAAAAATATTAGGTGATAGAGTTAAGGAAAAAAATTGGTGGGGGGGGGGGTTACTCAATAGTTATATCCAGATTACAACCCCCTCAAACTACTTATAATTCCCTTGTAATCTCTTTGTACCTCTTGTAATCTACTTGTAACCCCTTTAACCTACAAATACATAAAACAGAAGCCCGGACTTATTGGTAGGTTACAGGGGGTTACAAGAGAGTTATAAGTAAGTTACATGAGTATTATAACCTGGATATAAGCCGCTTTAACCTTCTTATACCTTTTTACTATGCATTTTTTGCATTTTTTGCATATATTTTAAGTACACAAAATTTTTCCACTAGTACACCTCTGATTGTAGCATCTCTTTCTCCTTGACGAGATTCTTATAGTCAGCTTTGAGAGAATTGTAGTTCGCTTTCAGAGACTCATAGTCCTTCTCCAACTGCTTCGTTTTCCACCGCGCGCGGCGGTTCTGAAACCATATCGCCACCTGCCGGGGCTGCAGGCCGAGCTCCTTTGCGAGCTGGATTTTTCGCTCCGGATCGAGCTTGTTGTCGAGCTCAAAGAATCTCTCTAAAAATTTCACCTGGTCGACGGCGAGCCGCCTTTTCTTCTCCGGCTGATGACGATAATCTTCAGAGTCTTCATCACCAACCTCTTCCACGTCGGCTCGACTGTAAACATTTTCAAAATTCACCATAGATCTTGGAGCTGAAGCAAAGGAGAAACCTTCAGGTGCTGTCGAACAATAGATGAGATTTAAATTACTATGATTTGGTAAAAAAATTCACTGAACTCAACTTTAAATCCAAGAAAGAGACGAGTTTTGAAGAGAACAACGATTATAGATTTTCAGTTTTATCGGAGAAGGAAAGGTGAAAGCTTTACCTTGGAATCCACTGGAGCTGGAACCAAGCAGCGCCTGGATGGTGTCAGGGGGAACCCCTTCTTTCTGCAGCAAAACAGCAACTTTTGAACCACCATGAACTCTTCTCCCCAACATCTCCACTCTCTTCAACTTCACCGGATTCAGCTCCACGAAATGGTGAAAAAGAACACTCTTTTTCCTCCTTCAGAAGGTTTCAAGCCCAGCTGAGCTCAGAAAGCCATGGTTTTTACTGCTTCTTCCCTGCTGTTCTCCTTCACAACTTATGGCGGAAGAAGCTTGTGACCTTGATGACAGAAGCATGGCAGAATCCCACCTTGAAAGAAGAACCCAATCCCATCCCTTGCGGAAACAAGCTCTGCGCAATAAACGGAGCAAAACGAGCTATGAGATTTGCAGGAAATAAGAGAGCGTTGTTTGCTCTGATTTCAAGGAACTGAGCTTTTCTCTCAGTCTCTCGCTCTGCTTCCTCTTGGGGTTGGGGATGGCTAAAAGGGGCTATAAGGGGAGGGGAGCATCTCTGCTCTTTTCGTGCTGCGGCTTCTGTCTTCTACTGCTGTACGCATAATGTGAAATGACGAAAAGTGCCCTGTTATGAGGATAAGTTTTGCCCTATTGTTTTCTATCTTCTTTTTTGTGAATTTAATTTATGCCACTTTTGTTAACTTTACTTCTAAGTGCCCGTTTGGGACAGATTATAAGTGCGGGGGCATTTTTAAAAACGCTCCCGCACTGTTTGGTTCGCGCTATGAGCTGCGGATTTCAAACGGAGTTTTTATTTTTGTGAAAGAAGCGGCCGCGGGGTGATCCCGCGGGCCGCTTTTTCGATCGCGTATTTCGCATTATTACTCCCGTGACCTAGCAGCGCTTTCGCAGCAACGTCTCCCGTGACCTTCGATCTTCGCAGCAACGACTCCCGACTCCCGTGACCTTCGATCTTCGCAGCAACGACTCCCGATACCTTCCTCTCGATCGGCTCCCGTAACCTAGCAGCTCATTCGACCTTCGATCTTCGCATCTTCTCGCTCGCGTTTCTCCCGTTCTTCGGATCGACAAGGAAGGTATCGCAGCAATCTCCCGTTTATTCGCATTCGCAGCACCAGCGATCCCGTGCCGTCGACGTCTTCCTCCAGATCCGCTTCTTGGCTGATCCTCTTCGGTACTGCTCTTCTTCTTGGGTACTCTTCCTTTTCCTCTTCCAGCACTATCCAATACATGGTTGCATCTTTGGTTTCTCGCTTGTACTTTTTCTAAAATCTTTCCTGTGACCTTATTGGCCTTTTTTGAATTTATTGGCATTTAGAGTTAAAAATGAATGAATGGATTTTGATGATCACAACAGGAAGCAGTACTCTTTGGGTTGCTTGTAGAAACTCTCTGATGATGCCTTACAGTTTTTCCAGTTTATGGATAAAGATGATATGATCTAATTAACATTTGTTTTTACAGTTTTTCCTCTGTTTATTCCTTTATTTTTTGTTGTATTACCTACCACTTGGTTATTATTGAAGATGAATCTTATCCTATGAACTCCACTACACTGTCAACCATTTTCTTACAGCTTCTTATTGATGCTGCAATTGCTCATTGTGTCGAGCCACCCACAGATCGTCAAGGCTGTTGTGTACTTCAAAAATGTCTCATAAATTCTGATATTTGAAATTTTTTTTATCTCGTCAAACTTTTTCAAATGTTTTATAACCTTTTGATAGCTCTCACAAATTTGTGTACAATTGAACATTTTTCTTTTACGTGGTTATTGGATGCATGATACGGAATATTTTCTTTGTTCCCTTCATACTATGCATTGAAAGTATTTTAATATTTTGAAGGATATGTTTAATTTTATTTTGTATTTAGTGTTACATGTCATAATCGATATACCTTACAAAATGTTATTGTTGCTTGAGGTTTTTGCTATAATCTCCATTAATGTTCTCATAAATGAGAAGTTAAACTATTAATATGCACAAATTTTATTATAAGGTTTGCATGCTTATATACGTACCGTACCAATCAAGTCTTATTTGTTTATATATGTAATGCCTAAAGTTTACTTTTTGCATTAATATCATAAAAATCTTTCATATCACACAATAATATCTCATTTTTATTGCCACCAAGTACTTTCCCTAACTCTTTTGAGCTAGCTCCTCGTTTATGAAAATAAATATCGTGTTCTAACATGTTTATGTGACGGTTCCGAATGAGTAAAGTAAAAGAGGTCGGAACATCGGTACGTGTGAGATAGAGAAGTTACAATTATATTTTGCGATCTCTGTTTGAAGGAGGTGGATTTTGGAAATAGGCCAAACACTCATTTCAGTAAAGAAGACTGGCAAAATTTAATGATAAATTTTAAAAAAATGACTGGAAAGGATTGGGATCGAACGAAACTCAAAAATAAATGGGATCAACTGAAGAAAGATTGGAAAGTTTGGACGGATCTCAAAATGGGATCAACGGGACTAGGTTGGGACCCACTCGAGCGGACCATTGATGCACTGTAGGAGTAGTGGTCGAGAAACTATTGGTAAGTCAAATATATATGATAACTTACACATATTTCTCGATAAAATTGTTTTGAATAATAAATGATTATTTGTATTACGAGCAATCCCGCAAGCCAGAAGTTTAAAACCTGCGGGATTGATCCAGTTTTGGAGGACAAGCTGGAGCGCATGTTCGTCGGGGTAGTCGCTACAGGGGCTTATGCATTCACCCCAAACCATCTGGGGTTTGCAGACCTCCCAGAGGAAGTAGAAACCGTACTTACAGTGCAGTTAGGTGACTCTTCAGAGGGAGGTACTAGCCAAGTGCACCAAGATGTTCGATCCACGGGTGTTTCCAAACGCCCAAGGGTTCAAAAAATAAAAAGGAGTGGCGTTCCTGAAAGACTCCATTGAGACACTCGTTGAAAGCTACAAGGCTAGGACCGCTGCCTTGACTGATAACTCAATTGATGAGTGTATGGAGATCCTAGGTACATATCCTGAAATTGCAGCAGATGCAACAGTATATGGAAAGTACTTGAAGTTGCTTCGGGACCCAGCCACAAGAAAAATTTTCATAAAGATGGAGCATAAATATCGACTCGAATTTTTACGGGCTTGCTTAAACAATTGACTTTTTGTGCTGTCATGTATTCTATTTATTATGTGTCATATGTACTTTTCATTTCATGGACTCTTTAGTTTTTGCGTATTTTGTTGGAGACTACTTATTTAAGTTGTTATGTATTCACATTAATGCACTCATCATTTTATCCTATCACTATATCTTCCTAGTATAGTCTAAATTGTATTAACTTCTATTAAATATATCTATAGAATATTATGTTTATTTGTTTTTGTTGTAGAATGGATAAAGAACTCGTTAATCAGGAGAAGGAAGAACTTAACCACACTACCACAGTCGCTGTAATGTTAATATTGACAAATTATTACTACGTTACTTACGTTGACCGGACCCCTGTGCATGACGTCCAGTCAAATGGGGGATAGATGGGTTGGTGAGTTATTACGAGGCCACCCGACCCGGTTCTTCAACATGTTCCGAATGACTAAGGAGATATTTTGTGACCTTCTAACTGAACTACAGAACAATCATGGATTGTATGGCTCAGGCAGAACATCAACAAGAGAAGTCCTTGCAATAACGATATATATCTTATCACAAAATAGATCTGTTAGAGGAGCAATGGAGCGCTTCCAATATTCATCCGAAACCATTAGCGAGATATTTCTCTGTCGGTTTGAATGCCATAGTGAGTTTGGCTAGCAAAGTAGTTAAGCCCGATGATCCAACATTCGAGAAAGTTCCAACAGAAATTGAGAATGACCATCGCTACATGCCGTTCTTCAAGGTTTGGATTGAAAATAACATACTATATTACTGTTGATACACTTATGTGACTTTCGTAACGATTACAACTTGTATGTCAGGACTGTATCGGTGCAATTGATGGAACACACGTTCATGCATGTGTATCTGGTACAGAAAAGGTGGGCTACATTGGACGTTCCGGTTTACCCACACAAAATGTTATAGTCATGTTGTGATTTCAACATGTGTTTCACATTTGTAATGGACTGGATGGGAAGGGAGCGCACACGATAGCCGTGTTTTCAAGTTCGCAACGCAAAACGCTTGCCACGGCTTCCCGCATCCACCTCCAGGTATTTATTTTCATGAATTATGTTTGGTCAACTTTTTAAAAACCTGAATTATATTAATTCTGAAGGTAAGTACTACCTGGTCGATGCTTGGATATCCATTACAGCGAGGGTATATGAAACTATACCCAGACACGAGATATCACATCCCCGATTTTCAAAGAGCAAGTGGAGTTGCGCGAGGCAAGAAAGAACTATTTAACAAGAGGCACTCATCTTTGCGTGGCGTGATAGAGAAAACGTTTGGAGTGTGGAAAAAGAAATGGGTTATTTTACGTGATATGCCGAGCTACCCCTTTCAGAAACAAGTGCGTATAGTAGTGGCAACTACGGCACTACACAATTTTATAAGGCGTCACCCTTCCGCCTTAGATGAAGAATTCGCCGTCTTGGAAGATGATTCAGTTCAAATATCGCCTGAAGAATTCAGATACGATGTAGAACGTAGTACGCCTGAAGAAGACGTGGCATCGGAGGATGTATACACTGGAGACGGTCAAGGTGCATCAGAGATGGCTTTTTTGAGAGAACAAATCGCAACTGCGATAGAGCAATCATGAATGAATTTATTTGTTAGTATATGTAGTTCTAACAAATAATTCAGTCTTCTTCAAAATGTATGAGTATACTGTTGTAAATAAATTCGTATCATTTTTTTGGGCAATCCATCCATCTATGATGCAAGAAATTCCTTTGTTTTATCATCGTCATTTATAACTTTTTTTTCAAGTTTTTTTTTTAATACTGCTGGGTTATTCATGACTTTATTGCTATCTAAAATCAACTTTGAAACCTGGCTAAGCTCAATTAATAAAGTTAAAATAAACTTGTTTTAAGATTTAAATTGAAAGAAAGATGGATTCATTTATTTATTAAATGGATAATCTTAATGAAAAGGGTGATGGGGAATGTGTTGAGATGCTAAGGCTATACAATGTAGAACAAGAATGTATTTGTAGTTCATCTTGATTCATTGAGTAGAGATTAATAAAGTTGTCAAGTAAAAGAAGTTTCTGTTCTTTATATTGACGAGTTCTTACTTAAATTCATTGAACCCTTGATTGTAGTTGTGCTAAACTTGGGAGAAAAAGTATGCTTGTTTCTAGCCTACTGTAGTTTGCACTCCTTGTTAGGAAAACTTTGAGATAAAGGTCCCTATATGGATTTATCTATGAATTTCGTAGATTTTATTCATTTCAATGAAAGGGCCTCCTCTAATGCATGGTTTAGGAGGTTATTGATGAATATAATTGCAAAAATAATCCTTACTCCATGGCTTATTCCCTTCTATCTACAACAAACCCATATTTTGTGGACAACAGTTTTTCATCTACAAAAATCCAATAATCTATGGAAAGCAACTTCCATCTAGAAGAAAAGTTTGCATATAAAATTTTAATAAGAAAAACAAACTACAAAAAAGATGGCAGTTAAGCATTTACATGATGAGATCTATCGAAACTAAGAAAAAAGGGCACAATATTCATTTATAATCTTGCTCACAAAACTCTCCATTAAAGCTGATTGGATAATCTTATTGAATGCGAAATAATGAGCTTCTCTGTTGTCTTTGGCAATGTGCTAAAGAAATGATCTAAAGAGTATAAGGAAAGCGAAACTCCAAGCAATCATGTGATTTTGTTCTCCAAACTGTGTACTGCATAGTTTGTCTAAAGAAGTTGATGATATTGATATTATCTACTTCAATGATGATCCCATTGACTTCTAGCATCCAAGACTCCAAGATGGTTTTAATGCAATGCACTGCTTTGAGCTGCATTGGGCACTATTCTTGTGCTCAAATCAAGTACCAGATGCCACCAAGCAGTCTACTCTTTCATCTATTTAATCACGCCCATGGCAGCTACACATGAAGAAAGAAGTGCCCATCAATATTTGCCTTCAGACACCTAGGAGGGGCACACCAAAAATGGGAAGAGAACAACCTAGAAGACCGGCTAGTGTCTTAGAGCTCTTGTAGCGCGAAAGATGTCTGGGTGAGTGCTTCAAGTGTAATGGTAACAATGATAGTCAGGGTGCAATACGATCTTTCATGTTTCTTTGCATTTCGTGCTCCTCATCTTTGGTAAACGATGATGCAAGATTCCATGCTAAACATCCCTATTTCTCAAAATGTTGAGAATTTCTGTTATAAATTTCCAATTAGCCACAATATGTGCTCGATCTTCTTTATCATCTCATCCCCACGGGCTATTAAGAGTCTCACTTAAGCCCTTTATGAGCCATTTATTAGTTCGAGCTACACCCTTAGTAATCTCCACTAAAATATATGTTCTCTTTGATGAATTTGAAGCTTAATAAGCCAATTGTTACTCACGGGTAAGCTTACAAAGGCTCCATCATAAGCCATGGAAGTGATGCTATGACCTGTAAACTTTAGCGTGAGATCTGGCATGACTACAAATAATTGATTATGTATGGTAAGTTAAACAATTAGATCCATCAATACACTACCACAGCAGCACCATAATCATTCCAAACACCACTCACCACTATCTATAAATTCCAAATTTTGCAATATGTTGTTCATCCACCAAGAGGTTTGCAATTATCACCACAGCAGCGACACAGGAGCTAGTGTACTAAACCAAATGACTTGATTACGCAACTCTTCCACTTTACCGAGCTTCCAAAATTCTACTTGCTTCTGCATGAAGTGTTCTCACGTTCTTTTGATTTATTTATATATTTATTTTTTTATTTATATAGGGGAGAGCCGAATTTTACTGTTTTTTACAGTCATACTTGTGGTTTGACATTGTTTATTTTATTTGTTGATTTGTATTCCACTTTATTAAAACATAGCAAATTCATCATATTGTTGATTGAGCTCATTCTATGATCCACATTGATTCGTAACAATGATTATCTTATGAAGAATCTCCTATACTGCAGCTATGCTATACTGTGTACTCTTTTTTTATCCGCCTTCTATTACTCTTAGCGTTTTATTTCAATTCAAACTTGGTTTTAACTTAAGTTATTTTTGGGAAGTTTATTTTCTGGATTAATTTGCTTACTAATATTGTTATTTTCCTCTCATCATTACTGATGCAAATTGGGCGGGATTTATTTGACCCAACTATCGATCATTATTTTGCATCGTCGTCATGATTAATATTCTCTTTTACATCATTAATTTGAGCCAGCCAAGTAAAAATTGTTTGAAATGAGTAAAGTAAAAGCGGCTGGAACATCAGGTTTGGATGTGTTGGTTGTTTAAGCAGCATGGATGGCCAATATCCTTATTGGCAACCGCTTCTTAATAGCCAAAATAGTTTCTTATTTCAATACAAATTGTGTCATCACTAACAATATTTTTTTTTGTTTGCATTTCCTACAAGGAAAATGAGCTCAAAGTTTTCGAGGAACTCCGAACAAGTGTTTTGTCGTTGCGGACTTCCCGCGGTGTTGCTCACATCGCACCGACCACATAGCTACGACCGACAATCTGACGAGTGCCCACGGTGGGCAAACGGTCCCGAAAGGTGTCGGTTCTTCGGATGGGCGGACACGCCGATTTATTCCGCTTCCTATAGCGATGGGGACGTGATAATATCCCGGACGCACGGTGTTGCTTTCGAGTTCGACGACATCCCAACTAGGAGAATTTTGCTTCCAGGACATGCTCTGCTACATTTTAAAATGAATATTATCATAACTTTGGTTGTAATTTTGTTATTCTGCTTGTTTTTTAATAGATCTGTAGATAGTTACTATTGAGTGAGGATCATATGTTTTATTCCTCTAAACAATCATGTGTACTGTTTTTTTAAAATGTTTATTGACTGAGGAGTATATTAGACTCATTGTTTTTTTTTTACCGTCCTTTCTTTTTTAACTCTCGAGCACTGCTTTGCAATTGATTTATATTTGTAAATACATAAGAAATGTGTGATATTTGTTTGAACGCACTGAAGTGAAGCTTTGTAGCTAGTTTTTTTAAATAATTTAAAATTAGGTGGTATGAACATAAATTTTCCTACATTTTATAGGAGCTCGTTGTACCAGTTTTTTTTTTAAATAGGATTTTATATTTTAAAATAAGTTTTTATGTTCTAAAATAAGATTTGAAAATAAGATTTTATATTTTAAAATAATATTTTATAATTTAAAATAATTTAAGGAATAAAAAAAAGTGGAAACAATTTTTTCTACAACAACATGTACGAATAATATTGTTCTTGAAATGCGAAATCAAACAGTCTAACGAACTATTCATTTCGAGGCATAATAGTCATTTTTTCACAACAATACGAAATCAGTTGTTTTCCAAAATCACAAACCAAACAGACAAACAGCTTATCCGGATCAGTCATTGATCAACGAACTTATCTGGATCAATGCATTATCCGGATCATTCATTATCCGGATCACTGCTTATACTGGATAAGCTAAATAAGCTTCAACGAACTTCGAAACGAGACCCTAAATTTATGAAAGATGAAGCTTTTTTAAAGTAACATAACATTATGTACATAATATGTACGCAGAACTACACATATATTTTTGAGTATAAAGAGATTACAAGAGGAGTACATTCAGGTTACAAAAAAGATTACAAGAGGATTGTAACCTGGATGTACCCCTGTTGTAACCTCTTTGTACTCTAATATATACGCAGTTCTGCGTACGTATTATGTACACAATTTTTTCTCGCGCGCGTGTGTGTGAAGTTATTGGGCCATTTGCATGGATAGAAATCCAATTTCTATGTATTCTAATATCTAACATATGAATTTTATTATTTGCATTTATACCGCATAAAATCTTAGGGGTTATGTAAAAAATATCATCATTTTTACTTTTAAAAAAGAAAATACAAATTTTCAGACATAGATAAGATAAGATATATGTAAAAACTAAAGTTTAATAGTTAGCATTTGCATTCACCTATTTGGGAGATACCATGCTGTTGACCTCATTTTTGATGAGGTCTTCTCTTCTCTCTTTAGTACTTAGGATCTAGCCTTAGGCTTTTCCTTTGACTGTCTTAGAGGACTAGGATTGGGACCCGCCTTTTAGAAATTCAAACCACTTCTAAACTCCCTGCAAACTCTACAAACTTGACCGTAGACCCCTAATCACCTAGAGGGTTGAAATCGAATGTGGAAGTTTAAAGGATGAGTTCTATAGGACTCTTTGGCCTTAGGAGCTGCCGCAGGTGGCCGGTGCAGTGAAGGGGCTGACTTACACTACACTTACACACTACATTTCCACACACTTCCTAAAACCACACCCATACCCAACTTAACCTCCGACTCATGTAGGTGATTCACATGGATGGTCCTTAACCCTAAGCCCTTGCGTAAGAGGGTTAGGAACAACATAGTGAATGCCTCGAATGAGTCCTCTCATGGCTCATATGGGCTTGAAATGGCTTCATGGCTCAACCAAAATGATTTCTTTCCACCTAGGTTTACCCAATCTTCAAATTCCCAAATTTTCGATTTTTGACCCAGGGACCCTACACCTACTAAGCCTACCAAAACCTTGAAATTACCCAATTTTTGCAAAATTTCCAAATTACTCAAAATTTTCCAAAATCAATCCCAAACATCTCCACATCACTCAAATTGATCATCCATACCCAAAAATACCAAAGATTCCAAAAATACCCCCCAATACCCTCCGAATACCCAAAATACCCTTCTTGGCCTAAAAATCCAAAAATTCAAAAAATTCCCAGAAAATTCCAGAAAATCCTAAATATTCCCAATTCCATTTTGTCCAACTACACCATGGGCCAATTTTGTCAATTTACCCTACTTTTGTCAAAACCCCCAAATTGACCCATTTTAACCCAAAGTGAACCCAATGATAAACCAAACCAATCCAATTGACCCAAATTCTGGTCCAATTCAATTCTAAACTTCAATTCAACATTCCCAATACCAATTTAGACCAAATCCAAGTCCAATTTGATTGACATTTGGATCCAATTTCACTTTGGGCCTTAAAGCCGAAATTTGGACCCATGACCCAAACTTAGCCCAAACTAACCCAATTCAACTCCAATTAACCCCAAATCTTTTCTAAACCTTTCTTAACATCCCCATAAACAAAACACTAACATGATTTGCCCAAGATTTTGATCCAAACCCCACTCAAATTCAACCCAAAATCAAAAAGCCCAATTTTGACCTAAACCCAAACCTAACCCAAATAGGCCCAAACCTCAAAATCAAAACCCAACCAAAGCCAAAACCTCTTTGAAACACTCCCATAAACATTTCTCAACATTTATTTTACATCAATTTCAACCCTAGCCCAACATTGGCCCAAGTTAGCCCAATTTGACCTACATTGGCCCATTTACCAAATAAACCCAAATTCAACCCAATTCAAACCCAAACCACCTTAAATCTATTTCAAATTATTCATGAAACATCCCTAAACCAAAACCAACAACTATTTGGCCCAAACTTCTACAAAAATTCCCATCCATGAACACATCCTTAAACTTAAAAGCCCACTTCCCTTAAACCTTCTTAAAAACCCATCTTCATTAAATTTTAAAAGCCCAAATCATCCTAAAGCCCACATGACACTTCCCCTCATCATCCATTTGATCAAAATCACCCCTAAGTTTCAAAATCATCAATTAAACCATTCCAAATCAAGCCACATGTCAAATTACCCCTAAATGTCAAAAATTTCTAAAACCCTTTTCATGAAACAAATAAACCTTTTCCCAAGCCAAAGGAAGCCAAGGATGAGCCATTCACAAGCCATATGAAGCCATGAAAGTTTGGCATGTGACCATGCCATTAATGGCAAAAGGAGGAGGTCCTTTAACCATCTCACTAAAAGTCATTAGCCTTAAGCATGTCTCCCCTTAACCGAGATTTAATCCAAATATTCTTGGATAAGGACATCACCACCTCTTGACCAGCTAGCCTAGCCGATCTTCTCGGCCCAAGACCAGCCATGGGGAGGTGAACCCAACCCAAACCAATGGGTTGACCAATTTGAAGCCAAAATGGCCTCTCCCCCATTCCATTCTAATCCAAACACTTTACACATGTCCAGCCGATTGACTTCACCATTGCTAAGCCACGACCTCCACGAGTCGAGATGGTGACCCATGCCTGCCGGCCGGCCGCCTGGATCGCCGGAAAACACCACACCCGAGAGCATCATGTGAGCCGAAGCTTGGAATTCTCACTGGCTGAGTTGCCCCATGCCCGATGGCCACCATGGCCGTTCTTCTCCTCGCCGAGCAGACGGTCGATCCCATGCCTCAGCTCCCACAGGAGGCCCTCACCCTCTCTGATTCAAACTCCACCCCTCTCGGCCATGGAGAGAGCCAAGCACAAACCTTGCCAAAACTTCGCCAAAATTGTTCCGGACCCTTCTCCACTCTTAGAGCACTTGATCCCCAGGTGAGATCCCCCTGCCATTTCTTCTCTGTAAGCTCGATTTCGAGTTGAAATTCCACCCAAAACCGGGACACTTCTCCACGGTGAGCCAATTCCCGAATTGATTGGCTCTACACCTTCACCGGATCGAGGGAAGGTGTCCACCATCAAAAGCCCCATCTCCGGGCCACCCGGTTGCTCCGGCCTCCGAAGCTTTGTGATCGGGCTTGGTCGAAATCATATCCGGACGATTCCCAGAGACCGGGAGACTTCATCCGGAGCTTGCTGGGACCCAATCGAAGGTGCGACAACTCTCGGATTGAAGCCACACTTCTCCGAGCTAAGGTATGAGTTAACTCTCCATCCCGAGCTTACGGAGATTCTCCATTTCGAATGCCTTAGTTTCGATGCATGTTAGTCGTATAGATGTGTTCGTCTCTTGAGACGAATCCATAGAAGTATAAGAACGTAAAAATCCATTGAGAATCGAGTGAGATCTTAGGGATTTAGTGTGGACGGCTCTCGGGTGAGAACACTCGGGGACGATGAACGGATGCGCGTCCATTCGATACACGCGCGCACGGATGGCCGGGATTGCGTCGGACCGGGGAGACGGTACGAGAACCGCGGGGCCGGGCTGCCGACTCGGGTGGCGGCGTCGAATGGGAGCGCGACGCGTGTGCGTTCGGAGGCTGCCGAGGGTTGACGCGGCGCCGCGTGGATAAATAGATAAATAGGGTATTTTCTTATTTATTTAATTCCATAAGCTTAAAAATTCATATCTACGTGTAGGAAAATCACAAAAATAAAATAAAAATACCCTCTTGCTCGAGTGAAGGGAGGAGAATAATGTGGAAAAGAAATCACTTAATTTCATCGAATATTTTATTTTTTATAATTTATTTACTCTCTGCATTGTTTTAATTCTCCATGCATGCATACAATTCACCATGGCATGAGACCATAGGGCTTTTGAAGCCTCCGAATTTGGGAACATTCCTGAATTTTCCAAAGTCGAGACCATCCTATGAAGAGTTCTTGATTTTTCAAGTTCGAGTCATCTGTTTTGAGTATTTTAATTCCAGTAAATAGCATGTTGTGAAATAAATTCTAGGAAAATTTGGTGATGTTCGCTTATGACCGAGAGAACACTTAGGAAAAATAGGTTTTGACTTAGTTCATTTAAAACAACACTAATTGGCTTAAACACCCAAAATAGGTCTTTAATTAATTAGAATTAACCAGGCATCAAATTGACTTGAAATCAATTCGCCACTGACCTTTAGGATCAGAGGAATCCACCATAAAAATTTGAGGTCGATTGGACTTGGTTAACCCCACTAATTGGGTTGATTAAGTCGACTTAGCCATTTTAAACTTTAAAAATTCATAACTTTTAAAATACTTTTCAAAAATTCACTAAATTGGTTTTGGAGCCTCTCTGATATCAGGGGAACCTAAGAAAATTAAAATTTCAATTTTCTGAAAAAGTTGATTTTTAATAATATTTTAATATTTTAATAATTAAAAAATAATAAAAATCACAAAAATAATAAAATTCACCAAAATGTCACATTTTGAATTTTAATCACTTAGGAACAAACCCCATATTTTTCCTAAGTCTATTTAGTGAGATATTAAATTTTAAAGCCCTAGGGTAATTTTAAAATTAAAAAAATGTATTTTCTAGCATTTTCACTAAAATAATTACAATAAATCATAAAAAAATCAGAAAATTGCAAAATTTGCTTCTCTGGTTTCCTTGGTATCAGAGAGATTTTTAAAAAATATAAAATCCATTTTTTAACATTTATTTTATTTTTAAATTAATTAACACTCCAAAACTCAAAATAATTATAATAAAAATAATATAATTCAAAAAATCACCAAAATTGGTCCAAGTGCTTCTCTGGTCATTAGGAATGTCCCCTAATTTTCTTAAGGACAGAAACTTTCCCTTGGTCATGTTATTAAATTTTCTTTGAAAATCTCTATTTTCCACCAAAAATAATTATATAAATAAATTAAATACAGAAAAATCACATTTTCTCCTCTCATGTCTTTATTGACATATGAGTGAAGTCACATAAAAATTTCAAGTTCATTTGGGTTCAATTTAGTGAGTTATGAAATTATTAAGCTTAAAGGGTAAAATGGTAATTAAACTTTTAACCCTTAATTAAAACCTTAGGTTTAATAATAAAAATCAACAAGTAAAATATTTGATCTTAATCTGGTTTGGATGATTGAAATTTAAATAATTAAAGGGTAGAAACCCATTAAACAATTTTTAAATGATTAAACCTTAATTAAATAATGGATTAAATTTGGAAGAATAATAAAATTGGAATTATTAAAATAAGGGATCTTTATTAGGAAGAGATTTATTCTTTAATTTAAAAATCCCTAAATTAATCATCTCATTAATATTCAACTCTTAATTAAAATGATAATTCAAATTTAAAATATTAAAAGACTTAATTAAATTATTAAACTCTTTTAAAATTTCAATTAAAATTAAAAATAAAGTAAATTAAAGATAAATTAAATTAAAATTAAATTAAATTAAGACAAATTAAATTAAATTAAATTAAATTAAAATTAAATTAAATCAATTAAATTAAATTAAATTAAATTAAATTAAATAATTAAAATTAAATTAAATTAAATTAAACAATTAAATTAAATTAAATTAAATTAAATAAATTAAATTAAATTGAATAACTAAATTAAATTAAATCGAATTAAATTAAATTAAATCAAATCAAATTAAAGTTAAGTCAAATCAAATTGATTAAACATCAAATCAAATTAAATTAAATTAAATTAAATTAAATTAAAACTCAATTAAAATTAAATTAAATTGAATTAAATATAACATCACCTAAAACGAGAAGAAAATAAATTTAAAAGCAACTTGAACACTATTCAAATTTAAACTCTTTAACTTAAACCAAATCATTTGAATACTAACTTACCCTGAAAGCTTTAGTTATTATAACTCCTAAATAAAACATTAAATGAAGTGTCACTTCACTCATAGGATATTCGAATGTCCTAGTTCTGCGAGCGAGTTAACGAAAACTTGAAATTCTTGGACGATTAATTCATTTGTATAATTAAATTCATTTGGACTTAAAACAATCTTAGAAATATTGAAAAGATGTTTAAGATCATTCTTAAGCACTTTCTCGATATGATAGGACATTTATAAGAACGATTGAATTTGATTATTCTTTGATGAAGAAAATCGTCCTTAAACAAAACACGAAAGAACCTAGACGTCATAGGAAATGACTAAGTATAGGATTAGGAATTTGGTAGAAAACCATAACCTTTCCCTTAGCTCTTACTAGGAACTTGCTTAAATATGCTAATTGTGTTTTAAGTGCGGCTTGGGATGACGGGAAGACCCTCCGGGTACGCATTTGTATTATTGCAATTTACTTTCCTGCAATTCATTCTCCAGTGATTTACATTATTGCGATTTACTTTATTACGTAATTGCGTTTATTTTTCTTGCATGATAAAACAATCGTTGCATGAAAACCCACACCTTTAGGATAGACCCTAAAGCTGAAACCAAATTAAGTTAAAAGTCATTGCAAGATAAAATTCACCGCCACAACATTCCAAAATATAAAACAACTCAAAATTTAATCACAAACAGAACACAAAACTACGATTACAACTAAATTAAAACGTCTTGTTGGATGATCGGGAATACCTCGGATGATGTAACCTACGTGTTGCTAACGGGATTTCCCGCGGTCTAAATGAAAGTGTGGAACTCATTCGAGTTGAGTTTAGCAAATTCATACGGGCTAAGTGAATCCGATAAAAATAATGATGCGGAAGGATGGAGCCAGTGGGATCTTAGCAGGTGTCGTTATAATCGAACTTTAAGATTTGTTTTAAATAAAACATAAAAAACACTTGGAAATTAAGATTTTCTCTAAGCCAAAACACTTTTCTCAACTCACGATTTATGATTTCTAAAACTAAACCTCTGCAACAATAAGGAGCTCGGAGCATGGTGGGCGGCACGACCATCGTCATCGGCAAAACTCGGACTACTTCAGTGAAAACTTTTCTAGAATTAAATAACCAAGCCATAGGACTTCGAGGTAGTTTGCACTAGTGCAACATAAATCCTCGACCTTTTCGTTAGGCATTTGCATTGAAAATTAAGCCCTAACCGGTCTTAGGATTCGAGGTAGTCGTCAGATACGACATAAACCCTCGCATTTTCTAAAGTTATTTGTTTGATTTTGTCATACAAATATAAGCTCTAATTAATTAAAATTAGCGAGATCAAAACATTTAAATAAACATTAGGACTTTCCTAAATTCGAAGCGAAACAATAGGATAGTCGGGAAATTATCGAAGTTCACTTCGAATCGGTGATTTCTCCTACCTCTCTTCCTTTGGATTCACAAAGCAAAATGTTCCAAAATTTGATCCATTCCACTATTGAAATTCCAAAATTCGACCTTTGAAAACCTTAAACTTTGAAATTCTTGAGAGCGAAATTATTGGTTATTATCGAGAGTTTTCTTAGGTGACTCCGTCACTTAAGATGTAATTAGCTATAGGGGCTTGCCCTTATAGGGAATTTTAAAGAACCCGAGTAATATAAACCCTGTTTAATGTTTTCATATTAAGCGAGGGAAACTTGTCGGCTTATAAAATTGGTTCGCGGACCAAACGGATGTCACTAATCTTCTAGTTTATTTAATCGAGCCCACCATCAAGCGGTGTATACATCCTTAGGGATAGATACACGGTTTGTGGTGCGGTGCTCGTTTATATAAACTATTTGGGATGTGAGGTCGGTTTAATCTCATATCTTAAAACCTTCAAATTTAAAATTATTTTCAAAATCAAATACTACTTTTCAAATTATTTATTTTAATTAAATTAAAAATTCGCCAAACTGATTTACGTTAGGCGACCCCTCTTAAAATAAAACACGACCTAAAAATATGCCGACAGGATTTCGGCGACTCCGTAGGGAATATTCCTCTCTCGATTATAATCGAATAGTGCGCTTTCAAAAATCGGTAGTGTATCCATGTCACTAATGGATCGAACTACCCTTCTTTCCGTTGGAATACTATGTTCATTTCTATCTTGAGCGAGTATAGCCAACATTCTCTCGGATTTAGGAGCCATTGTTTAGACACCCCTAAACGAGAGAGGTTCGAGATCCTTTTACCTCATTTACGAGGTAGGGTGGACCCAGATAGGTGTTAGTTTAGGAGTGATCCTTCGAGTCGGGAAGTCTTGCTTAAGACTTTCTTTTCCTTTCACGAATCGGATTCCTTACCTTCTCTACACCTTTGAACATTCAGTTCTAAATAAACAAACCCTCTAATAAGTGATTCTTTTAACAAATGATTCTTTTTTATAAATACATGAACAAAGAATGAGTTCGGACTCTTTTAATTCCTTTCTTTTCGCCACGAAGAAAAGAAGCATAACTTAGGGACGACAACCAGAGTCTACCTTGCGAAATGGAAGCCCCAGCGATTTTCTCCTTCACCGATGGAGTTGGACTTCGTATGCTATAAGGATGAGACTGCCCGACGATGGGGTCATCCAGATTTGGACGAGGATTTGAAAGCTACGAACGTCGAAGTCATCGACGTCTCCCTCTTTGCCGTGACGAACAAGGTATCCGAGTCGAGGAACCACTGCCGAGTTCGACCTTAGGTCGACCCGAGAGTTTCCTCCCTGCTGAGGGTCCCGACTAGGAGGAATGCTTGCCGTCCGCGGGAGGACATTCTCGCTACCCCCAGTTGGTCTAGTTGTTTCGCACCTACCCCGACTTACGCAAATCGAAGGGGAAAGGAATCCGAAGCTATGATAAACACTGTTACCGTGGAGGGTACGGATCTTCTGTAAGACCTTGTCTTCGAAATCGGGTCCGGTTCGAAGATTCCTTCGGCTGACGAAGACCCGAAGAAGAAATAGAAATAGAAGGATCGCCGGGGAAGCCGGAGGCTGCGAGATTGCCTTCTGGAGGAAATTCCGGAGTTGCCGGGAATATACACCGTTACCGAATATACACCATTGCGACTACATACCACTTTTGGGAGGAAGCGGATTCCATCCCCTCTCCGCCGCGAGAGGATGAGGAGAATGTTCGAAAGATTCTTTGCCGCATTACCGCGGCACGCATACTACGACGATAGCCGCGAAAAGAATTAGAACTACGCCGTTTGCTCGACTTACGAACTTTGGTAGAAAAGCTAGCAAAGAAGGAAAATTGCCCGTGTCGGAAATTCTACGAAGGATAGGACGGGTGCCGGTCGAATCCCGTCTTGGGCCCGAGTAGAACCCGCCGTCATGATAGAAAAGCCGACGAGAGAATGAAGGCTAGCCCGCTGTCGTAGTATCGGGATTACGGATTAGGGAGGATACCGCCTTCCGGCATTTGGCGACGGACCATACGGTCGCAGACCTTCTGTCTGCTAGAAGGATGGTGTGGCGTCCCACTACGGGGCGATTGAGATTGAAACGAGCGGCCGAGAGAAAGTCTCGCCGGGAGGCTTGAATCGAGGAAAGCGCTCTTGCGATGAAGGGGACTCGTGAAAAAAGGACCGGCGACCATCGCATGACAACCACGAGATGCACGGAAAGCTCCGCTAGAAGATGCCATGGAAAAGTTGAGAACCGACATCCGACGGTTGGCAAAAGAAAGAGAAGAAAAGTTCGGAGATGAGATCGACTCATCGGAATTCATGGACAATGAATATGCGAGAAATCGACATGGTTGAGACACGAGCTTCATCGGCTTCTCGAGGTGCTCCTGCCGGCTGCAGAAGAGAGGAGCCGAGGCGATGAAGAGACGGCTTCGGGAAAAGGACGACACGATCGCTCGAATGGCGAAGAGGATGGAAGAGATGGCCGTAGCTGCGGCCGCTCTCCGAGTCGAAGTACGACCACATAGAGAGACACCCCGGAAGTCATTCACATCGTAGACGGAGGAAAGGAGATTACATCCGTCGATGGGGATGACCAGGTGAAAAAGGATACAACACGAAGTATGATCCACGAAAAGGATATCGAGAACTTGGTAGAGCGAGCGGAGTGCGAGAAGCCACTAGCACGATCGAAGAACGGGACATCCATTCGGACGGGTAGACCTTACCCGGAAGAATTCGACGCTGTCCGATACCGAAAGGCTTCGTGCCACCTACGATTTAAGACCTTCGACGGGCAAGGGAATCCCCGACGGCATGTTGCACACTTTCGTGCCGGTTGTTGCGATGCGGCGGGAGCGATGCGTTACTCTTCCGACGAGTTCGTTAGTGAGTCGTCGGGAATCGCCTTCGGCGGTATGCGGAGTTACCCGACGGTTACGTGAAGACATTCTCGAGCTAGAGAGTCTTTTCATTAAGCGATTTGCGGAGCTCGGCACCACATCACTATAGGTGATTTAGTGGTAGAGAAACAAAGGCCGAATGAAACTTTGGTGGATTACATACTTCGATGGAGAAACTTAAGCATGAAGTGTGAACCACAACTGCGAGAACAACATGCGGTCGGCATCTTGCTTAAAAGCATTCACGGCCGATAGCACTTCTCCTCGAGGATTCACTATTAAGACTTTTGAGAAGTTGTTAAGCAAGGCCGGAAGCTTGCAAGAAGAGGCGAAGCAATTAAGTTTTGCCGACAAGACGGACAAGCGAGAAGCGGTGAAGACTTTCGAAAAGAAATGCGGGGTCGTTGCGGCGGTTGACAGAGGCAAACAACCGATGCTGAAATACCCGCGAGATGGCCGCGACAACCACAACAAAATTACCGGCAACCCCGGTCCGGCTATCGGTCGTCTCCGCGAGTATGAACAACCGTCTCGTCCGCAACGTACATTGAGGGAGCTTCGAGCGAGAGAATATCCGTTCAAAAATGAAGCGATGCAAAGATGTTCCGTAGCTTAATGAAAACTCCGGATTTCCGAGTGCCGGAGCCGAAAAGACCGGAGGAAGTCGACAAGAAAGGTGATCCCGACTTTTGCCCCTACCATCGGATGCTTGGGCACAAGATAGAAGACTGCATTACCTTCGAAAGTTGGCTCGATGACAACCTTCGGAAAGGAAATATAACAATCCGAAGGAGTACATGAAGGAACCCCGAAAGGAGGTTCCGTCGATGTTATCTCAGCCGATCCCGTCATCCCGATAGATCCCCATGCAGCCGACGATGGATGGACTACCGCTGGACGAGATCTTCGAAGAAGATTTTAGACGACATCCGAACCGCTTCGGTGCGAGCTTCAATTCGAGTTCGAGACCTGTTAAGCCGATGCTTATCACTTGCGATAGAAGAACCACCTCGACGAGGAGACAATCGAAGAGAAGAAGAAAATTGACGAAGAAGAGGGGCCGAGACTCCTAAGGCTGGACTAGGGCCGCTTATCCGGGATAGTTGTTTCGATTCGGGGGAGAGATCCCTCGAACCCCTAATTTTGTATGATTATCTGCTCACTTCGGTGACATCATATAATGATAAGGGTGATGGCGTTGGCTACGTTTTGGCTCATTTCTAACGATTACGTAACTAGCGACAATCCGGGCGTCGATTTCGATACCAACAACAATTCTCGAATCATACATGATCTCGACGATCACAATGACGAAGAAGGCATCCATCGAGGAGGCTACGAGAGTTCGACGAGCAACGGATCTATGCGCGAGTTTCGAGGAGCTCCGGTTACGATAGAGTTAGAGCCTTCGGATTTTGAAGATAATCCGGAAGAGCTAGTCATTCCGATTCGGGAGGAGACACCGACAAACTCAACACTAGATTCGGAAGAAATTACGAAGTCGACTTGAGAAGTGGAAGAGTTCTACCTCCGAGAATGGGTCCGAAAGACAAAGGAAAGCGGTGGTTGTTCGAGAAGAACCAACCCGGCGGAAGAAATACCCGTTCGAGAAGAAGCGAGACACATGGAAACAAAGTGGACTACAACGTGCTAGCCCATCTTAGGAAACTACGAGCCGAGCCGAGCATTTACGATGCTCTCATCTTATCGAAAGGAGATGAGGGAAGCTCGATCGAGGCCTTACTTGATCCGGAAATTTGCTTAGGTCGAATGGCGGAGATTCCTTAGATGAGGTTTGCTCTTTAAAGGAACGACGAGGTGTTACCTTCACGGACAATGACCTACTACTTGGGACGGCGAGATCACGACCGACCGTTGTACATTTCGATTCTGATTGGGAAGTTTACGCTCTCCGGAGTATTGGTGGATCCGGGAGCATCAATCGATATAATGAGTCTTCGAACGCTAGCATACTTGGAAATTGATGCTCGTGAGCTCGAGGCCGACAAAATGTTATTAAGAGGATTCGACCGGAAAGGAGAAAAAGCCCTCGGGTCGATAACGCTGCGATGAAGACCGGTGATTTAGCAAAGACAACCGCAAAATTTCATATAATCGATTCGAAACGTCGTTCAACGCTCTGCTTGGGCCGACCATGGATACATGAAAACGAGGATGGTACCATCATCTCTACACCGGTGCATCGAGTACTACGATGGAGGGGAACGATGCATCAAAGGCGACTTACGACCATTCTCAGTACATGAGATTGGAATCCATGAAGACGCGGCTTATTATGCACCGCCAAGAAAACAATCTTCTCCGGAGATACCGTAACAAATGAAGCAAAGAAAGTTCGGGACAACGAAGAACCTGAAGTTCTAGTCCAATAGTCACTCACCACTCCCTTCCGGCGAGATGGTGAAGGTTTCTCCACGACTCGCATCCGAGGTCGAGGCGGGGACGAGGCCGTGGTAGAGACACTAGGACAGATTGGACGGAGGAAACCGGCCATCAATGTTGATTGGGAAGATAGTTCGAAGAAGAAAAAGAAATCGAGCAAGAAGCGGCAACGATAAGTCGAAAGAAGCCGCAATACAAGATCTCCTCGAAGATGAAAAGAACGAAGAATACAAATCGATGTACGAGAAGATTAACCACTACGTACATACTTATGACCTAACTCCGATCCATTCTAATAAGATCGAGGGTATGGAGGTCGAAGAGGTACGTAGTGACGGTCTGAAGCCGATCGAATTCTACCGTGGTGCTTCTTCCTCCAAAGCGAAAATAATGTACAATTCGAAGATGTCACTTCATCGGAATTAATGGAATTACCTTTTGAGTGGTACTCTCCCTGTGTTCAAAATTTAATTCGACGTGGTTTCTTACCTCGACGATGGACGAAAGGCCGATCACAACATTTTGAAAAGTTATGGAATAACTCCGGTCGTCCTCCCGATTCAAAGTATGGACTCGGATTCGGCACGGTAGGGTCGGTTGACGATGCTGAATTTTGCTTGGTTGTCACTTGCAAGTCCGATGAAAGCTGCATGGAAACTACGGACGAACTCGAAGATTTACTGAGTGGAGACGCTCACCGAATTCGAAGAAGAAATTAAATCCACGATAGATGAGTTAATGGAAGTTAACTTAGGTACTAGCGAAGAGCCTAGAACTACCTTTGTTAGCTCCTTACTCGACAAAGAAGACTCAGAAGAAATAATCGAGTTATTAATGGAATTTAAAGACTGTTTTGCTTGGAGCTACGATGAAATGTCGGGATTAGCTCCGGAGGT
Organism: Papilionanthe hookeriana x Papilionanthe teres; assembly: GCA_022702705.1. Classification (NCBI taxonomy): domain Eukaryota; kingdom Viridiplantae; phylum Streptophyta; class Magnoliopsida; order Asparagales; family Orchidaceae; genus Papilionanthe; species Papilionanthe hookeriana x Papilionanthe teres. The sequence continues at coordinate 2,950,537 of CM040430.1, read as the reverse complement.
TGCGATCCATAAGCTAGGAGTAGATCCTACTTCGTCCCGGTCGGACGAGGTCCCGAGAAGAATGTGTACAGAAATCGAACAACAAGTCATAGCCGAAGTTAAAAAGCTAATAGACGCTAAATTTGTCAGTGAAGAACAATACCCGACTTGGCTAGCCAACGTAGTGCCGGTCGAGAAGAAGAATGGTCGGATCGAGAATTTGTGTGGACTTCGGAGATTTAAACAAGGCATGTCCAAAAGATGAATTCCTCTGCCGATTCCAGAGCGATGATCGATATTGCTTCGACACATGAAATATTCTCATTCATGGATGGATCTTCGGGATACGACCGGATAAAAATGGCTCCGGAAGATGAAAAGCTTACGGCATTCGAACGCCGATCGGAGTATTTTGCTTACACGGTGATGCCATTCGGATCGAAGAACGCAGGAGCGACTTACCAAAGAGCAATGACGAGAATTTTTGATGATCTCATCCACGATCGAGTCGAATGCTTACGTGGACGATGTCGTCATCAAAGCAAAGTAAAGGAAAACCACCAGTATGATTTGAGAATTGTTTTCGAACGATTAAGACAATTTAACCTTAAGATGAATCCCTTAAAATGCGCCTTCGGCGTCACCTCCGGAAATTCTTAGGATTCGTTGTCCGACATCGTGGAATTGAAATCGATCCGGAGAAGATTAAAGCTATCTTAGAAATGCCGCCTCCTAAAACCTTAAAACAATTACGATCTTTTCGAGGAAGCTGGCATATCTTCGACGCTTTATCTCGAACACTGTCGGGTAGGTGTCGGCCTTTCTCGGCACTGAGTTAAAAGGACGCCAAATTTATTTGGGAAGAGAAATGTCGAGAAGGCCTTCGAAGACATTAAACGATATTTAATGACACCTCCTGTCTTAGCAGCCCCGATCTCGGGTAGACCGGCGATACTTTACACCGCGGCTCTAGACGACTCCCTCGGAGCCTGATTAGCCGGGGTCGATGATGAGGGTAAAGAAAATGCTCTTTCTTACTTAAGCGTCGTTTACTTCAGACGGAAGTAAGGTATCCCGCAATTGAAAAGCATTGTTTGGCCACGATCTTCGCCGCTCAAAGCTCGGGCGCTACATGCTTTCTCATAAGGTCAACTTGATTTCGAAGTTTAATCCATTGCGATACTTGATGACTCGTCCAACACTTTCGAGCGGACTTGCCGGATGGTCGATGATATTATTGCGATTCGATATAACTTTCGTGCCTCTGCGTGCAGTAAAGGGACAAGTCTTAGCGGACTTCCTCGCAACACACCCTTTGCCGACCGAATCTCCTCTCGATGACGATGCGCAGGATGAACAAATAATGAACCTAGAAGACCTTGTCGATCGACGTTGGGAATTATATTTCGACGGAGCATCTTCGGCACACAAAGACGAAGAATCGCAAGTGATAGTGCCGGTAAGGCGGGAATCGGGCTAATCTTTATAACACCGGAGCGGGGGATGTTAAGATACTCCTACCACTTGACGGAGCCGGTGTACGAACAACGAAGCGGAATACGAAGCCCTCGTAACGGGATTGGAATTAACCATTCGAATGGGGATAACGAGACATCGACATCTACGGGGATTCACGGTTAATCATTCGACGGATCGTCGGACAATACGGAATTTTTAAGCGAGACTCGAACAATACTTCCGATTATGCCATGCGAGTTGTTGGAACGGATTCGAAATGTGACGATCTACAAAATTCCTAGAAAAGAGAATGCTTTATGCTTGCGTCTCGCAAAAGAATTTGCACTGTTTGCGAGATGAATCGGTGGAAGTGTCGGTTCGCGGACGTCGAGTCCTATCACGGCTCGACATAGACACGATACACGAATCGGAAAAGAAAAAGAATCGGTTGCGGCGGTGACGGAAAACACGAGAAGATTGGCGACGGCCATTGATGAAGCTACCTGCGAACGGGAAAGCTACCGGAGGATGGGTCGCTGCGCCGTCGGATCGAAAAGAACTGCGTCTTACGCATTAATAAACAACACATTATACGAAAAGGTCTTTTGATCGAAATGTGGCTAAGGTGCTAAGCGGGTCCGAGGCCCGTGAAATTGTTAAAGAGGTGCATTCGGGACTGCGTAGGCGCTCACCGGTCGGGTCCAGAAATGAAGATGAAAATTAAAAGACTAGAGTACTACGGCCCTCGATGATGGCCATGCGCATGAAAATCGCCGAAGGCGTCACCAATGCCGAGTGCGCGGAGTGGTTCTACACCGACCTCCGAATGTGCTACACCCGACAATTGCGTCGTGGCCGTTTGAATGTTGGGGCACGGATATAGTGGGTCCGATAGAACCACCATCTTCGAAAGGACATCGCTTTATTCTTGCGGCTACGGATTACTTTTCCGAGTGGGCGAAGCGGTTCCACTTAGAGAAGTGAAAGCACACCGCGTCTTGCGGTTTTCGAGAACCAAGTTGTCTGCCGTTTCGGAGTGCCGCGCGGGATCATCTCGGATAATGGGTCGGCATTCGGAAGCACACAAATCAACAATTTTGTCGGGAGACACGGAATCGGCTGGCGATACTCGACGATTTACTACCCGAAAGCAAACGGTCTTCGGCGAGGCTTTTAATAAAACTCTCGTTCGAATCTTAAAGAAAACCACGGACGATAATAAGAGAAATTGGCACGAGAAATTGTTAGAAGCCTTATGGGCCTACGGACAACCTTCGAACTCTACTCGAAGCTACACCTTACGCTGCGGTGTATGGGTCGAGGCGGTGTTACCTTTAGAGGTTCGAGCTTCCTTCACTCGAATTGCGAGTTGCAAGCAAGATCACGACGAAGAAAACGCCGGATTACGACTCGAAGAATTAGAAAGCTTGGAAGGGAAAAGACTTGCGACGCAACGGAATTTAGAACTATATCGAAGCTAAGATGGTTCGAAGCCATGACAAGGCGGGTCAGCCCGAGAACCTTGAAAGTTGGTGATTTAGTTCTCGTTCTCGAGAGACCTATTCTTGCACACCGCGAGATAGGAGGAAAATTTGAACCCACTTGGGAAGGACCGTTTGTGGTTGAAGCGGTATACTCGGGAGGTTCCTACCGGCTAGTGAATTGCCGGGGAGAACGACATATGCTTCCGATCAACGGACGATACTTGAAAAAATATTACGTGCTACGATGTTTCGAAGGAATGAATTCTTCATCCACTAAGAAACACGGGCGAAAGTAATTACTTGTGATTGGGTCCGAACCCAAAAATAATAAAATGTGCTTAAGATAAATAAAATCATGATAATTAAGTTTTCCTTGTTTCTTTTTCAAATCAAAATCTCTTCCCTCATCTTATCCTACTTCATTCTGTTAAATTTCAAAATATAAGAATAATAAAAAAATGTATCTTTAATAAACATTTTCTTAATGTTCTTGTTCTTAGTACGACCCACGATCCTTTTCCTTGTCTTTTCGCGGGGAAATGTCGAACGGGCGGTTGGTCTTGAACTTTAAGAATGGCGTAAGCCTTGCACTCGATGAAAAGAGGGTGAAAGATGGAGCGATAATCGAGATTGACTCGGATTTCGCACCGGCGGAGCCTACGATACGAGGAAAGTGAGCGGGTCCCGGTTAACGAGAAGAACTACCCGGGCGGACGAGTGATGAAAGTGGGTGGCCCAAGCCACCGATCCAACAACGAAAAGAAAGGCAAACACCGAAGAAGATAAGAAAATAAAGTCCGTAGTCGGCTACGGCGGAGAGGCGGAGCTTGTCGGCGCCGCGCCGCAGAGATTCGAAGTGCGGAGAGCTACTCTCGCGACCGCGCAACGAAGAAATAAGAATCGCCGTATCCGTAAGATGTTAACAAAACTAGCGCGCGGACCGGCGCGACGAGACAATTGCTAATGCCGGCACATACACTTCGAGGACACAGGTTCGCCGGGAACACGAAGAAAGGAGGCCGGCTCCTATAATAACGAAAGAACCGGAGAAATCTCCGGAAGATCGGAAGGAAGAAGGCTACCACGCCACCGGATAGAACCACCGGCGGTGCATGACCTTGTTGCGAAGCAGCCCGGGGGATGTCCGACGGACATCATCCACGAGGAGCCGAGGTATGCGGGGGAACGTGAAGGGATTGAACCATATATCCCACGATATGTCACGAGGCCTCGCCATCGCGGATCATTCGGAATACGAGGCTGGAGAGGATGCGAGAATGTTGAAAAGAAAACTTTCGAATACTTCGAGAGAATTAAAGGAAGAAGAATCGACATACTTAGAAGGCCTCGAGCTACACACCGACGTATTCTCGGAGTATGAACAACGACGAAATCGTGGATTGTATCCGGGATGCGAAAAGAATGGGCCGAGCGGGCCGCTGAGGAAAACACATACTCGGAACCCGGAGGATGGATGCCGGGGAAAGGAAGAATCACGATACGATGCGGATCTTGCTACTGACTTCTGTGAAGACGAAGAGGAAACCCACGGGAATACTTCGTCATGGGCGAGTAGATCCGATGCCATTAGTTATCGAGAGAATGGTAAAAAGATTGATAACATGGAGGGTACTGCAGGCGGATTGCATACTCGATAGTGCATTATCAACATCTACGAAACGGGGTGATTGCATACCCCCGCATATTGATCACCGCGACTTCGTCGGACCTTTACTGCACGGTCTCTTTCTTGAATGAGTGCAACATCATGTTCGGATGCGACCTCCGGATAGCGAGGCCGGGTGAGTTCGAGGGCCGATAAAGATACCTTATACGGTGGGTTCCGTCATGATCTTGCGAAGGTAACGGAGCGGATATCGCAAAGCATTGCATACCGAGGGTGCCGGTGGAGCGAATCTCGGTTACTTTCGGGAGGATGGACGACGACAAAATACCTTATCATTTCCGACCGGACCCATAGCTAGAGAACCTCCGGCCTTACGAGTCAGTGAGTTACATGGGAAATATCACACCTCCGACGTACATCCAGTAGGCATCCTTGCCGAGGATGGCTTGGAAGGTGATGTTATTGACCATGTACCTCACTTATTCGGACATGGATTTTTGACGAGATGATTCTTTTGATGGATCAACAAAGATCATACACGATCCGTTTTGAGTCTACATGGATTGTATGAAATATATTCCGGATCGAGTTGTATGATGTATTTTCAACATGATTGGGATGAAAGTGACCATGTCGCGTTTTTGGCCTTCACCTCTTTTGTGCGAATTGATTAGGAAACGCCATTAAAGTTAAATGAACTTCGAACGAAAGAACGAAAAGAAATAAAACAAAAAAAAAGAGAATAAAAGAAAACTTTCTAAAAAAATCTGAAAAATGACAAACACCAAGTTCACATGAACATTAAATAAACAATAAAATAAAATTTGAACCATTAAAAGATAAACGAAATCAACTTCAAATCAAATTCCATCCTTCCGAACTTGAAATCAAATTTCATCTTTACAAATTTCAAATCGAATCCTCGATCAAATTCCAAATCCGATCTCGATCAAGTTTCGAACTTGATCTTCCAAATTCAAATCAAATCTTAAATCAAATTTCGATCGAGTTCAAACTCATCCTTCCAAATTTCAAAATTCGAATTCGATTTTTCCGGGCTTCGAGTCTCGATCGAATTCAAATTCGATTTCTTCCGGATCTCGAATCAAATATCAATCACATCAAATCAAACTCTTTTGGGTCGAGGATTTTACATCCAAGTATCTGCTTGCTTTAGGATTCTTTTCTATTGCCTGTGAAATACATCGAAATCAAACTCTTTTGGGTCGAGGATTTTACATCCAAATTGCCTTTGCTAGGATTCTTTTCTGTTGCACTTTGAAATACATCAAATTCAAACCTTTTGGGTCGAGGATTTTACATCCATGCTACCTTGCTTTAGGATTCTTTCCTGTTGCCTTTGAAATACATCAATTCGAACCTTTTGGGTCGAGGATTTTACATCCAAAGCTGCCTTGCTTTAGGATTCTTTTCCTATTGCCTTTGAAATACATCAAATCAATCAAACTCTTTTTGGGTCGAGGATTTTACATCCAAGCTGCCATTGCTTTAGGATTCTTTCCCTATTGCCGCTGAAATACATCAAAATTCAAACTTTTGGGTCGAGGATTTTACATCCAAGACTGTATTGCTTTAGGATCCTTTTCCTGTTGCCTTTGAAATACATCGAATTCAAACTTTTGGGTCGAGGATTTTACATCCAAGCTGCCTTGCTTTAGGATCCTTTTCCTGTTACCTTTGAAATACATCGAATTCGAACTTTTGGGTCGAGGATTTTATATCCAAGTACCTTGCTTTAGGATTATTTTCCTGTTGCACTTAAAATACATCAAATTCGAACTTTTGGGTCGAGGATTTTACATCCAAGGCATGCATTGCTTTAGGATTCTTTCCCTATTGCCTTTGAAATACATCAAATCGAATTCCGGGGTTAAGGATTTTACATCAGAGGCTGCATTGCTTTAGGATCATTTCCACTATCGCAATGAAATACATTAAAATCAAACTCTTAAGGTTAAGGATTTTATATCCAACACTACTTTGCTCCGAGATCTCTTCTCATTGCAACGATTCAATCTAATCGATTCAATTTTCTTTCGAGGTTGGAGATGTTACATCTAAAACCTCGAACTCCGATTTTCATTTCAAATCGAATCCCTCGAATCAATTTTGACAAACTTCGATCTAAAAAAAAAAAAAAAAAAAAAAAAACTCTCGAGTTGAAATCTAAACTCGCACATCAAAACATAAATTGAAACAAAATAAAATCTAAATCGAAATTCCCCGAGATCATGTGATTTGGGATTCACCTCCTTTTCCTTTCCCCAGGCGAGAGTTCGAGAATCTCCGGTTCCGGAGATATACTTGACACTCCCGGCGAGAACTCTTCTACTTCGTCCTAAGTTCGTCACTTGGACATACGTGTTGGTTTTGTTGATCGCTTCGGTCAACACCAATACGCGCGGTGTGCTCCGTCGGCTCACCGCACTTTATTGAGGGTCCATTTGTTGACCTCATTTTTGATGAGGTCTTCTCTTCTCTCTTTAGTACTTAGGATCTAGCCTTAGGCTTTTCCTTTGACTGTCTTAGAGGACTAGGATTGGGACCCGCCTTTTAGAAATTCAAACCACTTCTAAACTCCCTGCAAACTCTACGAAACTTGACTAGTAGACCCCTAATCACCTAGAGGGTTGAAATCGAATGTGGAAGTTTAAAGGATGAGTTCATATGGGACTCTTTGGCGCTTAGGAGCGCTACTAGGTGGCACAGTGCAGTGAAGGGGCTGACTTACACTACACTTACACACTACATTTCCACACACTTCCTAAAACCACACCCATACCCAACTTAACCTCCGACTCATGTAGGTGATTCACATGGATGGTCCTTAACCACTAAGCCCTTGGTAAGAGGGTTAGGAGCAACATAGTGAATGCCTCGAATGAGTCCTCTCATGGCTCATATGGGCTTGAAATGGCTTCATGGCTCAACCAAAATGATTTCTTTCCACTAGGTTTACCCAATCTTCAAATTCCCAAATTTTCAATTTTTGACCCAGAGACCCTACACTCTAAACCTACCAAAACACTTGAAATTACCCAAATTTTTGCAAAATTTCCAAATTACCCAAAATTTTCCAAAATCAATCCCAAACATCTCCACATCACTCAAATTGATCATCCATACCCAAAAATACCAAAGATTCCAAAAATACCCCCGATACCCTCAAATACCCAAAATACCCTTCTTGGCCTAAAAATCCAAAAATTCAAAAAATTCCCAGAAAATTCCAGAAAATCCTAAATATTCCCAATTCCATTTTGTCCAACTACACCATGGGCCAATTTTGTCAATTTACCCTACTTTTGTCAAAACCCCCAAATTGACCCATTTTAACCCAAAGTGAACCCGATGATAAACCAAACCTATCCAATTGACCCAAATTCTGGTCAATTCAATTCTAAACTTCAATTCAACATTCCTAATACCAATTTAGACCAAATCCAAGTCCAATTTGATTGACATTTGGATCCAATTTCACTTTGGGCCTTAAAGCCCGAATTTGGACCCATGACCCAAACTTAGCCCAAACTAACCCAATTCAACTCCAATTAACCCCAAATCTTTTCTAAACCTTCCTTAACATCCCCATAAACAAAACACTAACATGATTTGCCCAAGATTTTGATCCAAACCCCACTCAAATTCAACCCAAAATCAAAAAGCCCAATTTTGACCTAAACCCAAACCTAACCCGAATAGGCCCAAACCTCAAAATCAAAACCCAACCAAAGCCAAAACCTCTTTGAAACACTCCCATAAACATTTATCAACATTTATTTTACATCAATTTCAACCCTAGCCCAACATTGGCCCAAGTTAGCCCAATTTGACCTACATTGGCCCATTTACCAAATAAACCCAAATTCGACCCAATTCAAACCCAAACCACCTTAAATCTATTTCAAATTATTCATGAAACATCCCTAAACCAAAACCAACAACTATTTGGCCCAAACTTCTACAAAAATTCCCATCCATGAACACATCCTTAAACTTAAAAGCCCAGCTTCCCTTAAACCTTCTTAAAAACCATCTTCATTAAATTTTAAAAGCCCAAATCATCCTAAAGCCCACATGACACTTCCCCTCATCATCCATTTGATCAAAATCACCCCTAAGTTTCAAAATCATCAATTAAACCATTCCAAATCAAGCCACATGTCAAATTACCCCCAAAATGTCAAAAATTTCTAAAACCCTTTTCATGAAACAAATCAACCTTTTCCCGAACGAAAGGAAGCCAAGGATGAGCCATTCACAAGCCATATGAAGCCATGAAAGTTTGGCATGTGACCATGCCATTAATGGCAAAAGGAGGAGGTCCTTTAACCATCTCCTAAAAGTCATTAGCCTTAAGCATGTCTCCACTTAACCAAGATTTAATCCAAATATTCTTGGATAAGGACATCACCACCTCTTGACTGAGCTAGCCTAACTGATCTTCTCGGCCCAAGACCGAGCCATGGGGAGGTGAACCCAACCCAAACCAATGGGTTGACCAATTTCGAGCCAAAATGGCCTCTCCCCCATTCTATTCTAATCCAAACACTTTACACATGTCCGAGCCCGATTGACTTCACCATTGCCAAGCCACGACCTCCACCGGTCGAGATGGTGACCCATGCCTGCCGGCCGGCCGCCTGGATCGCCGGAAAACACCACACCCGAGAGCATCATGTGAGCCCGAGCTTGGAATTCTCACTCGTTGAGTTGCCCCATGCCCGATGGCCACCATGGCTGTTCTTCTCCTCACCAGAGCGGTCGATCCCATGCCTCGGCTCCCCACGGGAGGCCCTCCGCCCTCTCCTATTTAAACTCCACCCCTCTCGGCCATGGAGAGAGCCAAGCACAAACCTTGCCAAAACTGCGCCAAAATTGTTCCGGACCCTTCTCCACTCTTAGAGCACTTGATCCCAGGTGAGATCCCTCTGCCATTTCTTCTGCTGTAAGCTCGATTTCGGAGTTGAAATTCCACCGAAAACCGGGACACTTCTCCACGGTGAGCCAATTCCCGAATTGATTGGCTCTACACCTTCACCGGATCGAGGAAGGTGTCCGCCATCAAAAGCCCCATCTCCGAGGCCACCCGGGTTGCTCCGGCCTCCGAAGCTTTGTGATCGGGCTTGGTCGAAATCATATCCGGACAATTCCCGAGACCGGGAGACTTCATGCGGAGCTTGCTGGGACCCGATCGAAGGTGCAACAACTCTCGGATTGAAGCCGCACTTCTACGAGCTAAGGTATGAGTTAACTCTCCATCCCGAGCTTACGGAGATTCTCCATTTCAAATGCCTTAGTTTCGATGCATGTTATCCGTATAGATGTGTTCGTCTCTTCGAGACGAATCCATAGAGTATAAGAACGTAAAAATCCATTGAGAATCGAGTGAGATCTTAGGGATTTAGTGTGGACGGCTCTCGGGTGAGAACACTTGGGGACGATGAACGGATGCGCGTCCATTCGATACACGCGCGCACGGATGGCCGAGGATTGCGTCGGACCGAGGGGACGGTACGAGAACCGCGGGGCCGGGCGGCGACTCAGGTGGCGGCGTCGAATGGGAGCGCGACGCGTGTGCGTTCGGAGGCTGCCGAGGTTGACGCGGCGCCGCGTGGATAAATAGATAAATAGGGTATTTTCTTATTTATTTAATTCACTAAACTTCAAAAATTCATATCTCTGTGTAGGAAAATCACAAAAATAAAATAAAAATACCACTCTTGCTCGGTGAAGAGAGGAGAATAATGTGGAAAAGAAATCACTTAATTTCATCGAATATTTTATTTTTTATAATTTATTTACTCTCTGCATTGTTTTAATTCTCCATGCATGCATACAATTCACCATGGCATGAGACCATAGGGCTTTGAAGCCTCACGAATTTGGGAACATTCACTGAATTTTCCAAAGTCGAGACCATCCCTATGAAGAGTTCTTGATTTTTCAAGTTCGAGTCATCTGTTTTGAGTATTTTAATTCCAGTAAATAGCATGTTGTGAAATAAATTCTAGGAAAATTTGGTGATGTTCATTATGATCAGAAGAACACTTAGGAAAAATAGGTTTTGACTTAGTTCATTTAAAACAACCCTAATTGGCTTAAACACCCAAAATAGGTCTTTAATTAATTAGAATTAACCAGGCATCAAATTGACTTGAAATTAATTCTCCACTGACCTTTAGGATCAGAGGAATCCACCATAAAAATTTGAGGTCGATTGGACTTGGTTAACCGCACTAATTGGGTTGATTAAGTCACTTAGCCATTTTAAACTTTAAAAATTCATAACTTTTAAAATACTTTTCAAAAATTCACTAAATTGGTTTTGGAGCCTCTCTGATATCAGGGGAACCTAAGAAAATTAAAATTTCAATTTTACGAAAAAGTTGATTTTTAATAATATTTTAATATTTTAATAATTAAAAAATAATAAAAATCACAAAAATAATAAAATTCACCAAAATGTCACATTTTGAATTTTAATCACTTAGGAACAAACCCATATTTTTCCTAAGTCTATTTAGTGAGATATTAAATTTTAAAGCCCTAGGGTAATTTTAAAATTAAAAAAATGTATTTTCTAGCATTTTCACTAAAATAATTACAATAAATCATAAAAAAATCAGAAAATTGCAAAATTTGCTTCTCTGGTTTCCTTGGTATCAGAGAAATTTTTAAAAAATATAAAATCCATTTTTTAACATTTATTTTATTTTTAAATTAATTAACACTCCAAAATTCAAAATAATTATAATAAAAATAATATAATTCAAAAAATCACCAAAATTGGTCCAAGTGCTTCTCTGGTCATTAGGAATGTCCCCTAATTTTCTTAAGGACAGAAACTTTCCCTTGGTCATGTTATTAAATTTTCTTTGAAAATCTCTATTTTCCACCAAAAATAATTATATAAATAAATTAAATACAGAAAAATCACATTTTCTCCTCTCATGTCTTTATTGACATATGAGTGAAGTCACATAAAAATTTCAAGTTCATTTGGGTTCAATTTAGTGAGTTATGAAATTATTAAGCTTAAAGGGTAAAATGGTAATTAAACTTTTAACCCTTAATTAAAACCTTAGGTTTAATAATAAAAATCAACAAGTAAAATATTTGATCTTAATCTGGTTTGGATGATTGAAATTTAAATAATTAAAGGGTAGAAACCCATTAAACAATTTTTAAATGATTAAACCTTAATTAAATAATGGATTAAATTTGGAAGAATAATAAAATTGGAATTATTAAAATAAGGGATCTTTATTAGGAAGAGATTTATTCTTTAATTTAAAAATCCCTAAATTAATCATCTCATTAATATTCAACTCTTAATTAAAATGATAATTCAAATTTAAAATATTAAAAGACTTAATTAAATTATTAAACTCTTTTAAAATTTCAATTAAAATTAAAAATAAAGTAAATTAAAGATAAATTAAATTAAAATTAAATTTAATAATTAAATTAAATTAAGACAAATTAAATTAAATTAAATTAAATTAAAATTAAATTAAATCAATTAAATTAAATTAAATTAAATTAAATTAAATAATTAAAATTAAATTAAATTAAATTAAACAATCAAATTAAATTAAATTAAATTAAATAAATTAAATTAAATTGAATAACTAAATTAAATTAAATTAAATTAAATTAAATTAAATCAAATCAAATTAAAGTTAAGTCAAATCAAATTGATTAAACATCAAATTAAATTAAATTAAATTAAATTAAATTAAATTAAAACTCAATTAAAATTAAATTAAATTGAATTAAATATAACATCACCTAAAACAGAAAGAAAATAAATTTAAAAACAACTTGAACACTATTCCAAATTTAAACTCTTTAACTTAAACCAAATCATTTGAATACTTAACTTACCCTTGAAAGCTTTAGTTATTATAACTCCTAAATAAAACATTAAATGAAGTGTCACTTCACTCATAGGATATTCAAATGTCCTAGTTCTCTGAGCAAGTTAACAAAACTTGAAATTCTTGGACGATTAATTCATTTGTATAATTAAATTCATTTGGACTTAAAACAATCTTAGAAATATTGAAAAGATGTTTAAGATCCTTCTTAAGCACTTTCTCAATATGATAGGACATTTATAAGAACAATTGAATTTGATTATTCTTTGATGAAGAAATTCGTCCTTAAACCAAAACACAAAGAACCTAGACGTCATAGGAAATGATTAGTTATAGGATTAGGAATTTGGTAGAAAACCATAACCTTTCCTTAGCTCTTACTAGGAACTTGCTTAAATATGCTTAATTGTGTTTTAAGTGCGGCTTGGGATGACGGGAAGACCCTCAGGTACGCATTTGTATTATTGCGATTTACTTTCCTGCGATTCATTCTCCAATGATTTACATTATTGCGATTTACTTTATTACAATTGCGTTTATTTTTCTTGCATGATAAAATAACCGTTGCATGAAAACCCACACCTTTAGGATAGACCACTAAAGCCGAAACCAAATTAAGTTAAAAGTCATTGCGAAGATAAAATTCACCGCCACGACATTCCGAAATATAAAACAACTCAAAATTTAATCACGAAACGAACAAAAAACTACGATTACAACTAAATTAAAACGTCCTGTTGGATGATCGGGAATACCTCGGATGATGTAACCTACGTGTTGCTAACGGGATTTCCACGGTCTAAATGAAAGTGTGGAACTCATTCGGTTGAGTTTAGCAAATTCATCCGGACTAAGTGAATCCGATAAAAATAATGATGCGGAAGGATGGAACCGTGGGATCTTAACAGGTGTCGTTATAATCAACTTTAAGATTTGTTTTAAATAAAACATAAAAAACACACTGGAAATTAAGATTTTCTCTAAACCAAAACACTTTTCTCAACTCCCGATTTATGATTTCTAAAACTAAACCTCTGCAACGATAAGGAGCTCGGAGCATGGTGGGCGGCACGACCATCGTCATCAATGAAACTCGAACCTACTTCGACGAAAACTTTTCTAGAATTAAATAACCAAGCCATAGGACTTCGAGGTAGTTTGCACAGTGCGACATAAATCCTCAACCTTTTCGTTAGGCATTTGCATTGCAAAATTAAGCCCTAACCGGTCTTAGGATTCCGAGGTAGTCGTCCGATACGACATAAACCCTCACATTTTCTAAGTTTATTTGTTTGATTTTGTCATACAAATATAAGCCCTAATTAATTAAAATTGGCAAGATCAAAACATTTAAATAAACATTAGGACTTTCCTAAATTCAAGCCAAACAATAGGATAGTCGGGAAATTATCGAAGTTCACTTCGAATCAGTGATTTCTCTTACCTCTCTTCCTTTGGATTCACAAAACAAAATGTTCCAAAATTTGATCCATTCCCTATTGAAATTCCAAAATTCGACCTTTGAAAACCTTAAACTTTGAAATTCTTGAGAGCGAGAATTATTGGTTATTATCGAGAGTTTTCTTAGGTGACTCCGTCACTTAAGATGTAATTAGCTATAGGGGCTTGCCCTTATAGGGAATTTTAAAGAACCAGAGTAATATAAACCCTGTTTAATGTTTTCATATTAAGCGGGAAACTTGTCGGCTTATAAAATTGGTTCGCCGACCAAACGGATGTCACTAATCTTCTAGTTTATTTAATCAAGCCCCACCATCGAGCGGTGTGTCATCCTTAGGGATATATACACGGTTTGTGGTGCGGTGCTCGTTTATATAAACTATTTGGGATGTGAGGTCGGTTTAATCTCATATCTTAAAACCTTCAAATTTAAAATTTTTTTCAAAATCAAATACTACTTTTCAAATTATTTATTTTAATTAAATTAAAAATTCGCCGACAGATTTCTGTTAAGCGACCCCTCTTCAAAATAAAACACGACCTAAAAATATGCCGACACATGCATGAATAATATCGGTGATATGATATGACAAAGTCGATGGTTATTAATATTGATGTAAAGAAAAATTATTACATCCGGACTCCGGACGTAGAGATACATCCGGAGTCCAATAAAATCACGCCACATGCTAGTAATAAAAAAATATCTTGCGATCTGGGTAATATAATGGAATATTTCTCTTGTGTTATTTCACATTATTTATGTGTTATTGTGGTGGTATTGATGTGTTATTATGTTATGGAAATATTCCCGGTGTTATAGTAATGCAATAACACATCAATATCACCGCAATACCACCTGAATAATACAAAATAACACATGAGAAATATTTTCACTGTGTTGCTGGTTGATTTTTTTTTGTCACTCCACGATGCTTGATTTTATTGGACTCTGGACGTATCTCTGCGTCCTTAGTCCGGACAGAATACGTGCTGTGTTGTAAATAACTTGTATAATCATATGGTAGTCGTGCATCGATATTATTAACAATGGTGGGTAATAAGGTGTGTAGGCAATAATGTTGTTACACTGTCGTGCATTCATTTTTTATACAATAAACTCTATTAATATTATTAATAATGGCAAACAATAAAAGTGATGAACATCTATGTTGATGTTGTTGAGATGTAACCATCTATACTTCTAAGGCCTCCGTTAATTAGAAATCAGTCACTTCACGGAATAAAATCACACATATTCTAGAAATTTAAAAAAAAAACAAACAAACAGAGACACAACAAAATTATTGAAAAAAAAAACACACCAATATTTTAACTTAAAAAAATTGAGAACGAGAAAAATGCATGGAGCCACACCACAAATAATTTCCACCATTAAGAACCATAAATGTAAAAAAATACACACTCAAATTCCTCTTAAGTTTTTCTTACCATCATTTTCTTCTTCGGCAGCAGCGCCAGAAACTTGATCCACCATAATGATTATCAAGATTTATATAAATCCTAGTAAAGGCACCAGAAATTTGATATGTTTCCTAACAAATAAATTAAGTTCTTAAAATTAGGTATTGTTGCTCACTGGGATTTCTCGAGCAAGTATACATATCATTTCAGTAATATAGGGCTTTATTGAGTCTGAAATGTTGATCCCACAGGGAAGGTGAGATAGATAATTCATAAGGCAAAGTTATAGTCTACTACTTTCGGTCCTAATTTGGAATATTGTTAGAGGTGGTTTTTCTAACAACTCTTAAGTTAAGATTGTATGACTAAGTTAAATCTATCTAGATCAATTGATTGGGTGAAATTCAAGATTGATAAAAATTCTTTTCTAATGTGATTTACTAAGTATATTGTAGATATGACTAATATGAATTGTAATTTATGTAGTGAAAAATAGAAGAATTAATCTATTTACCCTCTGTTAAGCATGTAAATAAGTATGTTTCAAGTTTGGTTATTGCCTCTGGTTGCCACCCTAGAAACTCCATCTTCAAACATTGCCTCCTGACTACTTCACCATAGTCTATCGAACAATGTGAATATTCTAGTAGTTTCACCACCGCTCTTCCGAGTCCTAATGGGTCACAACTGATTTAACAAGTCATATGACCAGTATGACATTTAAATGAAGCCTAGTGGCATACTCTTCACATTTAATTAAGAAGAGCCAATTCCATAACATTCAACACTCTACGAGATCTACCTAACAATCACATGAGGAAAGTACAAAAATTATAATCACAAAGTGTGTATAAAACCACGTAAAACTTCGTTGAATCAAAGCAAATACTAAATACATGTTTACTATCACGTACAAGACAATAAAAACACAATACTTAACTTTTCTCCCTTTAGAAAGAGATGTAAATCCCTCCATGAAAGTATTCTAATGATACAAATCCCTTACAAAATTCACTCAAATTCCCCTCTCAAATATCTCAAGAACAGGTGGATTCTACAATTCCTACTCTTACCTACATCCTTCCGACGTCCTTGGGAGATTCTCGAACTTGGAAAATGCCAAAAAGTCGCAAAAAGTCATATTCCAAACCATCTAAATATGTCAACCCCTGGTTCGTGTTGAAACCGCCTCGAACAGTTCTAGCGCTTAAGCGCCCAGTCTGCAGCGTCTAAGTGTTGCCTTCTCGATTTGCTAGGAGGACTTCGGCGCCCTAGGCGCTAGTCTGCTGACAGCCCCATTTACTCCAATTACCTCTGTTTCACTCCGTTTCCGCTTCAATTTTCATACAAATTATACATGTAATAAAAAAAATAAAAATACTTTTCTTTAAGGTGTAATTTTATTCAAAATCAAGTGCAAAAGGTAAATAAAATTAAGCATGTTAAAAGACATATCTAGTGTTGGTACTGAATTTCAGTAGCTATGCATTATATTCTATCATAGAATTTTCAGAAACTATTTGATGCAATCCCTCATTTCAGAGAGTGTGTGTGTGATTGAAAATTTTGTTTATCTTAGCATAAGTTTGGAAATTCGGTTTGCACGATCATGCTGAAACTAACCACAATTACACGTACCTCCCAGCAGTGGGCATAAATATGATAACAAAGATATTGTATGCCTTTCATTACAATATTTTCTCATTATATGCCCCAAGAGATATCAATATTGATTTTTCAGTAATGCTGCATAATACACTAGTCGTAGAATTTTTTTGAGGCTATCTGATGCAATGCCTCACTTCAGAGTGTGTGCGTGATAAACAAATTTACTTTTATTAGCATGAGTTTGGAAAATGCACGAGCATGCTCAAACAGACCACAAATACACGTGTCTCATAGCAGCGAGAATAAAGATGATATGAGCCTTCTATCACAATATTTTATCATTATATGCACAATGAGTATCAATTCTGAATTTAAGTAGCTATGCATTATATTTATCACATAATTTTCTAAGTTTATTTGATGCAATGCCTCACTTAAGAATGTGTGCCTGTGCGAAAACAAATTTGCTTCTATTAGTATAAGTTTGAAATTTGTATGAGCATGCTCAAATAGTCCAAAACTACACGTCTCATAGTAGTGGACACAAATATTACGACAAAGATGATTTGTCTTTTATTGCAATATATTCTCATTATATGTCCCAAAGGATATCAGTAATGACTTTCAGTTCCCATGAATTATATTATATCATAGAATTTTCTGAGGCTATCTGATACAATGCCTCACTTCAGATGTGTGTGTGAGAGAGAAAATTTACTTTTATTAGCATAAATTTGTAAATTGCATGAGTTTGCTCAAATAGTTCACAACTACACATATCTTCTGACACTGCACATAAATATGATGAGTGATGGCAAATATGATTTGTTATTTTTATTGCGATATTTTCTCATTATATGCGTAAAGAGAAATCAATATTGAATTTCAATAACTATGCATTATATTATAACTTATAATTTTTTTGAGGCTATCTGATGCAACACCTCACTTCAATATGTGTGTGTGTGTGAGAAAAAAATTGCTTTCATTAGTATAAGTTTGAAAATTACATGAACACGCTCAAACAGTCCACAACTACACTTCTCATAATAGTGGACTTAAATATGATGACAAATATGATGTTGGTTTTTTATTGCAATATTTTCTTATTATTTGACTCAAGGGTGTCAGTACTAATTTTCAGTAGGGCTGCATAATATACCAATCATATAATTTTTCAGAGGCTATTTGATACACCACTTCATTTCAGTGTGTGTGTTAGAGAGAGGAAATTTCAATTTTATTAGCATATGTTTGAAAATTGCATGAACATGCCAAAACAAACAACAACTACACATGTCTCATAGTAGCGTGTATAAAAATGATGACAATAATGATATGAGCCTTTTATTACAGTATTTTTCTCATCATGTGTCTCAAGGGGTATTAATACTGAATTTTAGTAGCCCTGCATTATATTATCTTATAGATTTTTCTGAGGCTATCCGATGCAATATCTCACTTTAGAGTGTGTGTGTGTGAGAGAGAAAAATTGGCATTTATTAGCATAAGTTTGGAAAGTGCACGAGTATGCTCAAACAATCCACAACTACACATGTTTCATAGCAGTGAGTGTAAAGAATGTGACAAAGATGATACGTGTCATTTGTGCAAATATTTTATAATTATATGTCCTAAGAGCTATCATTACTGAATTTTATTAGCTATGAATTAGTTTCTCTCATAGAATTTTTTGAGACTGTCTGATGCAATGCCTCACTTGAGAGAGTATTTAAGTCATGAAAATTGATTTGCATGATCATGTTCGAACAGACCACAACTACATATGTCTCATAGCAAAGAAAATCATAAGCAAAAAAAAAAAAAAAAAAAAAAAAAAAAACCATAGCCAAATGCACCACAACAAACAGAAGATCCGTCACTAGACAAAAGCATTAAAAAAAAAGGATCATTACGTTGCAAATCCATGAGAAATGAAAATATCACAGAGTATAGGAAAATGGGATATCAGAAGAAGATGGTGTCTGGAACGATGGGTTAGGATAGAGAAAACGAGAGCTCTGTGGGAAATGAAAATGGCAGAGGACGAACGTGAGGTCGAATATATGGGCAAGTGCGTAAAAGATAAGAGAAGAAACGCGGGTCGCAGGGTCGAACCCGCGACCCACTTTTTGCTAAATGGCGGTTGCACCGCATGAAAAAACTGTACCGAACGGGGCATTTCAGCAGGGGGTGCCGTATCGAAGGGAAAACTCCTCCCCAAATGGGTCCATAGTTGTTGCCACCGCATTTCGATGGAGCAAGTTTTCAAAACCACAAACAAAATACCTGAAAAAATGAGCAAATATTACGTGTGGCAACCACATGTTCGATCAATGGTCTGGATAGACTGCCATGAGATCTGTCATGATGTGACCACATATGAACCATCATTAAAACGAACAGTTTGCATCTTCCGCACCAAATGACAAATTAAAGTTATAAGCTATAACACTATAATTTTGAGTTTCTATTTTTATTTTAAAGATTTGATACAATATAATTAATCATGAGAATTGAAGATAACTTTTAAATTTTATAAATCCTTTAAAATATGAGAGATAATGTGGTTTCCAAACACACCCTTAATTTTTGTTTTTTGCAAGTATTTGTTTCTCATTTTCTACGAACAACCTTCGAACCCCATTGAAAACGCTGCCGTTCTCTCAACGACGGCGGAAGCAGCTTCAATGAGCCAACAGTGAACCGACTCATCGCACCCTAAACCCTAGATCTTGATTCCGATGGACGATTATAGGCGCTTTCGGTCGATCCCGGATGACCGCCGGTTCTGCTCTGTCTGCTCCATGCCCCACTACCCCTTCTGCCCTCCGCCTCCCGCATTCGCCGGAGACAGCCTCCGCTACCGACCCCCCGATTTCCGTCCACCTGTTTTCGACTTCCCTTTATACAACCCATCACAGTCGAGCGGAGTGGAGTTTTTCCGGCCGCCATCTCACCATCCGATTTTTCTCCATGACGAGGCTATTGATCAGGAGAGTTTCCGCAAGAGGATGCGGGTGGAAGATCCGGAGATCAGAGATTTCCCTTCCTTCCAGCCTTTAAATCGAGGTTTGTCAGTGGATGATGAGCGTAGGTTGAATCTGATCCGCAATCATGGGAGGGAAGGTTCCACACTGGTGCACGATGAACGCCATTGGAATAATAATAGCGATTACCGTATAGATCGGGATGATCGCGATCATTTTCAGAAGCATTTCGGTAGTGGTGGAATTGATCATGGGTTAGCGGAATCTGAAATCTACCATTGGGATGGACGTTACCAAGATAAGGTTTACGAAGGATATCCGAATCAGCCAAAATGTAATTTGAATAATGATAGGAGAGATTTTGATCGGATGGAGTTTGGGCCTGATAGAAGAGTGTCCTTCGATGCTCAAATTGGGGGCGGCTTCTCGTACGGGCTAAATGCTAATCTAGACAGAAATTCGCAGATATCTCGGTTTCGAGGACCTGACGAAGTTTTGACTGGTTCACAAAACTTTGGATCTGCTGTGCCAGGGGAGTCTTGTCTAAAGGATTCATGGAGGCCTTCCAATGATGACGAAACTTCAGGAGTTGGAAACTTCCATTATCAGCAGCAGACTCCTTATTCTACGAATAATGGTTACAACGCCTTAAGAGTTGAAAACTTCCATGATCGGCAGCAGGCTCATCCTATGATGAGCAGCTATCCCCTTTTGCCAAAGCAACCTTCACATCCTCATAATGATGATTATCTTGGGGCTCCTTATCACCAAGACCATGCCACTCAAAGTTACATGGAAAGCAAATCTGAGTTTTATAAACAACAGGGGGAGATTATGGGAAATTGCTTAGACCACCGGCGTCCAAGTTCAGTTCAATTTCAAATAACTTTGGATCCACAGACTTATCCTGCTGTGGAGCAGCTGGGTGCTCCCGCTAATAAACAAACAGGCTATACACCTACGGTGGTCGAAGTTAACCATCCAATGCGCACGTCCATGCCAGAGCATGGTCATACTTCTCAAGCATATCCCCCTCTTCCACTACAGCCTCTTTTTCCCGATTCTAACCATGTGACAGGCACATCCATACCAGATAACGGGCATACTTCTCAAGCCCATCCTCCTGTTCCACCACAACCTCTTTTCCCTATACAGACCGAGTCATCTCTATCAAGTCTCCAGCCGTCATCCTCTTCATCAGTATCAATTTCCATTGTAAGTCCTGTTCAAGTGAACTCTTCAGCTAAGAGGCTGCTGTCAGTTTATGGCTCTCAGTCTTTGTCACAGGGAGAGTTTTATAGCGATCCTCCTGTGCAGGCATCCAATGGGTTGGCTATTGAGGTATCGTTAACTGGTGCTTTCAATAGTATAGTTCACTTGTTTTGCTCCTTTTGTTCATGAAAATACTTGCAGATAATGTTAGATAGATTGATTTTGATGCACTGTTAGAGCCAACAGTTATCACACCAACAATCTCCAACTCACTGAAGAGTGGACTTTCATATGTTACAATTAACTACAAAATTTGTAGGCAATTAACTAAAGAAATATTTACATACGTACCACTCAATTCTAATGTATTTACATATCAGAACTTTAATTTATACATATATGCTACCTGACCCATGCATAAAAAGGTGTATTTCTCTTTCTAAAAGTTGAGATAATGGTATTTTTGATGTGATAACTAAAGATTTGGGTGGTATAAATATAAAAATCAATGCTTATGTGTTAGAGATTTAAAAACATAAGAATTGGATGGTATGTATGAAATTGCCGATTTAACAAAACTATTGTCAACCTTTCCATTTTAGTTTCCAACAAAAGCATTTTGTATCATACTCAGCTAACTAAGGATTGTAACCAGCATTGCATATTTGAAGGGTTTTTTTTTCTCTTGATAAAGGATGTTATTAGAATGCCTCAGTTTAAAAGAGTAGATGCTCTAGAAGTCAATCATTTGGATGCTTTGGAAGGTATCTGTTCGATCATAAGATTAAGATTGAATGCAGCCAAAAGTTCCTCCTAAATCCGTTTTGGTGGAAACCAGCTGCAAACATTAAGTTGATTTTGCATGAGACTGTTGTCAGGGTTTATTCTGTTAAATAAAGGAATTGTTAGTTCAATAGGCCATGGAAAGCTTTTGTAGGGTACATGTGGACAACCTGAACTAATGCTGTCTTAAATAATCTCTTGCAGGGCTGTGTGTTGTATTTTCTTATAGAGACAGCAATCATTGAGTCATTATTTTTCTTAGTTTGTTGCCATAATTTTTTGATTTACTCTTAAAATTTGGAATTTTTTTCCAGTTGTTTTCTGGTGAGCCAAGGTCTGAGACGGAACCTATGTTTCACACTTCTAGGAATATATTTTTTTTATTTTTTCTGACAAATAGATTGATACGACTTGAGGCTGTTAATGACCTTGACTTCGGTTATAAACAGCAAATGGATATAAATTTTATTGGAAATTATTTTTTTGGCACACATGCGGCCCTTGGTCAGTGGCTTATATGGTTTCTTTTTAAGTTATCAGCTTTAAATTGGCTTGAACATGAATGCAGTACATGTTGAATGCCTTTTTTAATCTAACGTTGGTCTTTTTTGGGGGCATGTACTTGCATATCAACAATTCTGGTATTTACATATATCACACCTAAACTTTCTTATTTATGCACACAATACTTAAATCTTTAATATCACATAAACAATAGCATTACCACTTTTTAAAAGTGAAATACATCTTTTTATGCATTTAAAACACCAAAGTGCATTGTATTTGGATGTTTAGGTGTGAGATAGGTAATACATAAGAATCTTTTGCTATGTGTGTAAATTTCCTTATTTTTTAGCTGTTTCATCATTCACTGAATGGCCAAATGTTTCGACTTTGTTATATTCTAAACATTGGTATGTTTCAAATCTACCATTGGATTTTGAGGTTGGCAAATGATATGTTTAAACTAGTGTTGTTTTACTACTGAATTTTTATCTTTAATTCAATTATTACTTTTTTCGTTGCACTGATTGCACAATATCATGTCCAAATGAGACTGCTTTTGATGTATAACTCCCTTTTTTGTTGATTTTCTCATGTCATGGTTTTGCCTTTACATTTAAATTTGGATGCAGGGTTCACTATTCATCCATAAGCCTTCATCAAATTTGGATGAAAGAGGGCCTTCTTTTACAGTGAAGCATTCTTTGAAAGAAAAATCTGTCTATGTTGATGCTGCTCATTTGTTTAAGCAACCATATCGAGCATCAAGGCCAAATCATATTGTTATAATTCTTCGAGGACTTCCAGGTTCTGTTTTTATCTTTATTTTTATTTTTAGTTTGAATGTGTTTATTTGCCATCCTATGATATAATATGGCCTATAAATGTGAAGTTTTAGCTTGTCAACCTTGATTCACAAAGGAAGTTATAGATTGTATTGATTCACTTTTGGCTCATTAAGTGATTGAACTCTGAGTCAAGCTGTTTTCGCAATGTGCAACCATCAAGAATTTGTTATTTAGGACAGTAGAATTATTTTTGTAATTTAAGCTATTAAATATACTAAATCATAAGCTGCATTTAAAACCATATCCTGATGCAACTTCTTCTGGCCAATCTACATAACTTTCATCATGTAGAGTGAACTTTTTGTTATTATAGCCTAGTTTGCTGAATCTGTTAAGGATTATTTGAATGTTGCTATAATCTGACCGGGATATCTCAACCTGGAAAGGCTGAGTATTATTTGTCTTTTTGACATGGTGAAGGAATTAATCAGCATACAGGAACAAAATGAAATTATGTTTAACGTACAACTAAAGATGCGAGACAAATGAAGCTTAAGAAGTTAACTGCTCGATTTCTCTTTGCTTATGGTTTTCCAAAAGAAAGCGAAGAATTCTCATCATTTTTTTGTCTTCCTTTAGCTTTTATTTTCTCTTTGTTTAAAATTCCAATTCAAAATCCTTTTTTTTACATGATTGGCACTCCCTATTTACATCAATCAAAGAGGCAATCAGTTTTAATATTCGTTCCAATTTGTGAAAATTATGCTATTGTAGGTAGTGGAAAGAGTTACTTGGCAAAAGCGATACGAGATATTGAGGTTGAAAATGGTGGAAATGCGCCTCGAATCCATGCAATGGATGATTACTTCATGATTGAAGTTGAAAAGGCATGTGAATCTTTCTTTTGTTTTACAGTATTCAAGTGAATATTTTTTTACCATATTTTATGCATTTAGCTTTATTTTTTTTGCCTTTTGCTTTAATATTATCTGTGATTTTTAAATTGGTTGCTGTGTTTATTAGAAGGTTGATGACAATGAGGGCCTTAAGTCATCTGGTTCTTTCAGAAGCAAGAAGCAGATTACCAAGAAGGTGATCGAGTATTGCTATGAGCCTGAAATGGAAGAGGTGATCCCTATCATTTAGTTTTTTACTATGTTATTATTTTTCTCTATCATTTTAATATCAAAGGTGCTTTAATGACCAAATGGTATTACAGGGGGCATAGTTGGGATAAATTGAGAATTATGGGAGTTGTGATATTTCTATTTGTATTTTTGTTTTTTGGCCAGATTCCTCGAATGTAACTATTTTTATATATATGAGGATGATTTGTCACTTGGTAAAATTTTCAAATTTTATTTTTTCGTCTTCGTTCTCTTTATTTTATAAAGAATTTCTTTTGGTCTAGATTTTTATTTATGACTATTTTATTTGCAAGTTATTTATGATGATCCTTTTTTTCCTGAATTGAATTGATTTTTGTTCGTGTCTTTTTTCCTTAAAAGATTTTTCCTCTCTTTGGAAGCCCTGCAACAACCTTTCAATAAATTCAATTGGCCGCTCCATTATTCTTCTTTATTAATCTATCCCATGTTAACGTTTTAACTCTATTTTTTAGCATGCCTTTTTGCACAATTTTAACCAATTTTGTTATTTTTTTGGTTAATCTTTCACATTTTGCATTAATTTCATTATCCACTTTACTGGCATATCTTTTACCCTCTATTGTCAATATAGTCAGGCATCTAGCATTGCACAGCCAAGTTGTTCTAGCAGTAAAAATTATATGATATGTTTTTTGAATGTTTAATATCTGTCATTTGCTTTAATAGGGAATTATAATTTCAAGAAATATCTCCTTTGAAAAAATTATCGTTTAAAAAGTCACCCCTTCCAGTGAATACATTATACATGACCTTATTTATGCAAGTAGATTAGTCATACACCATTTGCTTATATGGGCTCCATTTCATCAGATTTTTTGGCAATTAATGTCATCAATTAAATAGTTAGAGATTGTAGGCTTAATAAGACAGGCACTGAATAAAAATTGTACTTTTTTATTGCCATCTTCTAATATTCTATTGATTGCTGGCTACTCAGCCTGATTGACCTATTCAGATTAATGTCTTATGCTATAAAAGGTTCTAGGAATTATGGAATATGCACTGTTTAAAATTAGAAAAATTTACAAAGAACAAAATTCTTATATATATATAGACATCTAATCTTTCACATTTACATACATAGCACTTTGGTGCTTTAAACCTATGCATGAAAGGTGTATTTCAGTTCTAAAAAGTGGTGATAGTGCTAATTTTTTTGTGATGATAAAGATTGGAATGACATGTCTGTAAATATGAAAGTTTGGGGGTGAGATACGTAGATACATAAGAATTGTGCCCCTAAAAATTATTGATCTTGCTTTTCAACTTATGGAATGCTCTTTTCTTTTTAGGCTTATCGATCAAGTATGTTGAAGGCATTTAAGAAGACAATTGATGATGGGATTTTCACTTTTGTAATTGGTATGCAGTTAATGCTACAACGTGCCTTTATTATTTATCAGCAAGCAAAAGGGTTAAATTTTTCTTTTGTCATCTTCCCTTAACTCTTGTTATTATTATTATTGTTCTTATCTATTTGCAAGAGTTCTTTTTGAGATGTTTGCTATTACTCAATCAAAATTTCATGGATTTCTATTAGATTATTTGCCTTTTATTGATTTGGTTTTTTATTGTTCATCTTCTTCAAGCACACCAATTTTGAAAAATACAAGTGATTGGTATTTTTTCCCCCCAAAATTTCAATATTTTCACAGGGAAGATAAATAAGTCCTTTACCTTAGATGTTGAAAAACTTAGGAAGATTTACATACTTCAATTCCTGTGTATATACATATCTAACAACTAAAATTTAATTTTCACATACATGCCACCTTACCTATGGATGAAAAGTTGGATTTCAAGTTTTAAAGTTAAAATAGCGATGTTTTTGATGTGATATGAAAGATTTGGGTGGTATAAATGTGAAAAATAAAGTTTAGGTGTTTGATATGTAAATTCATAGGAATTGGCTGGAATGTATGTAGCCCCAAAACTTAATGACAGTTAGGTGAAGTTTAATGAGAGTTGTCCAAACCTTCTAACCTGTCTCTGTTCAACACATTCAATATTTTAGTGTGATTTTGAGTGAAGTGAGATTGCAGCGCATGCGGCATGCACTGCCATGATTTTAGCTAACGACTGGTGCAGCATTGTTTGGCAAAACTGACCCCTTTTGTTGATCGTATGTTTGTCTCGTTTAGTGGATGACCGCAATCTGCGGGTAGCTGATTTTGCTCAGTTTTGGGCAATAGCAAAGGTATTTTCCTTTCTCTTATTTATGAAATTTGTGAGTATTTCTATTCATGTTCATTAGGCTCTGAATGTTAATTGCAATGCATTGAATATGTTCTGGTTCGAAGTTTGGAAAACAAAAAGTTGCAATGTGAAATTTTTTATTGCACTTCGTAGGGTCTTTTACTGCACTTTGAAATTTTATCATGGTTGATATATAATATACCACTGTTTTATGACTTTAAATTATTGAAGTACCCCTTTGAATGAGAAAGAAAATCTACTTGAGCACTTTTGTTCTTTGTTTTTTTAACCCAGCGTTCTACTTTTTAGGTATTGGATAATCATTCCTGCTTGTTCGTGTTTGGATCTGTTTGTGTCCTTGTAATAAATTATTGAATAGCAATTGATGATCGATGCAATTTTACATCTAGCTTTCTTGTCATCGCCTTATTTAACTACCAAAGGGATATTGGAAATGCTTGGATATATTGGATGGTATGGAAGAAGTGGTGGTACCCAACGAGAATATATCAACCAACTGATTATCAAATTGAAAGTTCCTATAAAAGCACAATTGCATGACATTTTAATTGCGAAAATGATCTGTCCAGCTGTCAGTTAATGGTAGTCTGATGATTAGGCCACTGATTACCTGTTGTAACATAGATCTTTTAAGGCATATGAGCAAAGTCGCAATTAGTCTACTTCATATTTTCATAATGTTTTAATCAATAAAGTTTATATATCATCTAATGTTTTCCTTTGCTGCTTCATCCTTGTAGAACCTTTTTTTTTGTTAGTTTAAATAGGCATGATCTTGTCAGAGCGAGTTTGGACATACTTTTCATCATTTGGTCAGGGGATAATATTCTTGAAAATGGTGAAGTGTCTTCATAAACTCTGTTCTGAAAGTTCTCATCTTTTTTGGTTCTACAGTTGTATGATTTTGAAGAACATTGATATAAACTGATGGATATATACTCAATTTATTGGAATACTGGATAACACCTTGTGGCACCAGAAACCAAATATTTTGGCAACCTATAGCTGCTTTCTGGTGTGATAAGGCTGTTGATGGAATGAATCAAAATAATGCCGACATAACTTTTTCATGTCCACACAATTGGTTTGCTTTAGGGTTATGTATCTGAGGGTGCCTTGTCGCCGAAATGAACCTTCCTGCATTGGTATTGCATTTATTTTTCTTAAATTGTTCATGGCTACGTAGTGTGGCATACAACAATTTTGTTTTGTTATCACATGCAGAAAATATTTCTTTCAGCTGGCAGATGCATAAAATGAAGGAATATTTACATACATACCACTCAATTCTTATGTATTTACATATCTAATACCTAAACCTCAATTCTTACTTGCATGCCACCTTAACTATGCATAAAAAGTTGTACGTCACTTTTTAGAATTTAAAATGATGGTATTTTTTATGTGATATGAAAGATTTGGATGTTAAAAACGCAAACAAAAGTAAATTGTTGTGTTAGACATGTAAATACTAAGAATTGGGTGTTATGTATGTAAATGCCCCAATAATAAAATATTATGAGCTTGGACCACATCTTCTGAGACACTATGCATTTTACTATTGCATGGTAGGTCTTCGGTTGGAAATTGGGAGGTTTTGTTTAAGGTCAAAGGGAGATATCCCGAGTGACAAGCTATTATTGTCAGGTGATCTATGATGCTGTGAATTGTTGGAATGCAAGAGTTGACCATGATTTTGCTATATTTTCTTGTGAATTTGTGAAAGCTCTATTTTCTTTTGATACTGCCATTTTTCTTGGGAGAGTTTGTAATTCAGTTTATGTATGCAACTGCAAATCATGATCACAAAAAAGACGATGGCACCTTTTTTTCTTTCCCAAATTCATTCTCTCATCAATATTTCAGAAATATGTTGACTTTTTGATAACCCATGTCATTTTCTTAAAGCGGTCGAAGACTCATCAATCATATAGTTGTACATTATGCCACCTTCAACTGGTGGCTTTTTTTAATAAATTTAAACCACCTTCCCATAGAGGAATTCAAATTGGTTTTGATATTTAAAAATTTGGCTACTCTACCCTGTTCAAGATTTTCCCCTTCACAATATGAGTTTATTAACCCTGGCTTTATCCATAAGTATTTTAAGTATGGAACATTTCCTGTTAATTTTCTTTATTATTACAGACCTTAATTGATCAGTAGATCCATGACAGATCACAAACATTGCAATAAGTTTGTTTTTAGTTTTCGAATTCGCTTTACTAGTTGTTATGCAGTGTTGCACATTTTGGTATTCTTTTTAAACTGTTTTCACCTCATTCTTTTGAAACATTGCTGTGACAGAGGTCGGGTTATGAAGTGTACCTGCTCGAAGCTACATATAAGGATCCAGCGGTGAGCGTTTGATTTTTAGTCTTTCTTCTATCATGGCTTTTAGGCTCGACTGTGAGTGTACTTGCAAATAACCAAATATATAGAAGCACCAACATACTACATAATTCTCATTTATTTACGTATCTATCAATAAAACTTTGAATTTTGCATTTATAACACACAAAACTTACATTTACCTAGAAAAAACTGCTATTACTAACTTTTAAAAGTTGAACTAGATCTTTTCAAACATAGGTTAAGTGCTATAATAATTAAAAATAAAACTTTAGGTGTTAGATATGTAATATATATGAATTGTGTTGTATGTTTGTAAATCTTCCTTTTTATTTAAATAACAACATTATCTAACGTTGCTCATTGTTTGTGTGGAGGTAATTTCAACCGTGAAGGGAATTTAATTTTGGTTTGTTTTTATTCATGTATGAAAAAAATAAATAAATAACAGGGTTGTGCTGCAAGGAACATTCATGGGTTCAAGCTAGCCGATATACAGAAAATGGCCGATCAGTGGGAAGAAGCACCACCTTTGTATTTGCATCTGGATATTCAGGTCTACCATCATTGAACCTACCTTTATTTGTGATACTATTATGAGGCATTTACATGCATATCACATAATTCTTATGAATTTACATATCTCACCCAAATTTTGATGTTTACACATAGCACTCAAATCTTTAATATCACATGATAATACCACTAGTACCATTTTTTAAAAGTAAAATCCACATTTTTCATGTATTTTTTTAGAGCACAAAATTAGGTGTGAGATATGTAAATACATTAGAATGTGTGCTACATATGTAAATATTCCTATTATTTATGATGTGTATCTCGTTCACGCTTGTCTCTTTTATTTTTGCAATCAATTGCTCTTTTTTTTTTTTTTTCCCCTAGTTTGGCTATTCTGTGAGGTTGTTATGTATTTGATTTACTTTGCAGTCATTACTTGGTGGGGATGATCTGATTGACCGGTCCATGCAGGAGGTAATTTTTTTTCAATTTATAATTAATTTAATTGAATTTATGGTTTCAATGGCTTATTTTAGCATCAAGGGACTTTCTTTCTCTTCTTTCTATTTCTTAGATAAACTAATGATGGATCTAAAGGATCGACAGCTTATCTGTCATGTGTAAGGTTTTTAATATATAATTACTCCACTTTAATTTTGCTGATTAGCAAATGCTGTTCAAGGGTTTAAGGAAAAACAATTTGAGTGTCGATATTTCAATGTACCAAATCTAATTATATCTAGTTGAATTTATGACCAAACTGTTGCACATTGAAGCCTATAACTTCTATTTGTTGAAGTCGTACTTTTAGCACTTGGTTTGAAAGTAGTTTTTTAAATTACGTATTAACATCTTCATGTGCTAACTCTGCCAATTCTCCATTCTTTAATGAAGATAAATAGATTGTTATATCTTAAATACAAATCTGGGACATGTTTGTAATATTCCATATGACCGATCTTTCTTTTGAAGCATTTGACATTTAACTTCTTCAATATGTTCGCCTACATAAATACAAACCTTGAAATTACGAATATTAGGCTTCACCAAGATAACTTATGATTTCTATAGTCTTAATTGTGTCAGAGTTGACTGTAAAGCGAAATAATAATATTTGGTTTAGGAAGATAACCGTTGATGATGGTCTGAAGCGAGCGTAATGAAGTCCAGTTGAGCACCTGTATGATGGGTTGCTGAAACTATTTGGAAGAATAGGAAAAACAGTTTATATTAACTTGAATGACCTGTAATGCTTGTCCTAAATTGAAATGAACGGTCATAAAAGAAAAGAATTTGCTGTTGATGATGAAGGACAAATAATTTTCATTAGGCTTCAACATGATTATAGGGCACTTTGATTGTTTTTAGGGGCATTTACATAAATATCACACAATTCTTATGTTTTTACATATCTAACAACTATACTTTCATTTTTACATGCATAACTGTTGACCTCATTTTAGTGAGGTCTTAGCTTTCTTCACGTTAGACCCTAGGACCTAGCCATAGGAGTTCCTGCTCGACCATCCTAGCGGACTAGTAATGGAGCCCACCTCCTATAGAGCTTCGAACCACTTCTTGACCGATTTTGTGAGGCACTCGCATGAGTAGTCCGAGCACTCGACTCACAGTTCTGAGCAGCTAGGACTAACATGTAGAGGGCTCGAAAATGACTTCCCATAGGGACAGAAGACCTTAGTTGAACCCTTCATGACTTGGATTCGCGCGCACCATAATTTGACACTTTTTGACCCGATCGTCGGCGAACTTGTCCGGACGACCCCGGATGACGAAACGGACAGCACCGATGCGTCTGGGACGTCGACTTTACGTAGAAGGACACCGTATTCGTTATGGTTCCGTGTGCGAGCCGTCAACACGAAAATCGACGCGCATTTTCTTTAAATTAGCGGAGCACTGGTTCGGACTCGGCCGGGTTCGATTCGAGCACGACATAGGTTGAACACGAGCCGAGAGCTATTTCAAATTTTAAAATTTTAAAATTCGAATCAATCGACTCGATTCATATCGATTAAATTTAATTAGGGATTATTACTACCTAATGAAGTCGTCCCGGATCGGAAAGGATTCGATTCCCCGCTCATTGCAAACTTAACGGCTATGAGAGGCGCGGGGCACAAATCCCGTTAACCGGACAAATCCGGTCATTCGGCCTTCATCTTCCGGCCCCGTTTCTCTCTCCCGCTGGTTCTCTCTGGATCGTCCCATTTCCCTCACGCAGAGACTCTCGCTTGGCTCGCCTCTCTCAGACGCCGAATCGGAGGCTGCTCCCGTCTCTCTTGCTCGCCTTCACCTGCTTCGTCGCTCTACACCTGCTTCGTTGCTCGCCCCTCTCTGCGACACAAAGCCGCTCGCCTGCTTCACCCCCTTCCTTCCTTGTACACGAAGCCCGCGGCCTCCCTGTTCCCCGCGAAAGAAATCCCGCTCGCCTCTCTCCCCCTTGCGCAGAAAAAAAAAAAACCCTCGCCCGCTCGACTCCCGCACTCGTCTGCTGGATCCCGCCTCCCGCACCGAAGCCGCAGAGCTTTTCCCGCACCCGACGCGCCTCCTCTGCTCGACAAGCCCCCGCTCGACCGCACGCAGAACCGCCGCTCGTCTCCCGTTCAACACGATCCAGTCTTCCGCGCAGAAAAGCCGTTCGCCTTCAGTACTCGTCTGCTCGAGCCCACCGTAACCCTTGCCTCTTTCTCCTCACGCACGGTACCCTCCCGGATTGCGCCTTCCCCGCGACATACCTCTTCAGTTTCGCTCCCAGCTCCGGTAAGTCAGATAAAACCCAAACCTGCTTCTCTATTTTGTGGCATAAATGGTTACCTGACGGCTGATTTTAGGCATGATTTAACTCAAATTTTATGATGGTTATTTCTGCGGTTGTTGGATCCTTGCTATAAAGCAGGGAGTTTCTAAATCAGGGATGGATTTATGGAACTTGAGCTTTGTTTTTTTTTATTTATTCTGATTGCCATTTGCCCCGTTAGTCTCTTCCTTTCTCTTTAATTTAATCTTTCTGATTGGGGTATCTACATACATACCATGCAATCTTTTTATATCCAATGCCTGCAATTTTGATGTTCGTTTAAAAAAAAAAAATAAAAAAATAAAAAATAAATAAGAAAAAAAAAGTAAAAAAAAAATGTTTACAGCACTTGTATGAGAAATATATTCCACTTTATTTTTCAAATTAAAGGGGTATTTTTTTTTTTAATACATAAGATTTGGATGGTACATCGGAATTGGGTGGTATGTTTGCAAATGCCCCAAATTAGAAAGATACAAAATTGAATGATTTCTTTGGCTGGATAATGATTTCGATGAGTCGATTATATCCGAGTTAATTATTCTTCGTCTAGTCGCCCTATGTATCAATCGTTTTGCTTAACATAAAAATATCTTTTTTTTAGCCACTTTTTATTGCAATATTTCGTCTTCATAACTCAATGTTATACACGCCTGTTGCTTCTAGTCATTCTCAAAGAGCTTTAATTGCCCTAAACATGTATTTGAGAATAACGCACTTGTTGCAACACAAATTTTATTTGGTTAAACTTGGTATCATGAATGTGGATATTTTTCCATAATGTTTAGTGTTGCTTTATGTATTAAGGGCAATTCGTTTTCAAATTCCCCACTGTTTTGGGTATTTTTGTTCGTTGATCTTGGAAAAGCTTAAGATTTGTTCGCTGATTTGGGTATTTTTCTTCACTGCTTTTGGAGAGCTTCATGCCCTATTTAAAATGCTCATTTGTTCACTGTTTTGGAGCTTTAAAAGTGTTATTTGGAGCATTTGAATTTGCTGTGGTGGTTTAAAACATTTTTTGAAATTGTTGTTTGGGATATTTTGAAATTACTGTTTTTTGGACTTCAAAAGTGTTGTTTGGGGCTTATTTCATGAAGATTTTGGCATCATTTAATCACTGATTCACATGTCGATGGAAACTTTAAACGTTATTTTGGGTCGGTCTTCTTTCTTTTGTTTTGTTTCTTTTATTTTAACGGTTAAGTCACAAAAAAAGGGGAATTTCCGATTTAAGCTTAGGAAGAGTAAAACACTTCTTAGTCGACTCAAGACGAAGTTAGAGTGTATGTTTCTGAAGCCTAGAAGCACACGCCTTAGGTGAGTCACTCACCTAACCTTAATGCTGTAGCTTCCTAACAGCCAGTGTGCACGCCTAGGTGAAGCCTCCTCCACCTAATTCACGGCGTAGAACTTCCTAGACGCCAGAGAGCACACGCCAGGTGAGAGCCGCATCCACCTGAGTCACACAGCATGGACTTCCTACACCTGCAGGTGAGAGCCACACACCTAAATCACGACGTAGGCCTCCTATACATCAGGAGCGCACGCCAGGTGAGAGCCGCCCACCTAATTCACGACGCATAAGCTTCTTAGACCGCAGGGATACACCATGGGTGAGAGCGCGTCCACCTGAGCTCGAATGCGCGATCGAAATTAAGTACCCGACCCTAGGTCACGAGTCGATCAAGACATCGGACCGGAGAATGCGCGAGGCCTGGTTCACGCTTCCTTAATTAAATCAATCGTGGAATTCACGAAATGCGCTTAGCTAATAATGAAGCCCGATGCTTCCGGGATTTGAGCTGAAGCATTACTACTTAAATCCTTCACGCGATTGGGGACATTTGTTTTCACACATATGGATCATCGGACTGGTATAAGTCGAGATGCAGGTGGCGAGCGATGATAATAATCTTTATGTGTCTTTATAACGAGGATACGAGGGATACGGGGGATAATTAGAATAATATCTTCTACCTCGAGGACCCTCCATAAGGGAGAGGAAAAGAATCGATAGTACTTATTCGCCGAACTCTTGGTGAGATTGCCCGACGCTTCTTGGGTCGCCAGGTAGTCACGCACGATTAGAGTGGTAGCTTCGTGGATTCTACTTATTTTTTATAAAGTAATTACAAAAAAAAAAAAAAAATCTCTTTTCTTGTTATCGAAAAAAAAATTTAAATAAAAACTTAAACAACTTTTGCATGAAAATCGAAGAATATTTTTTTAATAAAATATATAAAGGTCCAGTGATTAGTCGACTTGGATTGGGTTAAGGATTACCCTCCATGGATTGTCGGGTCGGTAACTGCTTATTCGAGGTCGAATAACACGTGACCAACTACGAGCTCCTCTGCTCTACTTAATGTCTTATACCTGAGTTCAGATATTTCATATGTGATCTACGAGTTTTACGTGTCTTTCTACGACTCGTTTTTCTTTCTGACTTTCGTGATTTGAGTTTTCTCGCTCTGCTTATTTTCCGGCAAGTCCATTTAAATCCACTCGCAAGTACGTTTTACGGTTATTTCAATGAATTGCTTTAATCGTAATTTATTTTCTTGCATGATTACTTTTCACGTACCTTTTATACACTTCGTATATATCTACTGCGTACAGCACAACACTGAAGCCGAAACCAAAACAAAAATCGAGCTTCGACACCAAAACGTTGGAACACACTGACAATAACCACTGAACCTGCAGACATTAGTGATTATTACTTCAATGAAGAGCTGGAGTGACTCCGTGGGCAAGACTGACGAGGAGAACTTGGATCGAGAAGCGAGAGGATCTTCTTCGACGAAACTCTTTCTAGTTTAAATACGAACCTATAGGACTCGAGAGTAGGCTCGCCGGCACGGCGTAAACCTCGATTCCTCTTGAGAGCTACGTGCAGCCGTGTTGTGCGGCGTAAGTCCTAACTCGTTTTAGGTTCGAGGTTGTCGTACGGTACGACGTAAACCTCATATCTCTGCGGGTTATTTGCGTACTCGGGTATTATGCGAGTGTAAAGTCCGAATAATAAAATTGACGGGATTAAACACATAATTAACATCGTCTTGAAAACGCGTACGCACGATAGGATAGTTGGGAAGTCGGCTGAGGCTCGCCTCGGATCCAGTGACATCCCCTACTTTTCGTTCCTTTAGACTCCGAAAATAATCGATTCTGTTGAGCCACTCCCACTTGTTTTTCACGTCCTACAGTGAAAGCACTAAACCATGAGTCTCGAAAATGAACCCGATCATTATCGAGAGTTTTCTCGAGTGACGCTAGGTCATTTGTGATGTAATTAGCTATGAGAGCTGCATACTATAGGGAAGCTTAAGCCAGGTAAAATAAGCCTCTACTAGTTTTTTTATTAGGTAGAGGAAGCTTGTCGATCACACGTAAAAGTTCGCGAGCCAGAACGGATGTCACGAGTCGACTTAGTTCAGTATGATTGGGTCTATCCGTCGCATGATACGTTAATCTTTCGAGAAGTGTATCATTTGCGACACTCGAACACGATTATGCAAATCATTGGACCAATGAGATCCGGATGGTCTCGTTTTTCAAAATTAAAATACACTACCTTCAAAACTGTTTTCAAAAGTATCATATATACCTTTTTTATATTAAACTAAATCACTAAATTTTATATTCTTTCAAAATCAAAACAAAAAATGTTGGCCGACAATAACATTCTAATCTCTAATATCACATAAAAATATCACTACTATTATCCTTTTAAAAGTGAACTACACCTCCTCACACAGATGCTCATGACTCCAAAGTCTTATAAATGTAAATATTAAACTTCTGGCGTTATATATGTAAATACATAATACTTGTGTGGTATTTTTGCAAGATTTTAAATTACCTTCTTTTGAGCAGCATGCTTGAATTGGCAGTACATTGGTTGAAAACAAAGTTAAGAAACCTAACGTGTAGGGTTCGAGAGCTTCATGCTGCATGAAAAACAAATACTCGTGACCTCAATTTTCCGTTGTTTTGGTTTTTCGTCTAAATCATACTGCACAAACTGGTGGTACAAGTCTCTTGTGCGCCTTTTTCTGATGCCTAGGATTTTCAACATGTTTTCCTTTGTTTATTATTAACAGGTGGACATGGATGCGGATGATACAGCAGGGGATAGAGAAGCACGCCCTTTGCAGGAAACTGATGATTGTAACTCGACAGAATTAAAATCAACAGATCAGGAGTCTGATCATGGTATATTTTACAAGTTGCTTTCCACATTTATTTCATGCAGTTATTTTTTTGTCGTATTTCTAAAATAGTTTGATATCCTTTCAAATAAAATGCTAGATATTTGCATTTATGTCAAAAACTGCTCAGGAATCCAATTTCTGTGTTGTTCAATGCTTCAATATTAGTATAATTGGACTGCCTTGTTTTTGCTTTTGCCAATCGAGCCAAACAAAGCTTAAAATAAATATAATAGAATAATGTTTAAACTAACCAAACTTTAAAATAAATATAATAGAATACTGTTCAAACTAGATCAAATCCAGACATCTTACAACAACTCTCAAGTCACCAGATTTCTGTAGCATTGTCCATTGTGAGAAGCATCCTGTTATAGTGATAGTGAGTGGAATGTTCAGCGGATTTGTAGTGTACAATGAGTTCTCAGAGTAAATAAATGACCCAATAATTGTCATCATAGCCTGTTCATCGTTCTCCTGGATTTGAATGAGCAGACTGAAGAGTCTATGGAAGTTTGGATGGAATTTCACATTTGTATAATTTTATATTGAGGCATTTTCTTCCGTTTCTGAAGCTTATTGCACACATGGTTGGAGGGACTGCAATTATTTGTAAAAGTAGTGTTACAATTGCGGTGTGAAAAGCAGATTTTTTGAAGCTGTTATGATATTGTGCACTTCTTCCCTTCTGAAAATGGTGATATTTTGTTTGAAAAAGATTTTTTGAAAGCTGCTCTTGATTGTAAAAAGTTGCTTCTTATCACACAATATTTAAAAAAAAGAGGTAAAGTTATAGCCAAATATAATTTTGACATCTTATTGAAAATTGTATCCATAGTGAAACAAAAATTTGGTAGCAATTTGTAAAGTAAATTTGTGAAAAAATAATTATCTCTAACGGGCCAAAATCCTTCAGACACAGCAACAAGTTTTTTATATTAATATTGTTATTAATGATGCTATTATTCATCTGAATTTCAGGTTGCTTGTTATTATTTTGTTCTCTATTGCTATATTTGTATTGAATATTGAATTTATATGACCTTATGTTGACCTCATTTTAAGTGAGGTCTTAGTCTCCTACTCATAGAACCTAAGATCTAGCTTTAGGAGTTCCTTATTGATCATCCTAGCGGACTAGTAATGGAGCCAAACACAATTTTCTCTTAGCTACTGATGTCCTTGAACGTTGACTTGTGGCGAATCTGTACCTTAAACTTAGCCAAACAGAATTCTCTTCCCTAACTGAATTTAAATGTAGCCAAAAGCTAGGTCCCTTGTCACCATCTCTTTGCTATCCTCTATGTTAGCTTTGATGCAATTTCGGTGAAGAGAACGATAAATCTGTTTATAGCCAAAGCTGAAGTTTTGTTTATATTTAAATATCTAAACATAATTAGTATTCAAATGTAGACAAAATTCTGTTTAGCTTTGGTATTATGAAGTTTTAATTTTTAATACATTTAATTTTAGACCTGTATATAAAAGTAAATTAAATTCTGTTTAAATTCAAACCTTAGGTACAGGTTAAATACTAAGTTAAATGTATTTAACC
This sequence comes from Papilionanthe hookeriana x Papilionanthe teres, assembly GCA_022702705.1. Lineage (NCBI taxonomy): Eukaryota > Viridiplantae > Streptophyta > Magnoliopsida > Asparagales > Orchidaceae > Papilionanthe > Papilionanthe hookeriana x Papilionanthe teres. The sequence continues at coordinate 2,912,470 of CM040430.1, read as the reverse complement.
TTGAACTTGTATTAAAGTTAAATGTATTTAAATTTAAACTTGCATCAAAGTTAAGGCCATGTTTAAACTTCTGAAGATAAATTTTATCGACCAATGCTGAGATGGACATGATTTAATGACTGATTTAACACTTCCCTTGCTCAGTTTTATGCTTTATATCTTTCTTTGGTGGACATTTACATACCTAGCACGCTAACATTATGTATTTACTTATGTCGCATTTAAAATTTAATGCTCACATACAATGCATTTTGGTATTCTAAACCTGTGCATGAAAAGGTGCACATCACCGTTTAAAAATTAAATTGATGGTTTTCTTATGCAATAGGAATGAATTGCGCCGCGTAAATGTATAAAGTAAAGTTTTAGGTATCAGACATGTCAATACATATGAATTGTGGGGTATGCATGCAAATCTTCATTTAATTTTTCCTGGTCGGTGGATCGGTATTATCTTTGTTTTGAAGAAGTATCGGAATGCCATTCTATTTTGTCGTTTTTGCTGTTCTTTGCCCTACACTTTCGTTGTTTTAGGGTTTAACATATGCTGATTTGAAGTGCTTTAAAGTGTTGTTTGGGGTTTATTTCATAAAGGTTTTGGGCATCATTTAAGCACTGATTTACATGTTGATTTGAAAATTTTAAATGTTATTTTGGGCCGATCAAAACAGTCTTGGAATGAATTTAAGCGCTCTTCCCGGAGATCGATTTAATTACAACTTTTGAAAGAATTTATACGTTTTTAGGCCGACTCACTTGCTTTTTTCCTATTTAGATTTGCTAGTTTTTGGAAGTAGGTCAGCCTTCTCCCTTCTTTTGTTTTATTTCTCTTGTTAAATGGTTGAGTGAAAATGAGAATTTTCGATTTAATTATTTGGAAGACACTTACAGTCATTTTGAGAGTTAGCTGTAAAACACTTAACTGAGGATAAAACACTTTAAATTACTTCAAGATCACTTCAAGCATAAGTTAAAGTGTATGCTTCCTAGACTTTAGGAGCACATTCTAGGTGAGAGTTCGTCCGCCGATTTTCGGTGTAGAGCTCACTAGGCTTTAGAAGCCATGCACAAGTGAGAGTTCATACACCCAATTTTCAGTGTAGGCTTTCTAGGCTTTAGGAGCACACCCTAGGTGAGAGTTCATCCACCCAATTTTCAGTGCTGACTTCCTAAATTTTAGAAGCACACCCTAGATGAGACTTAATCTACCTAACTTTCAAATGAATAATAAGACTAGACATTTGACCATAGTTCACAAACTGATTAGGACATTAGACATGAGGATGCACCGAGACGTGGTTCACGCTTCCTTAATTAAATCAAATAATAGAATTCACGCCATCACTTAACCTATAATGAAACCCAATGTACGGGATTTGAGCTGAACATTAAACTTGGATTCTCTTATCGATTAGGGACGTTTGTTAATGCGCATGTGGATCGTTAGGCTAGTATAAGTACGAGGTATAAGTTCTTAGGCGATGATAATAATCTTAGTGTGTCTTAAACAAGAGATACGATGTGAGAATTTTTAAAATAGTATCTCCTGCCTCAAAGACCTTTAATAAAGGAGAGAAAATGACCGATGATACTATTCGCTGACTCTTTGTGAGATTGTTTCCCCCAACGATCTTAGGTTGCAAATAGTCATAGCCCGATTAGAGTGATCAGCCTGTGGACTACACTACTTTACAAAATATTTACAAAAATAAAACAAAAAAAAAATCTCTTTTGCTTGGTAAAAAGAACTCTGCAGAAAAAACTGAGATAGTAGCTTTGCATGAAAATCAAAGAATTTTTTTAATAAAAACTTATAAAGGTCCATGACCAGTCATTTAGATCGAGGTTAAGGTAGACTTCCGTAGATCGTCAGGTTGGTAGCTCCTGTTCAAGATCGGGAAGCACACAGTCCAGTTCTGAGCCCCCACCTTTAATGATGTCTTACACCTAGTTATTGTCATCCATATGTGACTACGAGTTTTGTTTGCGATTTCTATGAGTCATTTTTCTGACTTTCGTGGTAGGTATTATCGCTTTGCTTACTTTTCTTGGAAGTTTATTTAAATATATTGCAAATCATACTATGTTTGCAATACTAATCATGCGGCAGTAGCAGATGCCCATGTACACTTTTACTGTTTATTTATTGCATTTTACTTTATAGCATTTTTATTTATATGCTTACTTTACTACGCATGTTTTAGTTGTAAAACCAAAATAAATGTACATTTTTGAAAATTAACACACTTTTGAACCTAGTGAACGCCGTTAATGCTCTCATGAGGATTTCAACATTCGAACAACAACAAAACCAAATTTTGACACAAACTGTGAAATATAAACTACCAATCTTAAACACTTGAACCCTGGAGTCATCGCTACAGCAGGAGGTTTGGAGCTAAAATCTTGGGCAGCACGGCGAGGAATTCAGACCGAGCAGTAAGATGATCTTCTTCAGCAACATCTCTCCTTAGTTTAACAATAACAACCTATAGGTCTTCGATGTTCACTTTCCCATTAGGCTTCTGTGCAACCGTGTTGTGCAACGTAAGTTCTAACTCGTATTAGGTTCTGAGGTTGTCATACGGTACGACGTATCCTCTTATCTCTGTTTGTTACTTGCATAATCAGTTATTATGCAAGTGTAAGTCCCAAATAATAAAATTGACAAGATTGAAATACTTAATAAACATCTTTCCAAAACGCAACCACACAGTAGGATAGTTTGGGAAGTCAGCGAGGTTCTCCTCAATATTTGTGACGTCCCCTACCTTTCCCTTTAATTGGACTCCTAAAATAATTGTTCCCATTTGGTCATTTTTCGCTTGATTTTTTCGTGTTCTACTATGAAAACCTAAACTAGTTTTCTGAAGTGATCTCGGTCATTCGAGATGTAATTAACTATAGGGGTTTGCCTCTATAGAGAACTTGGAACCCAGGTAAAATAAATCTAATCTAATATTTATATTAGGTACGAGAACTTGTCGGTCACATATATAAAGTTTGCAGGCCAAAGAGATGTCATAAACATTCTAGTTTGTACGATTGGGTCTACCACCGCAGGATACACTTATCTTTCGAGAAGTTGTATTATTCGTAGTATCAGACACGATTATACAAACTATTGGGCAAATAAGATCCATTCGGTCTCATTTTCAAAAATTAAAATATACTACTTTTAAAATCAAAATTACATACCTTTTATATTAAATCTAAAAATTATTTTTGAAACTAAAGAGCTGGCCGACACTTAAATATTACATGTGCTTTTATTATTGTTTTTTATTTTTTTTAAGTGTGACTTAAAATTATAACTTAGGATCTCTTTGGGGCTACGCAACATCTGTGCCTATGAGAGTTAAAAAAGCTTGTCGTTTGCGAACAACTGGTGTTCAATTCGTTCGATAAGTAAACAAGCCGAACAATTTTTTTGGGTTTGATTTATAAATGTTCATGCTCTGCTCGAATTTAATCAATAATAAATAAATAATATATAAAATTTAATCTAATGATGTCAAAAATTTTGTTTATAATAATATAGAAAAGAGAAGTTAGATCTTGGATATGTAAATACTTAAGAATTGGGTGGTATGTTTGTAAATACCCATGTAATATTTAAGAAATAAATTTTGGTGTTAGATATGTAAATACATAAGAATTGGCTGGTATGTATGTAAATGCCCCATTTTCTCCCAAAAATCCCACGGCTTGGCTGCTGGCATGAAGGTTAAAAATGTAAATACAAAAGAATTTGGTGGCATGTACATAAATGCCCCTAAAAGTCTACTCGCATGACCTGCCCCAACTTTTTTCTCCATTTAATATTGTGATTTTTGTCTCACGTTGCCAGATTGAGAAACGTTCCATCATTAATCTTGTATAAAAGTAAAAGAAAGTAAGAGAGCTCTAAGTTTCAACATTACCCAAGCACTCTTTTGTGATTTTTTTTGAAGCCGAAATATATTCCATTTTCAGTTCGGTTAAAAATATTAAAAATAAAGACTTCATTTTTTCAATTTTAGTTTGAGCTGAAATCCAAGCCGGACACGAGCTTAATTTGAAGAAATAAGTTTGAATCGAGCCGAACAAGAGAAAATAACTCATGAGCTATTTCAAACACAGACAAAACATAATTTAAATGAGTTGAACATGAACAAGCTATGGGCTCGTTCGAGCTCGATTCGCTTACACCTTTAGCTTTGCTAGAAAACTGTTGTGGGGAAGTTTTGTGTCTGTTTGTTTTGTATAGTTGTACAACAACTATGCTGCTGCTATCAACTGCTTGTTATAAAATGACTTTTCTATTCTTGTTTTGCTGTGTTTATGACAAAACAAATCAAGGTTAAATAACTCATATGAAAATAAAATTAGATTTAGAATCTCCAAAAACTCATAAGTTCGAACATTACAACTAGAGCTAACGTCTCACTTAACAGTAACACAACAATCAAAATAAAAAATAGAACTATTAATACAACAATAATATTATCATAATATTTAATTTGAAACGCAGATGAATAATTTCTTGAGATAATTTTCTCTCCAAAGAAACTCTTTCACGTTTGATCACTATTTGAGGTGGAATCATCTAACAACAATTCACATAGATATTTACCAAAATTCACTTAGCATACATCGAGCAACCCAACCGAACTAGAGAGCAAACTATAATGAGCAACCCAACCAATAAAGAGACCATACCACAAAGAGCAACCCAATAAGGACAAAGCAAACCACAAAGAGCAACCAACACAGAGATAGCAATTTCTCCAAAGTTCACAGAAAAAGTAAAATGTGATTCTTCTAAATCCCATTCTACCAACATAGCAGTTTTCCAGAGAAGATAAAAAATGCATAAATGGAATCAATTGGGTTTCTGTGCAATCCACAAACCGCAAAGAGCAAAACCATTGAGACAAAGACTACAAATCATAGAGAAAATACGTTGAAGTTAAAGTTAGAAGGTACCGAAGGATGAAGAGAGCAAAGGAAGAAACAACAACAATCACTTGCCCAGGTTCCAGAGAATGAAGAAAAACAGAGGAAGAAAAAAAGTCTATGCAACATCAACTTGCTCAAATGGATACAAAGAGGGGGCAGCTGGGTAATAGCAAATGAAAGAAATGCGGAACGTGGAGTCAGACCGGCGTCCCTATTAGTGAGGCGCATATAATCAAGTGCAACCACACACTAATAAAACGCAGAAAACCACATTTTTGTGCAACGCTGCAGCAGAATAAAGCTTCCTCAAATGTACCCTTAGTCAAGTTGAGCCTGATATCAACTCTTCACGAACAAAATAATTACCAAACTTATTTAAATAAAAAAATGATTATTTATATACATACCACTTAATTTGTTTGTGTTTACGTATCTAATTCCTGAACCTTACTTTTTACACTTAAACCATTTTCATATCACATCAAAAATACACATTTTGATGGATAAGTAAGGTGACATGTTTGTAAAAATTCAAGTTTCGGCGTTACATATGTAAATACATATGAATTCAGTGGTATGTATGTATATCTTCAATGAAAAAATTAATATAATATGAACATTGATTAAATCTAATCAAAACCAAATTGGATTAGTAATTCACTAAAACCTACGGCAGCATCTGACAACAGTAACGCTATCGGTGTTGTACTAAAATAACTCATGTTTAATGTACAGTTTCTTGCTTTCTTGAGTTTCATTAATATGTGCATTGTATCATATAGATTTCGATGACATGCTATTATTATTATTGTTATTTATTTTTATCTAGGATCAACAAAATTGGGTAAAAGATGGAATACCGAAGAAGAGGAGATCCCTTCAGAGAAAAATGAGCTGCAAAAGAGTAGATGGTCCAAGGAGTTGTCTGTGGATCTACATGACCCTAAGAGTCCCAAAAGAAACACCAACGTTCTTTCTGGGCTGATTCAGACATATGGGAAGGGTGTGAATTTTGTTCACTGGGGTGATAAGGTATGTTCTCAACTTGAAGTTGGCGAAGTTGGTGATTTCATGAGAATTGATTTGTGCTTGTTAGGCTATTTTACAATTGGGCATTTACATACATACCCACCAATTCTCATGTCTTTTCATATCTAACACCTAAACTTTTCTCTTTACATCTACGCCACCCAAATCTTTCATATCACATAATAAATACCACCTTTTAACATTTAAAAAGTGAAATACACCTTTTCATGGCTTGGGAAGGTGGCATGTATGTAAAAATTAAGTATGGGTTTTAGATGTGTGAATACATAATAATTGAGTGGTATGTATGTAAATTTTCTTTAGATGTTGATGTTGTTCAATGACGAACATATGCTGAATGAAATGTTGCTGAACAATTATTTCCTCATTAAGATATGTGTTTCACCTTACTGCATCATTTTGTTTAAATTTTTTGTTATTTTTAGGCTGAGACGATAGGATTTTCGATAGGTGCGAACAAGAAACAATGTCCATCTTCTTTGATAATTGGCCCAGGAGCAGGCTATAATCTGGTTAGTTCTTGTTTCTTCATTTGCCAGCTTCTCCCTTTTTCTGATTTTATGCTATTCTTCATATTGTAGGAAATAATTTATCCATTTTTTTAATCGGCTTCTTTCCTAGACCTTGTTTTTAGGGGTATTTACATACATACCGCACAATTCTTATGTAATTACATATCTAACGCCTAAACTTTTCATATTTACATACATAACACTCTAACCTTGAATATCACATCAAAAATATCACCACTTCTAACCATTTACAAGGGAAGTACACTTTTTCATGCATGCATTCATGACACCAAAGTGTTATAAATGTAAAGATCATACTTTAGGTGTTAGATATGTAAGTACGAACGCATTGTGTGGTATGCATGTAAATTTACCTTGTTTTTATGCTTCTGTGAATTTGCATCATGTTGTCGGTACTCACAAGCTTTATTGCCCTGGATTAAATAAAATCTGAGGATGTACTAATGGTGTGATTGCTTGTACCTACTATTGAGATACATTCCAAGTATTTCTTGTAACTCTTTCTCATCGTTACTATTAATTTAATAGAAATATTAGGCTAATTAAATTAAGGTAATGATTTAATCTGATTTTATTATAACTAATTATATTGATAAAATGCATCATTAAAGTATTATATTATTCTAATTATAATTAAATCCGACTAATCAATGATTGATTTATCTAAATAAGTTTTAATAAGTGACTAGTTAATTCAATAAGTTACTACTTAATGATCAGCATACTTTTAAAATAGTAAAATATAAATTAAATTGAACTAACGGATTTAAATCCTAAAGAAGTTGCTAAAATTGAACACACTTAAACAAACATTCGAAATTGCCAAACTGGCCTTTAGGATTTTAGATGGTAATTGAAGGCATTCATCCTGCGGGTGCAGCAGTTCACCTTTTGCCCCTCTTTAGTGAGGCTATGTACCATCATGTAAATTAAATTAAATTATTAATTTATTATAAAATTATCCTTTCTATCTATTTAAATAAAAAATATATGAAGAATATTGTTTGAAGTGGAACTTTTATATTATCCTTCGTAATTCATCTGATCTTTGAACGTGTTTGCTATTCAAATCTTGAATATTCCAGCTAATCTTCATGACATAGACGAAGATGAAGATGTCTTCTTGTTCTCAAGGCCATAACAAATTTGGAAAAGCAAGATTTACATACATACCGCTCAATTCTTATGTATTTACACATCTAACACCTAAACTTCAACTTTTTACATACATACCATCTTTACTAGATATGAAAAGTTTTGTTTCACCTTTTTGAAAGTTAAAATTTTGGTTTTTTTTTTATGTGATATGAAAGATTTGGATGGTATAAATATAAAAATAAAAAATGTGTTACATATGTAAATACATGAATTTGGGTGGCATGTATGTACATTGCCCATTCTATTTTAGGAAGATTTACATACACCTCAGTTCTTATTTATTTACATATCTAATACGTGAACTTTATTTTTTACATTTATGCAACTTTACCCGTGCATGAGGAGTATTTCACATTTGAAAGGTTGAAAGTGGCATTTTTGATGTGATCTGAAAGGCTTGATGATATAACTTGGATGATATAAATATAAATAAACAAAACTTAGTGATGCGGAGCGGTACCCTTTCTGGTGAATGCGCCTTGATTTTGGAAGTCGGGGCCGGGGGATGTGTGGGCACTAGGTCCGTGAGGGCGCGGCAAATGCCGCATGCTGACCTGCTCGTTCCATGTAGTAGCAGGATTGAACGGTCCTTCCTTGCTCTCGTTTCCCTCCTATTTGGACCAGAGCTCAGTCATCTTTACCTTAAGACTATAACTATAACTCTCTCTCTCTCTCTATATATATATATATATATATATATATATATATATATATATATATATATATCTGTGTGTGTGTGTGTGTGTGTGTGTGTGTGTGTTTTCTTGGTGTTTTTTAATAATTTTACGTGCGTGAGTTTGTTTAGGACAGTCTCCGACGTTCGTTTCTTCCATCAAGGACTGTTTCTGAGGGATTTGATGGTGCTCCAGCTGTATTCCTCTCTCGAGGTGGTGATTATTATCCCTTTCCTCTTTCACATCACCCCCATGTCTCTCCTGGTTGCCGTATCTCGCAACAGCCGCCTGCAACAACATTCCTATTACTATTTTCTGCAATTGTCAATTGCAACCACCACAATTGCCTTCCCCCCCCCCCCCCCCCCCACCTTCGCTGCCATCGAAATTCCAACCCTCCACCTTCACCGCCACCACTGTTCCCTCTCTCCCCTTGCTATCTGGGTGCTGTCCCGATCTCCGTAACTTTGCTATCATCCCGGAAATAACACACCTCCTGTTCTTTGGCTGTTCCAACCTTTCCCCCTGCATCTCGCTGCTTGCTTGCCACTACACTTGCTGCCTTCCGCCTCGCTGCCAATGTGATACCAGCCTCTCCTTTTTGCTGTTCCAACCACCAGCAACCCATTTCAGCTATCGATCTCATATCCCCAACCACCTAACTAACCACCACCTATGGATCGAGCCCTAGTGTGAATTTTTGGTGTGTTTGTAGTAATTTTTCTTTCTAAGTGTGTTTGATTATAACGATCTGTTTATTTTCAGTAATAATATTTGATTTTTCTACTGTGACTTTAGTTTACTCTAGTATCACATAGGTGTTACTAACGTGCATTATTCTTTATTTTTTTAGTTTGTCGGGAATGATTTACATACGTAACACTCAATTCCTATGTATTCACATATCTAACATCAAAGCATCTTTTTTTATGCATACCACCTTACCTATGTATGGAAAGTTCTGTCTCACTTTTAAAAAGTTAAAGTGGGTATTTTTTATGTGATAATAAATATTTGGGCGACATAAGTGTAAAAAGCAAAACTGAGGTGTTACATATGTAAATACATGTGAACTGGATGGTATGCATGTAAATTACCCGTTTTATTTTTGGAAAATTTACATACATACCACACAATTCCTATGTATTTACATACTTAACACCTAAACTTCAATTTTTAAATACATGCCACGTTCCTTATGCATGAAAAGGTGTATTTCGCTTGAAAGTTAAAATTGTGGTATTTTGTTAAAAGCAAAACTTTGTGTCTTAGATACCCCTTTATTTTATTTTATTTTATTTTTGGAAGGATTTACTCTCATCTGCCGTGCTGCTTGTTATTAACAGAAGTCCAACCCATTGCCTGAAGATGATGCTGTCCCAGAAGCTACCACTGGAAAGCTCAGCTCTGAAACCAAAAAGCGATTCAACGAACAGCTCCACGCCGAATGTGAATCTTTCAGAGCTGTTTTCGACCGAAGGAGGCAGCGAGTTGGCGGCCTATTGAGTGCCGATGATGAATAGTAAAACGGCGGAGATGAGGACGATGACGACGGCGACGGCGGCGGCAAATATTCTAAAGGTCATCTAAAACTCATCCCAAATATTACTCCTCTTGCGGCTTAATCTGAACTGAAATTTATTTGCACCATCCTTATTCTTTTTAACGGCGGCGTATCAGATTGAATTATTAGAGATATGTGAACTGAAAAAATCTGTAAATCTTCAAGAGGTGTAGAAGTAGCTCAATTTTGTGAATAAAAGGATGATAATATTATTATTATGTACTTTGATCATGGTTAAAGTTGAAGCTGCCAGTGCAGCTCTTGAACGTCTTGAACGTTGCTTTTTTACTCTTATGCATCCGAAATTCTTCATATTACATAAGCAAACCACTTCCACTTTTAAGAAATGATGTACTTTTCATGCATAGAAGAGATGTTATCTGTCTGTGAATCACACTCTAAAGAATAGAGCTTAAGAAAGGAGAGATAGGGAGACAAAAAGAGGAGTGAATGGTGATGAACATTAATACGTCTTGTATATCTCTGAAAATGATAATCCCTATTTGTAGGAGAGGGGACATGATATTGTGATATTATATATTTTGCCACTGTTTTAATGAGAGTTGTACAGAACATTCCAAGTACTGTATATATATATATATATATATATATATATATATATATATATATATATATGGGGTGTAAACGAACCGAACACGAACAGAGCTAGTGTTCGTGTTTGAAATGTTCGAACACATCACTGTTCGTGTTTGGTTCGTTTAACAAACTGAACGAAAAATAATTGTTAGTGTTTGTCTCGTTTGCTTATCGAACGAATCGAACACGAACTTCCTGGCGAATCAAACACGGACTGTTCAGGAACATCGAGCTTTTTTGACAGCCTTAGCTTTGATAGCATACTTCTTCATTGTAAATTGATCAGATATTCCGTACACATCAGCAAACCACTTCCATACAATTCCTCAAAATGAAGCAAACCGAATAAGGCGGTTAGAGTTTTGTTTAGGGTTTATTTTAATATAAAGTATAATATATTAATTATAATATTATAATATTAATATTGTTATTAATAATTTATCATATATTATAATTTATAGAAGTTTAATTATTTAAAATATAATAAATTTTATAATATATAATTATTTTTAAAATACAATGAATTTTTTATATTTAATTATTTTAAATTATTTTATGTTTCGAACAATAACGAACTGAACACGAACGTGTTCGTTAGTGTTTGGTTCGTTTAACAAACCGAACGAAAAAAATTGTTCATGTTCATCTCGTTTGCTTATCAAACGAATCGAACACGAACTTATTGGCGAACCGAACACGAACTGTTCGTGAACAACGAGCTTTCTTGACAACCCTATTGCTATGTTGCTCTCTGACTAGGTCGGCTAAGTTTGTTTGGCCTTGACTCGGTAAAAGAGGGTATGGTTGGCTTGGCTAAGTTGGTGCTACAGGTCGGCTGATCTGGATTGGCTTTGGGTTGACAGGACTGATTCGATCGACGATGCTTTGTCGATCAGTTGATCTAGTTTGGTTGTCGACCATCGATTTATGGATGAGCTTTTGTTGGTTTAGCGAGACTATACTATCGAGCTGAGTGTGCATCATTGTAACTCAATGGGTAGCTCGTTCCTCGACGTAGAGAGCATGTGGGATGACTATGAGACTATGTTGTATTTACAATAATTGATCCTTGACATAGAAAGCATGTGGGATGATATTGAAGAATTTTTTTTTTTTTTTTTGGGTTGGAGCTTTCTTGTAGTGGTTAGCTCATATGATTACCTTTTTTGTTTTAGTCTTATTGGTTCGTATTTGGATAGTTTGTTCTTTCTTCTTTTTAACTTCTCTTCACTCGATCGGTTGTTAGCTTTGGCTCGGACGGTTACATTCGATTGGATAAAAGTGGGCCTCAGGGTCTTCTATTGCCCCTTTTTTGTCCTATTCTCTCCTTATTCAGCCGTTAGATCTCCTCTGAATCAACACCGACACATTTTCGATATACAATACTTAAAATTTGACATTTAGGCATTAGGTATGTAAATGCATAGGACTCGAGTGGTATGTCCATTATGCGCTAGGTCAGTAATTTTCTATGTATTATTTTGTGAGTCGGGTTTGGTTTTGATTTAAAAGGGACTTGTTCCAAAATTATTTAACTTGAACCCGACCTAAATGTTAAAGGAATTAGAAATTTAAAGTTGAATTCAATCGCATTAATCAGCCAATTCGAACTTGACGAGTACTAACTGTTAAAAATAAGATAGCAATTGGTTGAGTCAATTTTGGGTCAAACTTGGGTCGATCTCTAGTTGACAACACAATTTTGAGTCAATTTCAGGTTAGTGGGTAAAGTTTGGGTTGGTAATCAAGTTGAACCTGACCCAAAAATTATTTGATTCAGAGTCTATTTGGGGCAGCTAAAAATCATTAAGTTCGAGCTATGCAACTGCTCAAAATTAATCCGATGTTTAAAAAGTTGTGGTGCCTATTATAATTTTTTTAATTTTTTATTTGGAAAAATCAGATCGCAGCTAGAAAGTTGTTAAAGCACCTAGCCAATATATATGGGAAAACACTGATCTTAACAGTAGTTTTTTGAAAAATTTATCAAAATACAGTTTACCTAAACAGACAAAATTGTAATGCAGTGCTCTACCGCAGCTCCAAACGGACCCTCAATCCGAACACAAATTTTTAGAGTTGAATTGGAGTGTCTAGTCAATTTCTTACACCCCTAACTCCGTAAGTTAACATTATTGTCAAGATAAATATTATTTATTTATTTATATATCTAATATCTAAATTTTAATAGTTAATCATATAACATAAATGTTTAAATCGAATAAAATATTAATAGTATTAACTCTTCTAAATAAATAATTTTTTCCACGCAAATATTTTGATATTATTGTGACAAAAATGGGTTGTCGAAGTAAATACCAGAATTTAGATATTAAATATATAAATACATTATAATTATAAATTTAGTGATGAATTTATTTCATCTACTAATAATATTAAAATAATATCAATGGAATCTATATCATTAAGCCAAAATATCGTCATAACAAATAAAATAAATGTAATTTGACAAACTTTTATATTCATAATTGAGCCCTTATTATCTTATTAAGAGTTGATGAATACATATAGGAAAATTTATTTTACTGTCACATAATTTTTATGCATTTATATATCTCACATCTAAACTTTCACATTTACACGCATAATATTCAAATATTTAATAAAACAGCAACAAACCTTTATACTTAATAATAATAATAATAATAATAATAATAATAATATAGATCTGAGTCAGTTTGAGTGTGGGATTAAGGGTTTGTTTGGGGCAGCTGTAGCTTATTGAATAATCTGCTGATAAGTTAGGTGCGGTGGCTATTACAAAATTTTATTTTTTTTGAAAAGTCAGACCGTAGACCTAGATATGTGCGGTGTGAAAATGTTGTTTTCACGTTTTGAAAACACATGCATTCGTCAAAACACAATTTACCCATACGAGTCATGTGCATTTTCAAAATGTCACCGTACCAAAAAGCTGCTCCAAGCTAACCATAAGGCTTAGATCTATAATAATAATAATAGTAATAATAATAATAATAATTCTAATAATAATAATATTATCTAAAATTTTAAAGCCCTTAATATTTATTTTTACCAAAAAAAAAAGAATCAAAACTCATAGCACCCAATTCCCATGTATTTACATTTCTAACCTTTAGAACTTTTCAAAATTTTCAAATCACATAAAAATATCATCATTTTAAATTTTAAAAGGTGAAATACACATTTTTATGCACATATAAAATGACATCAATGTAAAAAATTAAAATTTATGTATTAGATGTATAAATACTTTAGAATTAAGTGAGACTTAAATCTTCTCATAATTTTTATATTAAGAGACTTGTTACAAAATCAGGCATTTATTTGACTTTTTGTCATTAATTTTACTTTTGGCATCAAATTAACAAATTAACCTTAGTTGGTTGATGTTATTCTCTTATATCTCCGAAAGACTTAAGTTGAAAAAAAATTGTCCGGAATCTGTATGTAAGCTACATCTGGACAATAGATATGACACATCAGAATCATTTATTTTCTTTCATCTTCGTTTCGTCCGGTATATTGCGTTCGTTATTCGAACGCATGTTCACGTCCAGATTCTGAACGCAATATTATTTTCTAAGTTGGGCGGGACGCACCTCAAGCGTTCCACAAAACATATTTCATGATTAAATATAAATATAAATATATAAATATTAAATAATTAAATATAAATATATATCTAATTATAGTTAATTTAATAACATACTTGTTAATTATTAATTATTAATCAATTTATTTAATAAAGATAATATAAAATTAAATTAAATTAAAGCCACAAAACCTTCTCCTTCACCTCTCCCCCACCCGAAACCCTCGCCCACCCCGCGCCCCTCCCTCCTTCCCTCCACCTCCCCCGGCGTACAGAGGCCTCCCAAACTCCCATCTTCCTCCTCTCGCTCAGCTCCCATCCGATCCCATTCAGGAAGGTAAGAGTCATCTTTCTCGCCCCTTTGCGCCCTTTAGCTTCTCTGAATCCCTTAAATCCGACTTCCAACCGGATTGATCAAATCCCGCTACCAAACAGCCTATTAAGCCGACGAAATCTTCTCTGTGATCAGATAGAAAAGGAAAGCTTTGTTTCATCCTGGTTCGATGGCGATGCACACAGGGGTTGGACTTTCTAAAGCCGCGATCTTGATAGGGGCTGGTAATACTATTGCTTGAATGTTTTCTATCCGTCCTTCTTGGACTCTGATGGAGGTGCTCTGATTGTTGTTTAGGTTTCACGGGATCAATACTGCTGCGTAACGGGAAGCTCTCTGATCTAATAGCCGATCTTCAGAAGGTTGTTTCTTCCTGCTGTTTTATGTTTGGAAGATTTACATAAATACAACTTTAATTCTATATATTTACTTGTATAGCACCTAAGCTTCAATTTCTTCATGCATACCACTCTACCTATGTATGAAAAGGTGCATTTTGTTATTTAAAAGTTAAAATGCTTGTATTTTGTATGTGATATAGATGTAAAAATTAAATTTTTACGTCTTAGATATGTAAATTTATAGGAATTGGGTGGTATGTATGTAAAATCCTTTTTTTTTTTTTTTTGGTTTCGTTCTTTCATTGGATGATATTATTGGATATGTTGAAGTAATTGTAGATGATAAAGGTTGATGATTAGTGTGATTAGCATGAATGGTTGAATCCATATGCTATTTCTGGAAGAATTTTGGATTAATTGTTGGTGATGTAAATTTTATATGCAGAATTTGCTGAAGTCGGCGGAGGAGAATGGTGTTGATTCTACTGATTCTGTTGTTGCACAGGTTTGCTTGTTCTTTTCTTATGGTTTACTTTTCCAGCTTGGTATTTTTTGTAAGGGCTTTGTACATTTGCATGTGTTTTTACTTAATATGAAATTTACACTTTTGTATATTTTTGTATGTATTTTTGTATATTCTTTAGGGAAATTTACATGCATACCACACAATTATTATGTATTTACATATCTGACACGCAAATTTTGACATTTACACTTATAACACCGTGGTATCATAAACCTATGCATGAAAATGTTCATTTCACTTTTGCAAGGATAGCTATGGTGGTATTTTAGATGTGATGTTAAAGATATGAGTGTTATGGTTGTAAATACAAATGTTTAGGTGTTAGATATGTAATACGTAAGAATTGTGTGGTATGCACTTAAATTCTTGTATTTTATATAGTCCCAGCTAGAATTCAAACATTGCACAGATTGAAATCACAATTTCTTAAAATTTGAGGTAATCTTGTGTCAACATAATGGATATTTCCTTTGCCAAAGAAGAAAGTATTAGTAATTTGATTCATTTACCGTCCCGTGATTTTTTTTTTAATCTTTCATCTTCGATGTGGCCATCACATTCAATCTCGGTCACAAAAATATCATCCATTCATGTATGAATATCACAAAAAATAGCATGGATTAAATTAATAAATTATTTAACTAAATAATACTAAAAATCTTGGTATAATATTAGTTCCAAATGAGATATATTGAGTTGTATAGTGGTATTGGTGATATTGGAATAACTTGCTTAACAAATCTTTGAAAGGATAATTTAAAACTATGCTACCCAATATTAATTAGAAAGAACTTTTTGGTGCATGCTGTAATTTTAAAAGAGTTTTTTTGGATCAAAATGAAGTTGCTATTTTTTTTTTCAATTGGTTATGAAAATTCTAACAAAAATTTTCATCGCGTATTTTTTTTAGTGCATGATATTTTCAAAGTGTTTTGTTTTGATAAGTGAGTTCTCTTTGGATATAGGTGAGCGACTAGATCATTTAATGAAAGTTTGAATATTAGGGGCTTCAAATTAATAACAAAAAAACATTTTAGTACATGATAGGTAATTTTAGTGTACGAGGAAAGTGAAAAATGATAATCTTGTTAATTAACATGTTTTGGTGATTTTTGTGATGTATACTAATGATAGAATCAAGTAATATAGATATATGGTACAATAGAATGCATGGTATATTCACACATATGTATATGCAGAGTGGAAGATGAAATATAACATGACTGGGAAGTTTTGGAGAATGTGCTCTAGATGATCCATCACCTTTAATTCCTTGATTAAGGATTGCAATCAGGCTGACAAAGAACTTAGAACTTGTGCCATGGTTCATTAAATGAATTCAATTTTTGATGATTTATTAAAAGAATTTTTGTTAGAGGAGATTTAAATGGACATGTCGGTTGTGTTGTAGATGATTTCAGAATTACTCATGGTGGCTACGGTTTTGGAGTGACTAATGAAGAAGATAGAGCCATTTTAGATTTTGTTTTTGCGTATGATTTTGTTATTACTAATACTTTATTTAGGAAAAGAGATGAACATGTTATTACTTTTAAGAATGGATCTAATAAAACACAAATTAATTATTTTCTTATGAGAAGAAGAGATCGTCAAGATTGTAAATATTGTGAGGTCATTTCAAGTGAGATTTTATGTACCCAACTTCGATTTTTAGTTCTAGATTTTAAGATAAGGAGTTGTCAAATAAATAATATTAGGACTAATCATCATAGAATTAGATGGGGAAACCTAAATGACACTAATAAGATTTTTTTTATGAGTGAAATTCAAGACTTTAAAATTTGAGATGTTCATGAAGAAGCAAGCGCTATGTGGGATAGAGTAACATACAATATTAAATAAGTAGCAAAAAATGTACTTAAAGAATAAAAAAAAGTTTCTATAAATAAAATAGTTGGTGATAAAATAATAATGTGCAAGAAAAGATTAAATATTAAAAGTTATGCTATAAAAATTGGTTTAAATGTAAAAGCTTAGAGAATTGGGAAAAATATCAAACGGCCCGTAGGGATTATAAATGATCAATTTGCTATGCTAAAAAATCTGCTTTTAGTGATCTTTATAATAGATTAAATACTAAGGAGTGAAAAATATATGTATAAATTAACCAAACAAAGAAAAAAAGAGTAAAAATTTAACTCAAGTTAAATGTATTAAAGATGAAAATAAAAAAATGCTTTTCTTAGAAAAAAATATTCAACATAGGTGAATGAGTTATTTTGATAAGAAATTTTAATGAAGTTTCTGAAAATACGATCGACCTTAATGATCATAATATCATTAATAATAATAAAACATTTCATTTTTTACCGTCACATTAGTAAAAAAGAAGTTGAGGAAGCTTTAAAAAAAACCAAGGGTGGAAAGTCTGTAAGACTTGATGATATCCCAATGGAAATGTGGAAATATTTAGGAGATTTAGGAGTTTTTTGGCTTACTAAACTCTTTAATATTATTTTAAAAACTAAAAGATGCCTATATTGGTCCCCATTTTAAGAATAAAGGGGATGCACAAGTGTGCAAATTATAGAGGAATTAAGTTGATGTGTCATACTTTGAAATTATGGGAGAGGGTAATTGAACATAGGTTAAGGCGTATTACAAAGATTTCTCATAATCAAATTGGATTTATGCCTGGCAGGTCTACTATGGAAGCTATACATTTATTGAGGATTTTGATGGAGAAGTTCAGAGATAATAAGGAGGATCTACATTTGATTTTTATTTTTTTAGAAAAAGCTTACGATAAGGTTACAAGAGATATCCTTTGGAGAGTTATTGAGAAGAAATGTGTTGATATGACTTATATTCAAGTCATTAAAGATATTTATACTAGAGCTGTTACGTGTGTTCAAACTGAAGGAGGTGTGGCCGAATATTTTCCTATTTCTGTTGGATTACATCAGGGATCGGCTTTAAGCCCATATCTTTTTGCTTTAGTTATGGATGGTCTTATTGGTCATTTACAGGAGGATGTACCTTGGTATATGCTTTTTGCTGATGATATCCTTCTCGTGGATAAGACGAGAAAAAAGCCCAGAAAAAACTTGAATTATAAAGGTCTACGCTGGAGTCTAAAGGCCTTCATTATAGTAGAACTAAAATTGAGTACATGGTATGTAATTTTAGTAGTAGTAGCTCTAGTAAAGTGTAATTTTGGGTGATCAAATCATTAAAAGGTGTGAACGATTTAAATATCTCGGGTCTGTTATTCAAAGCAATGGTGATATAGATGAGGATGTTAATAGTAGAATTCAAGTTGGTTGGTTGAAGTGGAGGAATGCTTTGGGACTTTTGTGTGATAGAAAAGTACCACTTAGACTGAAAGAAAAATTTTATAAGACGGTGGTGAGACCTGCAATGCTCTATGGTGCTGAATGTTGGCCTTTAAAGGAGAAGCATACTAAGTTAAGTGTTGCCGAGATGAGAATGATTAGGTGGATGAGCGGCTTTACACTTAGAGACAAAATGCGAAATGATTATATCCGTGATAGGGTTGGCTTATCTCCAGTGGTGGGCAAAATTAGAGGGAGTCGTCTTAGATGGTTTGTTCATATTCAACGTCGACCATCTGATGATCCAATTAGGAGAGTAGATGTTTTAGAGTCGACTTATGCTAAGAAAGCAGAGGTAGACTTAGGAAGACGTGGGCTAATTGTATAAAAAAAATGATCTTAATATATTAGAACTAAATGAGAATATGACTCTAAATAAAACTCAATGGAGAAAAAGGATTCATCTAGCCGACCCCACGTAGTGTGATTAAGTTGTTGTTGTTGTTGTAGTTGACACCTCAATTTAACATGAATGAATGACCTCCCACATTATTAAGATAAGAATAATGATTAATAAGTATGAGATGTGGTGAGGAAGGCTTCATGCTTAGAAGCATGCTAAGAGTTGAACAAATTGAAACTAGGCAATCATTCCTGTTGATGAGTTTAGCTCTTTTAGCTTATGATAATATTAATGTGTTTGCTATGTAACTTTTAAGGATTATAAGGTGCCATGGCCAAAAAAAAAAAAAATTATAGTTATGAATTGCACTAATAGAGCTAAGTTAATATCTTGTTAGGAAGTATTACATCTTGTTTATTTTGATTTTTATTCCTTTATTACTTAAATTTCATTGATGGGATTTTTATTTAATGCCATGCTACTTTGCATGCTAAATTTGTTTTTAAATCATGATCTTTTAGGTCAACAGATTGGCCATGGAGATTCGTCAACTTGCTTCAGCACGTTCAATTACTGTTGTGAATGGTGGTTCAGGGGAAGGTATGTTCAGTGCTTATTGATGAAATTCAAGTAGCGTTCTATGTATGTTATGTTAAGGTCCGATGGGGACTTTTCTATTAAGGGACATTCATTGTCAATTGCATGACTGTTTGTTGTTTTGACTTAATCAATTAACACAACTAAATAATTTTTTTTAAAGTATTTTATTTTAACTATTTAGGATTGATATTGTTTAATGTCATTTATTATTATTATTTTTTTCAATAGTTTTTATTTTATAAAAGAGAACTTGGGGTTTATTTTTGTGGGATGAAGAAGTTATTTTTTATTTTCTATGTTGTTATTCTTACATGTTTGGTTTAAACCTCCCTCTTTCGGTACATCTCATGTCGCTCTCTCTTAATTCTTTTAC
Source organism: Papilionanthe hookeriana x Papilionanthe teres (assembly GCA_022702705.1). Taxonomy (NCBI): domain Eukaryota; kingdom Viridiplantae; phylum Streptophyta; class Magnoliopsida; order Asparagales; family Orchidaceae; genus Papilionanthe; species Papilionanthe hookeriana x Papilionanthe teres. Next base: position 2,892,485 of record CM040430.1, on the reverse strand, counting down.
ACTCATTTGTCCCATCTACCCGTTCCTCTTGTTCTATTTCTCAGCTTGTTCTCTTGGCACTTCCGTTTTCATGTGTTTTTCTTTTTTAATTTTATCTTCTTTTATCTCCCATAACTTTAATTGCTCCCTTTTGACTAATTTCCTAGTTATATCTTTCAATATTGTCTCCATTTCTTTTTCTCTCACCCTTTCTCTCATTTATTTTTCCATGGGCCTTGAAAGATCCCCACCTAACTATTATATTAGATACTTCTTTTTGTTGACTCTTTAGGAGGAAGTTTAATTAATTCAATAACACATTACCCAAAATTTTGACCTTGTAAAGGGGCTCCTTATTCATGGTTCAAGACATCTTCTATACCCCGACCCCTGTGGTTCATCATCTCATGCTTTCATCAGCCTTATGGGTTTAAGGTGACCTCACAAACCTAAGGGTAAGATTATGTGGTCAATTTAAGGCAACTTCTGCTAATAGAGGGCTTCTTTCCCATTTTAGCTATTCATGGCTCATAAAATTCATAGTCTTAGCCACTAAGGAACATTCAGTGATGGCTCTTCGTCTAATTATCATGCTTTCATCAGCCTTATGGGTTTTATTGTTTAAGGTGACTTCACAAACCTAAGGGAAAGATTATGTGGTCAATTAACATTCAGTGATGGCTCTTCGTCTAATTATCATGCTTTCATCAGCCTTATGGGTTTTATTGTTTAAGGTGACTTCACAAACCTAAGGGAAAGATTATGTGGTCAATTCAAGGCAACTTTTGCTAATAGAGGGCTTCTTCCCCATTTTAGCTATTCATGGCTCATAATTAATGGTCTTAGCCACTAAAGAATATCTAGAGATGGCTCTTCGTCTAATTATAATGGTTTGCAAGCACATTTTAGGCATGATCACTGACCTAGGGGATTTGGCTACACCCTTATTAATGTGAGTTTGTTAACTGTAATCTTATGATGTAGATATATTTGTGGGAGGAATGTAATTCACTTATTCCCTTCATGGTAGCTTACATGTATATACAAGCAGATTCTCCTTTATTTTGTGGAATGAAAAATAAAAACTTTTCAAAATTTGAATTAGATGAAGTAGATAAAGTGTAAATTGGATGAAGGACTTAATGTATCAGCAATAAAACTGAGATCCTCCATGTTCAGATTTGTGGTGTTTCCATATCAAGTTTTATGCAATTCGTCGTACAAGAAACAATTATCAGTAAACTCCTCTCTTCCAAATTACATTGCTATAAATCATGAATCAGTTGTTAGCAATTTGCGGACTCCTATCTTCTTGAAGTGGCTACAACAATGTGTGAAAGAAGTTTCCATGTCATGTTCTTTATTCCAATCTAGGAGAGTAGGTTCTCATAGTTTGTTCATGTTAATGCTTATGTCAATAGCATGAGAACTGCTAGGAGCAAGAACAAATCTGATAGCATTATTATCAAATTTTTTCTTTGATAAAATCATAAAATAACTATTTATTTCAAATTGTTTGGGCACTATCTTGATAAACAAGTTTCTTATCAATATAGATTGAGGTTAATGATCATAAGAGATTCATTGTCTTTGATTTTGATCCTAATTCCTTGAAAGGTATTTTTGGTTAATATCCGTTCATATTTACCATGAAACATTAGACATCACGCTTTGCACTATTCTTATATACTGGACTATTTTGTTCAAATGAGTAATATTCAAATGTGAAGTTTCGATTAACAGTAGAGCCAACCCAATCCACATTGTGTTATATTTGTACACTTGATTTGATATATATATATATATATATATATATATATATATAATAACAGTCATTTTCCTAAAGTCAACTTTAGATATTTCAAAATTCTATATACAGTCTTTATGTGCCTCTCACTTGGATTACTCATAAATTGGCTCATAACACTCTTTCAGAACCCAATGTCTTGCTTAGTATGTGGATGATATGCAATTTTTCTTACAAGCCTTTGATATATCCTTTATCAACTGGTGTCCCTTCTTCAACTTAAAATTTTGATGTAGGCTATAGGTGTGTAAGCATGTTTACCACTCAGCATTTTACATTTTTTTAGAGGTATATGTCAAATTCTTTTTGGGAAACAGATTCCTTTTTTTGATCTGGCAATCTTCATTCTTAAAAAATAATGTTAAAATTTCTTTGTAGACAAATATTCCTTCTTTGAAGCAACGATCTCCATTTCTAGTATATATTGAAGGTTTTTTTGGATCTTTGATGTCATTTTTGTAAGTCCTTTTTTGAGATTGGTCATTTATGCTTCAAAATTTTCAGTGATAATAATCTCATTAACATAAAGTTTAATATATATCAATGCCTTTATTTGAAGTTTTCATGAGGAGTATGGCATGTCATCAGTAGTAGCCTGAAATCTTGCTACTCAAGTGAAGCTTTCTAGTGAATCACTTTTTTTTATATCTCTTTACGTTCCACACATGATTATTTTTTAGTAGAGCCTCAAATTTTGGAGATGACCTTATGTTAACTTCTTCATCCATGTATCCAATTAAGAAGGGCTTTTTTTTACTTCCAATTGAAAATATAATTAATTTTGATTTACAACCAATGATAGAATAAATTGGAATGTATTGAATTTTGCCACAAGTTCCTTCTACTTTTTCAGATTTTTATCATAAATTTTTATACTTTATCCTAATAATATTATCCATTCTTCTGTTTTGAAAAAGTTTTGCACCATTACTTTGTTATAGTTACACGCATCATATTTTCATTTTGTTGCATTGTTTATGCTTCAATTACACGAATTATTTGCTTATTCTTGAAAGTTAAATTCCATGCATGCTAAAAAAAAATTATGGGGGATTCGTGATGAATTTATGTTTTTTACCTATATCTTATGCTTTCTTTATTCTACCTCAAAATATACCGAAGCCTTTAAGCCTTTTTATATTTTCAGGAGGCTAGCAAGTATTACATTACTTTATTATGTTAACATGAATGCTGATTATATTTTCTTTGTTGAGAACTTAGTACCTTACCTCCAAGGTTTCCCATAAATATTTTTATAGCTCCTCTACTAGTTTGCATTGAAAGTACTTTTATCATAACTCTGACAATTATATTGAAGACATTGATGCAAACCATTTGATCAAGACACAGGTGCTTTGTCGATGAAATGATTTATTATTGCTTTGTATGATACTGGAGGAGAAAGCCTAAATCACTAAAGAAACACAAATTTTATTATTGAATTTGAAATCAATTACAACGATTCTTCAAAACATGAAATAAACGACAAACAAAAATAAAAACGTAAGTGAACACCTCGAAGTGTGTATCCCAAGGGCTGTGGAGGTTGGTTAGGTGGATTGAGTTGGTTGGCAAGGGCAATGGTAGCAAATGAGTGTTGATAGCAGTGAGGGGATGGTGCAGAATTGCGAGGACAGAAAATATAGGTGGCCGACTATAGGCAGATTTGTGGCTGGAAGGTGCTGAACTGTAAGGGCAGAGATGGGAAAGACTTGGGACAGCAAGGTAACTGCTGTAGGGGTGCTGGCGGGATGCCAAGAGGTACTGAAAGGGCTGGACACCAGTTGCCGCAGCAGAAAGGGGGTCGGCAGTGCAGGGGGGAGCTGTGGAGTGGGCTGGCGGCTAAGGGAAGTGCTGGAGAAGAAGTCGGGAAGATAACCACCTCGGAATAGGATACAGCCGAAGCATCACCACCTCCTTGGATACAACCCTAAGAGAGGGAGAAGGGTTTCTACACAGAAAATCTTAAATTGAACACCATAAAAACTACTTCCAAAAACTGAAAACAATAACTGAATAGACTCGTACATGAAGAAGAAATTAAAGTGGTAAAAAAGGAAACTCCCACACAAAAAAGGAAGGGGTGGGGTGGCCAAAAATATTAAAAACGTAACCATAAAAATACAGTCAAATGAAGAAGACGCCTAAAAGGACAGAGGAGAGGGCAACACAGGGCAGGAGCAGCACTTCTAGGGGGCCTCGAACGGGAGAATGTCATCGGATCGGGAGTATTAATTCCCTCTCCAAGCAACGGGCACAAGAACCGGTCCAATCGGCCCTAGTCTCGGTCGGTCCAGCTGGCCCAAATGTGTGCTGACCTGTAGTGGGAAGGAGAACCGCGTCAGTAGCGGGAAGTGGGAAGGCCACCGAGGGAGAGATTTGTTTCACTGAAATATTTTTTATTCTTAGGAAATGTGCAGGATATGTTTTTCTTTAAATATTTTTTTTTCTTATGTGAACTATTAAAGACCTATAATTCTTATGGCATTTTTTTAATTATTTCAATGGCCTTTTGCTCTATAAAAGTTGATCTTAAGGCTTATTATTATTACGATATAAAGATACTTCCTATCTGCTAAAGCCCTACGCTCATCATTATGTATTTCCTTCTTTCACCATATCTCCCATCATTCCATCTTGATTCTCTCACGCTTCTCTAGTTCTCCCTCTCCCTCCCTCTGCTTACCATCTCTTGTTCTTGTTGTTCTCGCTACCTTTTTCTCACTCATCCACTTTTATCCATTAGTCTTAATCTTTAATGTAAATTCTCTATTGATTTAACCCTTATCCCCCCCTCTTAGTCTTTCTCACATCTCTCTCATCTTGTCAGTCTAGTCTATCTTTTTTCTTCTTTTGCTCGTTCAATGTCTTTCTCTCTTCTTATCTTTATATCCTCAAATGTTTCACAGCGCTCTTCTCTGCTCTATTTGCTCCTGTTTCAGAGACCTTTTTCTCTATCTATTCTCTCTTTTTCTTTGCCCCTTTTATCTTATCCGTTTTTCTTTCCCTAACAGCCCACAAACCCTCTTGATTTCCCCACGAAAATTGTTGTTTTTCCTCTGCTGAAATCAGTAAACAGCAAACTTTGTTTTTTGTGCATTAAGTCCATTTTTTCATGAAATGTCACGTTTTTATATCCATTTATTTGTAATGGCACTCTAATCTACTTATTAGATAGTAATTCTTCAATTTACATGAGCAATTTTTATCATAGAGCATTTCTATTATTTAGGAAGATGGCTGATTTAGTTTTTGTTTTCAAATTCATGTCTGATCTTCATTAAAATCACAGTTTAGGTAGAAAAGAACAAACCAACGAAAAATTGTAATGATATATATGATATATTTATACTGGCAATTCCTTATTGTTCATTATAGTATTTGTTCTAATTGTGGATAATGGAAATACTTTGATACTTAATTTTCTGCGCAGCATTTATTAGTTCTTCTCTAGTGCTTACTTTAGTAATTACTTTTCCAGGAAACTTGACAACATATTTGGTGCCAGCTGCTACAGTGGGTGCCTTGGGCTATGGCTATATGTGGTGGAAGGTAACTTCACATTCATTCTACTTAATAACACATGCAACATATGTTGTATTCTGTGTTGCGGTAGTTTTATCTTGTTTAGAAATTACAACCTAACAATTTTCTACATTTATCTGGCAGAAATGAGGATGCTGCTAAAATTAAGAAATTTTAAAATTGCATAATAAGAGGGATACCTTAATGTAATTCAAAAAAACACCATGTGACGTACACCCTTCACTGAGGCCTGATAAGCCGTACATCTTAGTGTGGCTTAGATGCACCTCCACTCAATTTGTGAGAGGTGCTAACATAAAACCTAGGATTTATTTAATTTTAAAACTTTAATTTTTAAATTTAATACATAAAATAAATCTTATTTTATTATTTTGCCGAGCCAAATAAAAGCTAGAACTGCATGCACCTCCTAGAATCCTAGCTGCATGCTGCCTTCTCACCTAATGCCCTTTGGAACAGCACACCGACGTTGCTGCATTGCCCTTGATGAAAGAGGAAGACGATTGAGCATAAATATTAGAAGTGAGATGGGAGGCTATTGACACAACTGAGGATGGGGGAGAAGGGAAGATAATTCACTATAATGATGACTATAATGAAAATTTACTTAGTGATGAATTTTGAATTTATAAACCTATAATCTTAATGACTTTAAGCTACTTGTTTATGCTCAATTGGAAGCGAGAGAGACATTCTTCTAATCTTACTCTGAGTTATTGTACTTTGCAGGTAGATGTTGCATTATTGCATGTTTTTTACGCATTGCTCACGTGAGCATGTTCACACTTGCACTTTGTCATGCTCCTGTGAGTGTATGCCCCCTATGCTCAGTGGGTATTTTTGCCTCACTTCAGCACACTACTTCGTGCTTATTTTTTGACATCCTTATGTCACCGTGCACCACGCTTCTGCGTGTTTGCACTTACACTTGTGTATCCTTACATTTTTGCTTCCATAGTATGCTGTATGTTCGCATTTCATATGCTTGTGGTTTGCACCCTAGCGCTTGTCCTTACGCACTCAGCTTGACACATGTGTCCTCCATGGCGGCAGCTTTTGCACGCCAAGCCTTCCCAACATGTGACCCCCCCTCACGGGAGTTACATTATTTCTCTTTCCTGCGACACCACCTTGGAATACCATAGGTGCTTCCCATCATGTCACTAGGCACGGGTCATTCGTCCTAGCCTATGAAAGTGCGATGCATCTTCACTCGGGCATGTGTCTTTCACCAGGCTTGGGTCATGCTCCTCTGCCTCTAACCCTCCTTAGCACATAAGTCATATTATACATCTTCTGTGACAACACTTTACATTGTCACCAACACGTTCTTTTGCATGAGGCGTGTGTTTGCTTGCTTGCATGATACATATACATTGTATATGCCTGTCACATGCTTGTGTACTTACTCGCTATTGGGGCCAGGTGTAATTCTCTCTTGGCGTCCTATACCTTAGGTGGCCAAGCATAATATTATCTATGTGATGTGTCTTGCATGTGCATCTTTGCACTATCGGGGTATTTGTTACTAGTAGATGCCACCGTATACTTGTGATGAATATTCTCTATCTCGTGATCACAACGGACTGAATCAGTTTGCATCAGCATGTGCATTCCTGATTATCTCGGCGGTGAATCAGACTTGTTAGCTGAGCTACTGATTGCTGATCACTATTTGACAACAAGTATAGTCTATGAGGATGTCTTAGTGAGAAATATTAACTATCCCACCGTGACTAGCAAACATTTATTGTGCTGAGGTTCCAAGGGATCTAACGAGTGACACTAAGATTTTTCCTTTTCTAGGATCTATTTAATATAAATAAAAATTATATATTTCTTATATTTGCATATTATATTTGAAAATCTATTTTGAAATTACTGCATATAGTTTGGACCGTACGTGAGGTCAATCTTTCAAAAGCTTTTTCTTCATATCCATGTATTTATTTTTTAATACTCAAAGTTATTATAATCTTATTTTAATTTTAGTAAGTCACATATTATTTCATATTTTTTATTAACTTAAATGGTTGATTATGATGTTTATGCGTCGTCTTACATATAGGAAATGCCTCAATGTCTGATTGTGCAATTTCAATTCTTGAGTTAAGAAATGATTATGTGAAAGAGACTGTTGAAATGATTCATATTAAAAGATGATAAATAAATTTAGGTGATTTGAGCATGTATAAAAAAATGAAATAGATGCATCAATTAGGCACCTAAATAACATTACTATTAAAGGATTAGGAACATTAAAAGGGACTGATAAAAACTATCTTGCTTAAAATGTGTTAAGACTTGCAAAAAATGGAATTACACTTAATTGTAACGCTAAATTGTTTATATTGGATATAACTCATATGTTGAACCAATATATTTGTATGCATGATACCTCTAACAATTATGAGGGCTGTTCTATAAAGAATATGTGAAATGATTTAAATTGTGAAAATGAATTAGCATGGTAACAGTTAATTATTGAATTATGCTGCAAACTAGAAGTGTTAGAATTCACTGTCGTTTGTAGCTTACACAATATTTTTTTGAATCATATGTTAACAAAAATTAGGAGGCATAGATCTTCTATAGCTAATACTGTCAAATTTAACACACAATTTCTGCAACCTGATATAAAATTTTCCAATCAAATCTACTCAACCAAACATGGGATTATTTTATGTAATAAAGTAATTGTAAGGGATGAGAGGCTTAGGGCTTGTCTTTTTAGATATAAGGATTAAGTGGGAAGTATAAAGTGTGGGTAGTGGCCATGTGAGTTGTTTGGTTGGCGTTGGAAGTGGGAGGTGACTTTTTACAATGAAAATGACCATTTAAATTTTAGATGTCTTTAGGTTCATACACTGTGAAGCCAAAGTTTGAAAACTCCTAAATTATGACTCCTTTTTTAGGAATCATGCCACAAGCATGCATAAATGCATACAATTATACTTAACAAATAATATAGTTTATGAAATTAATTATTATAAAAATTTAAATTATTTATAGAACAATAATAATTAATGAGAAAAGTGTGAAAATAGTCCCCCAACTCATTGAAGGGGGTCATTTTAGTTCCAAAATATATACAAGTTAGTCCTCAAACTCTTTTAATGAGGGCTGAAATAGTTCCCACGGAGGATCATTAAAGAGTATGGGGACTAATTTAACACTTTCATAAGCTATGGAACTAAAATAAGCCCACATAAATAGTCAAGGGATTATTTTGACACATTACTTAATCATTAATGCATAATTTTTTAATTATACCAAAGTAATATATATTGAAATATAATTGTTTTAAAAACATTGTTACTGATCATATTTACTGTTTTAATATTCCAGGGCCTTTCATTCTCTGATCTTATGTATGTTACTAAGCGTAACATGGCAAATGCTGTTTCAAACATGACAAAACATCTGGAGCAAGTTTCAAACGCTCTTGCTGTAAGCATGCCTTCTGGAAATTTTATTTTTACGTTTTCCTACTGAAAGACACTTTATGCTTAGTATTTATATTGTCTGTGTTACGTTTTGATTTTTTTTTCTTTTCAAGTAAGATGGTTGGATATCATATTTACTATGAATTGTACATTTAGTTCGTCTCACCCATTTGTCATTTATCTTGTTGGGGGAAAATTTTTGTATTTACATATCTCAATTCTTATGTATTTACATTTCTTACACCTAAACTTTCATATTTACATACATTCACTTTGGTGTTGTAAACCTATACTTGAAAATATGTTATTTCACTTTTAAAAAGTGATAATGTTGCCTTTTTTATGCGATATTAAAGGTTTGAGTGTTGTGCGTAAGTATGAAAGTTTAGGTCCTAGTTTTGTAGATACATAAGAATTGTGTGCTACTTCTATAAATACCTCTTTTATTTTGGCATTTACATACATAGCACAAAATTCTTATATATTTACATATCTAACACCTAAATTGTACTTTTCTAAATTTATTCCAACCAAATCTTCCATATCACGTTAAAAATATTACAATTTAACTTTCAAAAAAGTGAAATTCACCTTTTCATGCATAGGTAAGGTAGCATATATATAGAAATTGAAGTTTACGAGTTAAATATGTAAATACATAGACGTTAAGTGGTATGTATGTAATTTCTTTCTCTTATTTATATATTTATTTATTTTCCTTAAATCTTGCCAATGTCTTTGGTTTCAGTTATTTATTTATTTATTTATTTTTTGATTAAATGGTCCAGTGTTCTTATCTATCATGTTTTATTCAGCTTGCTTTTTACACTGCTCCTTGTTACCTCGCTCATACTGCTTTTGAACGGTTTAGGTCTTTTATATTTACATGATTATGATTATTATTATAATTGCTTTTATTAGAAAGATTTTAAGACATAACAATTAATTCTTATGTTTTTAAAGGTGTGGACGATTTAGCTATCTCGGGTATATCGTTCAAAATGATGGTGATATAGATGGGGATGTGACTAGTAGAATTAAAGTTGGTTGGTTGAAGTGGAGGAATGTTTCGGGTCTATTGTGTGATAGAAAAGTACCGCTTAGACTGAAAGGCAAATTTTTTAAGATGGTGGTGAGACTTGCAATGCTCTATGGTGCTGAATGTTGGCCTTTAAAAGAGAAGAATAAAACTAAGTTAAGTGTTGCCGAGATGAGAATGATTATGTGGATGAGTGGCTTTACACTTAGAGACAAAATGCGAAATGAATATATCCTTGATATGGTTGGTGTAGCTCCAGTGACGGATAAAGTTAGAGAGAGTCGTCTTAGATGGTTTGGTTACATTAAACGTCAACCATCTGATGATTCGATTAGGAGAATAGATGTTTTAGATTCGACTTGTGTTAAGAAAGACAGGGGTATACCTAGGAAGATTTGGGCATATTGTATAAAAAATCATCTTATTTTATTAGAATTAAATGAAAATATGACATTAAATAGGACGCAATGGAGAAAAAGGATTCATGTAGACGACCCACTTAGTGGGATAAAGGTTTTGTTGTTGTTGTATTTACTAAATGCCTAACACCTAAATTACAATTTTAACATATATGCCACCTTACCTATGCAAGTCAAGGTGTTCACTTTTAAAAAGTTTAGAAGTGATGTTTTTTATGTGATATGTAAGATTTGAGTGCTATAAATGCACAATGTAAATTTTAGGTGCTAGATATGTAAATAAATAAGAATTGGGTGGTACCCCTTATTATTATTATTATCTCCAAGGACATTTTGCTTTGCTGGGGCCGTTAACTCTTGTTTGTTTGTTTCTTTATTAGTTGCTATTCAAAACTGAACTACAGTATTGATTTTCTTTTGGGGCATTTGCATACTAACCACACAATTCTTATGTATTTACATATCTAACACGTAAACTTCAATATCTATATTCATAGCACTCAAATATTTAAAATCACATTAAAAATACCACTTTTTAACTAATTTTTTAAAAGTAAATGTACCTTTTTATGCATAGGTTTATCGCGCCAACATGTTATAAATTTAAATATCACACATTAGGTGTTAGATGCTCAAATCCATATGAATTGTGTGGTATGTATGTAAATTTCCCTTTTCATTATTATATGTAATCCTCAATGTTTGACTTGCTAAGATATCTCATCCCTCTTCAACTGATAGGCGACCAAGAGGCATCTAACGCAGAGGATTGAGGGCCTCGATGGAAAACTGGACGAACAGAAATTGATCTCGACAGAAATAAGAGATGAGGTGATAATCTATACAAAATATGGTTTAAGTTCTTATTTTTCCTGCGCAGCTGAACTACATCCCGTTGTATTTATTTTTCCTTATTCGTTATTATTTTAATGATAAATAATGTTGTTCTAAGCAGGTCACCAATGTTCGTGGAACACTTGAGACTATCGGTTTTGATTTGAGCTCTCTTCAACAAATTGTTTTTGGCATTGTGAGTAATATTTTAATTTATTTATCTTCAAAAAATTGTTTTTGGCATTGTATGTATGTATATATATATCTTTTTTCAGTGTCATTTTCTATTCCCTCGTCTTCTTCTATTGATTCCCTTATCTTTACTTCTTTAATCACGCAGGATGGCAAGATGAGTGTAATTGAAAAGAAGCAGGTATGCTTTTGAAATAAAGCTTTTTGGTAGGCACCTTTTTGTAAATCTAATTTGCATAGTAAGTAGGTGGAATGGCGCAAATTGTCATCATCTTCAGCGGCTTTTAACTTTATTCTACATATTTGGGGTTGGTTTTATGAAGTCATTCTTCATTCATTAATAGTAGCTGTTGCAAAAGTTAAATACACATTTTAATGCTTGAGTTTATCACACCAAAGCAATATAATTGCAAATATGAAAGTCTTGGTGTTTAGGTTGTGTAAATATAAAAGAATTGTGGTAGGTATGCAGTAAATTTCTCATAGTTTTATTGACTTTTTGGGTTGCCATGGTTTGCAAATTTGAGTGATGTTTGTGAAATTGCAATTATGAAGATTAATGGTCATCTAAATGACATCTTAGTACACAAATTCTTCAATGCATTTATGAAAATGTTTATTCACTATGGTTGATGCACAACATAGATATGGATGTTATGTGTACATGCAAGGCATTTAATTTTGTTAACTTTAATTTTGTTCTCTTTCTTAGTCGCACTTGTGCTTATATGTTACTTGGGGCATTTACATCCATAGCAGACAATTCTTATGTATTTACATATCTCACACCTAAACTTTCATGTTTACATAAAAAATAGCACTAGTAGCTCTTTTTAAAAGTGATGCATAGGCATGGAGTACCATAGTTCTATGTAAATATGAAAGTTTAGGTGAAGATATGTATAAAAAATATATGAATTGTGTGCAAGGTATGTAAATTTCCCATTTTACATGTACTTGGGGGCTATTTGGTTGTCTCTATGAATATGGGTACGAGTCTCTTGTATTAATGCTATTATTATGTTGGCAGGCCTTTCTGTGTGCTGGTATTCTGCACCTCTGTAATATTTTTCCAGATAAAGATGGAAAAATGCGCGAGCTTTTGCAGGTTTGTTCTCATCTTCTGTATTCTCACATTTTGATTTCGTCGAATAGTTCTTGTATTCATTAACTTTGATGAAAATTTTGATCACAACAAAGATTGCTAGGTATGTAAACGAGCCAAAGCTTGAGCAAATTGATTTGTTCGCTTTTAGCTCATGTTTGGCTCGAGATTAACTCGAATGATTTGAAAAATAATATAATTTATAAATCAAGCTAAAAAAAATGTTCATATTTGGCTCACTTGTTTAACTAGCGGACCGAACACGAGCTACAAACTACTTAGTGAGTCGAACACGAGCTATTAACGAACAATGAGTTTTTTTAAATAGCCCTAAAGATTAATACATTGAATCAAGCTTAAGTGTCCTCTAATTCTGTTTATGGAGCTGCAAGTCAAGTATTTCTCATTCATACAACATTTGCATCCATACAACACAAAAATTTCTTTACATATCTAACTCGGATACTTTGCTATGTACATTTATAGCACTTTGGTCTTATAAACCTACACATTGAAATGCATATTTCACTTTTAGAAAGTCAGTAATAGTGGTGTCTTTGACATGATGTTGAAGACTTGAATGGTAGGCATGTAAATATCAAAGTTTGTGTTGGATATTATGTAAATATGTGGTAATTATTGCTTTTGCCAGACTCTTTTATTTATTTATTTATTTATTTATTGTTATTTTCCCTTTCTTATTGTTCTTATATCAAGTTATTCATCTTAACACTCTTATAACTCAGGATGGGCCAAAGCGTTCTACTTTGCGTGGACATCTTCTACCTGGAGAAGAATCTGGAAATTTAAAGGTATGTTTAAAATTTATTATTTAAATATATGAATATTTGCATAAATATCACTCAATTCCTATGTTTTTACATATCTAACACCTAAACTTTCAATTTTTACAAGTCTCCTGAATTATGCATGAGAAGTTCAAATACTGATATTTTTGGTTTGATATAGAAGACTTGAGTGGTATGAATGCAAAAGTAAAATTTAAGTGTTCTCCTTGTAAATACAGTGGAAGTAGCTGGTACTTTTGTAAATGCCCCTTAAATATAATTTGGCCAGACTTAGTACTTGATTAATTACTTATTGTTTACAGGGACTAAAACACATTTTGCAAGCTCTAGAGTCAGGGAACATGGAGACTGCCAATTTGGACGGGTTATCGACAATCAATTCGGATTCATCGGAGACTAGGAAGGGTTTTTCGAGGTGCTAACTTAACCCTATCTTTTTTATATTTTCAGTTTTGACCCTGGATTCTTAAAACTCTAGCTTAATTGTTGCTCCGATGGCCTAGATATGATAATTACTTAGCTTAATCATCATTCTTGCCTCAATTAGTAGGTTCATCTTTGGTTTTGTAAATTTACATGCATACCGCACAATTCTTATGCATTTACATATCTACAATCGAACGTTTTGCCATTCACATTTTGTATGAAAAGATGTATTCCACTTCTAAAATGTTAGTGATAGTTGTATTTTTGAACTGATGTGAAATATTTGATTTTTATGTATGTAAATATGAAAGTTTAAGTTTTAGATTTGTAAATATATAAGAATTGTGTGGTTTTTATGTAAATGCGCCTTCAAAAAATGCAGCTTGTTGCTGCACTTTTGGTTATCCTGAGCCCCATTATATACTTCAATTTCCCTTTGCAAAAATAATGTCTTTTTGAGCTCAATCTCTTCTCAACCATATAGGGGATATTTGCATATCTAACACTCATAAATTTGATATTTGCACTTACAACACATTGGTGAGTTTCATGTAAATATGAATGTTTGGGTGTTAGATATCTAAATACATAAGAATTGTGTGGTATGTTTGTAAATGCCAAATTCTATTATTGCAATCTCTTCAACACCAAACAGAGCTTTAAAATTGCTTTGCTACTAATAATAATTAGAAACTGTTCATTTTCAGGACTGCTTCCATTAAATGCTGAAAGAGGAGGAACTGTGTAAAAAGAAAGCAATTTAGCTTAAAAAGGAGTCCTCCTTTCCTTGTTATATTTTCTACTTAATGAGGTTAATAAGCCTTAACCACAAATGTGAAGTTTATTACTCTATTTTATGCTTCTTTTCTCTTTATATATAATTTGTTTGATAATATTAAATTCCAACCTTTATTTGCTATGTGTGTGGCCTATTATTACATCAATATCAAAGATTTTTCCTATTTTGTATGAGATTTTTTGAGATTTTACTGTTCTGTTTTTTTTTTAATTTTTTTTAATTTCTTTTTGTTTTTATATATGTAATATTTAAATTTTCGTATGTATATTTGGAAGATTTAGGGTCTCTTTGGGGTGGCTGCTACCTCAGGCTTCTGTTGCCTAGAAGCTGTTGCGGATGAGCTGACTGGTTGTTTGTTTTCTGTGGTTTGAATACAGTTATGTGACAGTTGCCTTTGGACTAATGATTATTCTGACTCTATATAGTAATGTTATTTGCAACAAAACATAGCAGCATAGAAACATGAACAAGAATTAATATGTGCCACTACAGTAGTGCAGGATTTTAACTCATTTCAATGCCTAATGTCTACATAAAGAAAATAACATTAAAGCATTAGTTTTTACATCCATCACACTTTAGTTTTATATACATATCATCTTAAATATGCAGTGAAAGATGTCTCACTTTTGATAAGTTAAAATGGTGGTATTTTTGATGTGTTGTGAATATATTTGGGTGATATAAATGTAAAATGTAAAATTTAGGTATTGGATATGTAAATCAATGTTATAAGAGTGCAAAGAGCAATGCGATCTGTGTGGTCTCATTTTTTCTTCTAAAGCATAGAGAGGTGATTGATAGGTTATATAAAATTTTTAATGTATAAATATATTTATTAATAATTGTAAAGATAAAATGACTTTAAAAGTTGATATAAAAGAGAGAGAAAATATGGATAAATTTGTAAATTAAAATTCTGAATAATTTTTAATAATTTTCTGTATTTAAAAAAATAAAAAATTACAAAAGAAAAAAATTGCATGGAGGGAAGTGGGTGACCTGCCTTGCCTTGCCTGTGTAATGCTATTTTAAAAAATATATATTGGAATTGTTAGGTATGGATGTAAATGTCCTTTTACATTAATAATATTTTAATTTCATCTTCCTATCATAACCTATGTGTACAAATGTGGATTTGACCTGATTTCATGTTATAAACTTCAGTGTTATTTCTATAAATATTTAAAGTTATGTATTAGATCTTTAAATCTAAAAGCATTGTGTGTTATGCATATAAAATCCCTTTTATTAAATTAATTCGTATTTTATATATTTTATGGTGTGATTATAGCTGTCGCTTTGTGCATGTAAATATTAAAGTTTAAGTTTTTATTTTGATGTATAAGACTTGGGGATATATGTAAATATCCCTTTTAAATATTATCAATAAATTATGATTTTGATGTCATATCATTTGACTTTTAATTTTATTATCATCTCATAAATTTAATGACATATTTAGAAATAGTGCATCTTAATTATTATTTAATTTACTATTAAAGTCCCACGTGAAGTTAACGTTGGGATATGTGATAATTCGTTTCAGTCTCAGGAATATGTCGCTGATAGAATATACGTTTCTTCAACCTCCTGATCATATGCCCAATGGGGGATATATATCATGAGACATTTTCAAAGTCGAATAATCTTTAATATCTCTAGAAATCATGCATCTCATTATTTAATTTGCTATTAAAGTCTTACAATGGCAATAATAAAAGGACCAAAACGGTCTCATGTATTATTATTATTATTTTTTCAAGACTCTTTGGTAGTGCAGCCTTGCGTAAGTACCCCGGTGTCATGGGTTCGATCCGCTCGAGTGCATCTGCCAGTGGGATCGATTGATTAGGCACATAAGGGTGGCTGGGGGCTTGTATCATAGCAATGTATTGTAATGCAATGTAATGTTATGATAACTCCAACTCTCAAATATTTAACATCACATTCAAAATATCATCATTTTAACTTCTAAAGAGTGTAATCCAACTTTTCTTTTCATAAGTAAGGCGGCATATATGTAAAACTTAAAGTTCATATGTAAATATATAGGAATTAAGTAGGATGCATGTAAATCTTCCTACACTATATATATATATATATATATATATATATATATATATATATATATATATATATATATATATATATATATATAGTTTGAATTTGTCCCCTAAAACTTAATTTCTTCGTATATTGTGTATCAAAGACCATAGACTATTCCAATAAATAATGCGTTTCAACAGTTTGACTAAATCAAACTGTAATATTAAAGGTCTTTTATTTCAGGGTTCAATCTGCAAACAATTTATTTACAAATCATATTTTACTTTCTACATCTTACATAAGGTTAAGTCTTTTAAAAATGAAAGGAGACCGGCGGATTTGACCAGTTCAAATGCGAACCGATCTGTCAAAGGATTCGTTCTAAGTTTAGGAATCTTTTCTGCATAGAATCGAGATTGAACAGATTATAACCAATTGATTCAAATATTGTCTAATTTTAATATAGCGGTAAATTTTAAGTCATGTTAAAAGATTTGGGCGGATATATGAATACATAAGAACTGTGTGATATACATAATATATGACTAAGACAAGGTCAAAAATCTAAATAAAAATCAAAATGTCATCATTTTAGAATAAAATATATATATAGAACTATAATATTAATTAAAGTTGGTCCACTTAACATATTCTATTTTGCAAAAAAAGACAAAATGTTTGCAACTATTCTATAAATTTAGAAGTTTTGCTGAAAACTAAATGAAGGAAGAGCACAAAAGGGTAGAGTAAGCAGAAGATGACTTCAAAGAGAACAAGTTTTCTCTTCTTCTTCTTCTTCTTCTTTGCTTCCATTCTCTTCATGTCTTTGAGCACAGATGCAAGGCTTCTGCATGAGACCCTAAACCATGGTGAGTGCTTCTTCTTCCACTTACCTAACCCTAGTTATATCCTTAGTTTAATTTTCATTGGTCTGTTTGGGACAGCTGCAGCTTATTGAATAATCTGCTGATAAGCTTGGTGCAGTGGTTATTATAATTTTTTTTTGGAAAAACCAAACCGTAGCTAGAAAGCTGCCACTGCACCTAGATGGGTGCGGTGTGAAAAAGTTGTTTTCTGCGTGTTGAAAACGCATAAGCTTGCAAAATGCAATTTACCCAAACAGGCTATGTACGTTTTCAAAATGCCACCACACAAAATAAGCTGCCCCAAACATACCCGTAATTTTTTTTGGACCTCACACCAAAATTTTCATATTTACAAATCCAACACCGAATTTACACTTTTCAAGCTATAATACTGAAACATTTTAAAGTTATATTAATACCCAAAAAGAAAAAAAAAACTCATTTTACAAAAAAGATTATGAAATTACAAATAAAGCCAAAAGCGAAGAATTATTGTTATGTCTGAATTTAACTGCAGGTCCTACAGCAGTGAATAACTTTCGGAGCGGAAATAGTGTACCTCTGTCTCCAGTTGATAACGGGCATAGAAGCCCTGTTCCCTCCGCATATCTTCACAAATAATTATCTTCATATATATAGAGTAAAGTGCAAAATAGCCCACGACTATTTAAATGAGCTCATTTTGGTCGCAAGAGTTTATAGAAGTGTCAAAATAGTCTCCGAAATTTTTAAAATGGGTTTGTATTTAGTCCTCGTAGATCTCAATTTTAAAATAGTCGGAATTATTTTGACGCTTCTATAAACTCTGTGACTGAAACGATCCTATATAAATGATTGGAAACTATTTTGACACTTTGCTCTCTCTCTCTCTCTCTCTCTCTCTCTCTCTCTCTCTCTCTATATATATATATATATATATATATATATATTAGATTTTGTGGCTTTTATGATAATATAAATATTATTTATTTTGAAGAAAGTTTGGTGTCAAAAAGATGTAATATAAATCCTTGTGAGAATTTCTATTTGCATATTCTGTGTAATATTTGTTATCTTGAGAAATAATATATCAGTGATCTTACATTGAGATGTGTATTTATGACTTGTGTATTTACATGTCTACCACCTAGACCTTTATATTTACTATTGTGAGATGTGTAATTCCTGGCATAGAAATGAAACGCAAAGAACACAAGCAAATACAGATCGTTTACGTGGTTTGATCCAATTGGATCTACGTACACGGGAGGGAATCAATCAAATAGCTCACTAAGGAAAAAAGAAATGGAAAATACATAGCTTATACATAGAGATGAGCCCTCATCTTCCTTCTATAGCCTCCCACTCAAGCGACACCTTGATACAAGGCCTCAAGATGCTCTCCTCCTCTCTAGCTCTCTAGCTATTCTCTCCTCCTTTTTGGTAACTTAAGACCTCTTTCCTTGCTCTCCTAAGGTTTACACCCTCTCTATTGATACAAAGCAAGAGAGTGATAGGTGGGAGGTAGGTGAGTGGTAGGTGAGCGGTACCACATCTCAACTGGTTTAATTACGAAAGTGTCATTTTACCTTAATTCATTAATTTGGGGTCAAAATAACATTTACATTCATACCGCTCAAAGTCTTAACATCACATCAAAAAGATAAATTTACTAACTTTTTAAAAAGTCAAATGGGCCTATTTATGCTAAAGTTTATGGCACTGAGTTGTTAACAATGTAAATATCAAATTTTAGGGGTTAGATATGTAAATCCCTCAAATTGTACGGCATGTGTGTAAATTTTAAGGAAACTTAAAAAATAACATTGTGCAACAAGGATTAAGAATGATGAGCAAAACAAATACAATATATAGAAAGTAAAATATTTTTTTCAAAAGTACCAATGTTTTTATATTTTGCCATCATCCATGCCAACATAGAAAAGAGATGAAAGAGAATCTCTTGAATATTGCATTGTGTTGGACTCAAATATGTCCGTGAATCACACTAAAGGAATAGAGCGTAAAAGTAGAACGAAAAAAAAGAGAAAAAGAGGCACATTTTGTTAACAATACAGAAACGATCGGCCTCGCATGCCAGGTCGTCTCAGTTTTGCCTCAATAGTACATCATTTAAATCATATCAACACAGGCCATCCAATTAGATTCCCAGTTTGAACCGTTAAATCTCGAAAATTTTCTTTCTCTTGTTCATCGTCTGATTTGATTTTCGCAACCATCACTTGAACATTCCCGCGTTTAAAACTCGGTACAACTTTTAAGAGCAATCTAGATTTTAGGGCGGGTTGAGACTCGAAAACATTGAATCAAAGGGTAGATTTGGCAAATGATTCCTACTTACTATTAAAGTAGAATTAATGTGTCAATGTTGGCATAGTTGACATTGTTATTTTGAATTCTTCAACTCTTATCACTAAGACATACTCTTTTTATTATTCCCTTAGTTCTATCTTCAACATTATTGAGACCTCTATTCACATGTGCTTATAATTCTTCTCCCTTAATAGTTTTCAATAAGCTTATAAATTTAAATATATAACTCTATAAGATATGAAAATAATGGAACTCTTTAAGTGATAACCTCGCAAATGCAAGTTTTGTGTATACAGAAAAAATATTACGTGCTTTGTCTTGATGCATCTGGATTACATATACAATGAGGTTTTATACGTACATAATACTCTTTCAAGCATCAAGATAAAACACGTAATATTCTCTATTGCACGTGACATCAAGGTCTGCCTGATGAGAATATTCTTCCAAACTATTTTTCAAAATATTAAATTATGTAAGTATCAAATTATTTCTTTCCAAACGAAATCCATTCAATTTTGATACATCATCAATAAATTTCCAACATACGACGTGAATCTCGAAGTATGACATTGATTTCAAGACAATCTTTTTGCTCAAGAAATGTTCAAATGTTGATAAAAAAACATCATGGGCTCCGATTTCAGCAAACTTATAGTCAAACTGACCGGTTCGATTAGACCGATTTACTGATACTAAAATTAGTCTAATCCGAGTCAAATCAAGCAAAAATCAAGTCAGTAAACTACTCTTGAAAGTTTTCCGGATATATTTAGCAGGTCAAACAAAAGAAAAATCTAGCAAGGCTATAGTCGAAATAGCGTCTCGACAAGACAAACTTAGATAGCCCAAGATTGCTCATTTTTTACATCATTAAGGTACTCAAATGTCCATCAAACGCTATCTGATTGATTGAAGCTCTCCAGATCGTCTGATCAAAGTGGTTCATATTCTTGCATTAGTTGTACTCGAAACACTATAAATAGAGCCGCACCTCTCTCATGAGAGGAGAGTTTGAAGAATGAAGAAGAGTTTGAAGTTTTTAGAAACTAAAGTCCAACATTACTCCAGGCACATTTGTAATCCACCGACAGCTGTCAATCACCGCCGTCGACCATTGTAGACCACCGCCGGCCACCACTGACCGTCCTCGACCACCGCCGACTGCCTTTGATCATCACCGGCCATCGTCAATCATCACCGGCCGCCGTCGATCATCACCGGTCATCGTCGATCACCACTTGTTGGCCTCCAACGATTGTCATCGCCACTTAGTTCTTACAACAAGTTCATTTGTGCACCGACATTGTAACTCCGAAAAGTGTTCAATTCTTTCCCGCCTGTGAGAAGAGGGACTGTACATGTAATATCCAATTTATAATAGATTTCTCTAACTGGGCTAGGCCCCGTTGTTTTTTCTCTTTCTGGTTTTCCACATAAAAAAATTCTAGTGTCATTACTGGTTGTTTTCTCTTGCATGAGTATATGTTGAATTCTCGTGCAACACTACGACGATAATCCATTACTCCACCGCCGCTAATTTTTTAGCACGAATCAAATTTAAAATTGCTTATGATGATAAAAAAGCAACAAAGAACTCTAAAAATAAAATATAAATTCAGCTGTGACTAATTACTAAACTGCGTTTTATCTAATGTTATTCTATTTGCAAGTTAAATTGCAAAGCGTACAAATATCTTGCTGATAACCGGCTTAGAGGGCAAATCTCTAAAATCACATTGGTAAAGCTGCAATTTCAGAAAGTTGTTTATTTTCAGCAATTTTTATTTTAACTAAAAAAAATATGAAAATAATTCATTTAAATGCTTTGAAGAAGTTTAAGAAAATATTTCTTCAAATCTTCTCACCCCAACATGTATCTTATATCACTCAATTCCTATGTATTTACATATCTACCAGAATAACTTCAGTTTTTACATATATAACATTTTACTCCTGCAATGGTACTGTTTTGGGGTTAGAAATGAAAATAAATAGGAATTGAGTGATATTTATGTAAATGCCCCTTAAATTTATTTTAATCTATTTTTTAATACTTGATTAAGATTTCTAACAAAGACTCCAAAACATTGAACCAAAGGATGGTAGACTTGACTATGATTCCTATCCCCTATTAAATTGGAATTAATGAGTCAATTTTAGTATAGTTGACTTTATTATTTTGAACCCTTCAACTCCTATCTTTAATACCTACTCTTTTCATTATTCCCTTAATTCTATCTTCAATGTTATTGACACGTCTTTTATCGTGTACTTACACATAAATGCTATCGTAAATAAATCGTGAAAATTAATTCGAGAGAACAAGATCTCACAAAGCAAGAAAGTACACAGAATACGAGATTTAACATGAAAGAAAAGAATCAAATCACGAAACTACAACACAGTAAGAAAATCCACTATGGGACTCGAGCCTTTCCGCACTATAGGACACTCTCCTCTCGTTTGAGTAAGAGAAATCTCAAAATCCAAATCCCGTCCATTTGAAAAAAGACAGACAAAATTAGTAAGAACTTCCTAAAATTGCTTGTGGGAGTTAAGGTGTCACGATAAGACATTGCGACACTCCCATGGATACTGGGGCTCTACATCAGGAGCGTTGCAGTGTCGCGCTCTCGGGTTCTGAATATGAACCGAGCGCTACTAGTCTCGACACTGGAGCACTTAATATGGGCCAAAACTCCAAACTATTGAATCAAAGGGTGCTAGATTTGACTAAGATTCCTAATTCCATTTAAATGATAAATAATGAGTCAAAGTCTTCAGCTCCAATCTCTAAGACCTGCTCTTTTTATTATTGAATACTTAATTCTATCTTCAGCTTTATGACACATCATTTAACATATACTTATACATAAAACTAATGTATTCTTTTATATTCCTTTCCTTTTATAGTAATAAACAAGCTTGTAAACTTTGAATATGTAATTTTCTAACAAGAAGGAATAACAACTTAGACCAAGTCACAAAATAACCATTATAAAGAAATAAAATAATATTACTAAAATAAGATATTAAACTTAGTCTAATGATAACATGAAACTATATATAAATTTCATAGCTTTGTTGAAAACTAGAAGTTAGAAGAACACAGAGTAGAAGAAGTTGAAAATGATTTCAAAGAGTAGAAGCACGCACTTCTTCTTCTTTTTCGCTTTCTTTCTCCTCTTTTCTTTTGGCGCAACTGCAAGGCTTTTACAAGAGACAGCATCATCGTCATCATCTGGTTAGAACTTCTCCCTCGTACTTTTTTTTTTACGTAAAACTTCGGCTAGCGCTAATGGGATAATTTTGAATTGCTGAACCAATGTATTGATGAAAATGAAAAACATGGGTTGGAGCTTTATCATGAATTTTGATATTTGAGTGATAATTTGAAAAAATATAGATGAAAGATTGCGTGTAGACTCTAGATGTAAACCATTTACGTGTAGAGTCTATATGTACTCAGAGTATACTCAGGGTGTACACACCTACTCTGCACATACGGATGACCGCACGTAATATTTTCTCCAAAGTTGACGAAAACAGAAGCCCAGCCGGAGATCTTTATTACTTTTTTCAAGACGACAAAACTTCTTTTCTTGAAAAATGAAAATAAAGTGCTATTTTCATTTTGAATGAAAAATGTGTTAATAAACTTTAGGTATTTACACAAATGAGATACAATGACACAAAGCTTGAAAAACCTAAGAGTTATGAAGGGGCATTTACATAAATAACACACAATTCTTATTTATTTACATATCACCCCAAATCTTTCTTATTTGCAGATACAAAGCGAAATATGTATATAAATATATATTAACTAAATTATTTTTATTATTTTAATCTGCTTGCAGGCTTTATGGAGAAGCGAGGCCCTCAGAGATCAAATCTTTTGCCATCTCCCAGTGATAACAGTCACATAGGGCCAATTCACTAAAATAACATCAGGTAAAGAAGCAATTTCACGAGAAAATTCTCGTCCGAACTTCAGAGAAAACTTATCACGTGGCAAGTGGGACTCACTTTAATACATCGGTGAGGGGTAATTTTAAAGAGGTGTGGGGCCCACTTGACTTGTGGCAAGTTCTGAGGACGAAATTTGAAAGATTTACATACATGCCCCTCAACTATTATGCATTTACGTATTAAACACCTAAACTTCAATTTGTACGTGAATACAGCCTTACCTATGTGAAATATATTTCACTTCTTAAAAGCTAAAATGGTGGTATTTATAAATATAAAAAAGAGAAGTTCAGAGGGTAGATTTGTCAATACATGGGAATTAGCTGGTATATATGTAATTAAACGTATTATATCATTCTAAAGTATAATATGAAAAAAAAAAAAAAAAGATTCAATTTCAGCCACTTAAAAGTTATCGCTTAGATGTTAGATATATGTAAATACAAAGAAATTGAGTGGCATGTATGTAAATGTCCATATATAGCTCAAATAAAAATTTTCTTTTATTTTTTTAATTTTGGCAATAAAAAATAAATAAATAAAGTTTAAAAATGCGACATTGATTAACTGATTGTATGTCTTAATTAAATTGCAGGTATTATGATGGAGTATGGCTGCTTGAAAAGTTATGTTCTTTACTATAAGGACTTAGTTGTAACATAAATCTTTTGTTATTTGCCAATGTATTTTCATTTTTGTATTTTTTTTCTTAATTTTGAAATAAAAATAAATTGGATTCTTTGTTTCCTTTTTATTTATTATTATTATTTTTTTTATTTTTTTTTATTTTTGTCGCATGCATGCCTGAATGCGCATATATACCACATATACAAGGTCTTGAACCCAAAACGTCTTGATCGAAAAATAAAGCTCTCGACCGCAAGGCCGATAAAGAAGATAGTCATTATGTAAGAAATGTTACACCACAGATCTATATGTTGATCAAAATTGTAATATGAGAATTTGTAAGCCAAGTCTTGAAAAGAGATGGTTATGGGAAATTTTTGACAAAAGCAATGCTATAAAAGATATTTAAAGAAGACAACAAAGACTAAGGGTCTGTTTGGGGCAGTTGTGACTTCTTAATAAGCTGCTGAAAATTAATTTGTTATTCAACAAACTAGAATGTTGTCATCGCACTAAATCAGAAACGGAATGAAAATGCTGATTTTAGAGGTTTGAAAACAAGAAGTCGCTAAAATACAATTTACCCAAACAGGTCTGGGTGCGTTCACAACGCACCGCATCAAATAAACTGTCCCAAACAAGGCCTAAGATTGGGTTGGGATATAGGGTCTAGATGTGAAGATGAGTACAACACAACTATTGTTATAGTGTAGTTACTAAAGAGAAACAAACATAGTCTAAATCATATTTATTGTAGTGTAAATAACTTTGTACCATATGGCTTGAAGGGGACACTGTAGGTTTGGATGTGTTGATGATTATGATACTAGTGAGATTAATGCATAATTTCGTTCTAAGAAGATGGCTTCCTATAGGGGTTTCCTAAGGATCTTAGCTCCTTGCAAGACATGTAGTACACCTTGGCATCTATATAAAGATTTAGGTTCCTCCAAGTATATGAGCTTCTATGCCTTAATGATTTCGTGCATCATTTACACGTTCGGATGAGAGTTCAGATGGGCCGACATGCAATACACCTCCAGACCATCATTTGAATATGTTGTCAACCGCGCGTAATAATTTCCCTTAACAGTAGTATATATGTATATATATATATATAATCATTAGGCTTTATAATTATGAATAAAGAAAAAACAGAAATAATGAAGAAATTTGAAAAACTCTTACTAATGACAGTATAAACAAAATCTAAGAGTTAACAATAAGGAATAATCTCATAGGCAATAGGGAATATTTAATTACAATAATATGTAATGGTTTTCATTTTGCAGAAAAGTCCATTACAATTTCAATATTTTCATTTTCTACTATTAAACTACATGGACTATTGGTATAAATAGGAAGAACCAAAGCTAGTTTTTATTTATTCCCAGCTTTGGAGTAGGTATCACGAAGAGTAACGACCCTATTAAACACAAGCTTCTCTGTCGTTGAGTCTGTATCCACAGCAAAATAGCCTGAAAACAAAATAAGAATAATAATAATAAGAGGCAATTCTATACATACTACAATTCTTATCACATATTTACATATCTAACCCCAACATTTTCATATTTACTTATACACCACTCAAATTCATCGACATCACGTAAACATTCTTCAATGCAAAAGTTTTAGTTCGCAAAATATCATTCAATATGTAAATAAGAATTGTGTGATGCCTATGTTAATTTTCCCTATGATAAATGAATTTGTGAAAAAAACTGAACAATATTTTTATACATTATAAGGGTAGAAAGGTTGCTTGATTTGTAAATAGTAATATTTTGGAGGTTCTGTATGTAATTTATTATCATTATTCCAAAGAATTTTTATTTTCTTTTATAATTTTTTGCTCAACATGACCTCTCTTATAACAAAATGATCTATTTTTATGCCCCCCTTGAAACTTCTAATCAATTCCCTTACTACAACTAGCCAATGAAAGATATATAGTTCTTCAAGTTCAAAATTTCCAATTTTGCTCTCTTAAAATTCAATATTTGATAATAATCAATTTCCTCACATTTTAAGTTTGATCCATCTATTTCAACAATTTATAATCATAAACTTCGAAAGCAACTAAATGCTCCATTTTTTTCTGCGTGTATGTTTTGCTCGCACTTAGAAATATTCGTGGTGGCTACGCTGCGGTTTTAGAGTGATTAATGAAGAAGGTAGAGTCATATTAGTATAAGATGTTGAATATCAAAGAAGTAATTTTTATAAAGTATTTAAAGAGGTTAGGGATTACCAAGCCGCTCAAACTGAAATTTGTCTCCCACTACAGCACTGGCAAGAGAGGGCACAGCATATGCTTCTAATATCACCTCCTTGGAAGCTGGATTCAAATCAGCAAGCCAGTCCTCCAATTCAGCTGGATTCTGAAAAATAAATAAATAATTAATTAATTAAAAATATATATATAACTAAAATTAAAAAATTAAAAAAAAAAAAACAAGCCACAGCATTGTATATGGATATTAGAATTTTGGAAATTTTACATACATACCAAACATTTCTTATGTATTTACATATCTAACACTCAAAGTTTGATATATACATTCAGGGAAATTTACATACTTACCACACAATTCTTATATATTTACATATCTAACACCCAAAGCTTAACATTTACATTTATAACACCTTGATGTTATAAACCTATGCATGAAAATGTGTATTTCACTTTTGAAAAGATATTGATGATAGTATTTTCTTATGTGATGTTAAATATTTAAGTCGTATTTATGTAAATGTTCCTTACATTTATAACACATTGGTATCATAAACTTATGTATGAAAGGGTGTATTTCACTTTTAAAAGGTAGAGATGGTGGTATTTTTTATGTAATGTTAAAAATTGAGCGATAAAAGTAAGTATGAAACTTTAGGTATTAGATATGTAAATGCATAAGAATTGTGTGGTATAAATGTAAATTCCCCAAGAATTTTATAATGAAAACATTAGAATACTCACCTCAGAAAGGAATAACTTATCAAATATCCTTACTTCCACTTTGAGTGGTTCAACTCCTGGATTAGGTTGAGCTACCCAATGAAGAACACCCTGAAAATAATAATAATAATAATAATAAAGGTGAAATCAGTGAGTTTTTATGTAAAAATCATCCTCTTCCTTAAAAAACTCAAAAAAAATCAGTAAAATCAGAACCTTTGGTTTGGTTTTCTTAAGTGGATCATACTCAGCTCTGATCTCCACAATAGATTCAGAATCTTTACCATAAATTACTTCTGTGCATTTTATAGGGAAAGCATATCTGTTCATTTTCAAGGAAAATAATAATGGTTAAAATTTCTATCACTTTTATTAGGATAATACCAAAAAAAAAAAATGACATACGACTTGCCTTAACAAAACAGTTTTACCGGGAGCGAACCCATAGTAATCTTTTGAGTCCTTGAGACGAAAATCCGTTCTTTCGATGTAAACCACATTCGTGAAAGGAACCTATGGAGGTTTAAATAAATTATTATAAATATTAAATCATGCAATTCATTGTTGCTTGCTTGCTTGAGGCAATTAAAGTTAAATATGCAGAGAAACAAAATAAACTACATCCTTACTGAATTATAAAAATAAAACAAGCATAAATGCGTCCATATGATTATGTATAAGTGGAAAAATAGAAAATTAAGAAAAAATATACAAATAAAACACAACCATAATTAATAATGAATAATGTAGATTTTTATAATTAATAATTTAGTCTACGTGATTTAGATATGATGATTTTGAAAAATATGGCACTCAAGAGGACGCAATGGAGAAAAACGATTCATTGTAACTGACCCTAGTAAGTGGGATAAAGACTTGTTGTTGTTGTCGATTTATATATGATGATAATCTCGTAAGCTCAAGGGTAGCATTAGAATTATCAGAACAGGTTTGCGGGTAGTGCTCGAGTCTGACCCGAAATCGACCCGTCTTAAAACTGCTTGATCGAGACCTGACCCAAATATAATGCATTAGAATATCTACCCCAAATTCAACCAGTCTTCAACCCAAAAAACCTAAATCCAACCCGCATAACCCATTTAATATAGGACAATAGTTCAAGCCAATTTCATGGGTCAATATCGGGTTGGTGGGTCAACTATAACCCGACACAATATTAATCGGATAGGATTCTAGACCCAAAGGCTTGCAAGTTAATTGAGTCGATCCACTTTTTCAAGTTGGATTCAGGTAGATTTGACATATCAGTTCCATTTTTAACCCTAAATAGCATAGAGAAGTCTAACTTAATTTTAGCAATAGTAATTATTATAATAGATGAAACTTTCGTTGCTCAGATATTGCAGGTGTCACGTGAAAACCATGATTAATCCGAGGAGAGAAAATAGTGTGAATAGGAACATGATTAATCTGAGAAGAGAGAATAGTGTGAATAGGAACATGATTAATCTGAGAAGAGAGAATAGTGTGAATAGAACACAAAATTATGGCAACAAAAGTCACGTTAGAGTGCATGAAAAATATTCTTAAAGAGAGAGATCAATAAAAGGCATCGAAGAAAGTATCAATAGAGATCATAGAACAAAGAGAATTAATAGAAAGTATTGAAGAAAAGCTCAACACAGCGAACGCAATAAAAAGGATATTAGATGTACACAACCTCTTAAGATGTGAATGGAAAAGCAAAACTAGAGCCTTTGAAAGAGACTTCTATTAATGAAGCATTTATTGCTATGTGAGACAGAAATATTAGAGAGGCATTAGAGAGAACGAGGCTAGTAATGGTGAGGGACGTCTTAAAATTCTAAAGTTCAATAATTCAATCTAAGATAAGGCGCACAATACAATAAAAAAAAACATAATTTATAGGTTACCAACAAATAAAGCTTATTTCATTACATATAGTAACTTTGTAACTCCATAAACTGAAATTTCCACAAAAAATTGAGAGCAAGCATAAAATTCTACAGCAATTAAGATTCAAATCACAAAAGGGAAATCTAAACATGTCTCACACTTAAGGAAACTTTAATTGTGCACACATAATAACCATTAGAAGATTAAATACAAACAAAAAAATTAAGGTGCCCAATCGAAGATACAAGTGTCAAGCCTACACCATAGTAGTAGTCAAGGCTTGCTAAATGCTCAAAAGAATTTATACCCAACAACATACAAATTTCTTAACAAGAAATGTGAAATTTAAATAAATCACTAAATGAATATTAAATGCCGCAAGAGTCCAATATATAGCCTATTAAGGATATAAAATAAGAAAAAAAAAGATCCAAAACAAGAAATTCTTCTTAATCCTCTTGTATCTAGTCAAAAGCTACAAATCACACTTTTTCCACAAGTCCATTGAAACCGGAGACAATGAGACAATGAAGTAGCCCTACAGGAGCTATAATTCCAGGAAAAATATCATTAATTGAAGGTTATCATATTTAGATATGGCCTGGGAATAGACAGTATAAGGAAGGTTTACACATCAATCTAATACAATTTTTTATTTTGTATGGTCCCATCTGTCAAGCTTTTAATTTCTTAATAGTCTCCATAAAAATATTTTCAGGACTCGTGCACCATGACCTTATCACCTAGTTTGAACTATTACATCAATGGTGAATATAACCAATTATGCAAACCATGAAAAAAAAAAGTAATATATACTCTAGAATGCCAATAAGTATCCTAAGGGATACTAGTAATTATTTCTAATATATTCCTCTATGAAAATATATAAAAAACTATGAAAATATGCTAGCCCGGTAATTATAAATTGCACAAATAGTCGAACAACTTCCTTAAAAGAATTAAACTTGAATGGCTTTAATATTATATGAGATGATTTGCACACTTTCACATTCAACCAAGTTTTCAAATCAGGTTTCTTTTACAGCTTTTGTCATCAATATATTCATTGAGTAATTGATGCACTTTTACTTCCTAAATCTCTAGTTGATGATTTGCATATCAAGAAACCAAAAAACAAAAAATAATAATTTAAATTTGATTTGAAGATATTGTTAGATTTTTCATCATGAGTTAAATCAAGAATAACCTTATCAGTTTGTTTGACTTATCAACAACAAAAAATATGTTTTACTGACTTCCATAGCCAAGCCTAGATATAATTTTTTATTTAACATTTAGGTACATACTCGAAAATAGATTTAATTTTCAATAGTTATTCAAATTCACATCACTATCAAATTCAGATGTTATTTATGGTTTGGATTTATATATGAATCAATATTAGTTCCAAATTTAGTGTATATTTGAAAATTGAATTAAGAATTAATCTCACACAAATGTTTAGGCTCAAAATTTTGGCACCTCTCCTGAAATAGCTTCAATTTCATTTGCAAAATATACTAATTTTCCTTAGAAGTTTTCAATTCAAATATGATTTCAAGCTTCATGTCACTCAAATTCAGATTGATTTGTGACCTCATGCTCATACTTAATTCTAAACTCATATTTTGATTATTGTTTAAGAATAAATTTTAAGTTCAAAACTATATTCTTAAGTAGGTGGAAACCAACAGTGACATTTATAATTCAAATCCACATTGCAATTGTAAATATTTTTTTGCATATGATCAATCCTAAAAGGAGTAGTCATACAATATTATTCCTTCGATAGAATAAATTTAACTACATGAGCCATTTGTCATTATATGTTTAACAAACTTGTCAAGCCGATTTATTGTATTATTTTGCCTAAAATTGTTTATATTGGTTATGTAAGTTAATCATATATAATCTCTTCTATAATTTGTTAATTGATCCTTATGTTGAGTCCCACTTATAGCCATTTTTTCTCATACTTAAAAGAGAGAGTACTGATTTATTTTCTTTGGGAACTTTAAATCAAGAGTGGTAGTCCGTCCTATTAGAAACTTCATAATATGACAACATTTATTGATCTCTGATAAAATCTAATTTATGATTTTTGTTGAACTATAACTTAATTCACTCCTAATTTCTCATTTAAGATATTTTCTTAAATAAGTAACAATGACGCAATAGGCAAAAAGCACACAACATTTAGCTGCATAACACATCCAGCATATTAGTTAAACACATCATATTTACCATGTTGCGATGCTTAAATTGAACAAAAAATTGATCCTATATTCAACAACAAATAAAAATTGCTAGTTAAGTTATATTCTAGTTTAATATATGCAGGTGTAATTTCACATGCAATACCACACCGAAACAACTGAGCAAAGTCCACTAGTTTTGATTTAGCACATTCAAGTCATTTGTAATCAAGCAAATGGTACTCCTCAAAGAACCATTTCAAATTATCATTCCAACCTAGAAATTTTATTAAGATTCTATTGCCCATTCAATATTGGAACATGCTTTAATTCTTCGTAGTAGTTAGAAGTAATATGAAGTTATATTCACTAAGATCCGTGACTTACCCAATTTTATTTAATTTAATTATTTAATGGACCTAATTAACATGCCCTATTTTAGTTGACAAGATGGTGGAGCCTAAAACATGAATGCTAATTTAATGTAAGACATCCTAAGAGTCTGAGTTTCACTAATGTAAACTAATATAAGGTAAAATATAAAAACACTCAAAAAAAGGCAATTCATGGGACACAAACACTAAACTTTAAGAGAAGATGCAAAACAACAAACACATTTATTGCATTCAAAACAATAATAAAGATGTCTTCAAAATATGAAATTACATTAAAATAAAAAAATCTAAAGCGAAACATAACAATCTACATCAATCAAGTTTCACACCATAAAAGTGAAATTGTGCGTGTATCACTCTGGATAATACATCAACCATATGTATATATAAGAAGTCGTTCAATCAAAGATCCCAAATATGAATCCAATGGCACACAAGAATAGAGAGAAAATTTGAAATTTTATTAAACAATTGAATGAACATTACTTGCCTCAGAGGTTAATACATCTATATATATATATATATATATATATATATATATATATATATATATAACATACATAAAAACTCATAGTGAGAATTACTCGTCCGATTGCGCCTCTAACTATAGTCCCATGACTAGAGGTGTAGAAAGAAATAAGGCATCTGTATTAAGTTAAGAGAAACATGATTGGACTATTAAGAGAACAAGTTACATATAAGCATATCGATGCTGAATTTTCATTGTGATATAAGCATATATGTGCGCATACATATAGACAAGGGAAGAGATCAATAAAAGAAAATAATAATAATAATAATAATAATAATAATAAAAGAGAATATCCTCAATAATTAAGAAAAATAATAAAAATAGAAGATACCTACTACTATGAATAATTTTGGCACGTGATAAACTAGATATAATGTTACAGCAATCAAAGGAAAAAAAACAAGAATCATTTGTGATTCAAACGAATGTCCAAAACCAAATCAAGCAACAAAATAGAAACAACGGTCCAAAATTTTGAATACTTTCCAAGGATGCAAATTGTAATACACCAATACTTGACCAAATCCCAAGAAAGCAATATAATGTCAAGGTGTAAATGAAAAGATTGTCTAAAAGATCACAATACAAGATGAAACTAAACATAAAAAAGATTCACAATCGCTTTGGTTGCAGCAAATATGTGAGAAATGTGAAAAAAAATTAAGGGAGCATTCGAGGTCACAATTTTTTAAATTTTTTAATCATTTTTTTATTTAGTTTACGTTTTTACTTGAAATAAAATATATTTTGTATGTCATAACATGTTTAGTTATTTAAAAAAAACTCGAAACAACTTTTAAATATTTTGAGTATTTTAAGAAACAAATTAAATAATTTTAAAAAAAATAAAAACAAGCAAAAGAAGCACAAACAAAAATATTTTTAAAATAAACGCAAACAAAAAACAAAAAACAAAAAATAAAAGTGACCCCAACCATGCCCGAAATGATTGGGGAGGATGCAAGGATTATCGGAGAATGTGTAACAATAATAGTTTAAGAATGTAATTTTTGCACTATTGGCAACATTGCTAGAGGACCAAGGCAAAACAGTGATAATCCTGAAAAAAATTTGGAGAAAAAGGAATGAAGATGGCTTATCTTACAATTGAAATAAAAAAGACAATGAATGGCATGGAAAATTAGAAAAGTAAGCCAGAGTGCATCCCACAAATTTTTATGAAATTAGTTGGCATCTCGATTAATGAATGATTCCTTGGAAACTAAACATTGGGATATGCTTATGCATAAAAATTGAGATGAAAATTGGAAACAAGTAAGAAACAAATTCAATATGATTTAAAACAAAAGTCTATTCTATTAAATATTCAAGCACTAGAAGTTCATTCAAGGCTAGCCTAAATAAGCAAGTACCTTGTAGAAGGAGGATGCATCATCTGAAGGAGCATCAGGCCACATCTTTGCATCAAGGCTCATTTGTGATTCAGAATCAAGATTTGTGATAACAATCTGAAAAGAAGCTCAAATAAATTGAATAAAAAAGTAATAATTTTCCCAAAAAAACTGAAAAAAACAAAGGGGCATTTATATACATACACCGCAATTCTTTTGTATTTATAAATCAAACACCCAAGCTTTACTTTATACATTTATACCACCCAAATCTTTCATATTGCATCAAAACTACTAGTACTTTTAACTTCTAAAAAGTGAGATGCATCTTTTCATGCATAGGGAAGGAGAGATGAATGTAAAAATTAAAGTTTAGATACTATATATGTAAATACATCAAAATTGAGTGGCATGTATGTAAATGTTCCAAAATAAAACCCAATACCTTGAGAGGATTCAAGACTACCATTGCTCGTGGTGCAGTTCTGTTAAGCTCTTCTCTAATGTGATATTCAAGACGATCATGTCGTATCATGCTATTGTCACTGTACAACAAGATTTAGCAACAATGTCAAAACTAAACCTTGCAAAATAGATGTAAAAGAGTTAACCCTTCATCACTTTGTATTTGTCTCTAGGGAAACTTACATATACAGCCCGCAATTCTTAGGTATTTATATATCTCACACATAAACTTTCATATCTACATGTATAAAACTTTCATGCTTTAAAACTATGCATGGAAAGGTGTATTTCATTTTTAAAAATGATGATAGTACTATTTTTGATGTGATATTAGAGATTTGAGTGCTGTGTCTAAAGATGAAAGTTAAGGTGTGAGAAATGCAAATACATAAGAATTATATGCTATGTATGTAAATGTCCATTGTTTCTATGGTAAGAAATTGCACTGTTAAGTTTAAGAAATCAGTACCCATAAATGTAAGAATTGAAATTCTAATTGAATCGTTTCATAGTTCATACTATCAGAATATCCAAAACAAAAGGAAGAACACTGCACAATATACTGTTCTAGATAAAATTGATGACTTGTTTAGCAAAAAAAGCATTAGATTACATACATAGCAAAGCTAGAAGATCTTTCAAAGCATGGTATAAAATTTTTTAATCCGAAATTTTCCGGTAGATCATATCCAAGGAATAGAGCGTATTGACCAAGGGTGAGAAAGTGAAAAAGAGAGATGGAGAGTGAATAGCAAGACTAGCACTGTAAGGGTGAACAACGTGTGTTTTCGGGCTCCGCAACCTATTTTGTACCAATAAATACTTCGGGTTACAAGAGAGGAAGAGAAGGAAGCCTGAAGACCTAAAGTCCTCGAGAGGGGGTTTTTATACCAATATAGTCATCACTATTATAAATGATAGGACCATACATAGAAATTAACTTCTTAACCCTGCTTGAGAGGGAGTTGAGCAGGGCATTCTAGTTTTTTGGGATGTTCGAGCTTGTCGCTCGACAAGCCTTCTGCTGTTCGGGAGTTCGGTAGCCCTTAGATCGGCTTGTTTGAGAAGTGGCCGGCCATTGGAGGATGATGGTCAGCGGCTGGTCAATGGAATATGATGGTCGGGTAGCTGATCGGTCGACCATTGGAGGATGGTGCTCAGTTGGTCGGCCACTAGAAGTTGGTGGTCGGTCGGTCGGTCGGTTGGTCGGTCAGCAACCGGAAGTTGGTGGTCGGTCGGTCGGTCGGCCGGCTGGCCACTAGAAGTTGGCAATTGACCACTGGAGATTGAAGGTTGATCCGTCATCCGCTAGAAGTTGGTGGTCAATCGGCCGGCCACTTGAGGTTGGCGGTCAGTTGGGCGGCCACGCGGCGGGTGGCGGTCGATTGGTCGCCATTAGAGGAGGTGGTCGGTCGGTCAACTAACTTCGATTGGTCGATCGCTTCCAAGTTTTTCTGTCAATGATCCTTCCTTTGCAATATTCTTCTCCTAGTCGTTGAATCTCTTCGAAGTCACTGAAGCACTTTTTTGCTATACATATTAAGTTCCCGATTATCTTGCTTTTTGGAAGCAACAACTGCGATAAAAATAATAGAACATTTTAAGGCAAGAAACGTGATTACATGAACCATAGATGATACTCCTTGTTTGGGCACTATCTGCACTCTGTTCCAACATCTTTTGCATTGCCTTACTAGTTCTGAATTTTTTTTCCGTTGGATAGACTCTTTGTTCGTTGTTGTTGATTGGCTGGTTTGGTCTGACTGTCGCCTTTATCTGTCACTTAGAAGAAATTTTTGTTTATCTTTTTTTTTTTAATACTTTTCCGACATTTTTTCTTCTTGCTCGGTTGTGGTGTTTTATGTCGGTGTTACTGAATAATTTCATAGAATTCAAGGGATTGTATCGATCGAAAGGCTGGCATTGTTATCAATTTTGTGAAAATATTGCCTTGTTCAAATATTACACTACCTATATTTCGTCGCTCGGCTAAGTCGTCGCCTTCGGACGGTACGCAAATTTCACCAAACCTTAGGAGGCTCCTCGTCGTTGCCTTCGCGAAGGGAACCGTCTAGACTCACACATGGGGTGGTCGCGCTACTATTCACAAAGCTTTGTCACTGATGAGTAGGGATGAACCGCCAGTGCTGCCTACTTGCGTTTAGAAGACATGGGCCTTTTATAAGGCTTGGGCGTAGTGGGTCGGCTTTTATGCCGATCAGACAATGTGTTTCATTGTCGGAGTCTTATTTTTAGAATTTTACTCAAGAATTTTTGCATAATTATGATCGATCGGACATTACAAGTCGTCAATTTTTATCACTTGAATCAACTTTTGTTCATAGGCTCGGTAGGAGTTCCTAGAATCTCAATCGAATCTAAGCGATTTCTTTACATGAAGTTCCCAAGCTACCCAAGTGTTCAGAGGGCTTAAGTGAACTTTTATGGACTCGTTAGAGTCCCATAGCATTGTCAAAAACTTGATGGCTCTCGGTTTGCCCGTTTTGCAATCCATCAAACATGAGAGATCTTTGTGTTCCTTTATACTGTGCTTCACCATGTCCCCTTAGTTTTGTTGTTATGTGAATCCTTTGTGCATCTCGTGCCTAGAATGTCTTTGTGTAGAGTTTCCTTCTCCTTGGTGTGCTCTTCTTGTTGATGTCATAATCTGCGCTTACTACACATTTCAGGATGTTGAATTTGAAACTGTCTGATAGATCACACCCAAGAAATAGGGTGTATTGACTGAGTGAGAAAAAGAGAGAGAGAGATTGAGAGTGAACACCAAGCCTCGAGCTCGCGGCCCATTTTATACCATTAAATACGTCGGTTTACAAGAGGGGGGAGAAGGAAGCCTGAAGACCTAGGTCCAAAAATCCTAAACGGCCCCAAAAAACAGCCCACCCCACCCACCCCCACCCCCCCCACTTTGTGTGTGTCTGTTTTTCCCCCCTTCAAATCAAAGTTCAGCGTTGCACTTCTTTGCAATACAACATATACACCACATACTTCTCATAAATTTAAATATCTAACGCCTAAACTTTCATATTTACAAGCACAACAAAATCTTCAACATCATATAAAATTTATCACAAACACTTATTTTTTAAAAGTGAAATATACTTGCATGGGCTTATGCCACCAAAGAGTAATAAGTTTAAATACCAAACTGTAGGTGTAAGATATATAAATGCATAAGAACAATGGGGTCAGTATATAAATTTCCCTTAAACAAATTATATAAGGTTTTCGTCTTGTTTTCCTGCCACAAAAGTGAGGGCGATATCCAGTAAATACTATTTCTCAAAAAACAAAAACTGAAAATATGTAAATAATAATTAAAATGCGTGCAATTTGTTCAAGAAAATTAATAATAAATTAAACAAAATGCTATTAATATCATCAAATTATGCGTAGTCCAATAGCCTATGAATAAACAAAACTATACCATAATCAAAAAGCAAATAAAATAAAGACGAAAAAATTGTAATAACCTTCTCGTAATTCCAATTCCACGAATAAAAGAATTTATAGCAGTCGAAGAAACTCCTCGCCGTCGCAACCCCGCTAGAGTCATTAAACGAGGGTCGTCCCATCCATCGACCCACTTTTCCGTGACCAAACGATTCAACTGAGATTTTATTAACCAAGCAATAAGCATTCAAAGAAACCTTCCAAATAAAAATGCAACATTTATCGTGTAAATACCTTACGCTTGGACATCACTGTATTTGAAATGTTTAACCGCGAATATTCCCAGACATATGGTTGGTAGATGTCCAATGCCATAAGTAACCAATAATACGAAGGACGACGAATCTCAAACTCAAGCGTGCAAAGCTTCATAGGACAACCAACTACTGTTAGATTCGAACAAAATGGGGGCATTTACATATGTAACACCAAATTCATATGTATTTACAGATCTAACACCTAGTTTTGCTTTTTCCATTTATACCGCCCAAATATTTTATATCATGTCAAAGATACCACCATTTTAAAAAAAGGGAAATACACATTTTCATACATAGGTAAGGTGCTATGTAAGTAAAAAATGAAGTTTAGGGGTGAAATATGTAAATACATAAGAACTGAGTGGTATGTATGTAAATCTTCCCAGGGCCATTTACATACACAAAACTCAATTCATACGAGTTTACATATCTAACACCAAAAATTTACTTATTCGTATTTATACCATCCAAATCTTTCATATCAAACAAAAAATAATACCATTTTAACTTTCAAAAAGTGAAATACACCTATTCATTAATAGGTTAGGTGGCACATATGTAAAAATTGAAGTTCAGCTGTTACATATGTAAATACATAGGAATTGAGTGTTATATATGTAAATCTTCCTATAATGTTTGCATTCAAGCACAGAAAAATGCGCATGAGAACAGACTATGTAAGAACACTTACAGAATGTGTAATGTTCTCAAGAGAGTCCACTATGCAGTGAGTATAATCATAACTAGGATAGATGCACCACTTGTCACCAGCATGTGGATGAGGAGTAAACTGAATTTCAACACAAAAAAAAATAAGAATTAACAAAAATGGGATAGAAAAATTAGTTCCTTAATCTTACTTTGGGTAGAAAAATTACCTTTATTCGGTATGCTATCAGATCATACATATTCTTATTTTCACTCTGCATGTCTTGTTTCATTCGAAGAGTTGCCTTTCCCTCCTCGATCAAACCCCTTCTCATGTCATCAAAAAGTTTTAATGATTCCGAAATAGGCCGGTCCCTCCAAGGACTGTTCAACTTCTTCTCCCTAAACTCCTTAACCTCTTCCGGGGTCTGAACAAAAGAAGAAAATATGTCTTCATGATATGCCAAGAAAAGTGTCAAAATAATAAGGGTGTCATTTTAATCCCGAAGTCAATAAAAGTGCTAATTCATCCTCAGACTTTTTTAATATGGGCTGACATAGTCCTCGCAGAGGATTATTTTAGCCCAAATTTAAAGAGTATGGAGACTAACTTACACTTTTATAGACTTTGGCAGTAAAATTGCCTCATATAAACGAGCAAGGGACAATTTTGACATTATGCACAAAACAAACGGAAGACATATTTTCTTTAATAAGTTATTGAGAGGTTTCTTATGCATTCATTATTGATTAGATTGAACCATAATTACACAAACCTGTTGATCAACATATGCTAGACCTTTCTTTATGAGTACAACGGCTAGATCGTATAGTTCTTGAAAGTAATCACTGGAATATGTGACCTGATAAAATGCGAAATAGTGAGTTTTGCTCGAACCAGAAACAATAATGGTTTCAAATAATATCAAGCAGTAGACCTTGAATGGCTGCCAGCCCATCCACTGAACTATTTCCTGGATATGGTCAATATATTCCTTCTTTTCAGCTTCAGGATTGGTATCATCAAACCTGCAACAAAAAACATTATTATGAAATAACAGAAAGCAGTACTTAGTCAGCAACAATAAGATATTTCCTTTAATAACAGAAAAAAAAATGTGTCAAAATAGTCCTCTCTTTGCAGTCCAAAGTACATAGAAGTGGTAATTTAATCTCCGAACTCTTTTAACATGGCTCCAATTTAAAGAAGTTTGAGGACAACTTTGGCATTTTTAAAGCAAATGGGACTAAAATGGTCCCATGTAAACAGTCG
The DNA here is from genome assembly GCA_022702705.1 of Papilionanthe hookeriana x Papilionanthe teres. Taxonomy (NCBI): domain Eukaryota; kingdom Viridiplantae; phylum Streptophyta; class Magnoliopsida; order Asparagales; family Orchidaceae; genus Papilionanthe; species Papilionanthe hookeriana x Papilionanthe teres. The sequence goes on along the minus strand of CM040430.1, from coordinate 2,852,823 downwards.
GCACAATTTCGACATTACTCCAAAAAATATGGCTGGCATAGTTAAAATAAACAAAGGATTGATTTTTGGTTTGCAAATTGTTCTACTCGTTGAATAAACAAGATCGAATCAACAAATTAAAATCATTTCAACAGAACTGGATTCTAAAGCTATTAGGCCGAGAAAGAGTATAAAATATCAGATTGTTTGTTGCCTCAAGTTGTCATTGATTTTAAGGCATCGTGTATTGACAATTGTTAGCACATTTAGAAGTGTTAGTTTATTAGGTAAAACTCCTAAAGTTGGAAGAAGATTATATTAAAAAGATGCCCTGCAATTTTTCAATATATGTCGTTAAGGAAATAAATGCACTAAATGAAAAACTCAAACTTGACTAGATTGTTCGATTTTGTTCAAGTTAGTAATGGAATAAGTTTGAGTGCTTTTAAAAATTTAAAGGCTAAATGAACCAAGCTTGAATATAATCTTAGTTTATTTACATTCACAAATAAGTTTGTTTATTACCAACAATTAACTTGCTAAATGCTTGATATTAAACTCAATAATAATATACATATTATTAATTAAAATTTGGTTAAAAATAACATATTTTATTAGGAAATATTAACTATATAAATATCAGATATATATAAGCTAATTCAAATATTAATTTTTTAAAATTAATTTAGCTTTAAACATTAAAATTCTTGTGGGAACGTTTAAGTGCAAATTTGATATAAAGAATATTTAATTTCAAAAAATTGGTAATACATTTAATATATTTAATCAACTAAATTAGATGTCATCACTATAATTAACAATTAAAATTTATCAAATTTTATCTAACAAAAAATGATCATAAGAAAAATGTTATCATAACTCGTGACACGTAGAAGACTAAATAGCAGAAGCCTTCTTTTAACACATGAGCAGTTGGATAAATGTGGATAAAAAGGAGAGAATTAAAATTCTTTATCAACAAAGCCATAAATACTGCAGAACGTTTTCCATCATTGATGTAAAAAAATGGTATCGATTGTTGACCTATGAAAGAGAAGCATAAAACTAAGTTATATGTTGCTGAGATATAACTGCTTAGGTGGATGAGTGGCTTGACTAAGAGACAAACAGCAAAATAAATATATTCGTAAAAGGGCTAGTGTAGCTCCAGTGTCATCTTAGATGGTTTGGTCACAAACATCGACCATATGATGCTCCGGTTAGGAGAGTGGATGTTTTAGATTCGACTTATGTTAATAAAGATAGAGGCATACCTAAAAAAACTTAGGCATGTTGTATAAAAAAAATCTTAATTTATTAGAATGAAACGAAAATATGATACTAAATAGAACACAATTGAGAAAAAGGATTCAGGTAGCCGACCCACTTAGTGGGATAAAGGCTTGTTGTTGTTTTTGTTGTTGATATAAAAAAATGGTGTCTACCATATTTCTCACTTAATTTCTCTTCTTCAATCTATACAAAATATTTATTTCTCACCTGTTCACATTTCAACAATCCAAAGACACAATAAAGGTGATACACTTCTGCCATATATACCAAAATTCAAATACACAGTGTATATAAGCACAAATTTATTCTTGCTTAAGGTGATGTTGGTTGCAAATATTTAGAATTCAAGTATATAAAACAAAATGTAAAGTAAATACTTTTCATATGAAATACTTCAGTTATTTGGTCGCTTGTAGAAAAACGAATGAAATTACATTAAACCAAACCTTCAAAGACTTAAACCCTTGCATTTGAAATGTGGCAAACTCAAAATACATAAAACCAAATATATATATATATACAACCACCAATATGAATTCATGAATTCCTAAATTAGAGCAGAAGAATTATAATAGAATTATGATATAAAATTAAAAACTAATGCAAGAAATTGATAAGTACAACATAATATTGATCTAATGATAAGATAAAAATGTAAAAATATGCATAACGCTTACCGCAAATAACACGACCCATTTCTCTCTGCAGCTAAACCAAAGTTAATAAACATGGCCTGTAATAATGATACAAAATAAGAGATAAATACAATCTATTGCAAAAGTAAAACATAATATTGATATTTAATACAGCAATCTCTAATACCTTGGCATGGCCAATGTGAAGATATCCATTTGGTTCAGGAGGGAAACGAGAAATAACTTTTCCCCCAGTTATCTTCAGGTGCTTTTCCAACATTTCCTTCTGGTTGTGAGCTCTCCATATTTCCCCGTTGCTAAAGAATATCTCCGTATGAACCTAAGATTTTTGCATGGGTATATGTGTAAATCTTCTAACATAAATTGAATTCTCTTCATAAATGTATGAGATTAAAAGCTAGATTTCTGCCATATAGATTATATGATTGGAAACAAAAGAGAATTCCATTAAAAATAAAAGTGTCTTCACAAAGTGAAGTTTAAGAAAATGGGAAATTTGCATACGTAGTATAAAATTCTTATGTATTTACATATCTCAAACCTTAATTTTTAGATATAAATACATAGCACTTTGGTAATTGAAATCCATGCATGAAAATGTTTATTTCACTTTTAAAAAGTGGAAATAGTATTATTTTTTGTGTGATATTCAAGATTTGAGTATTGTGTGTGTAGATATGAAAGTTTAGGTGTGAGATATGTAAATTCATTAGAATTCAGTGCTACGTACGTAAATGCCCCTATAAAAATTGGGTAGCATGAATTGTGTACATGAAGGTGTGGATTGGCGGAGGAAGTAGAAGCACGGCAGAAATATTACATAATGCTGACAAAACAATCTATTATATGTGAAAATGTTCAAGAAAAACAAATTAATTGAACCATAAAATAAGAAGAAAATTATGTCTGTTTTTCATCTTTAGCGGAATTCCTCTACGAGATGCAAAAGAGCAGTTGGGAAAGATGGGGAATTAAAGGTACTGAAGTCCTAGAGTACTCAAAAATTAGGGTTGTAAAAAAAGCTAGAAATTCGTGAACAAATCGTGTTCAACTTGCTAGGTAGTTCATGTTCAATTTAATTGTAAGGCAAGCGAGCCAAACACGAATAATTTATTTGAGCTCGATTTATACCAAGTAGAACACGAAAAAACTTTTATTCAATTGTGTCAGCACATTTGAGCCTCAATTAATTAAATAATTAAATAACTAATAATATTATAAAATTATTATATTGATTTTTTATGATGCATTTCAAAAAAAAGTTAATTTTATTATTTTCAAATCATTCGAGCTAATTCGAGTAGAGCAGAAGCTGAAATAAACAAACAAATTCGAATCAAGCCAAACACGAATATGATATTCAATAGCCATTTTGAACATGAGTTCATTTCAAACAAAAAAGTTCGAACGAGCCGAACATGAACAAGCATTGGTCTTGCTCAAGTTCGGCTCATTTAAACCTCAAACAAAATACAATAGAACTAATAATTTGCCTTGGAATTATGCCAAAGATTAATGTCCTCGAGAGATCAACCAAAGAAAAAAAAAGTTGATCTTTTAATGCACTACATTGAAATTATAAAAAAAAAAATCATCTAAAGTTATAAATGGATTATAAAGGAGAGTCATCAATACTCCAATTTCATGGCACACAAATTATGAGCCTAAACCGTAAAATCCCCTAAAAAATAAAAAAGTTGATCTTTCAATGATGAAATTAAAAAAAAATGTCATCTAAAGTTATAAAAGGATTATAAAGGAGATAGTCATCAATACTCCAATTTCACGGCACGCAAATTATGAGCCTAAACCGTAAAATCCCCTAAAAAATAACATGCCATCACAAAAACTTTGTAAAAATATAAATAATCGAAAGAAAACAAACCACAAATCAATAAACAAGTATCAAAACCGGTACCTTTGAGTTCTCCTCAGGTTGAGGAAATATCAAAAAAGGGTTTAACTCCTCTTCGGGCGGTGGGACAGCAGTACTAGCATTACCAGGTTGATCCTGTAAATAAAAAAAATGTTAGCATAAAAACCATTAATTACAACATGGAAACCAACCAACGAACCTTTACAGGCTTTTCCTTCTTCTTTTTCAATGGCTTTATGTCATCATCTGCTGTCTTCTCGCCGAGTATCTCGTTAAGTCTCGCATCAATTACTTCCTGTCACATAATTCGAGAAGATTAAAAACTTCTAACAAACAGCAACGGCTAATAAAATTATTAAGGCATAAATAATTATTTACCTTAACAATCTTAGCATCAGCCCAAGGCTGTTTCTTCCTAACTTGTCCACATAGGTTGCCAACTGGTGGAACAAATGGATAAAATTAGTATAATTGGAGAATATTGGGCTAAACTGAAAAGAAAATAAATTAAACTAAAAGTCCTATGAAAGAAAAACAGAAACTACATATAAGGAAAACGGATAGTTTTAATGGGAGGCAAGTGCCAAAATAGTCCCCTAACTCTTTACAGAGGGTCATTTTAGTTCTACAGTTTATAAAAGTGTCAATGTAGTTCTCAAACTTTTTTAAATAAAGGCTGAAAATAGCATTGTCAACAGGCAGGACACTATGTTGGCACTTTATTCGTTTCAATAGAATTCACGCAAACATATAATTGGATGTAGTGCGAAAAAATTTTGAATGAAAAATTGCATTATTTAGCATCAGCGTGAACTTATGTTTATATGTTGGGGCATTTACATGCATACCACCCTATTCCTATATATTTACATATCTAACACATAAACTTTACTTTTTTACATTTATACCACACAAATTTTTCATACCACAGCAAAATACCACCTTTTTAACCTTTAAAAGTGAAATACACCATTTCATGCATAGGTACAGTGGCATGTTTGTAAAACTTGAAGTTTAGGTGTTAGAGATGTAAATAGATAGGAATTAAATGATATGTATGTAAATATTCCTTATAATTTTTTATGATAGCATAAGTACTTATGCATCAATGTCTTCACACAACATTACTTGAGCATACAGATATGGATTACAATATGCCAAATTTCATCTCAAAAAAAGGCGAGCACGGAATAGAAAAACATTAACCATTTATACGATAGCGTTGGTCCAAGATAGCATCCATATTTTCGTCCAACACTGCATTAATTGCAGATTTAACTTCTTCCAAGGATATCTCCACCCCTGCAAATCATAGAAATTTCCCTTACTAATCACATGAATTGTATTTTAGCTTTATGACATATATTAAATAAAAAATCAAGCCAATCACACGCATCGGAGAAAAAATGTACACAGGCAAAAAAACATACTGTTTTGTATCTGAATATTTTAAAAAGAGCATGCAAAATGCTGTGTTACTAAACAAAATAACTTAAAATATTTCATTGCAGCATAAACGGAGCATCAACCTATAACTTTAGGAATTACAAAGTCCATGAAAACAACCAAACAGCTTCGTAAATATCAAGAAAGGAGAATTTAAGAAAAGATTTGCCTCAGAATTACTCCCAGTTGCAAGCATTAAACTGAAAATTATAGTAATTAAAGGGTGGAGATTCTGGGAATTGCTGGTTAAAATAAGCAAGGTGCCTTAGTAAGGAAAGGAAGTTAATTGCATAATATCACAAAAATAAAAAATAAAACTAAATCTTCAAAATAACACGTTGAAGGCAACAGACATAAGTTATTGGCTCAACAAATTCTTCGTATATAATTTTCAAAAAACCTGTGTCCTAGAAAAACAAACATACAATAATCTGATCCCAAATTTTAAAAATAAATAAAAATGAAAAACTGATGGTAGAATAGTATCAAGAGCCAAATCAAACTTTTGTCTTTATATTCAAGCTTATGGTTCATCTACCATTATGAAAGTTTGAGTTTGGTTCATGTCATTTCATATGATGATAATAGAGTCATTATCAAGCAGATTAATGAGCAGTATTATCGAGCTATTTAATGTATATCCCAATGACATTTATTGAGCAAAGTAAATTAGTGTTATCAAGGTATTTAATTTCTAATCAAACGAGACTTATCATACAAATTAAACTAACTAACATAATTAAACTATTTATTTTCTAATCAAATGAGTTTTATCGAGGATATAAATGAGTTATTTGTTGAATTTACAAAAATAAATGAGCTTTAAAATAAACGAGCTACTAAATCAATAACTAAAATAAGCATATAAATACATAAAATAAATGACAACCTAACAAGTAAGTTTTTATCTTGTTTTATGTACTATGACTTAAAAATTTAATTTAATTTAATAGAAATTGAACTTTAATTAATTTTATTCACAAGCTTTAAAGTAAATTTTAATCAATCTTGTTTTATAAAAGATAAGTCCTTTATTAAGTAAACTATCAATAAAATAACTATTTATTCATAAACAATCTAAGACAGACACCATGATGGTGATTTCTAATAAATCAACTAACAAAGACACGACACATCTTCATACTAAATCAGAATGGGCTAATAATTGGAAAAGAAAAAAGTTGTTTCCCAAAAACCAATGTAAAATCAATGAAAACTGGATTTTATGAGTCAACCACAGATTAGAAGGTCATTATATACTCAAAAATAGAATCATAGACATCAATTAGACAAAAGAAACCTAACTATCATAATATATAATGCTAAAACGCATCACAATAATCTTCAACATTTTATAATAGCATGTAAATTCAGAGTAAATCAACTTGCAACGGGCTCGACAATTACTTCGTGTTACTCAAAACTATATACGTGGCTCCTAAAGAATAAAAGCCACATCACTCATGCTTGAACAAAAACGTCAAAATGTAAGGAATCTGAGGGGGAAAAGGAATGTTTACATACCTACCACTTAATTCCAGTATATTTACATATCTAAAGCCTAAAATTCAATTTTTACATATATATACCACCTTATCTGTGCATTTAAATGTGTATTTAATATTTTCAAAGTTAAAATGATGACATTTTTTATGTGAAATGAAAGATTTGGGTGGTATAAATGCGGAAAGGCAAAGTTAGATTTTAAATATGCAAATACCTAGGAATTGAGTGGTACGTACGTAAATGCCCCCTATCCAAAAGAAAAAGAAGAAATTTTATTCAAGCAAAGTTAAGTTCAATAAAAGACAAAGCCTAATGCCGGAACTACTTTTGGTGCAAGCCTAAAAACAAATATGGAAGTTATTCCAACACACGTGATAAGCACCATGAAAATGAATCTTAATGCTCATATTTGTATTGGATCACATACCTACACCGCAGGCCTCTTCAAAGTCTTTCAATTGATAATTATCAGGCCCAACATTCAAAAGAAATGTAAAGGCAGCATCTAGTTGGGCAGAGGATTTTATCTGCAAAAAACTTTGAAAATATATCAAAAATTGAACACTCGAATGCCCTCTAGAAACCATTTTAGCTCACTTAACATTTTTCCAAGATGATCACCATTGAATGTTCTCATATACTAAGAGCTTGTTTGGGATCACTATTTTGTTTTTCCTTTTTTTTTTTTTTTGCTTTTTGCTGTTATTTCAAAAACATGTTTGTTTAGTACATTTTTTGCATATTTTTTCAGAAAAAAAAAAATATTTTTAAAAACACTCAAAACATGTAAAACTTATTTTTTTAAGTACCTTTTTAAAACAACTAAAAAATATAAAAAACCAAATAAGTGTATTTTGAAGTAAAAACACACCAAACAAAAAAAAACAAAAACAAAAAACAAAACAAAAGTGATCCCAAACAGCCCTAAGATACCGTTTGGGATCAACTTTGCTTTTTAATTTTTAGTTATAGTTTTTTTTTTTTTTTAATGTTTCATTTAGAAAAAAAACATGTTTGGCATGCTCAAATAAGATATAGTTCCTTTTTAAAATACTCAAAAACATAAAAGTTATTTAGGTGTCTGATTTTAAATAAATTAATTTATTTTAAAAAATATAAACACAAAAAATACACTAAACGAACTTACTTTTAAAACAAATGCCAAAAGTAAAAAAACGATTCCAAACATGCCCTAATTATTACAAAAGATTACATGAGATACTAATTATTTATAAAAGACTAGGTTTTCAATGATTTTTATTTTTATTTTTTTTACTACGTTTTCAATGAAGTTCAATAACTCATAAATGAAGAAGAACAACACCTTTAATGTGACAATATATTCAAGTAAAGTTGGCCGATGTTTTAGTGCATTGGGAGGGAACTTCGTCGCAACCTATATAAGGGAAAGAAACAAAATTATTAAACTTCTAAAGCAGCTTCTATCAAATATACAACTTCACAACCAAACAAGCTACCGTGTACAAAAGATTTCCGACAGCCTTGCAACATCCATCAATAACACATGCCTGCAAAAGTTATTGAGATTAAAATAAAATGAGAAACTACATAAATTGGTAAAGAAAAAAAAAACCAATAAATGCTCTTCTTAAACGAAGCGAAATATTTTAATTTTATATACAGAATTTAAATAGCACACAAGTCTTATGTATTTACATATCTCAAACCTAAACCTCCATATTTACATAGATAGCACTTTGGCGCTTTAAACCTATACATGATAAGGTGTATTTCATATTTAAAAAGTGGTAATAGTGCTATTTTTGATGTGATATTGAGGTGTGTGATATGTAAATACATAAGAATTGTGTGCTATATATATAAATGCCCCATCTATTTATCTGTGCAACAAAAAAGAACCAATGCAATAAATAGTGGTAAATGTTGACAAAGTTCGTTATACTTTGATCCATGAATGTGCAATTTATTCTGGTATAAAGCTAATATAAATTTAGAACTTTCTTTGTGAATATTTAGATTATAAACCATTAGTTTGAATTAACATATTGAAATCTAGTGCTAGTTCTAGTGAAAAAGGTGAACCAGAGTAAAGTGCCAGAGTCTGTAAAAGTGGGATCATGCATGGCTACTTTAAACAAAATTTATGGAGAAAAGAGTGAAGTGCCAAAATAATCCCCTAACTATTTACAAGAAATCATTCTAGCCCAGAGTCTATAAAAGTGCTAAAATTCTCGTCGGACTATTTTAATATGGGCTGAAATAGTTCCCAGAGAGGACTATTTTAGCTCCTAATAAAAAAGTATGGGGACTACATCGACTTGTTCATAGAATCTGGGACTAAAATGAACCTCTACGAAGAGTTAGGGGACCATTTTAACACTTTTCTTTAAGAGATATGTAAATAAGCAAATCTCTCCACTAACAAGAACTAAAGAAAATGTGAAAGCAAAAGCCATTTACTTCAAAAAAATAATAATAATAAATGAACTTGTTTTCCACCGAACTCATCGGTTGTTGGTGAAAGCTGGATGGGGGAATTACAAGCGGAAAAAATGGAGAGGAAGAAGAAAGAGAAATGCAGATAGAAGAATAAGAGAATGGCAAGAAGAAAAGAAAGAAGAGAGAGATAGAGAGGGAGGAAACAATAGAGAGATGTAGAGATCGATATTCAAGCTCAATAACATTATTGGGATACCTATTATATGTCCATAACCTAAAATGTCTACACAAAAGCAAAACAATTTAAATGGAGAGAACAAAAATAAAGTATCATTGCATATTACGAGTAATTGAAACAAGTTGAAATTAAACGGAATATGTTTGTAAGCTAAAATTGAAAAGCACTTTATGGTAATGAATGCCCCACATCAATCACTCGAGCAAAAAGAAATTCAGAGCATCTACATAAATACCTTACAATTCCAATATATTTACAAATCAAACACCTAAACCTTACTTTTTAAATTTATACCTTCGAAATGTTTCATATCACATCAACAGTACCACTATTTTAACTTTTAAAAAGTATACAAAAGGCATCATTTGAACATTTCAAAGTCACCGGATAAACAGTATGTCCCAAAAAATATTTTTTTTTAAATTTATTTGACATTTAAATTTAGTGTTAATTGTAAAAATTATCAAATGATCCCCAAAATTAACCTAAATATTTGGAAATGCATTTTGAGTTGATTGAAGTTACTTAGTGCATTAGCTAATGATTATGGATGGACCCATTCCCTAAACTTTTTAAATTATTCAATCAATTAAGAAAATTAAGAGTTGGCCTTTGACTTTAACATACACTTTGGGTTTGAGTTTTCAACATTTCTATTTTCAAAACATCAAATTTCAATCTCAATATCAACCTTCAAGCTCAAGAATTACTAGGCAATTTGAATGTTGGGGTATTTCAAAATTTTGATATTTCATAAATTTCTTATATTTTTTAAAAATTATTTTAATGAATTTAAATATTTAAAAATCCAATTTCATTTAATTTGATTTAATTTGCCCACAACAAAAGTTTTGTCTAGCATATTGTGCACATGTTTGTGTGATGTCCTGGCCAGACAAGGTTAAATAAGTTCAATCTTGGTTAAAAAATCTTTCAATATAATGTGTTCATTTGCATGACATCCTACACTTGCATTTAAACATAAGTCTAACATTAAAGAGTCGTTGCACTACACCTTAGCCTCTTTGCTTGATTTCAATCGAAACTTATGATTTGTAATCGATCTTGATTGACATAAATCAAGCCCTATACTACACTCTCTGAGGACATTGGTAAGCTAACCACCATTTGTGGGTTAGCCAATTGAAGCTATAAATCTTAGGACAATCTATAGTAGTTGATCCTATATCCTTCCAGGTCCAACTAACTTGGTATGTACCAAGTTAGAGACTTTTCTAGAGATCATTCTTATTTATGTTATTGCACCACCTACATCATCAACATCAATTCACTCTAAGTAGCATCATGAATTGAAATTTATTTCAAAACCTAACCAAGCTCTTTTAGATGGACTGCAATTTGACTAATTCCTTCTCTGATGATTGAGTAACTTTAGAGTCATCCCCTTCTGACTATACTATCTACTCTCCTAACCATGCCCTTTTGACTATGACACATCTTAGATTTGGCCATTCCCTTTAAATCGAGAGTACCCAACATCATCGTGCTTCTTGTCAATACTATCAAGATCTAGCCATGCCCTTTAGGATAGGTCTTTATCTACTTTCATCATACATCTTTTGTCCAAGCCATTCTCTAATCTGAACATGTTTATTTGATTAGACTTTCCTTGATTTAGCCGAGCTTTTTTGGATAAGTCATATTCCTAGGAAGGTCATACACTTTTGACCTAACTATTCTTAATTTAGTGCTTTTGCTAATATAGCGCTTTTTGGATAAGTCATATTTCTAGGAAACTCATACACTCTTGACCTTACTATTCTTAACTTAGCGCTTTTTTGAATAATTCATATTCCTAGGAAGGCCATACGCTTTTGAACTTAGTATTCTTAACTTAGTGCTTTTGCTAATATAACGCTTTTAGGACTTAGTCATTTCCTTTTGAGTGGGTGTCTTGTATTAACTTAGTTATGCATTTGTGACAAAAACAATCCGTTATTCTTTTTGAATGTTCAAAACATACAACTTTTCAGATGTTGAAAGCCCATGGACAAATATAAATGCTTAAAATATTAAGCTTGGTGATTAATGGTACCAGTTATCTCTCCTTTTATTGTTGCATTTGCATGCATATGAAAATAGTCAATGCATATTAGCTAGGTAAGTCAACCCTTTAGTTTTCGAATATGGATTGTGACTATGACAGGTTAGTTATCATTATTGGGTAATTGTTTATTTAATAGTGAGAATCATGCTAGCATAATCTGACCTTCTATTGTTGTTCAAGCATTAAAATTAACCTAGGTCATGTCAACTTAATTAATTTTAAAAATTAGTTTGACTATTTTAAACCAACTATAAAGAAAACACTTTTAAAATCTTTTAAATCCTATTTTTATAAAAATATATAAATATTTATTTATTCTCAATCTAATTCAACATCATTAAAATCTCTTTTCAAAATTAAGTTTAAAAATCCACTATTACTAACTTTAATTGGATTCTTTGAGACAAGTTAGTTTGGCAGCCCACTATTGTCATATAAGAAAGCTCGTACTGCACTTAGATTTTTTGCACACATTAGTGTTGTGATACGTCAATAATGCTTTAGTCGTTTAGCTCATCAGGCTGAGATATAGTTAAGTTGAAGTTTTCCTAAAAGATCACTTTAGTTCATTGTTTACAGCTGGATGTAACTAGTAAGGATCCATTCGATTGTGGCATAGTTAGTTTGGCGACTTTTCTGCATTACAAAAGAGATATTCTTCTCATAGGTGTCATATATATGGTCATTTGCATTTTTACTTATAGAGGTTGTGTGTCAATATTTAAGAAAGCTAAGTCAAGTATTACTGCATGTGATTAAAAGTGCCTTGTAGTTATATTTTACTATGTGATAAATTGCCTGGTGTTTATTACCTACACGTTTAGTTTCCAAAATGTACTTTCTAATTAAGAAAATTTTAAATATAAAACAAAATACAAGCAAAGATTTTTAAACAAGCAAAGAATTTTGACCCAACACAAATAATCTAGATTCACAAGCATATCTAGTACCAAATAAACCATAAGCACTTTAGATAATCTTGCGTACACTTAATATCAGACTAATCAAAAATACACAGGATGAACAAGGTAGCAAGAACCAAGAGAAGAGAGAACCTGAATCTTGTACCTTAATGTCATCTGATGAAAGTCAAGATCTAAATTTTGGTTGTAGAGTTCAGCTGTCTTTTTCTATTTTTACAAGATATGTAAGCAAATTCCAGCTCCACTGAGATTTATAATTTCAGCCCAAACATCATTCTACCTATATTTTGTTATATATAAGGATCGCAAGTCACCTGCTTTTTGTCTTCGCTGATGAGTCTGATTTGTCTCAAAATCAATCAAATGGAATAGGCTCCCAAAGAAAATGGAATGTACTCCTGAAGACTTAATAAAATCTTTCCTAGTTGAAATTTGTTTTTGTTGTACCTCTTAAATGAGACCGAGTTAAGCTTGCTAGCAATCAAAACCCCCATCTAATTCACATTCATAGCACAGTCAGTTATATGCATTAAACTAAATTAACACAATTACTGGCAAATAAACTACATGCAAAGCATATTCCTTATAATCGAGCTTTTACTTTTAGGCATAGTTTTAATTAATGAGTCTAGATGGTTGTCTGCCATGCCAAGTAGTGGTTGTTCTAATCCACACTAGATTATAAGCCCAATAATTAACCTAATCCATAGTATATTAAAAACCCAACTAATTAGCTCTAACAACTTGTAATTGAGTTAAATTATTTCCCTTTTTTATATGCAATATTTATATCCCTATGAATCGTAAGTCATGCATATTATTGAGAATCATCACCTAAAATAGGCCACCACAGGAATTTTAATTTTCTTTCCTTGACTTGAGATCTCAAGCTTATTGTTGAACAAAATAATCCATGATCGTTGAAAGAGCGAATTTGTGGTTGTGCCGAGTCAAGTATCTTTAAGAGTAAGTGATTTCTAGGTTTATAACATGTAATGGCAAATTTATAAAACTAAACGAGCGCTTTAAAGGATTTTTTTGGAATTTTGTCCATCACTTGTCATCCTTTTTTGAGCCATTTCATACCCCTGAATCTTTAGAGGTTTGGTGATTTTTATTGCATGGGTCTTCTAATTTATAAATAATTGGCATATTTGATTACGATGATTCACATTTTATCTTGTGAGCTAATTGTCGTGAATCATAAATTGTAATATTTGTATATAAAAAACATAGATTATTGATAATGTTAATCCAATCAGACCAAAATACAAACACATTTCATATATATAGAGTATCACTTCGAGTTATCATCAAGTGCAATTAATCTTAGGGAATGAGTATCATTGGGAGACTGATTGGTCCTAATTTTTTTATTCATTTCGAATTCAATTTGGTGATATAAATTCCTAGGAATGCTTTATAAGGGTTGAGAAGAAACTTTTTGTCCATATCTTATTGGGCATCTTCTCTTATGTCTTCCTATAGAATCTCTTACATGAAAACAAACCCTCATATCATCACCATTTCCCCTTCAATAACGTGATAAGACAAAGTTGTGATGGTCAAATTAGAGTTAGATTTGGAAAGTGAAGGCAATGGAGAATATAAAATTTTACATTGAATGCATTGGTCGAGGCAGAGGCCACAAGAAAGGTCTAGCAAATGGTAGGTGGCAATAGTGCAAGTGGTTGGACCATAGAAATTTTCAGAAGAGTTGGGTGAGTGGTGACAACTAATAATGTGATGGTGATGGTCCGCAATGGAGCAAGCAACCCTGGCATTTATGAGGTGGGGTATGCATTGCCACATGAGTGTGTAGTCTAATTCAATCAAACAATTAAGTAGACTAAGTGGAGTAGGGATGCAATAATACATGAGAAGACTTGTTTGAACTATGCATTGAAGGTTGTCGAATGAGATCAAGATTGCAACGGAGGACATGGCAGGTCAATAGCATTGTACCGAGGAGCAAACCTCACCAAACTGACGAGCCAAGTATAGCAAAAGCTTCGATACTGATTGGTGAAAGTTGAAGAATGGAACTAGAAACAGAGATAAAAAGGCAAAGATAGAAGCATGAGATTTTAAAAAGAAAAGATGTCTTAGAAAATTGATATTTAATAAATAACAGAATTCAATTCATATTTATGTTCCAGGATTCAAATACAACATCATAACCATTCATATAGGTTCATGACAATGGATAACTGCATAAAATATAACACAGCTAATATTGAAGGAAATAAAATGTCCTTGTTACATATCATGCATACGTAGAACACAATTCTTATGGATTTATATATCTCATACCTAGACTCTGATATTTACATACATAGCACTTTGGTCCTCTAAACGTATGCATGGAAAGGTCTTTTCCACCTTTAAAAAATGGTGGTAGTACTGTTTTTATGTGATATTAAATATTTGAGCGCTGCGTGTGTAAATATGAAAATTTAGGTGTGAGATTCATACATACATAAAAATTGTGTGCTATGTATGTAAATGCCCCTAACCTAAGATGGAAGGTGTCTGATAGCTATGATTATCCTGCCTCAGTTTTGAAATAAATTGAAAATTAACTCGGATGGATTAATTTGTGTTTATTCATGGGAGTTATTCATCTTTCTAACAAGTCAACTTATCAGAAGAATTGAACAACTTCATAACTCATTTAGAAGCACAACCAATTTGGCTTCAATGAGATAACAATTTGAGTGCGATAAACTCATCTCATATATGCCAGCCAGACTCGATTAAAAGCCAAACTTAATTTCAAAAATGGAGTTTTTCACCACTTGACAGATTATTATCCAGATTACAACTGTAACAGACCGATCAGCGCAACAACTAAAATAAATAAAGTTACCTCTTTGATGACGGCGGTGAGGTTAGAAGTGACTTTGGGGTTGACGAGAGCGTTCTCCGCCGTCCGCTTATCCAATCCAATGGATAGAAACAGATCGAGCGGATGCAACTCACCGCCTTTCTCGTCGCGGATCACCATCGCCGGCCGAGCCAATGAATCACTTGCTGGAGGAAAAAAAACGGTCACAACCAGGCGAGGAGATAAACCCTTGGATTGCTTGGCTTCTATCTGTTGGAAAAAAAAAAAAAAACAAATATTTGACACGAGCAAGGGGTAGAAGATTCTTTGGCCTCTGCTGAGATTGAAAATTAAGGTTTTATGATTCAGAATGGGGCTGTTTGGTAGTCGGTTTTAAGCTAAATCCTGCCAAACGGCGTAAAATGCCTCCTAATCGCAATAAATCCGGGATTTGCTAAATCCTGTGAATCGGCGGATTTGGTAAATCCGGGCCGAGCGAACAGAAGAAGAATGGCGCGAACTGGCTTACCTTCCTCGAAGGTTTCTGGTAGGAGCAGAGCGGAAGGATGAGAAAGATGGGAGCTTCGGTGGTCTCTGCAAGCCGCGATCCCGTCGTTGCCTTCCCAGCTAGAAGCTCAAATGGCGTATTGTATCGCGTAGGTTCGTTGTCGAAGGAGGTGGATTTAGGGCAATACCGGGAAGAGGGGCGACATAAAGGCTAGGTTTTGGGAAGAATTTTTCGATACATTTAACTCACGTTTGTGAGGTTGCCCGATCAAAACTCCTATTTTTATCCAATTAACAATTCTCTTATCTTAAAATATATATATCGTCCGATTAAAACTCTTCCTATTTTTATTCAATTCGAACTCCTTCTATCCTAAATGTGTACGTCCTATTTTTATTCAATTTGAACTCCTTCTATCTTAAAAGTGTATGGTAGCACGTTCAATTTTAAAAAATTTAAATTTTTAAAATTAATATTAATTAGATGATATTTTTTTCATTGGAGGCCGTTATCTAGATCCTCCAGATCGACGACAATCTGCTCGGATCTTTGTGAGAGGCATGGAAAGTCTTGTGGTCATTAATTTTCGTTTTAACATTCAATATCTATTATCTTATCTTATTAAAATCAGTAAATACATTTAAATAATAACAAATTGCATAAATTGATGTGTATACATATATAATAATTTATCAGGTTTGAACAGGAATGGAAATGTTTGTGGTATTTAATTTAAATTGTTTGAACTATAATTTTAGATTATTTTAATTTATGATTAATAATTAATAAATAATTTAAATAATAACAAATCTAGAAATTGATGTGCAAATAATTAATAAGTACACTTAAAAATGCTTTGCACGTATTCCTAGACAGTTTAAGGGTCCAAAATTCAAATAAGAAAGGAAAGATATATTGTACACCTCTCTTTGAAGCATGATTAATAATGTAATTTTATATTTTTGTCATTTTTATCTTTTATATGTACGAGTATGTTTGGTTTTCTTCTCCTTTCGTAATCACGATATTAAAAAGAAATAAAATGGGTCTACGAGCTCGAGAAACACCTCATTCAGTCATCGAGCCTACAAGATAAGTCTTCCTCTCCCTCTCTTTCGCTCTATCTTTTTCTCTTATTAGTTCACTCACTTATTAGTTCTTTCTTCGTTACGTGTGATCCACTAGACATTTAGATCCAACACATATGTTAAAACATTTTCTAAAAATATAAGACTAAGAAAATCAACAACGCCAAAAAATCTCAAGTCGCGATGAAATTTCACAAACTCACGTGTGTCTGTGTGGAAAAAAATTTGCGTACGTAAAGCGTACGCAGCGCTGCGTATGTCCAACGATGTTACGTAAAAGTGCGTATTTTCGTGTTTTATCTCTTACTTATACGTAATACGTCCGTAATCTTCATGTAACCTCCTTATTTATGCAGGTTATAGATAGGTTACATAGAGATTATGTGTACGTGACAATCTCCTATTTGATGACGTTCGCAGCGATGAATACGCTTTACATACGCAAATTTTTCCATGTGTGCGCGTGTCTGTAAGTGACTACCCACGTATATGTAGACTTAATGCTTATGATGCAAATTGTGTGCAATCATATACTTTGTTGTAAAAAAATTATGCATAAAAAATATATTTTAAGTTAAAAAATATAATGATGACCATATTTTTTTAGCATGTTCAGGTGTAAGTAAATATAGGAAATTGTGTGAAATGCATGATAAGTCCCCCCTTAAAAAAATTCTTTGCTCTGTTCTTCCTCTGTCAAGCCACGGCTACAACTGAAAAAAAACCCTAAATTTACTCATTCCATCCATCGCCTCATCTTCCTCCATCCTTCCAAATCCACTCGCAATTCGCAAACCCTAACCCCAGCCATCTTATCATTCCGCCAACTCACAACCATGAGAAAACCCCTACCTTGGTCACTCTCTCTCGTTCTCATATTCTGTGCCGTAAACTTCTCCTCGATCCCAATTATATCCTCTGCTCAAACCCTCGGCCTTGACGCCTTCCTCTCCGATCAGCTCCTACGAGACCCTCTCGCCAGTAACGATTCGTTTCCTCTCCTCACCTCCTCCCTCAAGAAATCCCTCTCTCTCTCCTCCATTTCCAAACCAAAATCTTTAGTCTCCCAGCTTCTCTCTTTCCAAATATCCGTCCCAGTGCGCGTCAAGCTCGTCGGACGTTTCTCTTCGGCCGCTCCATCCATCCTCAACTCCTTCGTCACTGCCGCGCTCTCCTCGTCTCGATTCCACATCGTCGGCGCAAATCCTCACCACCTCGCTGTTTCCCACTCGCTCAATCTCGATCCCACTCTCGCCTCCCTCGAATCCGACATCTCCGAAGCCATTCGCTCCCATGTCGAATCCTCTCCGGCGCCGCTCCACCGCGGCGCTCTGTTCCCAATCCCATACTCCGTCGTCGACTCCATAATCCGGCGTGATTTTCAAAAGGAGGAATCTAACTCCGCCCCAGGAATCTACATCTATTTGCTGTATATAGATCAGCAGTCAAGGCGCTACGCGTATTCTTACGACGCCGTGGATTCTTCCCCGGCGTTCTCCAAGTGTTTGGGAACGATCTGGACCGGGAAGGAACGATACATCTGGATTGACCTCGCCGCCGGGCCGGTGGATTACGGCCCCGCGCTCTCCGGTGAAGGATTGCTCCCCAGAGGTGAGTTTCATCCCCTCGCTTCTCTTCATAAGAATCCTAGATCCGAAAAAGCCCTGCTCGCAGATCTTGCCTCACTGGTTCTCGGTGCCTATCAATCCCTTCTGGTTCCCTCATTAAGAATTCCTGTTTTATTGGAGAACAAGTTGATTATCCAGTTCATTCATATCCATGGTTCTGATAACGGCGATCCAAATGGCCTCGAGTTCACTTTCATTGAGAAAACACTCAGGGAGAGTGAGTTATCGTTCAAAAACCAACTTTTGACGATGAACTCATACTCTGTGAAGTATTCAGAATGCAAAATATGTTCATTTGCCATCGCCAAATCCATGAACTCTTACACATCGAGATTCCTTTTTGAGAACTATACTCTGATCGTCAGTGAGTATTTGGACTCCAAGCATCTACACAGCCTCCTATCAGATTCAGCGGATGAGATTCATAGAGAAGCAGGTGTTTCTGATGAAGAATATGGGAACATCCTTCCTGTATACGTCTTTGATTTGGATCTTGACAAGCTCATCTTACTCGATCGTTTTCACCAAGCTGTGGCCTTTAAGGATATGGTGATCGCGGTGAGGACGAAGAGCTCACAGACTGTGAGTGATTATAGCTGTAATGGAAGGCATGTAATCACTCATACTCGTAATTTGAATCGTGCGATTATTGGTTCTGTTCTTCAGAGTATGTGGGGGGTGGCACCAACTCACCTTTCATGGAGTCCAGAGCACAATAACACTCTTGTAGACTACACATGGAGTGTTGGACAGACACCATTTGGGCCTTTCTCAGAGCTATCTTCCCTGTCTTTTGTTCAAAAGGATGCAGCTAGAAGAAATGTTCTTCTGGTTAGTCTGAATTATACTATCACCAGCGCCATTGATTTGTTGGAGTCTTTGGAAGCTCATGGAGGTGACAGGAAGGTTATTAAGGATAATAGATATGTTGAATTTGTGCAGAGATGGAATTTACTCAAATATAAGCTGGACAAGGTTGTTTCTGCAATTTCTCACCTTGATTATGAGAAGGCTTTGTATTTCTGGAGGTCTTCAGATCATGATCTTTTCGCTCTTCATACTTTGATTTATGAGGCGACCCGGCAGCTTGAGGCTTCGTTGGTTTGTTTTGAAGACCCGCCATTACCGTGGGCTTCCGCGTCTGTTGTTGGAGTGTTTTTGTTTGGATTATTGTATGTTTATGCTAAAAGAGATAAGATTTTTAGGAACAAGAGGAAACAATTTTGATCAGTGTTGTTTAGTTGTATGATCAGTTTGGGAGCTTCTCCTGTTTTCTTCAGCTTTCAGGAGATGATGGAAGTTGATGCAGTTTCAGAGAAATAATGAAGTTTCAGATGTTAGATAAAAAAACTGAAGATTTTTAAAGTAAGCTTCATTTATGTCGCTATCATGGATTTCTACATTCATGTCAATGACATTGAACTATTTAGCATGTATCTAACGTTTATCACATAGATTTATTATTGAGTTAATGTCATTGCAACATATATTTTCAGGAAGCATTTACATACATTCCACCCAATTCCAATGTATTTACATGTCTAGCACCAAAAAATTGTTTTTTTACATTTATACCTCCCAAATATTTCATATCACATAAAATACTACTATTTTGACTTCTAAAAAGTGAAATACATCTTTTCATGCATAGGTCTGGTGGCTTATACGTGTAAATTGAAGTTTTGGTGTTAGATATATAAATACATTGGGGGATAGTGGTGTATATATGTAAATCTTCCTATATATGTTTTGGAAGCATTTACTTGCATGCCACCCAATTCCAATGTATTTACATATCTAATACCTAAACTTTACATTTATACCGCCAAAATCATTCGTATCACATCAAAAATATTACTTTTATGAGTTTTAAAATGTGAAATGCATTTTTGAGGTATAGGTCCGGTAAGGTTACATGTATATAAAGATTGAAGTTTAGGTATTACATATGTAAATATATAGGAATTAAGTGGTGTGTATGTAAATCTTTCATATTTATATAGCATGTTAAGTCAGTCTCAGAGTAACATTCTTACAGGCTTTTTCTTGCTTTAAATTTGCATTTTTTTGTTTTGATTCATACTGTTTTATATGTATCATTGTGGTGCTTTTACATTCCTAAACATTTTTATCAGCTTTACATTTATACCCTTATAGAGTTCATGCATTTTGATAAAAGCCCTGGAAAAAGAAGAGAATAAAAGAAAAAGTGAGCGAGAGAGAGAATTGTGAGGCATTCCATTATTCTGCTAGAAAACACAATATTGAAAGCCCTGGAAAAAGAAGAGAATAAAAGAAAAAGTGAGAGAGAGAGAGAGAGAATTGTGAGGCATTCCATTATTCTGCTAGAAAACACAATATTGGATGTATTGTTCTTGATGTGACCTTTTAATTCAATGAATTTAGGCTTATAAACTCTATAGAACATCTATTATAAATGATTGGGCGTAGCGGGTAGAGTGTCCGTGGATTTACCTATTGAAATATTATTATGTGGCTAATCATATGTCCGAACAGTTTGGATTTAATCACGCCATCGTGGATCACACAACAGACCATCTGGAATGTTGTTGTCTTGTGATTGTCACATATAATAATTTCTCTGTATCTATTGTCTTGATGAGTGCATTGGACATTTCGTCGTGAGTAAATTCGCTCTCCCAATTGTTACT